>CM050930.1:24315547-25515547 GCA_027742785.1 Vigna reflexopilosa | reverse complement strand
TCCATGGTCTGTCACATGAGAGCTCATTCAACCACATAACCAGTTTCATTGAGATCTACAACACGGTGAAGCCCCATGATGTACCTGATGAAGCCATAAGACTCAGTCTGTTTCCATTCTCTCTTGGAGGCAATGCCAAAGCATGACTCAATTTATTTCCCGAAAACAGCCTCACTAGCTGGGATGATGTGGTGGCTAAATTTTGCAACAAATACTTCCCTCAATCCAAAGTTAACAAAGGGAAGCAAGAGATCTCATCTTTCCAGTAGGATATTAGTGAGACGTTGAGTCAAGCTTGGGATAGATTTAAGGGGCTACTGAGCCCACTCATGGGTTTGATGAGCCTACTGTCTTGAACATGTTCTTGGGAGGATTGAGATCCCAAACCAAGTTGATGTTGGATGCCTCAGCTTGAGGAATCCGTTGGAAGACCCCAGAAGAAGCTCATGAGCTCATTGAAAACATGGCTGCAAATGATAATGAATTGCAGAATGAGAGGGGGCAACAAAAGGTGTCTTTCAACTACAGTCTCAGGATGCCATCTTGGCTCAAAATAAGATAATGACCCAACAACTTGACATTCTTATGAACAAAGTCTCTCAGTTGCAAGGTCTCCAAAATGTCTCACACGCCCAACATCAAGGGTGTGCGTTGTGTGGTGGAGAACATCCAAATGGTCAGTGTGTTAAGTAGGCCAATACCCAAGAAGATGTGAACTACATGGGTAATCAAAACCGGCAAAGTAACTACAACCAAGGTTGGAGACCACACCCAAGCACGGGCCAAGGACGAGCTGGGCCATCAAATAGACCACCACAACAACAATATCAACCACACCCCTCTCTATCAGATAAAACTTCTAAGTTGGAGGACACTCTCCAACAATTCATGCAAATCTCCATATCCAATCATAAAAGCACAGAAGCCTCTATCAAACATTTGAAGATCCAAATGGGCCAACTGGCCAAGAAGTTGGAAGAGAAGTCTGACAAGGGTTTTGGAGCCAATACTGAGGCCAATCCAAAGGAAGAATGCAACGTTATCACTACTAGAAGTGGTAAGGTTTTGGCTGAAAGAGAGAGAGAGGAAAAAGAAAAGAAAGCTGAGGAGATAGAAAAAGTGAGTGGAGAGAATAATGATGTGAAAGAGAATGATGGGAGAAAAATAGGAGATGAGAGGGAAGAAAGGGAGAGTAGGAAAAGAGAGAAAAATAAGGAAGAGGGAGATGAGGGAGATATGAAAAGAAAAGAAAAAGAAATTGAGAAGCATCTTCCTTACCTAAAGTCTTTTCAAGAAAGGAGAAAGAGAAGCAATTCGGGCGCTTCATGGATGTCTTCAAGAAATTGGAGATTACTATGCCCTTGACCGAAGCACTGCAGCAAATTTCCTCTTATGCAAAACACATGAAACAGTTCCTCAGTAAAAAGAAGAAGTATTTAGAGGAAGGAACAATTGAAGTACAAGGGAATTGCAGTGCTATTATGCAGAGGACTCTACCCCAAAAATTCAAAGATTTGGGGAGTTTCACCATCCCTTGCACCATTGGGAATTATGAGATAGGGAAAACACTTGTTGACTTAGGGGCTAGCATCAATCTGATGCCCCTATCTATGCTCCAGAAGATTGGTGGTCAGGAGGTCAAGTCTATAAAAATGATCCTGCAAATGGCAGATAGATCCATCATGCATCCCTATGGTGTGGTTGAAGATGTGGTGGTTAAAATTGATAAGCTCCAATTCCTAGTGGACTTTGTAGTTATGGAAACGGGGGAAGATGCAGAAATACCCCTCATTCTTGGAAGACCTTTTATGAAGATTGCCAAGGTTGTCATTCATGTGGATAAGAGAATTGTGCTATTGAAAGATCAAGATGATGAGGTAACTTTCAATGTCTTTGAAGCTGGGCAGCAAACTCAAGAAGAACAGACTAGTCCTAAAGCTAAGAATGAAGTTCTTTCAGTGATTAGTCTAATAGGGCAAGCTGCCAAAGTGGTCAACAAGAGGGTTAATTGTTTCTCTCCAAAAGTGAAGGATGAGGATGGAGACAAAGAAGAGAAACTTGTTCATCAACATTCCATTGTGGAAAGTGATGAACCCAATCCTGGAAAACCAGTGAAGCTCAAGAATAGGTTATGGGTTATCAAGGCGTTAAAGGAAAATGAGGTACTTGAAATCGAGGCTCCTTATTCAAGGAGAGTCAAGTTGGTGACAAGAAAAGTGTTGAGGTTATGTTGGTGTCATGAAAGGAAGAAACCCACCAACATCACAAATCAACCCTGAGCATAATGGTGTCAAGCTAATGACGTTAAACAAGCGCTTGCTGGGAGACAACCCAGTTTTCTATCCCTTTTCTTGTGTGTTTTTGTTGTTTTAGTGTGTTTTGATTGTTTGAATTTGGTTTGATATGTTTCATGTGCAAATTAGTTGTTGTAGAAATTATGCTTTTGATTTGAAGTTATGTCATTTTCATCTTAAATTAGTATATGTGACTAGTTGCATTAGTGTAGTATTAAGTGTTGTGGTAAATTGTTGTGAAAAGGTGTAGCTCAATCTGTTTTGATGTGTTCTGGTATGTTTATGTATGTTTTAGTTTGGTTTGTGGAGTTTAGGTAAGCTTAAAGTGTCAAAGAGTAAATCCTTGAGTTGGGGAGTTGGAAAGCCTTGGAAGTGGGCACTTGAATTGTCATTCTTACACTCAATTTTACTCCTTATGGATTTGAGCAAGTTTGTTTAGTGAAAATATATGAATCTGGACTGATTTGAGTGTTTAGAAGTGCCAAAAACCAAAAGTCAAAGTTGAGTTGAACCAAAGTCCAAATCTGCAGAATTCTGCAGAATTTGCTGCAGAATCCACACTCGAGCCCCCAGGGGGCGCCCAGCTCGAGTTGCACAGATCTGATTTTTTTTGGCTTGCTACCTGGTCACGCCCAAGCCCCCCCCAAGGGGCACTCAACCCCCCAGACTAGTTCTGCACTTGATTTTTGATTTTTGATTCTGAGTTTTCCCTTGCTTTGCACTCTTTGACACACTTCTTTTAATGTATTTTTAAACCTTTTTGTGTTGTTGTACCTTTGGGGGGCTTAATTTTAAACCTTCCCTCTATGTTTATGTAGTTTGGTGATTATATGTGAATGATTGAAGGTGTTTTTGTGATGTGTGTTTTAGTTTGATTTTCTTTGAGTGTTTAAGTCTGTTTCATAACTATTTAATGTGCTTAGTCTATTGTTAGAGTGATTGGTGTATGTTCATGTGTCTTTGTTGGTCTTAGTATATTTTAGTGTGTTTTTGGACCTTTGTCTTTAGTTGTTGACTATGGGATGTTAATTCTACTTTAAGCTTACTTTATGCAGGATAACATCTTCCTTAGGACTTTGAAAGTGTCAAAATCCCCGATGGACAACCTTTGAGGCATGTGTGAGATGAGCACCCTATTACTTCAAGATTTTGCTGCTCGTATAGCATGGCCTGGGGGCCAGGCCCCTACTGATGGGGGATGTGGAACAATTGCAGAGTATAATCTGCTTTGAGGAGGAAGATGTGTCAGATGAAAGTGAAGTAAGTGTTCCATGGGAGTTGCTGGAGCTGCAAAGTTTCCAACTTGATTGGTTTTTCAGTTTTAATTTATCATTTTTTTTGTTGCTTTTAGTTTTTTTAATTCTAGTTTTAGTTGTTGCTTTTAATTTTGAACTTGGATAACTAAATAGTTCTTTTACAATGGTTTGGTCTCAAGTAATTATGTTTTGGGCTTTGTTTGAATTAAAAATCTCTTGTGTTTGCTCTTTTTCCTTATGATTGATTCTGAAAAGTTGTGAGATGATGTTTGTTGAGCTCTTAAGCATAGATGGTGGTTGCTCATATGTGTTTGGACAGTGATTGGTTTTGATTGTGGTCAACATTCTTGGCAATTTGTTTGATAGATTTTGGAACCATGAGTTAACTATGAGTTGTTGTGCCACTGAATTATTGTTGAATGTTATCACGTTGAATCACAATTGACTTTGCTTAAGTTTCTTCTTTTGAACTATTCACTTGCTCGTTACATTTGATCAATGTCATCTTTTTCTCCTCCCTCTTATACATTTTGAGCCAAATAAGCCAATGCCATCCCTTTGAACCCAAAAAGAAAAAGAACTTTCTCATTTCTTGAACCTTGAGCTTGATGTGAAAAATCCTTGACCTCCCTACCTTGAGTTGAGTAGAGTATTCATTTCTAGTATAAGAGAATGATTTAAGTTTGGGGTAGTTTGGGGAAATCATGCTACAAAGGAGCATTGAGAAAAACAAGAAAATAGAGAAAAGAAAAAGAAGAAAGATGAACAAGATCAAGAAAAAGAATTCAATGAATGAAAGTTGGAAAATGAGTGGAGAATTAGTTTTATTTGTTTTGAAGCAAAAGAGAGAATTATGTTATCATGTTTTGATTTGTCTGCTCTCTTGACTCAAGTTGCTTTGTATTTAGAAAAAGCAATTTTTCTTCTTAGCCCAACCACAATACAAGCCTCAAAAAAAGTCCTTGTGATGATAACTTGCTTGTGAATGTGTTTAATATTGGTTGAAATGAAAAGCAAAGTTGATTTGTGTGACATTGTGATGGTAGAGTGAAAGACACACCTCATTATACACCATAGAGCTTGAGTGAAACACTTTATTTGGTGAGGAAAAGTTCCATGCATTTTAGGAAAACATTTTGCCAGGTTTGTTGATCCCTTATAAAGCCTTTGCATCTGTCATGTGATCTTTGTTCTGTGAGCACCATAGTTTAAGCTTGATTTGCCGGTTGCATTATCTCTTGCTTGATCTTTCCACGAGGAGCAACATGTTTGATTGACTTATCTGATTGAACTGCTTCCTTGAGCCACTAGACCGTTGTGATTGAGTTGTTTTGTCTAAACCAAGTTTCCTTTTTGCTTGAGGACAAGTAAAGTTTCAAGTTTGGGGTTGTTGATAACGATAATTCTTATAATTATCTGTGGTACAATTTTCTTACCAAATCAACTCTCTTGAAGCTTGAAACATGCTTAATCTTCTATTTTATCTAACTTTGTGAATAACTTTAACTTAGGTTACACATACAAGTTTTCATCATTAATTCCTTAAGTTTTGTAGGAAATTTGAGTGCTTTGGAAGAACATCCAAACTATCAAGAATGGGAGTCCAGGAAGAGCTACAAGAGCAAGCAGATCTGCAGAAAAAGTGAAAAAGTTGCAGTGTTGAAAAATCAGGTCCGGGCCCCCCCAAAAGGGGGTTGAGGCGGCACAAAACGGGGCTAGGGCGCCCCAAAAGGGGGCTGGGCACCCTTCAGTTCGCATTTTCACTGAAGAGTGGCGCCTGGGCGCCCCTGAAGGGGGCTGAGCTCCCTTTGCTTCGTTGTTTCACCAAAAATGTGGCGCCTGGGCACCCTTTGCCTCGTTGTTTTTGTTTAATCTTGGCGCCCGAGCGCCCCAGAAAGAATGGTAGGATTATTTAACATAATTTTGAGGAAGATAAATACAATTTTTTAAAATACAATATTTATTGAAAAATACATGTTTATATAGTAAGTTTTATTTAGGCTTAACAGTACTAATAGTGCCAATTTTTGTTAGATTTGTTTGAAATGATCCTACTGTTTTTAAAATGTTTAATGTAGTTTCAAAGATTGTAATTTGTGTTCAATTTAATCTTTTTTTGCAAAGGCCACTTTAAATAGTTAACAGTCAACTATCCAGCTATACAATATCTAAATGAGATGTCATTTAACTACTCACGTGGACACACATATTAGGGTTTTTGTTTTGAAAATTAAATTAAGGGTATTAGTTGAGATGATGGAAGAGCGCTAGTGGTGGTCACAATTCTTGTTCTCTCTCGAATGAAAAAGAAGATGAAGACATTGCCACAGAAGGGGGTTGGGCGCCCTTCAGTTCGCATTTTCACTGAAGAGTAGCGCCTGGGCCCCTTTGCTTCACTGTTTCACCAAAAATGTGGCGCCCGGGCGCCCCAGAAGAGGGTTGGGCGCCCTTTGCCTCACTGTTTTTGTTTAATCTATGCGCCTGGGCGCCCCAGAAGAGGGGGGATGGACGCGACTTTTGCTGACATGGCACCCTAGACCTATTTAAGGCTTCCATGCAACGAGGGTGCCATCTTCTTGGCGGTTGAAGCTCGAAAACACCCTTTTGGACCTGTGGGAGCTGATTTTGGGCAGTGGGAACTCTCATTTCTTCTTCCTTGGGTCTTCATCTCTTCCATTTTCTTCCATTGTAAGCTCAAGCTCTCCACGACTATGGAGAGCTAAGTTCTTTTTGTTGGGGAATGATGTATTGTTTTGAATGAATATAAGCTTCTTTCATTATTTGCTAGTGTTTATTTCCTTTTCTTAAAGCTTGTTGTGACTTGATCAACCATAGCATGATTCTAGGGTTTGCTTAATGTTGGGAAATGTTGTGTGAACCTTGAACTGGACTAAATACCTAAGGGAGATTGTGTCTAGGGATAGAGCTTGGACCCTTAGTTGTCTTAAACCCTTCTCTTAATGCAGATGAATTTGTTAGGTTGTCAAGGGATTGGGATTTAACAAGTAATTCTAGGCGCTCTCACCAAGGGATTGGGTTTGAGTAAATGGGTAGGTTGACAAGAGCATTATAATGAAGAAGTAGTTATGTGCATTTGCATGAGAGTGTAATAGTTGAAATCATTCTCCAACATCTCCATTCCATATCATTTCTAATCATACCATCTCTTTGTGTTTTGACCACAAGAAGTTCAATCTTTTACTTTTGCATTATGTTTATGTTCATTGCACAAATTCATATTAAATGGAATTATTCGTTAGTCTAAATTAGTTAGATAATTATATGACTGTAAAGTGTTAAACGAGTCTCTTGGGATACGATATCCAGTCTTACCGGTTTATTACTTAGAACGATTTGGTATGCTTGCCAAAGAGTTAACAGCTGCGTCAATGGACAAGGACGAACTCGTGAAGACATCGCAAATCGCAACAGTGTTGTTTCTGGGTTTTTATGGGTTTTCTGGATTGGATTTGATGCAGGTTTCAGATGCAGTTGATGATGGTTGAAGTGTGCTTCGCGGCGGTTGACGCGAGGTTGATGGTGGAAGGAGGGGATGATGGCATGACGACATGGTGCTAGCGGCGATGCTATGGTGGCAGCGCGAACTCGGAAGAAGATGATGGTGAAGGCGTGCAATAAGATGGTGGCGCGTGGAGGTGGTCGCAGCCGCGTCCTGGTGATGGTCTTCTGGGTTGCGTTTGCAGGTCTGTTGTGATTATAGTGGCAGCCTGAGGGTTTAGGTGTGGCGGCGCTAGGGTTAGGTGGCTTAAGAGAAATTAGAGTTTTATTTTCTGTTTGGGCTAAAGGTTGAAGAAGATAGTGACGTGACAGTAGTTAAATGTCATCTCATTTGAGTTTTTCACAGTTGGACAGTTGACCGTTAATGATTTAACAGATGTTTGCAAAAATAACTTTACAATCTTTATGACTATATTGAACATTTTAAAAACAGTAAGACCATTTCAAAGAAATCTGACAAAAAATGAGACTATCAATGCTATTAAGTCTTTTATTTATATTTTTGTGTTAACGTGCTTCTTAATATTTCTATTATAAAATGAATCTTGTTTGTGTCGTCTCAAAGTTTACCAAGATTCTACAAGAGGAAAAGAAAAATAAAAAAAATTATCTTTTCCTTTATTTTACTAAAAACATTTCACATTTTTCTATCAACCAACTACAGGATTAAAAAGGTTATAACTGTTAAGCTAAAAGAATATCTGCTGAAAAAGAGGTTAACTTTTTCTTCTAAACATATTACTATAAAAATCTACATAATGAAGAAGTTAAGTATTATAGAAATAAAATTAGAAGATGCAGAATCATAAGGTTTAGATATAAGAATCTTAAAATAAGACAAACAGTAGAGAGAAGAGATTGAAATAGTATAATATTATTAAGTGTTGTGTGGGACATAGAAAGATGACATAACAGAGAAAAGATAATTTTGATTGGCTATGTCTATGTTCAGTTGTTGATATTGGTACTTACTTTCTTACCATAAAATAAACATAATTTGGTTCTGTTGTTAAGGATCTTTCTCTCTTTCTCTCTCTCTCTCTATCACTGTTTTTCAAACACAAAATAGCCAAAGGTACTTTTCTTGTCATTCATTCATTCTCCAACTTATCATAATTCACATCCTATTTCAGTGCTCTGCTGTTACTTTTGTCCTTTTTTCCTTCTTTCTCTAATTCAATCTTATTCCTTCACCAAATCATTCACTAATTAACAACACCAATCTTTCCATATCATTTATGTACTTTATATAGTTTTAAGTGTTAGTTCTTAAAAAAAATTAAATAACTTAGATCTTTTCTAAATTCTTATTTTCAGTTTCTACAACTTTTTTAAAACTTTTTGTTAAATCCTTGTTTTATATATTAGTCTTTGTCATTAACGTTTTTTTTAACTTTAAATTAATCTTTTAAAAATAGAAAATGAAAGAAAATCCTAGGTACTAAAAAACAATATAATAAAAAGACCCAAATTAAATAACTAAGGGTAGAAAATATTTTATAGAAATCAAAAGTCGAGTTTTCTCTTAAAGAGAAAGAATAAAATATGATTTTGTTAGTATGGAAGGACATAAAAAGGAAATTTATATTTACAAAAGAAAAAGAAATAAAAGAAACAAGGTTTTTTTTTTAATATTAGTTTATCTCAACTTCATATTATAGTTAGTTTTTGAAAATTCTAAATTTTATTAAAATCAAACCTTAGAATAAAAATTATTCGAAATATATTTACAACAAATTACCAGTCAAATTAAGTGCATCAATTAATTATCAAATTGAAAACCAAGAACATAATTATGAAATTGAAAACCAATAAGAACATACTAATAATTAATTTAAATCAAGCATACTAATTGACCATTCTAAACCAACAAGATCAAATTAAAACTAAACATTCAACCATTCAATCTAAACATACTAAAATCTCAATATTTTCAATAATGATGCTTTATATTCAAGATTTTTTTTTTATGATTCAAAATAGTTTATCAATTCTTTTTCTCAATTTGTTCCAAAAGCTTAATCACTACTGATCTAAATCAACCGAGATACATGCATCTTGCATATATTTCAGTCATCTTCAAAATCATGCATGCAAAATGCTAAAAGGAAAAAAATCTAAATATTTTAGAGAACAGAAAAAACTCACTCAAAACAAAGTTTTATTTTATCCATTTTGGTCATTTATTTGTTGTCTAAACAAAAGTGTGATTTGATTGTGAAAATTATGAAGTATGGTTCCAGAAAATTAAAATAAAGATAGAGAAAAAAGGAAATTTAAAGAGGGACGAAATAAAGAATAGAAGAAAGAAGAAAGAAAAGAAGAATAAAAGCAAAAAAAGAGAGTATAAAATTATTAATAGGATTATCAAGTTCAGTCATTTATATCAAGTTCAGTTATTTATGGTCATAGAGCCATTAGAAATTTTGGTGCAAATTAAAAAGAAACAAATTTAATCTCTACAAATATTCTCTATGTAAGTTGGTGGTCAGTATGACACAACAAAATATCTCTACAAATATTTTCCTAAAAGATGATATCATTCTAAGATTGGATTGATTTGTTCAAAATGTAACTTTCTGGTTTCTCTCTGCAAGTTATAAAATGCAACTTCTGGTTTCTCTCTTCAAGTTATACGGTCTATAATCCTCAAAAAACACACTAGCTCCAAACATTGTGCCATGACATTCTACATCACATCCTTGTTCCTGTGCCAAACTCTGAAAATTTTCTAAAAACATATAAATTTCTTTCATTTGCCATTCAGAAGAAGTGTCTCCGGCTCCGAATCTGTAAATTTTCTTATCTATCTCAATTGAACTGAAGCCAGGGACCTTCTTTAGGCCCAGTCCTTCCATCCTTGATCTCACCTTTCTGGATTCATACCAGTTTCCTCCCTCAGCATATATGTTAGATAACAAAGTGTAGTGTCCTGTATCATCTGTTCTTAATTCTCTAAGTTCTTCATGAATGTTGTTAATCAAATCCATCCTCCCATGTATTCTACAGCCATTAAGCAAAGCACCCCATGTGCTAGCATCTATAGGTAGACATGTTGACTTAATTATTTCATATGCTCCATTGATATCACCGGCACGGCTTAGAAGGTCAACTATAGAGGCAAAATGTTCTGCATTAGGCACTATGCTATAATCCTTCATTAAGTCAAAATAGAACTTTCCTTTTTCAACTGATCCACCATGCCTGCAGGCAGAAAGGATGTTCAAGAAAGTTATTTCATTTGGTTTAATATGTGAGTCTACCATTTTGGTGAAGAGGGTAGTAGCAGAAGTTAGTTGACCATGTATGCCATAAGCAGCAATCATGGCACTCCATGACACCACACTTTTCTCTGCCATGTTATCAAAAACTCCTTTGGCTGTTAGAAGGTCCCCACTCTTGGCATACATGTCAACCAGAGCTGTACCTATGTATAGATCCCTCTGCATACCAGATACAATGAGCTTATGGTGAATCCATTTTCCCTTCTGGAGATAACCCGAATTGGAGCATGCTTGAATTGCACTTAATAAGGTTACTTCATTAATGTCAATACAATTGAAGTACATCTCATCAAATAGCTTGAGTGCTTCTACTGAAATGCCATTTTGAGAAAACCCAGAAATCATACAGTTCCATGTCACAATGCTTTTCTCCCTAATCTTGTCAAAAATTGCGTATGCGAAATCCACAAAGCCACATTTTGAATACATATCCATCAATGAGTTCTGAACAAATTCATCCCGGAAGCCTCTTTTCATCACATGGCCGTGTATCTGCTGTCCAAATAGTATTGAACCAGCATCTGCACTGGCTGAAGTAGAACTTGCTAAGCTAAATGGGTCTGGCATTAGCCCCTTTTCTAACATACGTGCAAAGAGCACCATGGCTTCCTTGTTTAAACCCTCCTGCGCATAAAATGATATTAGAGTGTTCCATGATACAACACTGTTGTTTCCAATTAATTGAAGAAGCTTTTCACAACTGCTTATTTTCCAAAACGCAGCATAGAAATCCATCAGTGCAGGCCCTATATCAAGATCAGCACCATTCATTTCTCTCCTCAAAATAAAGCTATGAACTGACATTCCCTCTTTCAACCAGCCTAACCTAGCACAACAAGACAGAACACTGATCATAGTCACCTCATTGACTTCAACTCCAGATTCCTGCATTTTCCTAAAAGCATCAATAGCCTCCTCAAAGCACCCATTCTGATTACACGAAGAGATCATAGAAGTCCAACAAGAAGTACTTCGATCACCAACACCTTCAAAAACCCCTTTTGCTCCACATAAGTAACTACACTGACTGTACATAACAATAAAAGAATTCCTCAAACTCGCATCACCGACCATCTCTTTCCTTATTCCATACCCATGCACCGATTTTGCCAGCTTAAGGCAACCAACCTTGCCACAAGCCTCGGCCGCGCTGAGCATTGTAACAGAGTCCAGTTCAATTCCCTCGTAAACCATCCCACGCAACATTACCAACCCTTCTTGCGGTCGCCCATTCTCCACATAACACGCAATAACCGAACTCCACGAAACTAAATCTCTAACATGCATTTCATCAAACACCTTCCGGGCATCATTCAAACAACCCAATTCCCCATACATGCTCAACAATGAAGTTCCAACGACATGATCAGCGCCAAAACCGGACCTTAGTATCCTGCCATGCACTTTCCTGCCCATAACCAAGTCCCCAACGCCAGAAACAGCTTTGAGAACAGAAGGGTAAAGGAAAGTGCAGTTCTGGATTAGGTGGGAACCCTTTTGAATGTTATTGTGGTAAAGGGAAACTACTTTGTGAAACAATTGGTGCCATAAGTAACACTTGATAAGGACACCGAACATGAAGGAATCGGGAGATGGGTGGGTTTCAAAAACGACTCTTGATGAAGGGAGAGACCCCATTTGGGCGTAGGACTCGAGAAGCTTGGTGGAGGCAAGTGGGTCGGTGTGGAGACCAGTGACGACGAGGTGGGCATGGAGTTGGGTGAGTGATCTTAAGGTAAAACATGACCTGAACAATGGCATGTACAATGTCATCTTTTCTGTGTTTGGGTTTTGGTTGATAATGAAGAAGGCAATGGAGTGAGGCTAAAGATGCGCAAGAATGAAGGAAAGGAAATAAGGGGAGAAGACACAGAAAATGCATCAAGCTCGCGGGAACACTTAAGTTTTGGATTCTTATAAATTGCAGCCATGAAGTGTTGAATTCAGTCTGGTCTCTTAACTTTTAAACAACTCAATTTAACCCATTTTTTATGTTGTTAAAATGGTTCATGATAACCATTCTGTCAACTGGAAAGCAAAATTTCAATGTGAGAGAGATTAAGTTAGGATAAACAGTGAATGGAGGGAAGAAGGAATTAAGTGCATTTATAGACGTCTCAAATGCATTTCATATTATTATTTGATCTGTTTATATTATTGATATGATCATATTTTAACATCAACTGAAAAAAACATTTGATATATAAAAAATTTAATAAAATTAAATTAAAAGAACTATATTTACGTGTTTTTAAAATTTAATACTAAAAATATATAAAAATTTCAAATAAAAACGAATTATAATTTTGCTTTAAAATACTAAAAAGTACAGGAAAATATGTTCATCTATTCCGTTTGATGAAGTAACACTTTTTAGCAATATACACATTATGTATATAAGGTTATGTGGTTATTCAGTATCTTCACCACTGTGATGGAGAAATGGAAAGTTATACACTGAATATAAGGTGTGGCTAAGTGAGTGATCTGATATCTGATAGCAGGGCCATAATCATTGTGTAAGTCACACAAGAAATGCTTTCCTGGCAGAAGATTTTCAACCTCTCAATTCTCAACCCGGTTGAACAGGGCATATAGTTCACATTGGTTTTTAAGCTTTCAATCCATCTTTTTCATTCATCATTTGGTGGGTCAATTGGTATTTCATGCCTTGCTCTATTGTACTTCTCCCGTAGTTGCTTAATTGGGATGAAATCTCCAGCTGAATCCATTCCATAGAAAAGAAAAGAGATGTAGGGATGATCAAATCTTCCCTGAACACCGACAAAACTTCAAATTAAATGATAGAAATAACAGCATGGTGCATGGCTTTCAAGTATAGATCCATCTACTCACCATGTCTGGCTTATCAGGTGTAAAAAGATTCTCCTCTGGAACTGCAAAAGAATCAGAGAAAAATCAATCACCAAGAATTTGTATTCAGAAAGAAATCAATAACTAAGCACATCAAAGCAATTCACTTATGAGAAAAATGTAAAGATAAGCAATACTAAATAAGCAGCATTAAATGTAATGTAAGTAAACACATAAGCCTAAAGAATTAAGTAATCAGGTTTACCATATGCCACTAATAGATTTGGTTCAGCACGTACATCAACAAGAACCTAGACATTATAAAGAAAACAGATTAACTTCTTGACCAGAGCCAGTTCAAAACGAGATAAATTTGTATTGCAAGAGATCAAAATACAACATATACACTTCCAACCACATTGTCTTGCAGAAGTAATCATGAAAATGATTTTTATCCAAAATTTCAGCTCAGTATGAAGAGAAACAATTTAAAGACGCAAACATATTCCTTCTTGAATTCTGATATACACATAATAATAAGGAACAAAATCAACATCCACTAATGAAAAGTATTTAGTAAGATATTTTCCTATCAAATCATATCAAATTTCTAACATAATCAAATTACATCTCTGACATTTTCCCTCAAGTTGGAGATTGGGTATCATGAGACAAATTTTTTGTTTCAAATGCCATCAAAACAAGACTCCCTGAGACCTAGTGAATATTTGCTCTTCTAGGACATAGTTTTCTCTTTGTCTAAATGACAATCAATTTGCAATATGGTTCGTCCTTTCAAATCATATCCTTAACAGAACTTGAGCAAATGTACCATACAAGTCAAGCTTGTGAAAAATGGTCACAGGACATAACACTTGCTAGAAAGCAAAAAGATGCTCAGAGAATGCAGCGGTTGCTGGAAAACAAAAATGATCAAAGGGATACAGGATCTGCCAAAAGCAAAAAGCAAAAATGCTCAAAGAGCACCACAACTGCTGCCAAAAGCACAAAAGTGCTCAAAGGACATGGCAGGTTCCAGAAAGCAAAAATGCTCAGAGAATGAGCAGAAAAAGCTTACTGGAAAGTCGTTGACGGTGAAAAATGACACAAGCTGTGAACAGTGAAGGAGGTGGAGAAGAACAACGTGTCTGACATGAACAGTGATGGTAGGAAAAAAGACAAAAGCCGAAAAAGTTATGTTATTTCTAAAACGTTTACTCATATAATCAGTGGTCCCAATGGGAAAGCACAAATTTCAGTTATTAGGATCTTAATACCATATTGAAAGGACTCATGACCTAAGAGGTTCAGAAGTTTTGTGCTGGAGATCCTTTATGGACTAACTAAAAATATAATATATGAGTAAAGTAAAATTGTTATTCATAAGTAAATTTTGTAAGATTAAATTAGAGTAATAAAAAAGTATCAAAAACGTTGTCGTTATTGGGTTCGTGTTAGACTACCAATAAATATCTTATCACACATTTGATGCTCATTTCCTCGGCTTGAAGAAATGTGTTCTGGATACCACAGACAAAAATAAGAATAGATTATAAAATATATAAGAAGCGCAATTCTCATTTTATAAGTCAATTTAATTTTGAGCAAATTTGAGTAGTAAGTATATTTGATGATGCTCCAAATTTGATGATGTTTTAATGTTTCTGATAAAATTAATTAATTATTGAATTTGTTAAATTGCATGTATAAAAGAACTAGGTTCTTAACTAATTGTTAAATTTGTTAATATAAGCAGAAGCTAGTTCACTATTTTAATTGATTATGTTAAATATCTAATCCATTAAAATTACCATTAATGTGTATTTTGTATATAAATGGGTCAGAAAATGCATGTAATCGATTAAACATACATTCTGCGAAGAAAGAAAGACAAATTCTTAAAGGACAAAAAACATCAATTCGTTAAAATCAAGACTACAAGCATTCAAACATGGTTGGATGTAGCTAAGGAGTGACAAATTCTGGTTTCTTGTGTAAAATTCACACTTGAGGTGTTTTTGTTTCTGTACTTTTGTAAACTTGTTTACCGTTGTTATACTTGCAGTGTAGGTAAGGTCCTAGGGTGATTATGTGTAACATCATCATAAATAACTATTCTTGTTGGTTAGAAGTTAAGATTGCATAAATGATCTTGTAATTCCGTAATCTCTACATTCATATAGTGAAATTTCTTCCAATTTAGATTGTTTGGAAGAAGACTGGATGTAAACTCGTTAGAGTTGAATCAGTATAAAATCTTGTATGTCTTGTTCTATTCTTTTCTCTTGTATTTGTTAAAATCTTTGAAAGGTTGAAAAAGCTCTTTTAAGACAGCTAGTATACACTAAAATTTTCAAGAAGGGTAAAATCAGATTCTAAACCAATTCATCCCCTCTTGGTTGAGATGTACTGATCCTAACATTTTAACATTTTATAGTTTAGTTGAACATAAACCTACGTACTAAATCCAATACATATATTAGTATTCTTATCTATAATGAAGAAGATATACAATAATAAAGAAAAAAAATCAACATTTAATAATGAGAAATGTTTGGTAAAATATTTACTTATGAAGAAAAAAAAATCTAGATAAATTTATTTGATTTTTTAATTTTATATATATATATATATATATATATATATATATATATATATATATAATGAACTGAAAATGATGTTCAAAATTTTGGTCATACAAATAAAAAGTGGTATTTCTTTTAAATGTGATTTTGGAATTAGAATTTAAATTTAAATTTCACAACCACAAATATGCATGAGTACAAATGGCACCATAAAGAGTGTCAAATTAAAACAAAAATAAACTTGTAAGTGATCTTCTACATAATTGTTTGAAAGGAGACACGGCTTATTATGGTTGAGGACATCTTAACACATAATCAATCATGTAGCCACCCATAATTGATTATATGCCGAGGCATAATCAATCATGTTCTCAACCATAATCTCTAACACTACTATTCTACAAGGTGAGACTGAAGTATATTTAATAAGAATTGAAAGTGTACAAGATGGATTAAGTAAGAATTAAATTTGATCTTACAGAAACTGAATAATTCATGCAAATGCAATTTCTATGCTGAAGTTAATCAAACCTGATAAAATGGTTGAGTGGAACCACGAGTCAACTTCTTAACTTGTGCATTGTCCATCCATGAACTTGTTTCACTGCATACTGGATCCATTCCACAGATCACAGCTCTATAGCCTGCAACTTATTTTGAGCAATCAAAATGTAGGAAGCGATACGGAAATCATCCTCCACAGTTATTAGATATTCAACTTATGATTGTGCACATCAATGATCCATATGAAAGATTTACAAGGTGATGTCAATGGAGTTCTGATTTCCTGCATTATCGATATTTTAGCTCCTGACCCTAAATTGGGTATGATAATTTTATCACAACATAATTATAACTTTATCTATTGAAAAGCTTCATATTACAACTAAGAAGCACAATTTTTTATTATTAGATCATATTGCATACTTGAAATGAAATTAACAATAATTTTCTGTATTAAATGGAAGGTAATCCAACCGCTTACCAAATTTTTTATGTCTCACTTTTTGACCCAAGCGAAATGCATATTGTGTATTTTCATGAGCCAAAGCTTTAGCTGATGCAGCCAGAGACTCTGCTTCTAGTTTGGAAATTTCATCCCGTAATTCAGCAGCCAAGGCATAATTTTCCTTCTCAACAGCATTCTGGAGGTCTGAACTGAAAGGAAACAGAAATCACTGTCAGTATTCAAGTTGACCCACAGATATGTGTGTTGGTTCAAACAAGTATAAACAAGATATACAATGCAGAGAGAATAAATGAAGCAGAATACTGTATATTATTCTGACCACAACAACAACAACCATACTTCTTCCACATTACAGAAAACATAACAAAAGAAAATAACCAACAAATAACTGTTGAACAGTTATGCACAGTTATACACAAAAGAAAAATAAACTGAAATGAAGAGTCAACTGCAACATTTCTCCACCTTGACACTTCAATGCAGTTTGTACAATCACTCTCATGAAATCAAACATGACTAAAACCCACCATGCTTAAGCATTTTTCAAACTTATTTCTAGGTAACACTTTAGTTAACATATCTGCTGGATTGTCACTAGAGTCAATCTTCACCACTTCAATAGCACCTGAATCAATCACATCTCTAATGAAATGTAATTTAACATCAATATGCTTGGTCTTTGAATTTCTGAAATGTTTCAGTCTTATTTCTCAATATATAAACCCATACCCTTCTTAAGTAATCATCAATAATACTCAAGAAATAGGATCCTCCTCCATGAGTTTGAGTCCTGGATGGACCCCATAAATCTGCATGAACATACTCAAAAGGTCTTGTGGAAGTGTGCTTACCAACTCCAAATTTCACTCTATGAGCTTTTCCCAAAACACACTGATCACAAAACTTCAACTTATGAAGTTTATCACCCATCAGCAGTTGTTGATTCTCCAATTTGAATAATCCCTTCTCACTTATATGACCCAACCTCAAATGCCATAATCTTGTCTTGTCTTCCATGGACTGACTTGCAATAAATGCATGAGATATAACAGTGGATCCATCCAAGATATACAAGCCATTAACACGGCTACCTTTGGCAATTACAGATGCTCCTTTGTTCACCTTCATAAACCCATTCTCAACCTTTGTAGAATATCCCATAAGATCAAAAGCACTTATGGAAATCAAATTCCTTTTCAGTTCTGGAACATACCTCACTCCTTGTAACAACATCTCATGATTATCAAACATTCTCAGTCTAATCACTCCAATTCCCTGCACTTTACAGGCTTTATTGTTCCCAAGAAGCACTGTTCCACACTCCTTCAAAACAAGGTTATCAAAATAATCTTTGATTGGACACATATGATATGTGCAACCGGAATCCATAACCCAACTTTTCTGGGAATCATCAGATGAAGCCACCAAAACTCCAGCAGATTCATAGCCAGATTCATAGTCATCTGAAGCCTCTGCAACATCAACAATTTCTTTCACCCGAGAGTCTTGGTCATCATTCCCAAGACAGTACTTCTTAATATGACCAATTTTCTGACATTTGAAACATCGAACCTGCTTCTTGATTTCTTACTTCGCCTTGCCTGATTTTCCTTCTCTCTTCTTCCACTTTATCCTTGAGACTACAAGCCCAGAAGATATTTCTTCCATATTTTTGGAATCTTGAAGTTTCTGAAATTCCTTGGTTCAGATCGAAGTAATGACTTCTTCCAAAGTAATCAGTTGATCTTTCCCATACAATAAAGCATCTCTGAAATGCTCAAAGGTTTTAGGCAAAGCATTTAGAAGAATCACAGCTTTATCTTCATCTTCAAGTTTTACCCCAATATTCTCAAGATCATCAATGATCTTGTTAAAATCAGAAATCTGTTCTTCAATGGATCTCAACTCCATCATCTTGAACGAGTAAAGTTGTTGTTTCAAGCACAATCTATGAGCTGATGATTTAGTCATGTATAATGACTCCAATCTTGCCCATATGCCTGCTGCGCTTCTTTCCTTGACAACCTCTCTGAGAGCCTTGTCCCCCAGACATAAGATAATGGCACTTCTGGCCTTATCAATCATATTCTTCTTCTCCGCTTGTGATAAGACTGGTGACATACTTTCTTCACCCTTCAAGGCTTCATCACAACCTTGCTGAATCAAGATAGCTTCCATCTTGATCTTCCATAACCCAAAATCATTTGATCCATTCAACTTCTCAATATCAAATTTTGCTGCCATTGTTTCTTGGTGAATAAAAACAGTCTTGTCTTGTTTATTCCCACATACGGCCCCACTTGTTGTTTCAAACAAGTATAAACAAGATATACAAAGCAGAGAGAATAAATGAAGCAGAATACTGTATATTATTCTGACCACAACAACAACAACCATACTTCTTCCACATTACAGAAAACATAACAAAAGAAAATAACCAACAAACAACTGTTGAACAGTTATGCACAGTTATACACAAAAGAAAAATAAACTGAAATGAAGAGTCAATTGCAACAATGTGGAAAGGGAAAAAAGCCAATTTTAGCATGATGAACAAAACAGCTTGACACAAAAGAAGAAAACTCACCGAAGACGTATAATACTTAGAGCTTTATCTTGAGCTTCACTTTTTGAAGATAATCCCCTTTTTGACTGTTGTTGCTTGATTACCTCTTCTTCAACCTTCCAAAAACATTTAAACAAGCTGCAAGTTATTCAATGCTCCAATCCCACAAAATTTAGATATCTTGAAGACATGTATATAGACAAAGATAAACTGATAAACATGCTATTGCTTCAAATTATAGAGGGACTAGACTCGTATTCAAGGGTGATAAGAAAACGACATTTAATTAAATCACTGACAGAAACTGAAAAGTGTAAATTCAACCTAAATTAAGCCTACACAATCAATCAAACTCGTTATACCCATATAGAATAGGATAAGTGGAAATTTTTCTAACCTCGGTAAGTTTGTTTCTCAGTTGCTGTGCAGCGTCATACTGCTCCATATTCAAAGCATACTGATATTCAAAAGTTCCAAAGAAATGAAGCATTAAAAATCCATAAATTTGAAATAACCTCTACTCCACTTAACTTCTTAAAGAGGAGTAAAAGCAGCCAGACCTGTACTCTTGTGGCCAGGTCTAGCTGAAAGAAGAACATCAAGATATCCTCATTAGCATTCTCACTGTGCTCTGAACTTGCATCCAACCCTTGATCTCCCCCTCTAAACATCCATGCTGCTTTAGCCTTAAAACCACCGTGCCTTGAAACATAAGGGTACCCAATTAAGAAAAAGCTGTGCACAGAATGGTTCCAACAAACCAAGTGTCTGCCAGAGGCAGAGGTAATTTGGGATCTGTTGAATGGCTCAAAGGGTGTTATCCAAGATGGGATCTTTTGATTTGGGATCTTTCCGCAAGTAGCTAGAGTACTCAACGACAAACTTTGCACCATTTTTAGGGGAAGCCAAAAAAAAAAATTGTTCCTCTCCCAAAGAGGTAAAATAGAAACTCAAATTCACCCTTTCCTCGGGAGAATGTTCCTGCATTAATGAAATTACATGAGGGGAAATTATGCAGCTTCAAAACCATGCTATGCAAACTCAACAATTCAATATGCACATCCCACTGAAAAAGCAGAGAAAAGAAATCACTTTTACATCAAAATTAGTGAAACTTTGGTTAAATTGGACTTCAACTAAACCGTTTCTTATCTGGGTATTGCGAGAAAATGGAGGATTAGAAATGGAAGCTGGAAACAACCAGAAGGTACCGCGAGGACAGGAATTTTGCTTTCCAGAAAATTAGAGACAGGTTTCCCCGGAAAATGAACAGAAAAAATTACCAAAGAGTGGTGCAGAAAAGGAAGTCGGAACGATTTCAAACTGCGACGATGACCAGCAAAGTAAATAATAAAACGAAGAATATACATAAAGGGTTTCAAAGAAATGTAATGAGAATCTTTAAAATTTCAGTTACTTTTTTTTTTTTTTGAGACTGAATTTTTTATTATACTTTTTTGTGTTCTCATCTCAATAAAGTATAAAAATATGGTTAACTGGTAGTTAAAACGGTATTCGTTAATTATGGTAATTAAGGGTAGTTAATTCAGATATTATAGTTTTGATTTCTCAGATGAGAATATTTTTTTAGAAGGAAGTAAAATTTTTCGTTTGAGTTTTATGCAGAAAGAGAATTACATTTACTTTGTAAATGATGCTAATTTAAACAAACTGTGAAGTTAAAATCAAAATACCGATAATTAAACACAATATATATAGAAGGGAAACAATATAAATGATTTTGAATGTTTAAGTGTGGCATCTTTTAATAAATAACAGTGAAAATGAGATTATTTGTGAATGTTAGCATTGATGTCTGTTATCTTCGTATTCAATTGTGACTTTCTGGCTTGATCTCTTGATTTCTATTATGCTAAGAACTTGTTCAGAGCACATGTAATAATGATATATATATTGATCACACACCCTCAGTACAAGATCAAATGTTACATACACATAATATGAATAAACTCAGATAGATTTATATTTAGACATGGGTCTTGATGGAGGAACTGTATCCACTCTGACCATCATAGTACCTAGACCAGAGCATAACACCCCCATATTTGGAAGAGTCCTTAATTGCTGGAAGCACTTTGGAAGTAAGATCATTGACATCAATGAATCCACTTCCAGCAGCAGCAGGAGAAGCTGGTAGCCCCAAGAAGATCTTGTTGGCTGGAATATCAGAAGACCACTGCTTCCATGCATCTTCAAGGTTGGTAATCTCACTAGAGAATTGGCAAGGAGGATTGTTGTAGAATTGGACCCAAACATTGTCAAAAAGACCTGCAAAAATTATAGGTATACATCTTATGTTATTTGACATGTGAGAAAGAGAAATATACATTACATGGAGAAATATTCAAATCTGACTTAAGGTTTGTATTTATATATACTATAAAGAGTGTAAGTTGTTTGATGCACCTGTCTTGAGGGCATTTCCTATCCAAGCATCAGGAAAGGGGCATTGAGGGGCTGCTGTCAAGTACACTTTTCTGCCCTTGTTGCTGTACCCTTTGAGGTACCTTGCAAGATCATCCCAATAAAGGTTTGAACCTCCTTCAATGTCAAAGTCAATACCATCAAGAACAGCAGGTCCAAGAGGGCGAGAAGGAGAGCTTCCCCCCAAGAAATTGTTCCAAAGGTAAGTGGCAACTTGCCTTGCATCTTGAGGGGATGCAAGGGAGTAGCTACCAGCACCTCCTCCCAAAGACAGCAACACTTTTATGCCTTTGCCTTGGCAAGATTTTATGTCTGAGCTCAACTTGGTGCAACCATCACTATAAGGGTCACAATGACCAGCAAGGTTTATCATTGGCGTTTGGCCATTCCCAAACGTTGGCAAAAAGGCCAAGATTGCATATTCATAGTTCCCTGTGGCACATGTCTCTGCTAAGGTTCCTTCATTGCCATTCTGGCCCCAGTAGATTGCAATGCTGCCACCGTTTGAACCACTTGCTAGTGCCAACAGTGCCAATGTGAAGAATGAGAATGAGGTTGCAAAGTTTGCCATTTCTTTTGAAACAACTCAACAAAAACAAGTGTGTTTTCTTTTGCTCATGATACATGGTGTTAGAGAAAGTGCCTTTTTATAAGGGTAACATAACATAACATAACATAACATGCATGTAATCCTAAACTGTCTTTTTTTGTTTTGCCCAAGAGACCGTGGATTTGCAGTTACTTCATCTCATAGAGTCCAATGTTTCAATTTTTTACGTTGATATTGGAGAAGCACCGTGCAAATTTGCCTACATCTACTATAGTTTCAACTCCGATTTTGCAGATAGAATCATTACACTGGTCAAATGTAATGTAACTAAGGGCCATACTGTTTCAAATTTTAAGAAAATTGATTCGAGTGTGAAGTGACTTAATAATTCTTTTTAAATATTTGAAGAAAAATAAAATTAATTTTACCAAATGCATTGGTCCCAAGATAAAGTAACAGTGACATGATAACTAATTAATATTTTAACTGTTTTGAACTCTACTTCATCTATACATATAAGTTTAATAGTCTTTTTTGTTTTAGTTTCTTTTAAATGTTTTTATTTGATTCCTTTGTTGAATTAATGATAATCGCGTTAAGAAAATTATGACATGATACAGCGAATAAAAATATGACAAATGAAATTTAATAAAGATTGTAAGTAAATTTAATCATGATTTCTGAAAATATCCTTTTATCCAAACATGGTAACACATTAACATAATGTTTTAATTGGAGTAGAAATGAAAAGAAAAAGAAATGAAAGGAGAGAAAAATCAGTGAAAAATGAATGAAAACGAGTAGAAAATTTTTGATACATTGGAATGATATCAAAGAATAAATGAATTAGATAATATAATAAATTATCAAAATACTCTTAAGTAAAATGTAATAAAAGTAGTATGAACTAAAACTAAAAGAAGAATAATTATAAAGTGATTATTTTATAGAAATTTAAATAATTTATTTTATTTTATTTATAGTGTGAATTTTCAATAGTATTTCATCGTCCAATAAAAAACAAGGGCAAAATAGTAAAATCAATCATGACACTTTGTCTTTCTTTCTTGAAATCAACAAATGCAAACACAAATGAACCACTCATTTCCATTTTAGAAAAGAACAAAAAAAATGTAAATGTCACAAATTAATTTACTCAAAAACCAAGTCTTCAATATTACTAAAATAACTAAAATGAAATTGAGACCAATGAAATTAAATTGTGTTCAAAAATAAAATTCGAAAGTGTAAAAACAAGTAATTAAAGCCCAAATAAATAACCCTATTTTTTTCATTTTTGTTGGCATTTTCCACATGCTAAATATATTTATACTATAAACCTTTAACGTGCAAACATCGGCCAACAGGAATTTTGAATCATAATTTGGATACAAGCCGTCACCCAAATTTAAATTATCTAAGGTTAATAATAGACCGAATCAAATATGGATAATATTTATTTATCGTAACAAAAAAAATTTCATTTAAATACTCGTCAAAAGATATTTATAAATATTTTAGATATATATTTTCAAATATTTTAAAAAAATATTTTATCAATTTTTAAAACAAAATTTAAAAAAAATTATAAAAAATATATAAAATATAATATAAATTAAAATTTAAATTTAATTAAATTTAACCTAATTAAATACAAATTAACTTTACTTTAATTAAATTTAACTTAATAAAATATAAATTTTAATTTTTAATTTTTTGTGAATATTTGCAGACAGATAATATAATATCTGCACTCAACTTGTTTATAAGTTAGTATTACGTTATTTGTTATCACGGATATCAACTATTTATTGCAAATTTGCAAATTTGATCCGTAAACACTCACAAACAAATATTTTTTTGTCATTCCTAAACACACATAATATATATATATATATATATATATATATATATATTTCTTGACATAATTAATAAAGTTTACATAATTTTATTTTGATGTTCAATAGTCTTACTTAGAGTTGAGATCTAAGATATTTTAAATATCTTTTTTATTTTTTTATTTTTTTTAAGAACATAATCGTGACAAAACTTTGATTTTATAATAAATATATCTTTATTTTTTATATATAAATTAGATTGAGTTTAATCCTTCTTTAAAGTTGGTTTTATGAATATTGGGACAAATGTTGTTTGGAGTTTGCTTTCAAATTCTTCTCTTGGTGAAGTGAATGTTAACTATGGCATTATCCTTTGCTTTTAGGCTAGAAGTCATTTGTTGTGGTTGCAACTTTTTTGCCGTTGCTACATTAATCTTCAACCGTTCTCTATTTTTTTTTTCCCTTAACAAGGTTATATTTCTTTCACCATTTAATCTTTATTTTTCTAGCCAACGTTTTTATTTCTCCATTTAATCATCCGTATGGATGAACTAATGTATAACTCCATACTAATTAATATCCAAGTTATGGATTGAGAAGTTATGATTGAAATCATGAGTACCATGTTACAAATGTCGAAGTTATGATTGAAATTGAGAAGGTTGGTCACTGAAATCTTTTGAACCTATTAGGATATTGTGGTAAATCCTATAAAAAAACTTATGTTAAAAATCCGATAATGAATTTTCATTTCCTTTAATATATTCTATTTCAAAATTAAAACAAGATAATAGAGTTTGCCATCTGCAAAAATATGTTTTGAAACTTCTAAATTTTTAACATCTTTTATTAAAACATTTGGTGTTGTTATACAATGCAAATAAAAAACTTTATTAAATAAATCATCTTAGAAAGTTTTGTAAACGAAAAACTATTGCAAGAATTTCTTTTTTAATTGTAGAATTTTTTTTTTCAAGTGAGCAATGTTAATTTTTATCATTATCTAAACTTCATTTTAGTAGCAAAATCAATTCTTTTCTAACTTGAAACTTGCTTAATCCTGTTCTTTATCTTGTTTTTATAAATAAGTGTGTTTTAGGCTAATATAATTACTAATCCTTGTTTTTATGTGTTTAAAATAGGTTGAAGAACCTCCGCCAATGTATAAAACTGAACCAAGCCACAGGATCATGAAGATCTAAACAAAATGAGAGAAAGAAGCAATCACGCCTGGGCGCCCCTTGCCCATGGGGGTTGGAGCGTCATCTGATGCGTAGGCCTTGCGTTAGGCATCCCTGCAGAGAACGATGAACTTACCTGAAATGTTGTTTTTGTGCGCCCGAGCACCCTTTTTCCATGGGTGCTTAAGCGTCAGTGCACCTCCCCCCCCCCCCCCCGTTTTGGGCGTTTGAGCGCCAGTTTTTACTTACATGGCAAATGTTTCTATTTAACTCAGAAACGCTAAGGGCTTTGGTTCTTTGGAGGCACGATTTCACTCATAGGAGCTCATGGAGGTAGTGAGGAGCTTGTGGGAACATCTTCATCTCCTTCTTTGGGTCTCCTTCTTCTTCCATCCACCATGTTTGTAAGCTTGAAGGTTCTCCATGGAAGTGGAGAACCGGATTCATCTTGTTAGGGATTATTATAGCCTATGAATTCTTGTGTGATTGTTGATTGATTTGATTGATTCTAATATATATATATATATATATATATATATATATATATATCTTTTCTATCAATTGGTAGTATTCTTGTTTCCAATCTTAAAGCTTGCATGTAATAGGAATGTTCATGATATGATTTTGGGGTTTTATGGGTTATGGGGATGTAAGATGGAACTTAGAAATGAAACAAGAGTTCTTGTGCTTCATTGATTCTAGGGATAGAAGATGATTCACATGTTGTCTTAAGATCCTAGCTCTTTAATGCGAGTTTGGCTAATTAGATTTTCCAAGGGATTGAAGATTAATATAAAAACTTAGGTTTTTTCACCTAAGGGGTTAGGGCTAGAGTAATTTTGTGGGTTGACTTTAGTTAATTGATGGAAAGGAGATGAAATTGTGTATGCAAAAGAGTGAAATAGGTGAAAACTAACCTTAGCAATGTCATTTCATACCATTTTCAATGTATTCCATTTCAAAGTGCCTTCAAACACCAAAGTCCAACCTTTTATATTTTGTAATTTTATCTTTCTACACATGATTGTAAATGAATGTTATGTTCATGAGTCTAAACTAGTTGTTAATAACACAATTATTTAGTATTACGAGTCTTTTGAAAAAACGATACTTAATCTTACTATTTTATATTACTTGAAACAATTCTGTATGCTTGCCCAACCATTCAACAATGAGTTTCATGCACCTTAAAAGTATATAATGTTTTGTTCTTTAGAAGACTCTTGTAATTTTTATTTTTAAATTCTTCCGTATCCTAATTATGAAGCATGAGGTTCTCCTATGAGAAAGACTTCTGCGTCTGATATTATACGTCCTTAAAAGATTTGTAGTTGTTGTTTGGAATATTTTTATTTTTCGTGCTAATACAATTAATCTGTTTTCTTTTATCATTCATAATATTTTGAAACTCACTTGAAGCGCTTTTTAAACCTTATGATATTACATTCCATTCATAATATCACAAGGCTAGGAACTCCTTTTTAATTAAGAGACTTTCATAATATAGAATCCTCCACAATTCCTAGGCAACTATTAGTTTGGCAAAGTAAATGTATGTGATATGGGATGTTGAAGGTTCATCTCATTCTGATCCATATCTACAAAACTTAGATATATTTTATAAAGAAACAATAAAAATTGTCGGGTGTTTGTGGTATGTTTTGTTTTATTTTCAGACAAATGTCGTTTAAATTAAACACAAATATAATACATAACTCAGTTGAATTAAAAAGTATGCCAATGTGCTACCATAGAACAAACCAGCTTCAACAGAGATCAAAATCACCTTTAAATTATATTCACAACTCGGTTCGGCACTACAAAGAAAGATTATGCTATTATTTTACTTACAGAAAAACTTGCCAGTACTTCAAAAAAGTAACAAAGTCTTCCATACACATATATAGACCCTCTTCCTCTTGCCAAAGAGAATAATGGCATGGCAAAACTAATGAAGAAACTACATTCGGTGAAGCTCTTGTATCAACTGATGATGGCATGATCATGGTCGGTGATACACATATTTTGTTCTAGGATCCACAATGAGACCTTTTCCTCCATTCACTTCCAAGTCATGCCTATGAAAATATGAGTAAAGAATTAATTACAACCTATAATCTAACCAACATTTACCAGGAAATAGAAAACAACAAACAAAATATGCTATCAACAAAATTTGTAACATTTTATGAAGCCAAAATGCTACCAACAAGATTTTTAACATACTCTTTAAACACACTGTTTCTTATTGTTTGAAATTTATTGAAAACTAAACCATTTTGCCTTTGCTTTCACAAGAAGGTAAGTGAATAACTGTTTAGTGTACTTTTTAATGAAATTGAAATTTAAGCCTAATTCAATCTTAAAAAACAACTTAATAAAATAAGATTTGACTCCACTTATATATTATAATTTGACCTTATCTATAATCAACGTGAGATCTACTATATTAAAAAGAAGTGAACGCTATTGTGTGTCCAACATTTGGACAGTTTTAATATAACTACATATAACAAAATAATGCAGATCTCATTCCCCATTTCTCACTTATGGTTTTGTAATTTCCAAAATTTTCAGTCGAAGTGTGCTACTAGTACTCCTTGTTCATGGAATGACATTATGAAAAGGAACAAAAGATGCAAACAGGAAAACATAAAGACTCAACTGAAAGACGAAATCTGGGATGGTCAACTGTTCACGGGGTACGTATCTGAAGAGCTGTAGTAATCTATCAACATACACCACTTTCTTCCATACCTAAAAGTTAATCATCAATGTTAATAACACGTAAATGATGTTCTTAAAAAGGTTTACGTCTGTTGATAATCTGATTCATACCAAACCATCGACAAGCAACTGAAGCGCGAAAACAGTCAATTTTAGTCCAATAGTTGGGTGAAGGATGTATATTGCCTGTGCATATCAGATTGAGAGATCAGCACAAGAATTACAAAGGCATAACAGAAATACATTTAAGGAAAAAGATGTGTTGCATGCATACATGCAGGTTGTGCTGGTGCTTGCGCCCAAGTATTTGTTGTAATCTTCTCATCCAACCTAGGTCCGGTTGCCTATTTATGTGAAAAAAAGGTGGACAAAGGTTAAAAGCGATCATCAGGAAACCACACCACTGAGTATTGCATACAAATCTTGAGAAACTGATGATAAGCTTTATTCATACACACAGTTTCATAATTGTTAACCAACCATCAAAAGAACAATGGTCTTCCTATGTATTCTATATTAAAGTATGGTTCACTTTATTGGCATGTTGTATTAGCTATAGAACAACTTCCCCCAATTACTTTCACCTTGCCCTTCTTAAGTTTTTTTTCACAAAAATTCTACTACTCATACATGCAAATCTGCTACCACAATAAGATAATGAATTCAAACTTATCAGAAAAATCCACCCTTGACAAAGGAGCATACAATAAGCCACAGTACAACACATCAAAAGATTGCTACATTTAAATGAACTATGTAGCCATATTTAGTAATGTTAAACGGGCACAACAATAATGCAGAACCAACAACAACAACGGTACATGACTACATAAAGTAACATCAGGAAATCATGGCACAAACGAAAAATGATCAACCTAATGTTTCCAGCATCAATAGAAAGTGCTATTTATACAATGTTAGCTGTTTTGCCAATTAAGTACTCTGAAGTTTAGGAATAATTTGTGATATATCATTTTACGAGATACATCAGATTTATATATACAAGAACCTGCTGACAATTTTAGGAACTAGGAAAAACTTATTCTTCTAGGGGACAAATCCCTGTGATTATGAAATTGTTTCTACATATACACTCCTAGTATTAATAGCAAGACATATTGTAATGATATAAAATAAAAATACAGCAAGGCTAATATAAAACTTCCTGAAATGCATCAAGAACAATCACGGTTTTGAGAAATACCATACAAGCTGAAACAAAAATGTTCAGCCATATTTTGCAACATTGACAATGGAATTTCCAATTCCCTTTTTCTATTTGAAAGTGAATTTAAGAGTTTTAGATACGAAAGAATATTTTATTTGTGTAATCAACTAATTCACAAATTATATAACAACTAGCTAAGCAATTAAGGTATACAGTTAGCTCATCCAAATATTTTCAAAGACAACCCTAGCAAATTTCATATCTATAACACAAGAAATAGACCAATCTGAAAATCCCAGAATTCCATCATTTAACACTTACACTTGCAGAGATGCAGCAGAGTGAAAGTATACAATAGTATATGGTTTGTGCATTATAGGCTCAAACTCCTGAAATTTAATACACAACATTTAGTGTACTCAAAAAGTTAACAGCATAAACCAAAAGGATAAGGATTAAAAATTAGTCATAAATGAAGATAAATTAAGAAAATTACACTTCCCAACATGGAAGATAAATTTATAATAGCTGAACTTATGCTTGTCAGCAGTACAATGTCAAGCTGAAGGATATAACTCAATCACCTTCACTACATAAAGCACAAATCGCTCGAGATCAAGACATCTAAGCAAAAAGTGGGCCCCGACAACAACCATAACAGGACGACCTTCACTATCTACCCCTCCACGATAACTGAAAAACATAAGTATTTCTGAAATTAAAAGTAAATATCAACCTGAACACATGCATGAAATCTGTTAAGAGATGCAAGAGTACCAGAAAAATTCAAAGGGCGTAAAACTGTTATTTATTGTATCTATGGTTGAAATATTATAAGAATTAGATATTATTAAGAGAGTGGAATGCAAACCTAACTTAATCTCGTAAAATTGATTTGTAAAGTGAGGTTTGCACTTACTTTTAACTATAATTTTGGTTATATCTTTAGACGATATGAGATTTCTAATAGATATAATCTGAAAACATTTTTCTTTTCTCTCTACAATATAAAATTTGTATAAAAAATATTGCAAGAGTATCTTAGTATTGCATCACCAGAAAATATATTTTCAAGTTAGTTGTTGAAAAAGCCATAGCAAAAAGGACTGAAGAATTTAGCACCCCAATGTTCAGTTTATCACTTGTTCATATGACAAATTTCTCAACCTAGAAATTTTACTAACAATCAATTACTTGAGATTAGAACAGAAAATATATTTCTAAAGGGCTTAAGAGATCCCTCTCACTATCTTCTATATATATAATGAAAATACAAGAGTACATGGAATAGAAAGGGACTGCACTAGACTCCTAGGTGCAGAACTAGGTACAACTAATAAATGATATAGGAGACTACACCCTGCCTAGGCTTAATGATGATACATAGATATAATTATTCTAACACATTTGAATTCATTAATCTTGCTATTGTTAAGCAAGCGTACAATGAATGGTACTAGGAACTAGCTACTAGTTCTTTTATGGTGTAGATTTAGGCCTAACTCAACCTTAGACGTGAAGTTTGCATCCACTTTTACACTATAATTTGGTTAAATCTCTAGTTGACATGAGATCTCCAACAAGTTCCGCAATTATAGTTCATGCTAATTAGCTCTAAATTAGGAGATGGTTCTAATAGGGACTTGGGTATTATGAGGTGCCCAAGACCCACATTGAGTAAGATGGGGTCCTTAATGGAGTATTTTAGGTGTTTGATTCACCACCCTTAAAAACTAGTTAGGGTTGATTCTCCAAGTGTTTGAGTGCTTAAGCGTGGTTGGCCCAGAACCCATAGGTCCCACGATCAGAATGAATTTTAGACAGTTAAATTTCCCTCCCTTAGGATCTTATATTTATAACAATTTTAGATACATCAGATACGATGTATGTGAGGGAAGATAAGAGCATATGAAAAGATATATCTAGGAACTAGGTGCAGCACAAAGTATACAGCACCTTTATAATAAATTCTATTTACTCTAACACTATGATAGGAAACATATAAAGATGTAGAGAGCTCCAGAATTCAGCCCTTGGAACCCATATTCTTCTACAGAAGAACCTGAAAGTTGGAGCTCTAATAGTGATGATGGATTGCTCATGATACACCCAACCTCTGTTGTTGTTACTTGTTCTTTCCATCTCTGTTTCTTTGTGCCGCCAAACCCCAAGATTATTTTCACTTCCAATCTTATATCCACTATCGGTTCCTATGTCATCCTTCCAGATTTCACCTTCTCTTTGGTCTTCTTGCACTCTTGAACCTTCATTTTCTGTTTTCTTGAGGATTATATAGGCTTAGTGCATTACTTGAGGATCTTTTGTTTCCCCAGATAATCATTCATGTAAGCTCAATTTATTATGATAAGATTAAGGACAATCAAATTTTATTATCAACAGTAATCAACTACTAATTGATTCCTCTTATGATTAATAATATATACAAATACACACACAAGGTTGTCAAAAAGATTAGGTAAACTCATGGAAACAAATCACAATAGACAAAAAAAAAGCTTTAGAGACTTGAAGTTGAATTGAACTAGGAAGAAGAATGGGTATCCCTGGTTTTTGTTGTCTTGCTGCTTTCAATGAGTGTTGCTTAATAAAGTTGCGAAGAACCTGATCACTATAACAGTTATGAAGAGGAAAATCGCAGTGGAGAACATTCGTGAAAGGAAAAAAATTGGGACTATAAAACAAGTTTGGTTGCCAGAATCGAAGAGAAGTCCTGACTCCTTGTTTTGAAGAAAAGGACTCAAAATGCCCGTGCGGTTGTGGACAAAAAAACTCACTCAATGAAAATCACTCACTCGTTAATGAATTCAAGAGTTGGGCCATGTCTACTGATTTTGCTCAAGTATTCTACACCAAAAGCCTACTCAAAACCGAGTTTTAATGCAAGTTAAACAGGTTGGGGGAATGTAAGCACGTAAACTCGTATATATTTCAGTGTTGACAGATTTTAATAACCATGTACACACTAGTGGAGAGTCGTTAGCCACATATTTCTCTTCGATCTTATAAATCAAAACAATGAAACATATAAATATCCCTGACTAATTTAGGACTGAAAGTATGCATGATTCAAACAATGAAATAGATAGATACTTACACAATTTTCATCTCTGCAATTTCAGACAAATTTAAGGATTTTGCTTTTGAAAGATATCTAGAGTGCAGAGAATATTCTTCGGCTGCAGACAGTGGAGCTCCACCTATTTCACCAAATCCAAGCAAGTTAGAAAAATTCCAACCTCTTTGCGCTTGAACAGTTTTTTCCCATTGCTCCAGACGTCTTTCATCAGGGTCCTTAATCAGAGACATGAAGGCAGGATCCAGAAATGTATCTAAATAAGATGTAGTCCTGTAAACACCAAATTAATCCAGGAAAATTATATAAGTTATAAAAATGGATGGCGCCTATTTAGATGAATATAATGAAAAAGCTCCAACAAAATATAGCTTATGGTATTTAATACTGTGGAAAACAGACATAAAGCCACAAGAACAGTGATTTTTAAGTGCTTGTTTGACTTGCACGGCAAAAATACTTGAGGATATGAAAAAGTTTTGACCATTTTTTTTATTCCTCAGCATACATTTAGTTCAGCTGAAGGGGCATTTAAAGAAGAAATTGTTGTGTCTGTTGCAATATGAAGCACAGTAGCATCAAAATTGCAACAGAAAAGTTAGATTATTGACCAAAATCATATTTTAATCTAGCATCTGCTTTCATTCTTAATATAATTCTTGACATTTAGCATTTTTCACTTTTATCCTTGACATTTATACAATCCACTCCTCCTACCTACTTTACATCTACGAAACAAAAATGTTTGTTAAAACATATCTATTGGTTTCCATATTTTGTTATCTCATTTGTTTTCTCTTAGGATAATGCGTTAGTGCTTTAGGTTTCATAGAATATCAACACAACGTAATACATTATAGAATATTGTACAAAGTATCTTTTCCCTCCCCAACAATACCTATGACCAAGCAATTTCAACAATTCCAAATTATTACCATTAGAGATGATAATTAAGAACAAATCTGACAATCGATAGAATGACTGGATGACAACAATTAAAATGATAGTTTCATTTGTCAATTACCGTTTGAAGAGAGAGAGAAATTCATCCCACATTCCAAATGGCAAGAAAAATCATAATGATGTCCCATAATTTCTAATAGTGAGTGAGTCCTACATAACTAGTATATTGATAGATAGACTAAATAAAGTGAATCTAAAAATGATAAGGACAAATATAGGGTTTTAGTATAGATTTTTTTTATTAGATTCAGTGAGATCTACTATTAATCTGTGCTTAGTATGATGATGTATATTCAAGAATCTTGCACTAAATTAAAATTTACTAACCTGCGAAGTGAACCAACATCACTAACAGGAAGATCAACTGGAGCTTTAGCAGGCTTTGAAACAATTTTTTTAGGCAAAGGTTTTATTCTGATTTTGCGCTCATCTATGACAGTCTCACCATTCTCATCCCCAACATCTGCAGGAAGCTTTGCCAAAGCCATCAACTCCTCTTGTTTATCCCGGGGAAAGTAGAGCGGAAGCAACCTATATGGATATTATATGAAAGGTAACAATGAATACGTAACAGAAAGTCCAAACTTGAAAAGAAAAGAAACTTAAACAAATATACTTTTGACAAGTTTATTTCAATAAAGCACTGCATATGTCAATAACAGAAAAACAAATTACCTTTTATATATCTCAGTGTCAATTGTGCTGGTAGTGCAAAAGATGACAGCTGTTATATTGTCTTTGTACTTCTCAAGAAATCGCCGGACAGTTCCTGAATACAAACACCTTAGCAAAGATATAGAAAAATACAAAGTGTAGAAACCTTATAATAATAATAATAATCAGCAGACATCACAAACAATTAAAACCAATCATTCGTTATGTCTATACAATGAAATTAGGATTTTGGAACTACATAAAATGTTAGAATTTTGCACAAAAGGATGCAACTATACAAGCCCCAGATTTCTTCGTAATTTTCACCTTGTCATCCCCTTAATCAATAATCTAAGACTAGTTAGTAAGATGGAACACTAAAGAAGTAAACTGATATGCACCAGAGTATGTTTTGTCATTCTATCTTCTTCATCTCCCTTTCAACCAATGATTGATTTACTTTTTCTACTTAAGATAAAGTTAGCTTGTTATTTTTTTCATTTTTCACATTAAAGGCTGATATTCTCTGTATGGATAGAACAGCAATAAAGTAATTTATCTCCACAAGAAGGTCAGTTTAATTCCTACAACGTTATCAGCATTAACCTGTTTAATTTATTTGGTCAGAATAAATATCACAATAATGAACATATGAACTGTAAAATGTGCAAAAAAACTCACTTATAGCTACATGCGCAGCTGGCTCACGGGGATAGTTCTTTGCCTCAGTATAAATACATCCCATAGCAATACTGATTGATAAGTGCCAACAAAAAAAGTAAGTCTCAGATCTTTAAAGCTACATGGAAAACAAACTGTTTCAAGGAAACAAAAACCTTTTAAGCCCATGTTCAACTAAAAGTTCTAGGCAAGAACGGTAGCAATGGCTTAAAGCATTCTCGGCAGCAGTTTGGTATTTTGAAGCATACTTTGGCCCAACTGTATGGATAACTTTCCTGCAGGAAATTAATTGATGATTTAAATTTCATATGGAATGAATTTAACTTCAAGCAGAGAGAATTATATATGCAAACAAATACAGATCAGAAACAAGGTTGCAGAACCCATTAACATAATTTGTGTAGCATGACAAAAGAGAAAACATGTTTTTGCCAATGTCCACTTACACACATGCACTCACAATCGCATATGCTACAATTTACATATCCAAATCCATGCCACTGTCCACTTATACACATGCACTGAATCACATATGCCATCCATAATATACAACTAAAATTCAAAAGGGATCAAAGGTAGCATGAGAATGCAACAGCACTGACTTAATGACATTCTCAGTTTCTTTTCTCCAAAAGATTAGACCAAAAAAGTATACTGTAAAAGCATGGTGCCATTCATCTTTCCACGTGGTAAATGTATACATTGACTTTCGACTTTGAAAAGGAAAAAAAGGGAGCCAATATACAAACCTTGCAGGAAGGTCATAGGCATTTGTTACTTTAGCCATCCCTGTTCGACATCCACCCTGTCAATAATTGAGATGTGTGATATCAATTAAATTATCAATTTCCAGAAAGCTGCTTCCTGGCATGTCATTTTATGGATTGTTGAAACATAATCATGAGACAATGCTTCCATCTTGAGTCAATCTCCCAACCAAAATATTATCAGATCCAAAAAATAAAAAATTCCAAAGAAAATATAATAGTCACTAAATTTATGAGCTCAAATAACATCAAGCGCATAACAAAATTATTGCAGAACAGTTTATAAATTATAAGAACTATACCAAAGTTGCACATTCTTCTGCAAGGCCAGGTCCAGCCGCGGCATGCAATCCTGGGCTGCTGTGTTCTTCATCCAAGACCTGTAGACAATAAATGAAAGCAAGCTAAGAAATATAATGCTATTAGCTCAATGTTATTTGCTGGAGGTCCAGTACCGACATGCTACATAGTATCATTATGTACATAATCACAATAGTCTAAGGTGCAACATAATTATTGAGAATTGATAGAACTTATATGTGACTCAATTTCCAATGTCATGACAGACACAGGACAGCAACATGTGAATAATGAGTAACAGGCAGATAAAAATTGGTCTTTGTCAAGTTTATTTGAAATGTAGATCCTGCGTTATTGACATTATATGAATAAATTTACCCAGAGATTCTTTTTAAGGTTCAATATTGTGAAAATTTAATTACACTCAAGCGTCAGAAAGCAAGTGCCACTAAGAATTCGATGACTCAGAAATATTTATGCAATTATAGATTGGTTTCTTGTATGTTGAAATTATTAGGGAAAATGGAAAGGAGAGAATACAAAAGACAGAATAGTCTATTTAGTATCTATTATAATATTATTGAACTCCTAAATCCTAATTCTAGTTAAATAAAGGAACAAATCCTGAAATATGAAAACACCGTTAAGACTACGAGAACATGTACAATACTCTAAAATACCATAAAGGTACTATCAAATATTTTCTACATATTCTCAAGCTAAAGCTTATTCAGCTTCCAACTTGTTAATGAACATTTAAAAGCTCAGGAAGGTGGAAAATGCTAATCAGGAACAAGGAGGTCTGATCTGACAAGAGAGAACAACGTCTGAAGATTGGAGGTAACAGTGACCAAAAGGGGGCAGAAGGCACCCCCATGATGGACATCAAGTCATACATTAGACAAACTATTAGCTCTTGTTTATTATAATATTAATCTCCTAGTTCTAGTTAATTAAGCAAACAAAATATTATGAAAGGTGGAAATAAATTGTAAGAAAACATTTACAGTAACCTAAAATACTTCAAATAAAACAATGACAGTATGAGATATTTTATTGATATTGTAATATCATCAATGCCAGGAGATGCATGCAAATAAAGAAATTGAGCTTGAAGAACAATAAACTTTCTCAATTGGAGAGAAAATGCACATGAATAAAGCAATCGCTTTATATAATAAAACAACCACTCTGGTGTCCTTTTCAGTCCAAACTGTTCCCTAGGAGTCCTTACAGATCATAATATCATAAAAGAATGAAGAAAGGAAAACCGATCAGAAATTAAAAAAAATCTTTAACTTGTGAACAGCAGTAGAAATTTACATTTTATCCAAAATGTTCAATGCCAATTGTTTTCTAGTGTAGACACAAACAAGTAATGATCGCAAACTCCTTCAACAGGTGGTCCTATTTTCTTGCTTTGTTTGCATAACTTGAATTACAGTAAAAACAAAGACAATAACATAACATGAACTAACTTTGCAATTACCGAATCAAGAAAAACTAAACCAAACTACACAAATATATAAAGGAAAACCAAACTATATCACTAAACACACATGCAATCACTCACCTCATTTGTTGAATTTACCACAGCATCCACCTCAAGGTTCCAGGGGTTACCCCTCCACAAGTATATCTTCGAATTAACGTCATGGTTAACAGGAAACCTCGACTCAGAACCACTGCCACCGCTCTCTGTCCCGGACTTGAACGTCAAGGGATCAGGAAAGTATGAACTAGAAAATGCTGAGTCTCTGTTGTTATGCTCTAAGGAATGCTCAGCATCAATCCACCTTGGAACTTGATCCAAAGTCACAACAGAGTCCCCACTATCATTTGGCAATCCACCCCGGGATGTGGCTGAATCTGGAGTAGCCACAGGCCTATACATTTCAGGGACTCCTAAAATCAACAGCACCAATCCCTATGTTGAGATTCTTCCAAATAACCTTTGCAAGTTCCACAATTGCACATTAACAATCCCGAATTCACACCTTGGCTATTCAATCACCACAATCTCAACCATGAGAACCTCCTATAAAACAAAACATGAGATTCCAAAACAAATTTGAAGGACAAACCTTTTCTTCAACTAACATTTGTCCAGCCAGGAAGAAAATGCAATAACAAAAAAAAAAAACTGGATTTTCAATTTTCAAGCTAAAATGAAGAGGAAAACTCATCATATTATTTCCCTTCAATAAAAAGGGGGCAAATTCTTATATGTATGAAAAGGGAAAACCTTAATTTGATGGAAAAAACGTAAATATCTGAAAATGAAATCTGGGTTTCGAAAAGGAGCACCTTTTTTCGCTTCTTTCTCCTTAAAGTTTGTTCATTTGGGGATCAAATGAGATAAAATACAACACTGTTGTGGCTGGTTACACGGGACGATGAGCTTGAAAAGTTTAAATTTTTAATTATTTTATAAACTAAAAAAGATTACGTTTTGTTTGATTTTTGTCGTTTAGGTAATGTTTTCAGATTACGGTGCCAATGATTAAGCAACAATTTTATACTAATTTATTGATTAGTTAATTGTTTTCCGCAATATTTTTCAAGAATAATTGCAATGTTAGTATTTTCATGCAATTATGGATCGTATTCACTGTTTATTTGTACAGATCTTAACTAATTATATATATAATTAAATATCTAAATTTACCTTCAAATAAATTTTTCAATTATATATTTCCGTGAAAATTTAAGATTCGTGCACACAAAAATATTAATAAAAAAACCTATCAATAACTATATTCATCGTAAGTATTTACTTAATTATATACAAAATATCCCAAAAATAATTGGGAATAAACAAACATGCCATCAAGGTACAAAGGATAATATTTCAATCAATTTCAAACGAAATAATATCTAAGTGAATCCTGTAATACTCACGATAATTTTAGAAAAAAAAAATATTTTAACCCATATTCTTTGAGTTTAAATGAAGTGTAATTCCTAAATATAAAAAAATTATATTAACCAAATTTTTAGTGTATCTATGGATATTCTTAATTTGGACGTGCAAGTAAATCTATCAAAACAAAGTAAATAATGAGAAAAACAGAGAAAATGAATCAACATATTTACCAATGTCTTAATTTCTAAATATATTACGAATAATATTATCTAATATTATATTAGAAATTGAGTTTAAATATCATAAAATTAGATTATAAGATAAGAATTACTCTATATTATAAATTAGTTTTATATTTTATTGATGTAAAAATTTTAATAATTAACTTTTTCTGAGATGAAAAAAAAAATCTCTTATTAGATTGAGTAATGATAGAGTTTATGCATGGATTATTTCTGAATTATTATTGCTAATAAGTTCATGTAAAACGAGACTTATATTTGAAACAGGAACGTACTAGTGCTACGAAAAGCACTCAATAAACCAATGTTTTTTAGTACGTAACTTGATAGTACAAGAATAATGATATATTAATATAGATATTTATAATATTTTAATATATTCATTATTATTTTGATTAAGTTTAAAATATGTCAATATAATAATATTAAATAATAAATTAATAAAAATATGACACATATATTATATTAAAATATTATTAAAAAATTTGAGTGATTTTACGTGAGCAAACAGAACTTAAGATGGCGATGAAGAGAAGAGGCAAGGGGAAAAGGACACAATTCAACACACATTCACGTGCTATGTCTCAAGATTTAGATATATACAAAATTGTACTTATTTTTAGGAACATTTTGTTGTAGAATGAATCCTATTAATCAAAGCATTATATGATAAGGTATTATGTTAATTAATTGTGTTAATTGTAGATGATTTAATTTAAACACTTGAAAAAATAAATATGATGAAAATGTTAAGAATAAGATTGTACAATCTCTTCTTCAAGAATAATTTAAAATTCATTACTTTATATTGTAGATAAAATAATTACCATATTTAAATTTGATTTTTATTTAGTATTACAAAATTAAAGTCGGTAAATTATATATTTTTGAAAGAAAAATGTTTAAACGCTGAAAAATCTTTGAAACATGATAGTTTCTTATATTTCTGTGAATTGGATTTATTTTCTGAATTAAATATCTTAAAGGAAATTATAGAATTGAAAAATGATAACCAAATGACATTTTTAATTATATAAAAACAATAACTTTCTTTTTTTTCAAATGCTATAGCTTATAGAATAATGTTAAACAATTTTAGTTTAAGATTAACAATCTGCCAACAAAAATTAAATGGACAATAAAATTAATTACGAAAATTTAATAAATAATTTTACATAAAAAAAACTCGAAAAATAATTTTTACATAAAATTATGATATATTTTAACATAAATTGTTTTATGAACTAATAAAAAAAGTCTGATTCTTAAGTTTGCATTCAAGACACTCAGTTAAAAATTTAGATAAATAGGGGTCAAATATTGACATACTTGTGAATTATTTATACATGCTTCTGAGATTAGAGTTTGATTCTCAGACCCATTTTTATGTTAATCTGTGAAAGCTTTTGAACTATATGGTTTTGATAACTTTATGTTATTAGAATGCTTTTCAAATTTTATCAACTAATTTCATATTGAATAGAAATGAGAAACTAGGATAGTATATAAAGGTGAAAAACTTATTTATCTTTTATTTTAAGATTTTGGATAGAAAGTGATATCAATTTTTTATATAATTGGACTCCAATATCATTGGTGTTTGAATCTTTCGATGAACTCCCTCCTTGATCAATCCAGCAGTGTCTACTTACTTATAAGAACAGTGGTAACATAACAAGAAAGGGGCAAAGAAACAAAGGAAAATAAGATGAAACCATCTAAAGTAGGAACCAATAAGATGTATGAGTTTTTCTTTCTGAAAAATACACATAAATAAATCATGTGGGAAGGGTTCATAACAAATTATGAAAATCTGCAATAGGCCTAATTGTTTCTTCACCTTGTACAATTCTAAATGCTAAAAGTTTCATCTGTTTATAATTTATATATGAAACCTTTTTCATTTATCTTTTCTTCTCTATATGATCATGTTACTCTACTCCAGCCTTTTGCTTCAACATAGCTATGAATTTCTCCCTCTCCGCTGGAGACATTCCCTCTGTAGAACAATCTCCAACTCCCCATTCTGCTCCTCTTATGCAGTACTTGTCCTCAATTTCTTTACGGTTCCTGAAGACCAACAAAGTGTTATTGTTTCTTGGTCACAATAGATGCAACAAAATCATAAAGAAAAATATAACAGTTTTTCAGGAAAATGTTAATTGTTAATATTTTATCAGTTATGTGTTAGTATATTTTGAACAAACAAGTCATTGTAATCATTAAGGTATTGTAAAGAGGTGGACTTTAAGTCTAATTCAATTCTATAAAATCGGTTTGTAAAGTGAGATTTGCTCTTATTGATATATTCTAAATTGACTTTATCTTTAGTCGATGTAAAACTTCCAACAGAACAACCTTATTACTAGTCAACGTAAGACTTCTAAGGAAAAGAAACTGAAAAAGGGAAGTAATTTACTCATTATTCATCACAGGACTAACATTAGGTTTCAAACTTTGAACCACATGGTTGATAACTCATTCTATGATTATTGTCTAAAATATACTAAAAATTTACCAAATAAGGAGAAAAAGCTACACAGTTTAATGTCAAAATACTATACTAGAGTGTGTGCTAACATTTCTACAGCAAACAATTTTGGCCAATGCAATCTCAAATGTAAACGAAATACAGTCATAGAAAACACAGAAAAAATTGATGTTGTCACAGAAACTGCATTCGCATTTAAAAGCTCAATTATCATTGACCATCTATATAGTCCGTTGCAGCATCATGAGGTTTTGACTTTGCAAATAACACACGCAGTTAAAATAAAAAGATTACTTCTCTTTATTCAACTTGGATTGCTCAAGCAGTTTCTTCAGCAAAGGAGAAGACTTAATTCTTTCGTCATTCTCTGCATATTTCTTCTGGTTTTCATCTGCAAAAAAGAAATGATGAACCCAGTTTCAGTTTCATCAATTTGAGCTGCTTTCAGCAAACAGAAGCACAACAGTTCAAGTTGGGACCATTGAGATTTTTGAGAAAGTCAATCTGTGGTAGCTGAGGACCAGGAACAGCCTCTAGACCAGAAATTCCTGACATGAATCCAGCATTTGCTGCAGAATATGAAAATGCTCAGAATTTCAGTTAGTAATTAGCATTTTAATGTTTTATCCAATGAATGAAATTTCAGGCAACACAACAGCACATAATGAGACAACAAAAATACATGAAAAAGCAGCAACAGATGGTAGAAGAATCTACCAGGGGTTGACCAAAGAAGAATGGCAAGTGAAGCAGCAAAAGGAACTGAGTTTTGAAGTGGTTTGCATGAAGGAAAAGGCAAAGAAATTGAGTGTGTGTGTCTTGTAGATATTCTAATTTGAAACTTGTTTTGAGGGGTGCTGAGTTTTTCAGTGAAAGAAGAATTTGTTGATGACATCTGAATGAAAGAGGGCAGTGAAGTGGAAACCATGGTTGGCTTCTCCCTTCTCTGCAGAACACTGAGAAGGAAAAGGCAAATGAGATAAGGGAGAGCAGAAACAGAAGGCTCATATTGCTTCCTTATATAATCTATTTTATGTTATCTTAATTTTTTACTCTGCTATATTTTGCTTTAACTTGTACACTTTATAAAATGGTAATTTTTAGTTTTTATTTAACTAAATTTAAATTTTCATTAATAATTAATATCTTATTAAAGAAATTAAGTAATAATATAATAATAATAATAATAATAAAAAGTAGATATGATGTTGGTAAGTTTATTTTTCTTCTTTTAAATTTTATCACTAAAAAATAGTGTAAAGAAATCAAATAGATTATGTAATAATCATATTGAATTTACAATGTTTAAATTGAAAACTATGTAAATATTACATTTATAAAATATTTAAAATTAATTATGCAAGATTACAAGAAAAAAATTAAGATTTAATTATGCTTTTAGTTCTTAATATTTGAGATAATTTTTGTAGTCTCCTAAATTAAAAAATAAAGATTTTTTTCTTTCAACACTAAATTTGGGAGACTAAATGATAACGTTTGGGGGTTAGAATTAAAAGTTTAAGATTTTGATTTTAAACTTCTTTTAGCCCCTCCAATTTACTGTTTAGGGATTGAATTTTTTTTCTTTTTTTTTCAATTTTAAGAGACTTAAAAAGGTAATTTGAGGATAAAAACTAGATTTATCCTAAATTTCAGGATTAAAAATAACTAAACTAATATTTATACATACATACTGATTTTAAATATCACCAGTAAATTAAATACATGAAAGAAAATGGGATATGCACGGAGATTATTAAATAATAAATATTTTTTAATAAGAAAATATCTGTGTTTCCATATCGTATCATGATCTATGAGATGAAATACTATCAATAAATTTTACGTATGCTAAAAGTGAAATCAGAAGTATTTTATTTATAAATAGAAGTTTAAAAATAATGTTCTAAATGTTTAATGGGATATATATTGAAGAAAACTAAATACATATTATTAAATACTTTTAATTCTTGAAAATAAATATTAAATATTTCTTTAAAAAAAATCATTGAACAGCAACTACTAAAATAATTAATACATTAACTTAAACACTATTTTATAAATTAAAAATTATTGGTAACTAAAATAGTTATTATTATAAATAAAAAATTATAATTGATTTTTCAATAAGTGTGATTATCACCTTATGTCTTGAAATTATTTTTTTGAGACTCTCAACTTAGCATAGGAGAAATTTGGACCGACCAACTTTAACAAAAATTTTGGATCGATCAACTTTTGTTACTTCAACTTTGAAGTATTTGATCTTGAACTCCTTAAAGGAGGTGATATATCCTAAACAACCACCTCCCTTTCTCAGAAATGAGGAAAACCCACTCCTTCTTAACTTTGGGTTGTGTACAGAAGAAGTATAGAAAGAGGGGGAGTGGGAATGATGTCCAGAGCAATGCACAACACCACAAATGCTTGCATGAAAGTCCATCCGTTCTTATGAAGTTGAGTTGGTACTAGATTAAGCTCCCTCAGCATACCTATTTGAAAGTCGTTGAATGGGAGACGAATGGGAAGGTCTTTGAAAAGGCATGTGTACTGAAGAAAAAGTCTTTAGAGCTACCTTCTTTTTGTGGAACACCTTCTCATTTCCTTTGCAAATAATGAGGTTGAAGCTATAAGCATCTGTAGAGGACTTGACAAAGCAAGTTTGCTCGACAAACCATTGTAGTTGGTCCCCATGTGCAAGCAGGTGACATATTCTCCCACTTCATAGGACGCTCAATCATAGCCTACCACGATCGGAAGCGACTAAACAACCATATCCCTCCGATTAGCCACATCAATTTCTAATGCCACATCAAACTCGGTAAAAGTGACTCGAGCGGCCTTATTAGTATCTACACTATCGACCGAGTTTGAGTCTTGCTTGATTGATCATAAAATCGAAGAAGAAATTGACAATGACATCGATTACAAAAATGCATCATCATTATACCTTTGGTTGCCCCTCCTCGTGGACTCCTCAAACGATGATAAATCAATAGTCAAAAATATTACCTGAAAGACAAAGAAGAGTTGGACGATCAATTGATAGAGAAAAGTTGAAGGGAAAATGATAGGCGAAACCCACCCGTTTTTATAGCCAAAAGGCACCTCCCCGCCAGCCATTCTCAACCATTGGATCAAGCCAAATCCAATGACTTACAACATCAGACTCTAAGAATTTCGGTTGGGGCAAGGCTCAAAGTATCACGTGTCTTTCCCTTAACGGTAAGATTTCAAAATTTTGAAAATCGTTAAATGCTTAACCGAACGGTCTAGAGGCCAACCAAACGAGCAGCTAGGGTTGGGGTTACTTCAAAAGAGATAGAACGACAAAAGTTCCATGCCATTACAAATACCTTTTCTTGTCATGACAGACTCGGGCTTGGGGGACCTATGTATCGTATGACCATCCGGTTAACCATAGATTAAATAGTCAACCGTTAGTGAGACTCTTTTACGAACCATTCTCGTAATTGGACGACCTAGGAGGTAGACCGAATAGCCAATTGACATGAGATTAACTCTAATGTTGATTAACTTAAAATAAAGAGTGATTACCACCAATTGAGTCATAATTAGACTGTTACTAATCAAAAATTCACTCTAAAATATATAAATATAAGTTTGAGATAAAGAGATAAATTATAATATTTATTATAACATTAATATCTAAATTATCAAGAGTTGAATTAACTTTGACATCAAAACATCTTCTAAATACGTCTTCTAAACAAGACTAGACAAATATATATATATATATATATATATATATATATAAATTTGGAACAAAAACAATATTTGGACCCTAAATGATTATCTAGATATTAGATATTGACATCAATCATACACCCGAATCACTTGTACAGGATAAATCTAAGAGAAAGTAAAAACACAAACAAAACGGAGTTTTAAAGTGAAAAAGATTGTTGCATAGGTAAAAGAAAAGGAACGAAGAAGGAAAAACTTTGAACTGAAGAAGTTGCACAACAAAAGCAAGAATGATGAAAGAGAAAAATCGAAAAGAGAAAAAAAAAAGGTAAAAAGAAAAAGTGAGCTGGCACAAACATTTTATTACTATTTTATTAAAAGAATTAATATTTTTTATTATTTTATTATTATGACATATTATATTACATGTTTCAATAGTCATAATCTAATAGTTCTGGTTTTTCTAAACTAAGTCTAACTAAATATAAAAGTTCAAAATATGAAAGTGTATAAAATAAAATCTAAAAATATCTAAACAATTTGGTAAGTAATTATTTAGTTATAATTGATTAAATTTTAGGATATCTAAAATTAATACTTTATTTGTAGTCCGGAAGACTTTTATTGTAGTTCCAAGTAATATCATACTTCCTTTTCTATTTACTCATTTTTTAGAAATGAAGATTCCAACAGAAAACTCATTTAGTTGTAGTAGCACATGTAAAGCCAGGAGAAGGATCAATTATAAAGGAGCAACATCACTGCACCAACATGCATCTACTCACTCATTTTAATAACTTAAACACCTAATGAAATTTTAATAACTTAAAATTAATGACTAGTTTATATTAAAAATTATAGTAAATATTTTGTAATAAACTCGATGAATAATATGTTGTTTAATGATTAAATTAACTTTAATATTATAGCCAAATTAAATCATTCGACATTTGATATATAATTTATCGATATTCTACCAGCTTTTCCTATTTTTTTTATCTTGGCAAAATCTTACAAGACTTATAGGAAATCTGACGAGATGTGCCTCACTTTGAATGCGAGGTAGAGACACGACAAGTTCACAACATTTTCTATAAACTAAAACTTGCTTATATAGAAGTTAAAATTTTGATTTTGAAGAAACTAATGAATAATTTCCTTAAAATTAGTTATATAAAAACTAGTTTTATTCTATAAAGGAACATCTTTATCTTATAAATACATAGGGAATGGTCTGAATTTTTGCAGAAAACCACTACTAATGAATCGCAATAATATAACTACCACAATTCTGCTCTTTTATACTGATAACATTTTCTCATTTTCTTACAGATGTATTACTCCAACATGGCCTTGGCAGCATCAATTAATATAGGTCTTAATTCATCTGTAGCACGACCAAGTACTGTGTACCCTTCCTTATCCTCCACATCCACATCTGCTCCATGTCTTATCAGAAGGAGAGCTACCTGTAAAACATACACATCAAAAAGGTTTATGCCCCAAGAGTTAATGTGTAATGATCAATAATTATATTATAGGACTCCAATAACAAAACTGTCATTAAAACATTCCTCATCCTTTTGTTTTTAATATAAGAACCAAAAATTATTTATTTTATGAGAATTCCCCTCTATGCAGAATGCATGCATTCATTTATACTTAGAAGACCAAACCCTTCCCACTATTTTTAAGATTAAAAATAAAAGGTAGTGACTAGTGAGACAGCATGACAGAATAAGAAACGATGAGGAACTAGCAAAGTACAATTAGTATTACACAGCTCAAGCCTGGCGTTAAATACTTCAATGTTGTTGACCAGGCACTACAAGCAAGGCCCAAACATAATTTTAATTTGAAATGAGTGGGGAGTGATATTTGTTAAGAGTGCATCAAATAAAGAGAAAATACTTCACGATTCAGTTATGATTTTTGAAAATCAACATAGCATCCTCCTCCAAAAACTCACTTGTAAAGAAACTAAGTAAGCCATTGGATTAATAGAAAACAAACAAATGAATGAAGAAGTCACACCATTTTCTTTATTACAAAGGTACATGTGAATTATGCAAACAAAAACATAAAGCATAATTAAAAGGAGGTTTGTCATCTAATATAATTATATACATATTTCTGAGTAAAATTGTTCAGATGGTTCAAAGTGTACTTTTGCTATTGCAGAGTACACACGTCTGCATGCTCACATATAAAATAAGCATACCTCTTTGTTATGGCAAATCACAGCATTCATCAGAGGAGTTTGACCAATTCTATCCGTAGTGTCAACCTCTGCTCCTTCTTCAATCAAAAGTTCACACATATCAGATTTACCAGTACTGGCTGCCCGGTGCAATGGAGTGCTACCAATCTGATTAAGTACAAGACATACACTAAATTAGTATACATGTTATCTTTAACAATGCAATTATGAAGAAAAGGGATACAGTGAAACTAGTGTTACAAACCCATCAAATGTTTCCAGGCTACAACCTTATCCTTCATATTAATCTTGGCATCATGGGAGATGAGGATTTCAGCAATCTTCATCCAACCTTTGCTGGCTGCATAGTGTAAAGCAGAGCGACCCCCATCATTTTTCATATTAACATCAGCTCCTACCAAACACGAGGAACAAGAACATTTTTGAGATGATTGATGAATCTTTAGCAAAAGAAGTTTTAGTCTGAAAAGGTGTAGGTTATCACACAGGAGCTACATTTTATCAACAGACTTGTGATTCTTCAAGAGCAATTCCACAATTTACAAAATACATGCAGCGCACAATAGTGGCCTACATATTCAATCAACGATATAGTAAATGAAAATTAATAGAAATTCAAAATTGACACTTGAAAGCACCCAACAAACTGTTACCGCCATTGTCATCACAAACTACATAAATATAAAAGCTTCCCAACACTAATCCACAATCTGAACAGAGCAAAAAGATGGGCACAATGTGCAGTAAAAGGCTGGAACACAATGAACATGGAGAAAGATGCACATCAAGTCCTCAACTCTATTATAGAATACTAAGAAATTGAAATCAAACATCAGAGAAACCCCATAGAGAAGATGACTATTAATAAGCAACTATAACCAAATAAATAGTATGTTAGGGTATAAGGTGAGAGGATATTCAGTATAAGTTAATTAGAGTAAATAAATATAGTATAGGTTAATTAGAGTAAATAAATATATATTCCAGGAAAATATTCAATATAAGATATTGAATATAAGTTAACTAGAGTAATAAATATAGTATAAGTTAATTAGAGTAAAGTAAATATATATTCTAGAGAAATATTCAATATAAGATATTTATAATTAAGGATATATGCTAGGATAATATATGGGGAGATATTTATATATAGGGATATATATATTAAAGAAAAATATATTCTAGAGAAATATTTAGTGAGAGATGGACGGGAAATAATTAGTATAAATAAAGTTAGAGTCTAGGGTTAAGGGTATGCTTTTGATTTGTGAGTTTTGTAAGAGAGGTTATGCTCTCAGGTAACTGACGGATATCCTGCTCCTAGTTATTAGAAATAATTGACGAAGGTTATGCTCCCAATTATTGTTTACTTTTGTTTATTCAGATATTACCATCAATAAAAGATATTCCTTCGTTCAATTCCATTCTTTCATTATTCTTTTGCTTGTTTTGAGTGTGTGAGAGGTTGGTTTCATTACGTCTCCTACTCGGTCACGTAACAATTGGTCCAACCTGCCGGATAGAAAAAAGGGTGAGAAAACTGCCGGATAGTGAGAGAGGAGAAAAAAGCTAGAGAACATGGAACTATCCATGAGGGGTTTGGAGACAAAGATGGAGGCAGTACACAAGGATTTGCAAGAACTGCTGAGGCTGATGGGAGGGCGAGCTCGAAAATCAGATGAAAATTCTGATGGAAGTCAGGCTTATGTCAATGGGAAGGAGGACCAGCGAAAGGAAGAAGAAGGAGAGAGAGATGGTGGATGCCACGAGGAGCAACCAAATTGGAGGAAAGGGGTAAAGTTACCCATTTTTGACGGGGTTGATCCGTTGAATTGGATCAATAGAGCTGATAAATTTTTTCAACTACAAGGGGTGTCAGAAGAAAAGAAGGTGTGCCTAGCCTACATCAGTATGGAGGAAAAGGCCGGTTATTGGTTCAGATTTTGGAAGGGGAACACCAAGAATCGTTCTTGGGAAGGTTTAAAGGAGGCGATGGTGAGCCGATTCGTAGAAAGAAACACCAGGTCAATCTTCGAAAAACTGGTGGCCAGTAAGCAGTCGGGGATCGTGGAAGAGTACGTCCAACCTCCGAACGGGAAGGAACTGCTAGAACCGAACGGTAGCAAATTGTTGGATCCGAACGTGAGAGATCGGGCAGAACCTAAAGGAAGAGGACCTACCGAGCCAAGCGGGAGAGGACAACCAGAACCGAACGTGAGAAAATTGCCGGAACCGAACGGGCTAGTACTGAAAGGAAGAATGAAGGTTTTGGAAGGAAGGGAAGATGGAAGAATCAATGCCCTGGAAAGAACAATGAATTCTATGAAGGGGTGGGCCAACGAAAAGAACAGGGGGCTTGGAGTTTTTGAACACTGGCAGAAGGGGGAGAGCAACATGAAGTACTAAAAGACATCGAAGACCATTTCCTCAAGGCTTATGATTCAGGAAAAGTGGTGACCAGAATGCTGGACAAAAAATGGAAGACATTGGAGGAGGTGTTACCACCACCCGAGCCTCCAGATCTGAATTGATGAAGAGCCATGAGATCAAGCTCCCCGATTCCAACCTTGAGGACAAGGTTGTTTTGCAGCGGGGTGTAATGTTAGGGTATAAGGTGGGAGGATATTCAGTATAAGTTAATTAGAGTAAATAAATATAGTATAGGTTAATCAGAGTAAATAAATATATATTTCAGGGAAATATTCAATATAAGATATTGAATATAAGTTAATTAGAGTAATAAATATAGTATAAGTTAATTAGAGTAAATAAAAATATATTCTAGGGAAATATTCAATATAAGATATTTATAATTAAGGATATATGCTAGGATAATATATGGGGAGATATTTATATATAGGGATATTTATATTAAATGCAAATATATTCTAGGGAAATATTTAGTGAGAGATGGACGGGAAATAATTAGTATAAATAAAGTTAGAGTCTAGGGTTAAGGGTATGCTTTTGATTTGTGAGTTTTGTAAGAGAAGTTATGCTCTCAGGTACTGACGGAGATCCTGCTCCCAGTTATTAGAAATAATTGACGGAGGTTATGCTCCCAATTATTGTTTACTTTTGTTTATTCAGATATTACCATCAATAAAAGATATTCATTCGTTCAATTCCATTCTTTCATTATTCTTTTGCTTGTTTTGAGTGTGTGAGAGGTTGGTTTCGTTACATCTCCTACTCGGTCACGTAACATAGTACCAGCTCCAAGGGTTTTAAATCGTGGCTACCCTCACAATTATAGTTTCCTCACAATCCTTGATAATGTGGTAGACTACTGACCAATGCAGCTGAACTTATGATTGTAATGCCTTCAAAAAACCCCAAAAAACCTTGCATCTATAGGTCACAGTCACCGGAACTGTTTTCCTAAAACCATTGTACAAAATCTTTCCTAATATCAAGTCTCACAATAAAGTTGCATTCAAACCTCTTAGGAAGTTAACTCAAATTTTAACACTACAAAACTGGCTTAGTAAGACTAACTTTGTACTCATCTATATATTATTATTTGGCCATATTATGGAAGTTGTGGCCATATCTATAAAAGACGTGAGATTTCTAACACTCCCCTAATGATTAGACATGTGAATAGAGGAATGCCAAATAACAGATAACACAATAAACACAAAAAACCTTTCACTAGGATGAAATTTAAACCTAATTCATTCTTACAAAACTTACTTAATAAGATGAGAATTTCAACCATATATGTATTATTATTTGGCCATATCTATATATTATGTGAGATCTCCAACAAAATCAATCATCATTCTTAGTAAACAGAAACTAACAACTTATCCACCCAGATTACACTTCAATTCTGAAGGGGGAAAACGGTACTGATTGAGATCAAGAATAAATAATAATGATAATTAAGTAAAAAGCGATGTGTAGAATTAACTTTAGAAAAAGAGCATTCTTTTGACCTTTGCTCAATAGAGTATCTACTATCTCCAAATTCCCAATGCTGGCGGCGGAGTGAAGCGGTGCCCAACCTTCCTCATCGGTACTATTCACCACACAAGCAGACCCATCACAAGATAACAGTGTCTTCACCACCTAAACAAATTCATTCCAACGAACAAAAATAAAAACAACGATTCCACCAACCAAAAAACCCTAATTTCAAAGTGTCGTAGCAAATGCACAACGAATGCACATTTATAACAATTGAAGGAAAAACAGAGAGACCATTTTGAAAAGGAGCAAAAGGGTACCTGGGAGTGGCCGAAAGAGGCGGCAACGTGGAGAAGGGAGCGAGCATCTTCGTTTCTGAGAGAGAGCGCTTTGGAGAGAGTTTCAGCGGAGAGAGCTTGGAACGTTGCAGCATCACCTTCTTCAGCTGCTTTGAACAAGTCCTTCTCTTTCAAGTACTGTTGCTTCTTCTCGCTGTCCACTTCCATCTCTATCGTTTTCTTCTCTCACTGATTTTTCACGTTTCTCTGGGAGCCACTGCAATATAATGTCAAAATTCTAATGCATTTGGGATTTTTTTTTTTTTTTTTTGAGAGTAAAGTTCGGAAAGACAATAACGGAAGATTTCCTCGAATCTAAGTAGCAAACACACAACGAGGAAAAAAAAGGCAAATCACAAACTGAATCAATATATAGATAAATATATATACACACACATTAAGGAAAATTATAAAAGATATTAATTTACATATTATGAATTATATTTTATTTTAAAGAGTGAGTCTTAAAATCTTCTTGTTTTAATTAATATTTTATTTAATTATTGATATTTGTAAATTCTTTTTACTACTTTAAATTACTAAATAAAACATCATATATTTTAATAATAGTAAAAAAATATTATCACAATTATTCATGGTGAATAATTATATCAATAAAAACTTCAGAGAACTAATAAGTCTTTTTAAAGTAGAAGCTATCCTATAAACTTATAACTAAAATTTATTAATATCACTCAACGACCTTATTTATTTCCATCATCGGCAAGTTAACACCTATCTCATCATCTATTCACATAATAGGTGATCATTGTAAAAGAGAGACATGAGTATTTTAACACACTACTCATGGAGTTAATCTTTCACTCCTAAGATTCAAAAGTCTAGTGGAAAGACTTCTTGTCATTCTCTCCCTCATTCCATTCCTCTCAAAATAAATTGAATGATTGATAAAATAACAGGATATCTCCTTTTCGAAATCTGTCTGTCAAGCATACACTATCATTGTCTTAAATTATAGAATCTCTCCTTGAGGTTCTTCTCACATGCTCATATCATGTATACTCATAACCACAGGATAACACTAGAAGGGGGAGGGTGAACAATGTTTTCTAAGCTTTTGACAAATGGTGTCTAATGAGTGTTAGAGAGATTAGCAAATAAAAATATTCTTAGACGATAATGCTTCACAAGGCTTTTTGAAGGTTTTAACAAAGGATGAATTATGAGATATAACTTTTCAAGTCTTTGTACAAAGTAGCTTCTAGTAACTTGTAAAACATAAGTGTATATCTTTAAAGATTGTGAGATGTTAGACACTAGTTTTTGTGATAAAAGCAAATGAAAAACTTTTCAATAATAAAGTAATAAATTATGAACTTTATACTAGTTCACTCAATCTTGAGCTACGTTCAATTCTTTCTTAAGAACTTTTAAGATGTTCTACTAATCTTTTTCGAAATTATAAGAGTTTTACCTTTCTAGGATCTCACCGAGTATTCACATCACTCCTGTTACAGCAAGTATTAGCATCACTACTAAAGAGAAAAAAAAGGAAAAATAAGGTTAGAAAAAGATGATATAAAAAAAATTAAATATGTTTCTTTATCTTTTAAGTAAAAATTAAAATTAGTATTTCTTCCAAACTTTGACACAATTTAATTTTTCATCTTTAGAAATCCGTCCATTTAGTCCTTTTAATAATATTTTGTTAAGTTTATTTAACCTTTCAAACACTTTTTATGATGACATTGAAATGGTATAAATATGTTAAACAATGTACATATTTCAAATACTATCATGAAACATGTTTGAAATGTGAAATAAACTTAACAAAATTTGATTAAAAAAATTAAATTAATGTATTTATAAAGTTTGGAACTAAATTGATTAAAAGTTTCAAAAAAATAATTAATTCTAATTTTTATTAAAAATTAAAGGTTTAATTGCTTAGCTTGTCCCTATTCTCATTGGTGTGTCAACTTATTACTCATTTTTAAAAATGTGTCAACTTCATCCCCATGTGTAATGTACATCAATTAAGTCCATTCCTTTAATTTTGCAGAAAAGAAGTTAAATGTGTGGTGATGTGATAATAGAGTATGCATTAAAAACAAAAATATTTTTTTTCTCTGAGTAGAGAGAAAAAAATGCATATTATGTTAGCACATCACTACATAGTTAATTCTGTTTATAAAAATTAAGTTGACATACATCAATGAAAGTAAGGACAAACTAAGTAATTAAACCTAAAAAATTCAATATACATTCCTACAATTTTTGTTACGATGAGTTAGATACATTCTTAATTACATGTAGTATTTGATTTTATTTTAAGATTCAATTTCATCTCATTAACTAAAAATGCATTTTTTCTAATCAGTATCTTGTATCACACGATTACTAACACCATTAAAATTTACGAGCTTAACAACATATTGGATGAATCTCTTTATAATAACTTTTTTAAAAGAATAAAATAGTTTTTCTTTAAATTAAAATTAGTTTATAGACCATTTTAAAAAAATAATTTTTTTGAGACACTATTTTAAATGAAAACGAATTTGATTTTTTTTTTCTGTTAAGTGTTAATAAAAAAAATTCATCTAAAATTTTAATTTGAATTTTAATACTTTTTCTATTAAGTGTAATATGTTATTATTATTTGCTTTCCATAGTCCATTTTGTGGGGAATTAGTCTTTTTCTATGGTTTTAATTATAAATAAAGTTTTTAAATTAATAATATAAATTTTATTTATTTAATAATATTTAAAAACTTTAATTATAAATTATATATAATTTAAAATATTTTATATACATTTAAATACATTATTTAAATTTTATAAATCAATTTAAATAATAAAAAAATGAAAAAAAGTGAAAGTGTGTGGGGGTGCACGACTTCAACACAAGAAGTCGTCAACCCTCTTACGATTTTAATTATTTCTTTTTTATTAATTTAAATAATTTATATTTAATACTTTTATTAATTAAATAGTTTATAATGAAAAAAAAAGTTATTAATTAATTATAATTTTCAAAAAAGTATTCTATAATAACAAAAATTTAGAAAAATAAATTGTAATGAAATATAATTTTTTTTAATTTTTAATTACATAATTACAATAGTTATAAATTATTTTAGAAAAAATTTAATTTAACTACAAAAATAATTAGAATATAAATTTCTTTATTTAATAATATTATAAAAAATTAATTATTAATTATATATAATTTTAATTATTTTAAATATATTTAAAAACATTATTTATAAATTATAAATGATTTTAATTAATAAAAAAATTAAAAGTTGAAAAAAGTAAAAAGTGAGGGGGTGCACGACTTTAATAAGAAAAGTCGTTAACTCCCATACGACTTTATTTTTTTTTTGTCAAAAATGGCTTGGTAATCGATTACAAGCCTCTGGTCATGCCTTAAAGTTATTTTTGGGGTGCACGACTTCATTACTGGTCAAATGAACAGTGTGAAGTCATGCAGAGGGGACACGACTTCTTCATTAGAAGTCGTCTGGACCCCCCGACTTCCGTTTGACCTGAAATTTGCCCATTTTCGTAATATTTTAGACAAATTTGTCTAGTTTCGTACAAAACCCCACAAATAGACTAGATTTATAGAATCTTTGGGTAAACGTTAAAGGAGGATTTAACTTAAACTAAAAGCAATAAAGATTTTGGTACACATAATTGGTGTTATTTTTTTTGTCCTGATACGAAAGATGATTATGATTGTTTGACACACCAAAATTTTTTACTTCATTTGACACTATCCTTATTTACTTTTACTTTTATAAAAGTTTACTTTTTATGACCATTTTATTCTTGTATTCTGTATCAAATGAATGTAAAAGTGTGTCGTTGTATCATTATTCTTGTGATACAAAATATTTCTTTAATCAATGAATATGAAACAAATGGTTGGTCAATATTGAACTAAAAATGAATGATAGAAATACTATCTCAATCCTATTATTCATATCTTTTTTAAATTATATTATTTTGAGATGAAACATTGGTCAATACACCATGAAAAAAAAAATCATCTTCAACTTTATGCTTTCTTTGTACTTGAAATGCCTTCCACCAACATTGCCACATCAATTATTAAGCACTTAAGCTTTAGAATTGAGACAACTTAAGTGCTTCCCCGTATTTTTTTTCTTTTTCAAGAGAAGAACTTCTTGAAAATTGCTTCCATCTGTATTTTAACTTTCCATTGTCCTTAATTTTCCTGCACCAAAATAAACACAAAAATAGAAAGAACCTCCAATTTATACCATAGTTAAACACAATTAGTACCATCAACTTGAAAAAAAAAAAAGAAGTAAAAGAAGACATGGTGAGTCTTATCTTGCCAATGAAATCTTCTACTTTTTGCGTTCCTAAAACTGATGTATATAAGAATTCACAAGGCCATTTTCTCTTCAAAAACTCTGCAAACAGCTGCAACCACAAGCACTTCTATACCACAATGATCTCATTTTTACACTGTATTTTCTATATTTTTCCCCTACAACTCCCTTTGATTGAAAAGAACAGAATCCACTTTTTTTCTCCAATAAAAGAGAGTTGTAGAGGAAAAACATACAAAATGAAATGCAAAAATAACAACATTGATTTCTATACCATACAGAAAGGCAACCTCAGCAACATTCTCCGAAATCTGAAAACATGTAACAGGTTGTAAAAGATGAGAAACTTAGGAAGAAGGATTCACCTTTTGGTGAATGTCAACAGGTTGGCTCAAAGGGGTGACCTGAGAACACAAAGTAAATTCACCAAAATACCAACAAATGATGATATGAACTGCAAACCAGCTTTGTGTTCTCAGATTCACTCCTCTGAGATACTTATGACTTGACTGAAACATTTTGATGAGAAAAACAACAGATTCACTTTCTTGGACCAGGAGCTTTCTTTATATATAAACATCAAGGCCTCATGTCACGGATTCACTATGTTGTCATCTGTTTTCTAAGTTTAGCAAAGCCTTTTATGAGTTTAACTTTTTGGAAATTTTTCTGCACTCTGCTAATTAAATAACATCAAGTATTGCTGCTAAAACTGTTTAATGCTAAAGTACTTTACATATAATATAATATAATTAGTTATGAAATGATGGTAATCTAAGGTAATTAATGAGCTAAATTTGTTGTTTTGTATGAATATGTTTGAGGGGATTGATAATGGATGATATCGCTGACATGGTCTCACATTATGTTGTCATTGTATCAACAGCATGAGAGAGAGAGATGTCCACACTTTTGACAGTTTGTGACGTAGCTTACGTTTGGAAACAAACACAAACACTGAAGATGTTGTCATTGTGACATTTAGAAATTTTAGATCTCATGTTTGGTAAAGGATTGTGATTTGAGAAAGTAATTTTAGTATGAAAAACCTAGTAGATTTTATCCATCTGAATAAATAATTTTGGAAGATATTTATGATACATATTTTGTGGTTAAGATTTTAGTGTCGTTAATTTTTTAACGACTTATGTTACAGGAGTATTTGAATATGAAAAATTATGAGTTTGTAATATTTGAGAAAATTTGACTTTTAAAAAAAAAAATCCAAACTAACAATAGTTAATAAAAGACTATAATAAGGTTTAATTTAAATATAGAAAAGTAAAACCAATTTTTTGATTTTTTTAGGTAATTAATTTTAGTTTCTGTGTCCAAATCTGCATTAATATAATTCATTCCCATAAAAAGTTCAAAGTTATAACTTTTCATTATAAGATAATATTAAGATTTAATTAGTCATTTATTGTATTAAAAATTCATCCAAACATTTTTTTAACTAAATTATCTTGTGTTAGTGCACAATAAAGAGAGAAAGTTTAGAAAATATATAAGGTTAATTGAACACGGGAGTAAAATATATGTTGTTAGTAGTTATTATTTTATTGAATGATTCTTATATTTGTTGAATAAAATGTGAGAGGAGATGAGGTCTTAAAAGGTTTATTATTAGAAATGATTATGTGTTATAAAATTGTGCTAGGTTATCTACTTTGTTGATTATCATTTTTATATGCTATAATTAGTGTTACACGAAAGGAGAGAATGATACAAATAAGAATGATCAACACTATGATAGACTAAAAGCTATAAAAGCACATGAATGTTTGTAAATATTTATATGTATTTTAATCTGTTGATGAGTTAATATTTTATATTAAAAGAAATAATTCATTAAAAATTCTAAATGCAATATATATATATATATATATATATATATATATATATATATATATAAATAAAAGTAATAACAAAAATTTACTCTTTTAGTATGTAAATGTCTTTTATTCTTGACTTATTTTTAAATAATTAATCTTTTAAATTCAAATAACTATTCATAATAAACAAATATATCTATACAATAAAATAAATCAAGAATAAAAAAAACAAACAAATTTATTTTATTATAATATCCTAATCTAGTTAAAAAATTATAACAAAATCAACTCAAAAGCTTTAACATTCTATATAAAAAAAAAAATAGAGGGACAAACGTGAAAGATAGTGGAGAAGACAAAAACTCTCTTTAACATGTTGGTCTAAGTCTCTTAATATATAAATTGGACTAAGCTTTGTATTGGGTTTTTTCTGTTGATGTAATTTTCTTTTTGATAATTTAATCTCCTCCAATGCTTTATAAATCCAATTTTTCAATATATATTTAGTTGTTATAGTGATTTAAAAATATTTAAGATTTTTCTATATTAGAAAAGATTTGACAAATATTATTTTTTGATATCTACTTATATAGTTAAATAAGATAATTACTTAAAAATATCAATAAAGAAATCTAAAGATATATTTGCCTCAAATTATCTTATGTCTTAAAGATTTATCAATTATCAAAATTTCTAAAAAAGATAGAGAAAACAAGGTCCAATTTTGATTGATTGTTCCTGTTCTTGGTTTAGCCAAACCTCTTCACTTTTTAATATTTTTCTTTATTTTTTCATGCTATACTTGGATTGACTTTTCATGATTTTGATAATTTACTTGAATTTATCTTTAAGGTGTGATGAATCTTTAATTAATTTATTTTCACACCTCCATGAATTTAACTTATCTGCAGTTGTACTAAAATACTTCAAAATATCTAAAGAAGAACTAAAAAACTATCTTTAACATGTTTTGGTATCTCATGCTCAATAAACCCAATAATAACAAATCCTACTTAAACAATCTTTCCAAACACAAAAACCAATTAAGAATATAATATTAAAGGCTAAATGAGGGCATAAATATATACTCATTAATATGATCGTGGGTCGGATTATAATTTTGGTTAAGGGATATGATTTGATTTTTATATTATTAGGTTGTGAATTGTGATTGTAAGGTTGATTGTTTGTATGTTAACTCGTCCTTATTTATTTGTGTGATTGCGATTTTCATATTTTTATACGGGAACAAATGATAAAGAAAATACATATAGATATACACAATTAGGAGACTATTATGGTTTTAGTGGAAAGAGTTTTATTTTGGGACAATCTTTTAGTCTTAAGTTTTTCCTTTTTAATAAAGTCTATGTTTGTAAAAGAAACTTTTTTTTTTAGATTTCAAATAAGAGAGTAATAATTTTTATTTTAATTATGTAACTTATGCTAATTATAAATTTTAGTAAGTAAAAATTGAGATGTTACATTTACCATATATTTGTTCTAAAATTATAAAACATATTCTATCTTATTCTATTTTAGTTACTTTGTGGATAAAAAAAAGTTGTCATATGTATACACAATTTATAGTCCATCTTAAATAATACTATTCCTCCTTTGAGCAAGGTGGGATGATATCCGAAAAAGATAAAATTAGACACGCACATGTGGGATGATGTCTGAAAAAGATAAAATTAAACACGCGCCCACACAAACAACAAACACATATCGATATAGAGACACACAGACACAGACAGACACAAACACACACACACACACGCATATTGCAATACTAAAAGCACACTACAAAGACTCCATAAGAAGCTTATTTTATCTTCACTCTTCAACCTCCTAGTTGATATGTCTCTAAATTTAGTTCTCGTCCTAACTTGAAAGAGAGTGTACCTATAAAAGACATTTCAACCCTTAAGTTATGTTATCTTGCAATACTAAAAGCACACTGTAAAGACTCCATAAGAAGCTTATTTTATCTTCACTCTTCAACCTCCTAACTGATATGTCTCTAAATCTAATTAGACACGCGCTTGCGGACATACATACACATAGACACACAGACACATAGACACACATAAACACACAGACACATAGAGACATACATACACATAGACATACACAAACGCACACAAACACACGCACACAAACACACACACGCGCACACACACAAACACACACACAAACACACACACAGACACGCACACACACACACAAACACAAAGACACACAGGCACATAGACACACATAGATACACACACATAAAGACACGCACATACACAGACGCACATGCACACACACACGCACACTAACATACACACACAAACTCGTGCATACACACACACTCATAATGTTCTTGCAATACTGAAAGGACACTACAAAGACTCCATAAGAAGCTTATTTTATCTTCACTCTTCAATCTCCTAGCTTATATGTCTTTGGATCTAATTCTCATCCTAAGTTGAAAGGGAGTGTACTTACAAAAGACACTTCAACTCTTAAGTTATTTTATCTGATAAATAGTACTAGGTTTATGACCCTCACCTGGATAGGTCTAGGTCATACTTACCATAATTAAGCTAGTTAATGATGTTCATAGAATACTTTAACTCTTAATCTCCTTTTTGTTATAATGAAATGAGGTTGATATGATTTCAATCATCTCAAGACGAGATGATATTAATGAAGTATGTTTAAAATGATTCAAAGTATGTTGTATCGAGATCGCCTTAGTCATATAGGTAAGATATTACACTAAGTATAAGATCTCAACTTCATATATATATATATATATATATTACAAAAAATTGGAAAACCATTTATACCGAATTTCAAAAATAAATTTATTTGAATTATATTTTTTTTATTTCTATTGTCAAACTAGGATCCGATATATATTTCTTGTCCAATTAGATGTATTTTAAAAACAAAAGTATAACCAAATCACACCACGAGTATTAACAAATTATTATTTTAATTAAACAGTTGTATATGTATCGATTTTAATTGGAAGAGCTAATCAAGTGACTAATCATAATTTCAATTCTGATTTAAAAAAGTACTTCATTTAAAAGATTTCTATTTAATCTTCTAAGTTTTATAATTTTTTGAAAGAAAAATCCTTATGAAGTAGTGATGGATCAAAATATATTATATCCCTGACTTATAAAATAACATGTAAAGGCACACATGTATGCACGTGATGCCATTAATTAAAAAATTGGCAGAAAATTTTCAGTATTTTCTATTTTACAAGAATCAAAATTAAGAAAATAAATTTAAACACATATAGTATATTTATCTATTTTTATTTATTAAATTTATACTATATTAAAATATGTTTTGGTATTTAGTCATTTTCTTTGGCACTTTTTATTTAAGAAATTTTGAATAGAAAAATGCAGAAAAAGAAAGATCGAAGAATACGTTGAGAACATAGAAAAGTGTTGGTGTAGATAAGGTCAAAAGTTCCGTTGGACAAGGAGAAACGCACATGATCCAACTCCATCACCTCAACCATAGCTTCTGTAAGATCTTTCCATTCCCTTTCTCTTACAAATACCCATCTTTCAATTCATACAATCTAACCAATACAAATCACAAAGTCAATAAACATTCATTCTTGCAACAATGGATTCCAGTCGCAACTCCTCTTCTAAGGGTCAAGATCAACAACATTCTCCCATGGACATGTTATCTTCTGCAAAGAATGCAACACAATCGGCTATTTCAAATGCTGCTGGTAACATTGCAAATGCAGTCGGTGACAAGGTTGATGATTTTCTCCACCTTAATGACTCAACTACTGCATGGAACAACACCAGCACCACCACCCATTCTAGTAGCAAGCATGATAGTGATAACCGCACCAGCAGTGGTTATGGGAAATGTGGTAAATCAGAAAGTGAATATGGAGGAAGTGGACGTTCGAGTAGCCATGACTATAAGTCTGGTAGTGCGTATGATGATGCAGGTCGTTCTGGTGGAGATCGTTCTGGTGTAGGTTATGGTGGTGATGGTCATTCCAGTGGTGGATATGGCGGGGGCGGAATTTCCAGTGGGGGAGGTCGTTCGAACAGCGGTTATGGTGGTGATAGAATTTCCAGTGGTGGAGGTCGTTCTAACAGTGGCTATGGTGATGGAATTTCTAGTGGTGGAGGTCGTTCAAGCAGTGGTTATGGAGGCGATGGAATTTCTAGTGGTGGAGGCCGTTCAGGCAGTGGTTATGATGGCGATGGAATTTCTAGTGGTGGAGGTCGTTCTGGAAGTGGGTATGGTGGTGATGGATTTTCTAGTGGTGGAGGTCGTCCAAGCAGTGGTTATGGTGGAGGCCATTCTGGTAGTGGTTATGAGGGTCATGGTCATGGTCACTCTAGTGGTGGCTATGGTGATGATGGAATATCTGGTGGAAAAGGTCGTTCGAGTGGTGGATATGGAGGTGATGGAGGTCGTTCTGGTAGTGGATATGGTGACAAAGGTCGTTCTGGTAGTGGTTATGGTGAAGGATATGGAGATGATGACAATCATTCTGGTCGAAGATCTAGGAATGAGAGTCATGGAAGTGATGGATATGATAATGATAGTCATTCAAGAAGTGGATATACTTATACAAATTAAATTAAATAATTGGGATGACTCTAGTAATGTCAAAAAGCTAGAGATAACAAACTATACTTCTATACTTATATTTTTTTTTGGTAAAAATAAGGTTTGCAAACTAAACTTATATTTATGTATAAATATTGAAAACATATAAATATTTTCTAAATGCATCTAATTATATAAATATTTTTTTAAGTTTTTAATTGATTAATTATTATGTTTAATAAAATAAATTAAAATAATTATTATATTTACATATTATATTATTTTATTATAAGTTACAATATTATTATATATTTATATCCTTAAAGTAATATACCATAATTTTTTTTTTAATTTTTAGTTAAAATAAATAAATCAACCTGCCTCAATTTGCACAGGATTGAAAACTGCAACCCATAATGGAGTTGTTTGTACCCTCTCTAATTTACAAATAAGGTCTTAGTATAATGTAATTAGTTTTGTTTTTATTGTCATGTATTAGTTTTTGTATAATGTAATTCTATATATTACCATTATGTTATCCTTCCTAATGATTTCTAAGGTGGTGATGTTTCAACCATTTGTTCTCACATTGAAATAAAAGCTAAAACTATTATTATATAATGCTCTTGTCGTGAATGAATAATAATATACATATATCTTTTAAAAAGGTAAATATTTATTTGATATTTCTTTCATTAACATTCTCTTCATATCAATGTCTTTCTCTCTTGATGTAAATTAGGTTTGGATAATAAAAAGAAAAAAAAAAGAAATATTCTCCAATGAAAATTGTGGTTGTAGACAGAAAGTAAGAAATAAATAAAAATAGTTACAAGTTTAAGATGAAAACATGAAAATTGATATATTTAAAAAATACCGAAGTAAACTTACGTTAAGAATGAATCTTAATTAAATATTAAAAAAATATTTAAATATCTATCACTTATTAAAGAAAACGCATTTTAAAAAAGGTAATTACTTTCATACTTTTTGTAAAATAATTTAATGTAAAAATATACTTTTTAGAAATACAAATTAAAACTAAAATAAATTTAAATTAAAATGAAGAAAATATATCGTAGAATTCTGATAAAAAAGTTATATTTTACAAAAAAGAAATTAAAGTTATTTCACAAAATACCAAAATTTACTTTTAAATCATTTCAGTATGTTTTATTAATATATTTTAATTATTTGTTTTCTATCAAAAGAACAAGGACAGTGAAGTAATTGTATAATATCATCATGCATTTTTCTTTCTCTTTCTTGATCATATTAAAATGTATTATATTTGGAGATGGATTCCACAATCTTTATTTATCTTATCATTTTACTTTTTATGCGCTTGTTGTCTAATATTTTTGTTTTTTTTTTGACATATAATAGAGAATCTTTTATAGGGTTTCATGATTTTCTTAATTATGTTGTTTACTATTCTAATGATAAACTTGATGAAAATAGTAGACCGTCAAAACTTAAAATTATTTATTATGGTAAAGACAAAGGATGTTTAAGTCTTTATCAAGACTATAATAGACTATTAGGATTAAATTGTTAGGACTAGATTGTTAAGAGTAGATCTTTCACATCTAACACACCAACCATTTGAATTGAAAAATTAGGACCAACTTGTGATTCCACAGTCATTTAGAACCCCTTAGCGTATAAAATGCTATGCCTCAAAACAAGTTTCCTTCTTCTCTTAATGATCATTTTTAGAAGTCCACTTATCACATGCATTGGTTGCTTCTTTAGTACTATAACGTAAATATTAATGTAGCTTTGTTTATAATTATATTTGTTACGTGATTCTCATCTCTTTTATACAGACTTTTATATTTAATCTTCATTATTGAAATCTTCATTAGTTACTTTCTAGACCATTACATGATAGAATAATTGACTATAAAAGAGAGTTGAATAAAGTCTTAGATTCTTTATGACAGTTTTGGGCTGAACGATCTAGTTCACAAAGATCAAACACATAAAGAAGTTTATAATGGTTTACCAAATTACGTTTAGTTCTTTCTTAAGTAAATCTCTTAAGAGGTTCCATTAATCAAACAAATGATTATAACAAGGACACAAACCTCTCTAGATTAAAAGAATATGCAAACCTCTCCAAGTTACACCTTAATCTTTTCTTGAGATTAAGAACTCTCTAGTGCAATGAAAATACTCTCATAGGGAACACATTTTAAGCTCACTTGGAAAAACTTCACAATGTGAAGATTTTACTAGATTTCTCACAAATTATTAAGTCCATATATTAACATCTTTTTGTGAGTTAAAAACATTCCTTTTGGGCTATTTTTTGTTCTTAATTTTCTATGATAGAAAAGATTTGTTTTCTAGAGTAAAAGTAGATGTTTTGGTGAATATATGTTGATAAAGTGTTTTTAGATATGTTTTTAATCAAAGTTATGTGCTAGTCTTGTCTTGACCGTTATAATTGAAAATTTTAGTTCTTGGAGACAACCTTGTGAGAATTTCACTGTAGGAAAATTATGAGATTTAATACTTATAAATTGTGAAGAAAGCATCCAACTAGTTAGGAATAAGTTGAAGATTAAAGTAGCTATTAAGAAGTGGAGAATTAAGTTGATCTTTGCTTAATTAATTTTTTTTTTGGACCAAGCCATTATGAAAGAAGTTAGCTTAAGATAGTTTTGGGCCATATGAAGGAGTTATCTTCCACGTGTAAAATATACTTTGTACATTATTTAAAGTACTTTGTCTACTGCAAAATTGTTATCTATTTCGTTATGGTTTTTGGCTCTATCTGGTGTGTTTTCAATGTTTATGTCCAAGTTCGTTATTATGTAGGCAAAAACCAAAACAAAAAGTACATTTAAAAAAATTGTAATAGGCTTTGGTTATAACACACATTGAAGCAGATGATCAAGAAAAGGCTTCAAATATAACCATAACCGAAACATATGGTCAATAATAGGCTTCGATTACCTAGAGAACTGATGTTTATTACCTTGTTTTATGCTTTTAATATTTTTGAATTACTTTAGGCAATGGTCAAGAATAAGCTTTAGTTATAACCAAAACTGAAGCATATGCTGACGAAAAGGCTTCAGTTATCTTAGAGAATCAGTTCCTATTTCTTTTTTTTCTTTCCTGCTTTTAAATATATTTGAATTACTTTTGGCTTCGGTTGTACGAAGAACCAAAATGATACAATCCAGATACTAGATGATATGTTTTTTTTCTAAATAATACAATCCTATATTGAAAAGAATACAATCGTTCTTAATTTCAATCCTCAAGAGACACAAAAGAAAAAGAAGAGAAGAACGTGAAATAAGACAAAGATGAAGATGTCAAACTCTAACATATTGATACGTCAATGAATATTCTCTACAAAGATTTTCATCTTTGATAAGAACCAGAGTTGGAGACACTACAATCTAACAGATTAATAAGTCAAGGAAGATTTTCCACAAAGAATTCAATCTTTGATAAGAACCAGAGTTCTAATTAAAGAACTAAGGGAATCCTCTCTCAGTGAAAACTAATCTCATATAATGACCAACCAAAGGTATATCTGCAAATGTATTTAATGCCCTTATATATAGGCAAAAATGTTTAAGCCACCTATGAAACTCTAAAATAAAGTCCAAAGATATCGAGCACAAAAATAACTTGAAAATTCAAAAACAGAAATGAATTGTTCGCCCAACAAAACCCCTTTCTTACTTAACAACTACTTGACATTCTCCCCCAACAAGATAGGTAGTTTTCCCAACGAACTTACAAAATTAAAATAATTACAAACACTTTAATTGCTTAAAATTTATTCTATAATTGTGTTCCAAGCCATGTTTTCATGTCTTTAAGTCCTTTGAATTGTAAAGGCTCATCCTCAGTTTCTTCTTTATTGAATAAAGAGATAGGCCTTCATCATACCCTCCTTCTTAAATAGAATTTGTCCTCAAATTCATACACTTGAAGACTCCTTCTCCTTTATATTAGATAAAAAGATAGTCATCTATCATACCCTCATTCTTGTCCTCAAATTCGCACCACTTGAAGATTTATTCTCCTTAGGCTTGGTAATGGTAGAAATAGGTTTCTCCTTCTTAAATTTCTTCTTATCCTTTTCACAAAAACAACATTTAATAACTATTGCGAGTGTTAGTTAAACTGTAGTAGTTATTAAACACTTGTATTTTCAAGCAAGTGTTTAAGAAAATGTTTTAAATAGGAAAAAAAATAACATAAGTATTTTTATACTAGTTCACTCAACTTGAGCTGCGTCCAGTCTCCCTTAAGAACTCTTAAAGGGTTCCAGTAATCTTATACAATATTATAAATGAGTATAAACCACTCTTGGTATCAACCTTAGACAATATTGTCTAGAACGTTTACCTCTCCTAAGCTAAATAATACATGTGTTTTAATTCTCTTTAGAATATACTAACATAATCAGTCTTTGATTACAAGTACAGATTTGAGTAACTCTTAGAGAGAGGATAACTACAATACAATGAAATCTGGTAACTTGAAAGATTTACTTTTGTTTTGTGAACAAACTTAGACGATGTAAGCTTTTAGAGAGAACAATAGTGTAACGATGCAATGATAGCAAAAGTTCTTCAATTCTCTTATGTGAGTCCTCCTTATATAGCTTTTTTCAAGAGATGACCATTACTCAAGAAAGCTGGCCTTCTTTGGAGTAGGTGGCTTTTAGTACAAAGATTTGTACTTTTCTGTGTCTTGGGAAAAGCAACATTGCTTTCACAGTGAGAGCTTGTACGACTATGGTAGGACAAAAAGCTTTAGGGAAAAATTCCAAGAATGTCTTTCTATTTCACAATGTCTTTTTGATCCACATGTAGTACTTTTAAGTAGATCTTGGTATTGTCAATAGCTGCACATATAAAGAGAGAAAAAACAGAGCATGTACAATATGTTCATGCATTTAATGTTCTATACATTGATATAGTGTTGAAGCATTTGTGCTTTTCGATTGATAAGATATATGGCATTTACTACTTCTTTCTCTTAGATGTGCTTTTGTCAAATATTTTTTAACCTTTTATAATTGACATGTCGTAGTGTATCTAGTTTTTAGTAAGAATGTTCAATTATGTGCTTCACTTAGACACTATACTTCACTAAACGATATTTCGTTAAATGTTGTTTGTTAAACTTCAAAACTCAAGTTGCTAGACAGTCTATTCTCTTTAAACGATCTTGTGTTAACAATCTTTCAAATTTGATGATTAATAAATACACATGCTAAACGAAATATGTTTATGAGAATTTTTGAAGGAATTTAGACAATATTAATTGTAGTTTAAGTATTTCGAAAATATTTTAATGTTATTAAACAAGGCATAATTGTATTTTCTGAATCGTTCCTCATCTCGTGATATAATATTTATATATATTTAAGTTATCAGAGGAAATGAGTTTAGACGGTATGTTTTTCATAGCGTTTATATCTCTAAGCTATTAAATCAAAAGTGAGTCTAAGAGATATCTTATATCGCTTATATATAACAATTGAGTTTAAATGGTATCTTATATATCAAAGCTGTTAAAAGTAAGTCTAAATGATATCTTATAGCGTTTACATATTAGAGATATTAGATTGAAATGATTCTAAATGATATCTCACAACTTTCATATAGTAGAGCTATATCATATGTTTAAACGATATCTTGTAGCATTTATATATCAAAGTTGTAAAATAAGTTTTAAACGATATCTTGTAGCATTTACTTATCAGAGTTATCAAATGTATAAGCAAGATCAGACATGACCTATAGAAATTTTAATTATGTTAGTCATAAATCAACGCAAAAATATAAGGGCAGATTTTCAACATCAAATATGAATGATGTATGACTTCCATAAGTCATCAATCATTTATGTAATGCATATACGTATAAGAGAAAACATAGGTCCTAAATTATTTATGTAATGTATATATGTATTAGAGCAAATCAACAGATCATAAAATATATCAGAGCAAATAATGTATGAAAAAACAAATGCATGAATAATATCAAAGCATATGAGAAAGAAAATGCATAGATAGTATCAAAGTGAATGAAATGGTATGAAAATGTATAAGAGTAGATGATAAAAAAAATGTTTTCAAAATATATTCTAGATAAGACATTACTTTCTCTCCTTATGAAAATGTACTCCCCCTAACTCATTTTCTCCCTATGAATTAGATAACCTATTAGTGTTTAGCATTTCTTTCTCCCTCTTATTTAATAAATATAAAAAGGGTTAGAAAGAAATATCATTGCCCATATGGAGGTGGTGGTTGAGTGTTTGGTGCAAACGAAATGATTAACTTTTGGGCGAGGGTGAGGGTGGTGATTGTTTGTTAAGAGGGGTTGGATAAGGTATTTATGGTGATTTGTTGGGTAAGTTTGACGGTGTAGAGAGCTTCTTGAGTAGATGCTTGATGATGTATTTAGAAATCTGACACCAGACGATAACTTCAAAAACCTTTTGAGGAAGATTTTGTATTTCTTCCTGATGTTTCTAAGCAAAGACAATTGCTTTGTACCTTGTTACAAGTGGCTTATTCATATTTACCTTTTTTTCAGGTTTTAACACTGAGATGTTATACCTAATTCCGTTTAATATATGTGCTTTATCTTCCTATAGTATCTCATGTCATTGGGTAAAGTTATGATCAACAGCTTGAGTTCTACATTAGCCTGGTTACACCGCGTTGCCTTGTTGTTACACATTTCTGTCGAATTTTGACAAAATTAATATAGTAGATCTTTGTGTATTCTTCCTACTTGTTTTCCTAAGGCCTTTATATGTTGATGGATGATTTGGGAATCTTGTTTCTAGCATTTGTGTTTCTATCTATCATATTCTTCAGGTTTAGGTGTTTTTAGATTCTTATCTCGTTTAATGTTATTTGATTAAACTTCAAAACAAGAGAGCGTTTAGACATGTAAACGATTTTGTTTTAACAATCTCCCCGTTTTGTATGTTTAACATATACATATCTAAACAATTTGACCTTTCTTCGTTCAACGTAGAGTTTTAGATTTATGTGTTTATAGTTCTTGGTTGTTTTAAGTTTTTCAATGTTTTATCTCTTTTATTGTTTTTATTTTGTGCATGGACGTTAATGGTCACAATCTAAATACATATAACAACAATAAACAATTAGAGTGCAAAATGCAGAAACGACTAAAACAGTAAATAATGATAAAAGATTGACATTTAACCATATAAACATATTACATGAATGTAAATATGGACTCTTAAGATGAACTTTTAAGAATTTGGAGACTCCCCTGATTATCTCCTATCCTAGACTAACCTATTGGCCATACCTTCCTAAGTCGTTTACCATGTTTTAGTTTAGATATGAGACTCTAGATTAAAGATATAATTTTAAATAATGTCAAAGATAACATATAAAACTATCTCTCCATTATTTGATAAACGATCAAAAAGAGTATTCTAAGGTGAAGGTTAACCAAACATGTTTTTACAATAAATCTTTCCTTTTTTTACTATGCCTAGATATATTTTGATTCTCCAACTGGAGTATATCATCACAAAAATCGAAACCAAAGTCCTTCATTACAATAATGTATAAAATTAATGACTTATGTTAAAACTTAGAAAATGATAAAAGTTGTTGCTCCACCAACAAGGTTCACTTATATCTCGTTTAGCTTTTTAGTTTAGGAGTTTGTATAAGGATCCAATCCAAAGAAATATTAAGATCTCAAGATAGTCAAAATTGTACCTAAGATATTCAAAGTTAGATACATAGTAAAAAATACTCTATATTTCTTTTACCCAAACAAATTAGGTATACCTATATATTAATCTAATATATTCTAACAAATTCTAGGTAATTAAATATATACTTGACCCTTATTGATGGGTTTAAAATAACTTATAGATACAAGACCTCATTACAAGAAGTTCTTATTCAATCATCTTATTCACTGTTATAATCATATATTTTATATATTCTTTTAAAACTCTTATTGAATATTGAAAAAATTCTGCAAGTAATTTTTATCCGTTTTCATTACCAACTCAACAATCATTGAAAGTATAAATTCGACTTTCCAATATTATATTTTTTCTAGTTTGAAAGGACCATGTTCCTTTTCGATTAAAACCACAATACAATGAAACTATAAAAAACAATGTGAAACATTATTTTACTTTAAATAAATTTCACACTCCACACCCTTTTTAATTTTTTTTCTCTTCATTTTTAATATATTAAGAAATTGATTTAGTTATTTTATATATTATGTTTTATTGTTAAAGTCAATTAAAACTTTTCTTATAACACACAAGTCTTAAATTTTTAAAAAAAAGTTGTATTTAGAAATACTCTCATTCATTAATAAGAATTTTGTTCACATACATCCGAAAATTTCTAGTCACTTTGGAATCAAAAGAAAAGTAATTTGTGTATACTTTTCTCCTTTAATCCATGTAAACTTATTTTAAAAGCCAAACTATTGAAAAGTAGAAATTTTCGTTGAATAAGGATTCTCTTTTCGTACAAATATATATTTTTGTTTTTTCTTTTAATGTAATAAATATTAATATCTAACAATAATAATCTTATAATATAAGTTCATATAAATGCGTTGATAACGCAGAATTGACCGGTGTCCCGGTCTGGAATTCTGTTCCTTGCCGATTCAGTTACAACAAAAATGGCAACGCCAACCTAATTTTCCAACGAAAACTTCCAAAACCTCATTTCACGACGTCGTTTTGCTCTCTCCTTCTCCTCCTCTATATTAATTTCACCTTCTTCGAGTTTCTCCCTCAGTCTCGTGCAGGGAGAAAGAGAAACCCCGATCTTCCTCTTTCCATCTCTGCTCTTCGTCCCTTTCTAGATTCGTTGCATTTCATCACTCCTATTCCTATCGAAATCCTTAAAAGCGAAATCGCGTTAAAGGTGAGACTTTTTATATTTTCCCTTTCACCATGTGAATTTCAGCTCCCATGCTAATTCTTAAAAATACCAAGGTGGTGTGAGTTTGTTTTGTTAGGTTTAAATTTATTTTTAAATTTCGAGATGTTTTGAAAATTTTCGATAGATCTTATGGTTGGGATTGAGTTTTCTTATGATGGTGTATTAACAGCTTTGTCGTTGGGAGTTTTGAATTGAGATTTGTCTTTGTTCAGTTCAAAACGGCTGATTTATCATGGATTCATTGTGATTGTGTTCGTCTGTTCCTTTGATTTGAAAACGGCGCTTGAGCTGTGCGTTGCGAGAACTTAATGTGTGGCTTTTCAGTTTTTGACATTTTCGTTAGAATAATGCTGGGGGGTTTTGAATTCCAGTCGTGGTTTGACTATAGTGGGGGAAATCGTAGATATTTGCGGCCAATGGGGTCCCGTAATCGCATTGGTGTCGTCAGACACTTGAAGAACCCTCATGTTTTGACCAGGATCACAGCGTGAACCGTTTTTTAAAACTTGGGATTCATGTGCTGCTTCGTCGAGTAAAAGGTTGTTTTCCAATGTAGGTAGTATAACCTGTTGTCAAAATTTTGGTACTTTTACATTGTGGAAAATTGTCGACCAACATGGTCGATGTGGCCGTGGAGAGCCCGACGGCCTTGACATTGCCTCCGAGACTGGTTGTGGACCTTTTTTCCATGTTTTTCCCTTAGCAGTTATAATTTGTTGCTAATGATGTGTGCACATTAGAACTAAGTAAACATTTTAGGGTGTTCAATTTTCACAAAGAATCTTGTGGTCTACTGATGATTCTATTTGTTTTGGATGTCAGACCATGCTAGATAGATTGGTTGAGTTAGAAGTGCTGTTAAAAATTTTGGTATTACACTGAGGGCTGATAGTAATTGGAAATTATGATAGCTTTTCCTTCTGCACTTAATTCTTGAGATAGAACTGATCGTATTAAAGAAGCCATGCAATGATTTAGAGCTTTTGTTTTTCAGTGTTTGATTGAGATGAAACTTGACGGGGCTCCCTAGCAACAGGGGAAGAGAAAATGCTGAGGCTCATGTTCATGAGAAAGTGCTTGTGTTTCTGACAGTGGCTTCAATGATTACTGCTGTTGCATCGTAAATTTGTTCATCTATCATGATGTGGAGTTTTGCATCTAATGCCCTTACAAGCCTTAGAACGAAAAGATGCTCCAAACAGTTAAGTGAAACTAATGCAGAATGCTCGGATGATGAGGTCTGCTCTAATTCCAGCAGAGACGAAGGGCTGGAATGTCCAATATGCTGGGAATCATTCAACATAGTTGAGAATGTGCCCTATGTCTTATGGTGTGGCCACACCCTCTGTAAAAATTGTGTCTTAGGACTGCAATGGGCTGTGGTGAATTTTCCTACTCAGCAAATCAGGATCCCGTTCTTCATTTCTTGTCCATGGTGCCATTTGTTATCATTCCGGATCATTTACAATGGAAATCTTAAATATCCTTGCAAAAACTTCTTCCTGCTTTGGATGGTTGAGAGTCTGAATGGGGATCGGCATAAGCTTGTTTCCTCATGTGGGGACATTCAACCAATTTGGTCTCCCAAGTGCAACCTTCTGGGAAGTCAAGTTAGTACTTGTAACCAAAGAAGGGCCTCAATGAGTCCATATTCTAGACAGGTGGGATCTGACCGTGATGTTGGTGCTAGTGGAGAGACACACTACTTTTCTCTTCACAAATCTCTGGATTTCTTTCTTCGCTTTACATCCAAGTTCCCATTGATCGTTATTTTTCTGCTGATTGCCCTTTTTGCGGTTCCTGGCAGTGTTGTTATTTTAATCCTTTACTTACTACTCACTATTCTTTTTGCCATACCATCATTCCTCGTATTGTACTTTTCATACCCAACGATCCAGAGGCTGATAAGAGAAATTACATCTTAAGATGTATCCTTCAGCAGACTGTTACATCTTGTGAATCCGACTTCAGCAAATTCACTGGGTTGATTGTTGTTCTCTGGTAATTTCTTTCCATGTTAGTTTTAGGTTGTCATAATGTTCCACATCTTTTGTAATTTTTATGCAATCTTCATGTCAACTATATGTTGAAAATCTGAAGAGGAATTTTATTTTTTGGCAGTTGTATTTTTATTCTTAATTCCCTTTTTTCTTTTTCCGAAGTTTGTAATTATTGCTTCGTACAAAGAACAAGGTTCACTTGCCAAAAAGTTCATGTATCGAATGAGTGGTGAAGCGATTATATGTTGAAAAATGTTTCGTGCAATATCTATAATTCTAGGCTTGATTTGGACCTGAGCTTAAATGGCATTTATGTTTTGCCCGTTCATTAACATGTTTAAAAGTTGCCAGATTCTTCATTCTGTTTTTAGTGACCACTCTGTTTTTGTAGGAAACTGTTTTTCTAATTGAAAGAGGTGAGTTTCAATACATTTGCATATATAGACACATGTAACTGTAAGTGTTTAATATTACAATAGTGCTGTATGATAACTGGGTTACTTTGATTAAACAATTAAACACTTTAGTTTCAAAATATGCTCAATCATTTTATAGGTTAATTCTCCATTTTGTGAAAATAAGTTGACAGTCAAACCAGGGTGTTTTAGTATCTAAGTAAATAGAACCAAGAGACATACATGTATGATATCACCTTATTTTCTTCCTTACTTTTGAATTACTGGATCCAACTTCTTCGAGTCCAAACCAAAAGGTGGATATTTGTTAAAGATACTTCGACGCTCAAGTCAGATTTTACTCAATGAACTTAATTCACAATTAAGTATCAAAACTCAATCAAGTTCACCTTATCTTTGTAGCTTATCCCTATATTTATTTTGTGGACCTTAAATTGACGTTGGCCCAACAATAGTAATGTTCACGTTGGTCCAATAATAGTAATGTTTGCGTTGGCCCAATTAAAACTCAATACTTACAGGCCCATTTTACCTGTTTAACTTATAATTTAACAACCAAACCGATCGGTCTTGATTATATGTAGAAATCCATTCAGCTAATATATCGTGTTTGTCGTCAGCAATGACGTATTGCATAGCTTACCGATCGGATCATACATTATACCATACACATGTCCCCCAAGTCCGAGCTAACCATGGTTGACAATGGGACTTATCATTGTCTCAAGCATTGAACCTGACTCGAGGCAGTAATGACGAGAATTCTGCACCGTTAGATCGAAATTTTACATCATTGGATGGGTATCTTTATTTCCAATGGTGTAAAATTCTGGTCCAACAGTGTAGAATTTTCGTCATTACTGTTTCGTTGGATGCGGGAAAAGGTAAATTTTTTACGTAGTAGCAAACTAAAAGTTACAGGGTTATGCCTTGAGTCAGGTTCAATGCTTGAGACAATGATAAGTCTCGTCGCCAACCATGGTTAGCTCGGATTTGGAGGGCATGTGTATGGTATAGTGTGTGATTCGGTAAGCTATGCAATAAGTCATTGCTGACGACAAACACGATGTATTAGCGAACGGATTTTTACAGATAATCATGACCGATCGGTCTAGTTGTTAAATTATAAGTTAAGCAAGTAAAATAGACTTGTAAGTGTTGGGCTTTAATTGGGTCAACACGATCATTACTTTTATTGGGCCAAGGTCCACGAAATACCTATAAATATAAGGGTAAGCTATAGAGGTAAGGTTAGCTTGATTGGGTTTTGGTACTTAATTGTGAATTAAGGTCATTGAGTAAAATCTGACTTGAGCGTCAGAGTGTTTTTAGTAGGTACCTACCGCTTGGTTTGGACTAGAAGAAGTTGGACCCAGTGATTCATAGGTAAGGAAGAAAAGGTGATATGAGAAAGGTGTGTCTCTTGGTTCTATTTACTTACATAGTGAAACATTTTATCATACACTATACCATACAAAGGGTAATGAGTTTTCTTTAGCTAAACTAAAATCTAAGCAAGAACAACTGGAAAAGTAGTTTATACAGGCAGAAACTTGTGTATCTGTTTCACTGTTCAGTTTTTCATTTTCCAAATTTTATAGGAACTTGCATTGTTTCAAGTGAGGATTAAGAGCTATAGATACAACTGTAAAACATATTTAGATCTCCGTTAGTTTCCCAAACCTTGTGATAATACACGATTGGTGATATCAGAAGCAGAAGCAAATGGCTGGCATTTTGCCTGTTGATCGAATTACATTTGCCTTTGCTTTCGCTTTGTTTACTTCATTATTCCGGCTTTCTTCTGCCCTGGTTCTCGCCTGTTCTGCAATGTTGTCTATAGATGTAATCTTATTTTGAAAATCCTCTAAAGCTCTCATTCTTCGTTTTGCAAGTACTCTCTGCAGTTTCACAAGATCGTGATTAGGAATGACAGATTTTATGGCTTAAAATTTGATTACTCCAAGTACTTTTGAGCCGTGTTTCACATTGAGTCGTTGTCCAAATTATAACGTCAGATGTATTATATGCTTTGTTTTAGAACTATATGCAGCTAAATTTGTACATAGCAGCATCATCTATTTATATGCTTGAACTCGAATGAGACTCGAATCTACAAAGTTAGACCAAATACTTAATCTGTCTGGCTGTGGACGCATTTAACGGCTTAATGAAATTTGATCAGAGGCCAGCATAAATGGTCAAATAAATTGTTTCCTTTAAAAGTTGTGGCCACACTATTCACCAAACAATTTGAAGCACGAAATATAAAACTCTTAAAATGTGTATGGCATAATAGAATCTTCCAAAACTTAATTGAGTCTAATTTAAGTTAGGTATAAGGTATAAAGAATGTCTGAGTGAAACCTCTTCTTCGTTTAGCTTGCGTTTCGCTTTGATCTTCTTCTTGTTTGCCCATGAATCTATCCTCTCTGTCAACTTGTCGTACCTGACAATTTCTTTAATATTATTATAAAACTGCACGTAATGCTAGGACCAAGCATGGTAGCATTTATTAAAATTCTGATGGAGCAGCTTTTTGGTAGAAATTCAGTGTAATATGAACCCCCACATCCAAAAATTACCTCTGTCTGATATCTTGAAGCTCGGATCTCTCCCATTCATCTGCTTTTGTGTGCCTTTCGAAAGATTCGCCAAGAGTTGGCTGTCTTCCAAGATCAGGCTTTGTTGAAGTCTCAGGCTTTTCATCACTGAATGTTGAAGTCTTTTTCATTGATGGTGCAGGGATAATTGCCTCTTCTGGCTTCTTACTTTGGTCATCTTTTAATTTAAATGAACCTGAGCATGATTCAGATTAATTGAAATCTCAACAAAGGTGTACATCAACAAAAGTTTTATGCTATAAAGTGAAATATGCTTCATGAGTTGTACAAAGTCATTTGATCCAGTTAAGGAATAAATCTTAAGAAATATTATGGGCCATGAGAACCCTTCAAAAGGGTAGATATTATTCATAAGTGGAGTTCTTTACCTGACAATCTCTTGGAGGCACTACTAAGTAGGGGAATTGGAGGTTTTGTGCCATTCACCCTGCTTTTGGTCTTTTCCAACAAGGCCTTCGGGGTTTCTTTCTTCTCTTCAGAGACATCTAGCAAATTAATTGCAAATGCTGCAGCAGCTACTGCAGCAGCATGGTCCATGTCTCTGGACTCATGATCGCCACTTCTTTTCCTTGCAAACTGTTTCTGGAACCAATTCTGGCCACCCTTATTTTCTCCTGAAATTGTTAGTAACTCATTGATTTTAAGCCAAAAACTGACATAAAGATATCATTTTCTTCATTCATATTTTCAATCTTTGGTCAAATGGATATCCATCTCTTTCTACCCTCATTCTTTTAGTTCCTATTTATGGTTTCAGGTTTACGCATAGCACAATCTTTCAGCTCCTTCCTTTTTACCTCTTCACCAATACTCTCTTTCCAAATATGATCTCAATATACAGATGATAAAGACCTAGAGTAGAAGAAATATTTTTTTTGAAACATTACCTTTGAAAGACTGAGTTTTTTGTATTGGTATTTTCGGATCCTTGGTGCTACCAAGACCAGATTTGCTCTCCTCTGCACCAGTAAATGGCACCCTAACAAAAGTGTTCATGCAAACAGATAACAATTATGTACACTTTATCGGTGTTTTATACAATATGTGAAGGCAAAATTGTTGAATGAAAAGCTATGTTATGCAACTACTACTATGTGCATGTATTCAGTTACTATCAGCAAGAAAGGAGACTGAAAATGAGAAGATATATGATGATCAGTAGAGAGTATTATATGGCCTCAATCACTCCTTGTTCATGGTAAGACACGTGCTGATTCATAATATATAAGTGAGAATAAATTTTATTTTACAAACTAATTTTGTAAGATTGAATTAAACTTAAAGTTCATTTCTTAACAACATGTAATTGATGGTAAAGAGTTAGTAAAATTTGACTGTGTTAGTAAAAATTGTTTGGAATTGTGGTAGACTTGGACAACTAGTAATTTCTTACTAATCAGATACCTAACCTCAAATGACTCATGTTCAATTTATTGGAAACTAGACTTGACAACATAGCTAATGCAATTATGCTTTCATAGTCAGATGATAAATACTTAAACAGAAGTCTATATATTTACTGGTATGAAATACTGAAACATGTTTGACAGTAAAAATTTAGTAGCACTAACCTCATTTGATTCAAAAAATTGTCCATTCTAGTACAAATTCTGTTATCTGGCTTCCCTTCTATGAGTGAGGTGCCGTGTCATCCATTTGCCACAGGTAGGTGCTTTCTGAAATATATAGAAGAAACCTTGGAAAGAAAACTTTTAGGTTTGTCTTGGAGTGCTATTTGGAGGAGCACAAGCAAGGTCAGATATGCTTTGCATGTGAAACCTGGTTTGGAACTGAAGTGCCTTGTGGGGGAAGTCAGGTATTCTTTTCTTTTTGGAGAATTGGCTGTCACAGTAACCTGTAGGTTCTATTTGACATTCTCCATCCACCATATCCATATTCCTTTGCTGAAGATTTTTTATTTGTTTTGTTGGGGAATCTTGGGGTCAGGGGTTAATAAAAGAATCATTCTTTGAAAAACTGAAATTGGTGCATGAAACTGATTTTTTTTTTCTGACCCATTTTCTTCATACATATATTGGATCAAAGGACTTATCAGTTTTAATTACACTTAATTTTTCATTATATTGTCGGTAATGACATTACATTAAAAAGAAATCACATTGTAATTTTAACGTTTTCCTGATCTGGATCTGTTCTTTGTAGAAAGAAGACCCTTGGCTAGATTTGATTTTGCTCCTTTCTTCAGACAAATATAAGAATTAGAAATAAGATGAGATAAAAAGCGACATTGTCTGTCATTTGAAAATATAATCTTCAGATGTTAATACACTTTCTAATCACATCAGAATCTTTTTTATACCCCTCGTTATTATATGGTTGGAGTATACACTGAAAACAATAAATTAAAAACATTAGTAAGAATAAAACGTATTTGTATTTATGTCTTAACCCATGCAAATTTAATAGAATAAACCACCTCGTCGAAACAACCTGGCCGAGGGATTCAATGACAAAAGACAATAATAAAAGAACAATTATTACATATTTATTTATAACTTTATAACAACTAATAAAATTCACAAGAAGAGTTAAACTATGTTGAAAACTTGTAGAAATGATACATCAAAAAAGATCATATATCTCCAACAAAAAGGAGTAAGTAAATGAATTAACATGAATCTTCATCTGATAACACCAGTTTACCAATCTTGAAAGAAGCATAAGCATCAATGCATGCATATTGAACCTGTGCTTCAGTCAACTCTTTAGCTTTCCAATCACTGGTAACCACAGCTTTTGACTTCTCCATCTCAAGACCCACCAACTCCTTCGCTAGATATTTCAATGACCCAGCACAGATTTTTTCAGGCCATCTTTTCTTTGCAAAGATAGCCAAATCTGTGCCTTTATTGCACTCCAACCCATAGTTCTTCTTCAGCATACCAATGTCATTCATCACTCCAACACCAACAAAGTCAAACGAAGCATCCATCATAAAGCTCTGCAGAGAAGGAGGAATTTTCTTCATGAAGAACAATTGAACGATCAAACACCTATCTTCAACGCAAAGTTGCAAAATCGCAACTTTCGTCGTAACCTTGTTCTTGGTGGAAGGCTTCGGAACATGCATCCATTCAGTGTCAAGACCAACAACTCTTTGTTTGCAAGCATATGTTGATGAAAGCCATTGTTCAACGATGTTTTCATCGTTAGTAACTATGGTTTCAATTGTTGTTCCATCGCAGCATATTTCATGCCTCCTAGTTGATAGCTCCAGGATGTTTCTGTCATTCATAGTCATCTTCAATTTCAACCTTTTTTCTTCAATTATGCACTGTAATTCTAGTTTCAACAATATACTGCAAAGAGAGTAAATATGTTTCTTGAGAAACTCAGTTTACCTTTTCATACAACTAAAAAGCCAATAACAAATAAATTAATCCTCGAATAATATTAATACCGCGTAAATTACTTGAAAGACGTGTATATTTGGATTTTATTTTAATTGCATCGTCTTTTATGTATATATTACCATTATTTGAAAATAAGATAATAATTTATTATTTAGTGTATATTGGATTAAAGATATGATGTAACAAAATTATTATATAGAATCAAAGTCAAAAGCAAAATATAAGGTAAATAACTACTCTTTTTTAATAAACGAATCTTCTCATAATATGTTAGTTACTATTATTTGTCTTCTTATTCCTACAACTTTTAAGTTTGTTTTTTTTTTAATTTTTCATTCATTGTAAATTTTATATTATTAATTTAAAATATTATTAAAGGTAAAATAAAACATAATTATTTATGTACGTTAAATGCAATAATTATTTATGATAATATATAATATAATTTCATTATATATTATCATACATTAGTATATATATGATACGAAAGATTTACTAGAAAACTGTATTTATAATTTAACCATTATTAAGTTGATATTTCTTGATCGTATTTAAGGGTGAATTAAATTTTCAAATGAGAAAAAGTATCAAAATAATTAAAATGTTGAATTTAAAAAAAAATGAAAAAACATAAATCTATTGGCGTGATAAAAGTATCATTTTGTTTAATTCTTAGGCATCTTATAAATTAATATCATATATAAAGAGATCTTCTTTTCATGTTTATATTTATTTTTCCATCTTATTCTTTAAATAATACTTTTTAGACAAAAATAATTATTTTATTGATTTCACTTTTAAAATTATTTCTTTAAATTTAACAGTTTTTTTCTAAAGAATTGAACCATCTTCTAATTATAAAACTATTTGCAAAATGAATAAAAATCATTTACAATAAAGTAATAAAAATTATTTATATTTATATTTTATAATTATAATAATAAGAGTAACAACAATAATAATGAAAATAATAATAATAATAATAATAATTTTATTATTTTTTAACACATGTGTTTTTTACTAGTTTTAATTAATGAAAATCAATATCACATACCATGAATAGTGGGTTTATATATTTGGAATAAAGTTTAAAACATAACAAATTTCAAATTTTACATCTAAATTAGAATTAAAAATATATTAAATAATATTACATATTTCTCTTTCTTATTTTCTTTATTACTTTTCTTTATTAATTAATATTACATATTTTTCTTTATTATTATTATTATTATTATTTTAATAAAATTATAAAAGAAAGCTACAGATAAAGATAAAAGGATAAAAAAGAAAAAAAAAACATTTACATTACCTCAAATAAAATTCATATAAAATTAATTGTTCAAAACAAAGCTAAATTAAAAAGTAACAAATAGTTAGTTTAGTCTCTCAACATCAATTAGAACACAGGTGAAATTAATTTGAAATAGACATTATAGTCTAAGAATTTGAAACAATTAAATCATAATATGAGTAACTTAAATTTTGAATAAACATGATTAAATCATAATAATTAAAGAAAAGTTTTGATTAGGAATGTGAAAGTCGTGTTGATTTGGTACAATATTTATAGATTCATAATTATTAATTTTAAAGTAATTAAAATTTCTAAAAATATTATTACAAAATATGGATTTATTATTAATAATGAAGACCTTCACGATTTTCAAAACTTGTTGAAAGTTTCAACGATTTTCAAAACTCGTCGAAAGATTCAACGATTTTTTTCTCACCAGTTTTTCTAGATCAATGCATAAGCCAAATCAACATCATTCAAACTCTATAACTATGCAAATGTAAACAAAAATGTAAACAAATACCTTTGTTTTCCTTCCTTGCTTTGAAAGAGCCTCTGTGGTGCAAAGAGTGTTGTGGTGGTATGAAACTTGTGGTAGTAGAGTGACACGAAGAGAAGAACAAAAATGGAGAAGAGAAGAAGAAGAACAAAGGGAGGGGGCAGCAGCTAGGTTAGACAAAGAACAAGAAGAGAAAAAGTGAGGATGGTTTTAAAGTAAGAAGTGAAAAAAGAATTATCCAGGTTAAAAACTCATTTTACCCATTTCCATAATTCGTGTCTCTGTCAAACATATTCGAAGTTCTGCTTTTAATAAAAATTACTCAAATGACATTAACAGTTTCTTAGAAATTGAATTCTGAATGTAATTAAAATTGTGCTATATTTATAAATATAACGCTGACATTCCTAAAATTAAATATGTTTTTTTTGTGTCATTAATGAAAAAAAAATCATGAAAGACAAATGAAGAGTGATGGAAGTTGGCAGGGGAAGAACAAAGTTAGCTAGAGTGAAAAAGGAATATCAAGATTAACCAAAATGAAAAAAGATGAGTAGAAGCTTTAAATTTCTTACTGTTAATTTGAGGAAGAAAAATCTCAAATTTTGGTTTATTTCATCGAAGAACATAATTTATCACATTAATGAAGTATCTATACATATATAATGAGATCTTCTTGTCATGTTTATATTTATTTTTCCATCTTATTCTTTAAATAATATTTTTTAAACAAAAATAATTATTTTATTGATTTCACTTTTTAAATTATTTCTTTAAATTTAACAGTTTTTTTTTTAAATTGAACCATCTTTTAATTATAAAACTATTTGCAGAATAAATAAAAATCATTTACAATAAAGTACTAAAAATTATTTATATTTAATTTTATAATTATAATAATAACAATAATATTAATAATAATAATAATAACAATTTTATTATTTTTTAATACATGTGTTTTTTACTAGTTTTAATTAATGAAAATTAATATCACATACCATGAATAGTGGGTTTATATATTTGGAATAAAGTTTAAAACATAACAAATTTCAAATTTCACATCTAAATTAGAATTAAAAATATATTAAATAATATTACATATTTCTCTTTCTTATTTTCTTTATTACTTTTTTTTTATTAAATAATATTACATATTTTTCTTTATTATTATTATTATTATTATTTTAATAAAATTATAAAAGAAGGCTAAAGATAAAGATAAAAGGATAAAAAAAAAACATTTACATTACCTCAAATAAAATTCATATAAAATTAATTGTTCAAAACAAAGCTAAATTAAAAAGTAACAAATAGTTAGTTTAGTCTCTCAACATCAATTAGAACACAGGTGAAATCAATTTGAAATAGACATTATAGTCAAAGAATTTGAAACAATTAAATCATAAGTAACTTAAATTTTAAATAAACATGATTAAATCATAATAGTTAAAGAAAAGTTTTGATTAGGAATGTAAAAATATCGTGTTGATTTGGTACATAACAACACTTGTAGATTCTTAATTATTAATTTTAAAGTAAATGAAATTTTTTAAAATATTATTACAAAATATGGATTTGTTATTAATAATGAAGGTCTTCACGATTTCCAAAACTTGTTGAAGGTCTCAACGATTTTCAAACCTCGTCAAAAGTTTCAACGATTCTTTTTTCACCAGTTTTTCTAGATCAATGCATAAGCCAAACCAACATCATTCAAACTCTATAACTATGCAAATGTAAACAAATACCTTAGTTTTTCTTCCTTGCTTTGAAAGAGTGTCCGTGGTGCAAGAGGTGTTGTGGTGGTATGAAACTTATGGTAGTAGAGTGACACGAAGAGAAGAACAAAAATGTAGAAGAGAAGAAGAAGAACAAAGGGAGGGGGCAGCGGCTAGGTTAGACAAAGAATAAGAAAAGAAAAAGTTAGGAGGTTTTTAAAGTAAGAAGTGAAAAAAAAAATACCTAGGTTAAAAAAATCATGAAAGACAAGTGAAAGGGTAATGGAAGTTGGCCGGAGTGAAAAAGGAAGAGCAAAGTTAGCTAAAGTGAAAAAGGAAGACCAAATTTAACCTAAGTGAAAGAAGACAAGTAGATGTTTTAGATTACGTATTGTTAATTAATTTGAGAAAAAGAAATCCCGAATTTTAGCCTTATTTCATTGAAGAATATAACTTATTTTGGCCTTATTTTATTGAAGAACATAACTTATTTTGACCTTATTTCATTGAAGAACATAACTTATTTTGACCTTATTTCATTAAAGAACATAACTTATTTTAGTCTTATTTCTTTAAATTTAACAGTTTTATTTTTTTAAATTGAACCATCTTTTAATTATAAAACTATTTGCAAAAATAAAAAAAAAATCATTTACAATAAAGTAATAAAAATTATTTATATTTAATTTTATAATAATAATGATAATAATAAAATTTTATTATTTTTTAATACATGTGTTTTTTTACTAGTTTTAATTAATGAAAATTAATATCACATTCCATGAATAGTGGGTTTATATATTTGCAATATTCAGAAAATAAAAAAACTAAAATAGTAATTTTCAATGATTAAACAGTCTGATTAATAATAAAAAAAATTGTGAGCTCATAGTAAGAATGTGGAGAGATTAAAGGATATATGGATGGAGAATTGAAAAACATACCTGTATGTAATTTGAATCTTTGATTATTTGATGACGGTGAAGATTATTAAAGTAAGATTTCCTGAATTTTAAAAGTAAGAAAGAAGAATATAATGTGTGAGTGAATTGAGTGTGAAATATAAAAAAAAAATGGAAGTAAAACAAATATATAGCTTAACTTTTTTTCAAGAGATATATTGAAGATTATTTCCAATCAATCATCCTTCTATATCAGTATATCTCTTCACAATATTATCATATATTACTATTGTAAGTGTTGTGAGATTTAATTTTTTTCATATTTGATATTTTTTCAATAATAAGTTAAATATGTTTTTAATTAATAAAAATAAAATTTGTCCATATTTTAAAATTTTATAATTTGATTCTCAAAATTAAAATTAAATAAATGCAATGCTTTTAAAGTATAATATAGGTTGAGTTATATTATATTATATTATATTTTATATATATATATATATATATATATATATATATTCAATTTTAAAAGTGTATATAAAAATGTGCAAAAGTCTAAAACATAAACAAATTTCAATTTTACATATAAATTAAAATTAAAAATATATTAAATAATATACTATATTTCTCTTTATTACTTTTCTATATTAAATAATATTACATATTTTTCTTTATTATTATCATTATTTTAATAAAATTATAAAAGAAAGCTAAAGATAAAGATAAAAAGATAAAAAAAATATTCACATATACATTACCTCTAATAAAATTCATAAAAAATTTCACATATATATTACCTCAAATAAAATTCATAGATGAAAATAAGATTTAAAATTAAAACATTTTAAGAAATGAAATAACTTTTACATATAAGTCTGAATACATTTTTAATTTTTTAAAATAAAGCTAAACTAAAAAGTAACAAATAATTAGTTTAATCTCCGAACATTCATTAAAGTACATGTAAAATCAATTTGAAATAAACACTATACTCAAAGAATTTGAAACAATTAAAACATAACATGAGTAACTTAATTTTGAATAAACATCATCAAATCATAGTAATTGAATAAAAGTTTTGATTAAGGATGTGAAAGTGATCAATAGTGTTGATTTGGTACATAACACTACTTATAGATTCTTAATTATTAATTCTAAAGTAATTAAAATTTCTAAAAATATTATTACAAAATATGGGTGTTGATTTGGTACATAACATTACTTATAGATTCTTAATTATTAATTCTAAAATAATTGAAATTTCTAAAAATATTATTACAAAATATGGAAATGTTATTAATAAAGAAGGTCTCAACGATTTTCAAAACTCGTTGAAAGTCTTAATGATTTTCAAAACTCGTTGATGGCTTCAATGATTTTTTTTCTCACTAGTTTTTCTAGATCAATGCATAGGTCAAACCAACATCATTCAAACTCTAAAACTAGACAAATGTAAAACAAAACGTAAACAACTACCTTAGTTTTCCTTCCTTGCTTTGAAAGAGTGTCCATGGTGCAAAGGGTGTTGTGGTGCATTATGGTGCTATGGTAGTGGAGTGACACGAAGAGAAGAACAAAAATGGAGAAGAGAAGAAGAAGAACAAAAGGAATGGGACAACGGCTAGGTTAGACAAAGAACAAGAAAAGAAAAAGTGACGAGGGGTTTTAAAGTAACAAGTGAAAAAAGAATTACCTAAGTTAAAAACTCATTTTACCCATTTCCATAATTCGTGTTTCTGTCAAAAAAATTCTAAGTTCTACTTTTATTAAAAATTACTCAAATGACATTAACAGTTTCTTAGAAACTGAATTCTGAATGTAATTAAAATTGTGTTATATTTGTAAATATAACGCACAGTGTGACATTTTTGAAATTAAATATATTTTTTGTGTCATTAATGAAAAAAATCATAAAAAACAAGTGAAAAGGTAATGGAAGTTGGTTGGAGTGAAAGAGAGAAAGCAAAGTTAGCTAGAGTGAAAAAGGAAGATCAAGGTTGACCAAAGTGAAAGAAGACGAGTAGAGGTTTTAGATTTCTTACTATTAATTTGGGAAGAGAAATCCCAAATTTTAGTTTTATTTCATTAAGAACATAACTTATTTTGGCCTTATTTCATTGAGAGAAAATAACTTATTTTAGCCCTATTTCTTTCAATAAATATAAAACATGTATTTGTTGACAAACCTGTTAATAATTAACATTGATAAATGTCCGTCACGTGTTTTTTCTAAAATATTTTTATTATTTTAAAATAATTAGAATATTTTTTTCACATATCGGTCTAAAGTGGTGTCATATGAAACTATTTGTGTAATGTAACAGCAATAGTAGTGTGATGTGACAATATCACATGAGAGAGTTTCAATTTAATCTTTATATTATCTTTTCATTCAATTTAGTTCTAATTTTGGTAAAAGTAGAACAATGTTGTCCCTCTCTAAATTAGGACAATTTTTTTTTCTTATAAATCTTATACTTAAAATTGACATTTTTGTTAAATATTTTAGAAAATGTTTTTAAACTAACTTTATATATATATATATATATATATATATATATATATAATCAATTAATTGAAGTTTGAATGAGATTATTAAATCTAATTTGAAACGAAATATAAATCGGAGAATCAAAATCAACATGAAAAAATTGAAATTAATAAGCTAAATAATATAATTTCTTAAGATTGAAGCATCGACTTCTCTCTCTATATATATTTTATTTTTTATAATTATTGTCTGTCAAAAATTATTTCTTAGTTCGAATATGGTATATATTTCAGAGTTAGTTTTAATTTTTTTCAAGAATATTTAACAAAAAATTCAATATAATATTTACAAAAAATAAATAATTTTTTTCCAAATTTAAAAGGAAACAACATTACTCTATTTTTACAAAAATTATAAATAAATTAAATAAAAAATAAATATAAAGAATAAATTAGACTATATTAGGTCACACGGTCATATCACACTTTTACTATCGGATGACACAACTTTAAAATGAGATATGAAAAAAAAATTCCAAAAAATAAAAGAAATTAAAAAAATTTAAAATAAATTCAAAATAATTCAAAACATCTTTAAATTGTCACATGACACTTACTTTAATATTAGGCTGAATCATTTAGAATATCCCTATTTATGTAGGGTTTTCTCAATTAGGTGCTCGTTTTTTAAAATGTCTCAATTAAGTCCCTAAATATGAACATTTGAATCAATTAAGGACTCGCCGTTAAATTAAGTGGATGGTGTTAAAATTCATACTGCACAGGTGACATTAATGACTTGACAATGAATGAGTGAACTGAATTAGATTTGTGTGATTTTTGAATTAAATTTTATCGAAACGTTTTATTGAAACACAACGTTTTATTAAAAGAAGAACTTTTAATAAAAAAAATTTCTTTTTATTCTTCACTATTAAAAAAAACTAAATGTTTTTTTCTTAGATCCACATCCAACCCCTTTTTCAAAAATTTGCTAGGGTTTTTATTTTCACCCCAAACCTCATTAGACAAAAAAGAAAACCCAGGAGCATCAACTTTTCTCTCAAGTGAGCACAAGCCAACCCCTGAAGCCCACGACCGCCATCCCAGCCACCGTGAGTTGCGGCCTGAGGTATCATCAGCGGCTTAACCTTCATGAGCCACCGCCACAGACGCGCCAATCTCTCGTCGGGCCACCATTCCCTTAAAACCGACCGCTGCGCTACTACATGCCACTCAGTCCACAGCCCCGTCGGCGACAACCATCAAATCGCGTAGAGATTCTTCTCCTCTCCCCTTCGCGCGCAAGCGGGGAGACCCCCTTTCTTCTTCTTCAAGTTCAGTACCATGCCGTCAGGGAAGCTGGATGTCGCTGCCGACCACTGACTTCATCTTTTCCCTATTCTCGACGGCAAAGACTTCTCCATGAAACAACTCAAGACAATGATTTCTTGATGGACCTGTGGTGGCCCGGTGAAACAAAAATGGTGACTGGCTTGAGGTGTTGTACGTCGCCGGCACAGAAAGGGGAGGCTAGGATTTGTAGGTTCCAAGGAAGAGTTGGGTGTTGTTGAGAAGACTTAACTTTGATGGTTGGGATATTTCGGCTTTAGTAATGGAGATAGGAAAATGAAGAAAATGAAGGATGTTGGGTGTGTGTTGTAATGTATGAAGGTGAGATCGTGGAAACGGATGCGTTGATGAAGATTGGGCGTACTAAGGGGCTGTTGATTTCGATTTGCTATGGTAAGGAGAAATGGTTTTGGGTTCTTGGTATTTCTAGAATGAAATTGAGGTTATAGGCAGGATGGTGAGATATAGAAGAGGAAGTAGGAGATGGACTGGTTGATCTACATGTTGATTGTGATATACAAAAGGAAAAGGAAGTAGGAGATGGATTTGATGTTTACTGAATTTTCTTTCTTAATTGATTTTTAATAAAACGTTTGAATAAAATTTAATTCGAAAATCACACAAATCCAATTCAGTTCACCATATAGTGTCCACGTCAATAATATCACCTACCACACATACTGAATTTTAACGCCATCCACTCAATTTAAGGACGAGTCCTTACTTGATTTTAATTTTCATATTTAGGGACTTAATTGAGACATTTTAAAAAACGAGAACCTAATTGAAAAAATCCTACATAAATAAAGATATTCTAAATGATTAAACCTTAATATTATTAATGAAAATAACCAAATCGAAACACTCTTAAAAATGTTAGAATCAATTAAGGAAAAAAAAGAAAAAGAAGACCAACTTGATACTTTTCAAAAGAAAAACAAAAACCAAATAAATAATTAAAAAAAACAAGAAGTCATAATTTATTCATTTATTTATGAATTTATAATAATAACTAACAAATTCATTGTCCCTAACTTAAAAAACACAGATGAAATTATTAATCAAAGAAGATGATATATCTCCAACAAAAAGGAGTAAAATGTCCAGACCAACGACTCTTTGTTTTCCAGCATACATTGATGAAATCCATTGTTCCACCATGTTATTGTATTTCGGAGTCATCTTATTCAAATTCAATCTTTTTTTTCTGCAAATATAATGCAATTCTAGTTTCAACAATATTTAAACAGAGTTTATTTATTTGTAAACATGACCTAAGAGAAAGTCAATGTTGGGAATCAGTCATAAAACATAAGCACACACACAACTAAAATAGAGAAGAGAAATTACCGACAATAGGCAAAATAGAAATTTTATACTGTGGAAGAAATTTTACAGCATCTCTCTCTCACTACAAGAACTTCTCAAAATTATGAGAATACAAGAAAGGAGAGAACTATGAGAAAATGAGATGTATAACAAAGGGGGCAAGGGGTTTCTTTTATAACCATCAAGCCATACCCCGTTAGAAGTTCCCACCAATGTGGGACTTCATTTCTTACAATCTCCCACTTGAAGCTAATCAAATCTTCACACCATATTTGCCTTCGTGTTGCTTGTCCTTTGATAAACTTCAGTAGAATCGAATTTACGTAAATCTGTCAATATCTTTTGACACCTAATTCTGATTCTCCGAAACGCAATGCAACACTTGATCAATATTTCACTGCTCTCCTACCATATCTGCTACGAACCAACTAACCACTCCCACTGCTTGTGCAATGTCTGGTCTTGTATACATCATAGCAATTACAAGGCTGTCCACCACTGATGCATACGGTACTCGAGACTTCTCCATCCTCTCCGCTTCACTGCTAGGACTCATACTTGAGGATAATTGATAGGAGATGGGGTAAAATTGGCTTGCACTCTTGCATGTTGAAGCGCCGCAAGACTTTCAGTAAGTTCTACTTCTGAGAAAGCCAAATCTTCCTATCTTTTTCTGTCTCGGTAAATTTGCATCCCTAAAATCTTGTTTGTCGGTTCCAAGTCCTTCATATCAAACTCCCTAGCCAATTCTTCAACCTACAAACCAAGTTTTCTTGTTCTTCAAAGCCTTCTGGTTGGAGCATCATTTTATTCCTGCTTAACAATAACCTTGTGAACGGTGGAACTCACAGGCAATACCCCTTCACATTGTTAGCATATCCAAGCACTTAATTCTTTCCCCAGTTTCAAGATCATGCTTTAGTTTCCCTGAACTGGTCACAACACATTTGACTTCCTCTTGATGTAATACACTCAAACTCCTGGAATAGACTTTGCTTCTCCTAGGAATAACTCTGGTGATTCCCTTACATCAGAATGAACCAAGTCTTCTTGTGTTTTCTTTTCTGGTAGTCAAACTAGCAAACATCGATCTATGTTTAAGCCCGGGTACAGATTACGTTATGTCTTGCAAACTTCACTTTGACATTTGTCCAAGTACGATGTCAAGTCAACACCGCTTCTTCTTGACTTGTCGATGTAACCATTGCATTAGCCTTTTTCAACGTATCTCCCATAAGCACATGTCATGATCTTCTGAGCTTTTATGACTTACCAGATCTCCCCTCTTTCTCACAGAATATCTTCATCCTCTGAAGTATTTGCCATACAACCTTGTGAGGTTGATGCCTCAGAGTTCTTTCTTCCACTCTTCTCATGCCAACATTCTTTCTTGACATGCCCCCTCTTGCCACAATTGTAGCATTTGAGATGCTTCTTACTTTGAGATCTATCATGGGACTGACTCCCACTAGACCCATATTTTGTTGATCTTCCTCTCATTATCACCAAAGCTTGTGTTTGCTTTGAACTTTCCAGTATGTCTTCTTTGTTCCTTCGCCTGGATTCTTCTTCAAGAATTGCTCCGGCAACGTTCTCAAAGTGTAGACAACCTTCAACATTATTATTCATAATATTGATGATGAGTTGATCATACGAGTCTGGTAAACTCTGCAGTAGAAGCTCCGCGCGTTCATTTTCAACTATGTTGAAATCTGCCGCTGATAGTTGGGCAAACAAAGTGTTTAGTTGGTTGATGTGGTCCGTCACCGTTGTGGACTCACTCATCCGGAGAGTGTAGAGTTTCCTCTTCAAGGATATTCTTGTGTGAAGAGACTTCACCTCATATAATTTTATGAGGGCATCCCAAATCTCCCTTGCTGTTTCTTTCTCCGCCACACTGGATAACACTGAATCTGCCATTGTTAGGTGCAAATTCGCGATGGCGTTGTTGTCAATTTCTTTCCACTTGTGCTCTGTCATTTCTGCAGGTTTTCCTTCAATTGCAGCTATGCAATTGTCCTTTCTCAAAATTGCCTTTATCTTCAATTTCCACAACGAGAAATTGTTCCCGTTGAACCTCTTTATCTCGTATTTTGTTGTCATGATTTTTAGAACCGGCTTATACACTTCTCACTATGAATAGTATTGTCTACTGAAACAACACAGGTAGACCGTGAAGTAAAGCACCAAGAAGTTCCCAGGAAAGAGAGGTGGGTCACAAACGGACACTCTTAAGTACCAAATCTTTCCTAGCCAGAACTTTCCCAGACAACACTTTCACACTACCAAACGTTTCCAGTAATAACTCTTTTCTGATGCGGAAGATCGGATTAAACCGCAACCACAGAGCATACTCAGAATTTTACCAACACTATTCTAATGACAATAGCAGCGGAATACGAACCAATAGCTCTGATACCACTTGTTGGGAATCAATCATAAAGCATAAGCACACACACAACTAAAATAGAGAAGAGAAATTACCGACAATAGGCAAAATAGAAATTTTATACTGTGGAAGAAATTTTACAGCATCTCTCTCTCACTACAAGAACTTCTCAAAATTAAGAGAATACAAGAAAGGAGAGAACTATGAGAAATGGGATGTATAACAAAGGGGGCAAGGGGTTTCTTTTATAACCATCAAGCCATACCCCTTTAGAAGTTCCCACCAATGTGAGACTTCATTTCTTACAGTCAATTTATATTTTCATACAACTATGAAAAAAATAAATTAAATGACTTACTATGGAATAATATTGTTAAATAAGTAAAAAGATTTATTGCATGTAAATTAGTGGAAAGAAGTGTATATTTGCATTTTTTTTAATTACGTCATCTTATATATATATTTGTGATTTGATTTATTATATGAAAATAAGATGATGAAATGTATTATTTATTGCCTATTGTATTGAAGATATGATGTAATAAACAAATTTGATTGTATAGAATCAAACATTATAAATATAAAGGTAAACAATTACTCTCTTTTAATCTACAAATCTTCTCATAATCTGTTAGATACTTTTTTGTTTTCTTTTTATTCCTACAATTTTTTAATTTATTTTTTATTTTATCATTCATGGTAAACTTTGTATTATTAATTTAAAATAATATTAAAGGTAAAATAAAAAATAATAATTTATGTACACTAAATGAGACAATTCCAATATTTTATATATATATATATGTGTGTGTGTGAGATAAAGATTTACTAACCAAATGTATTTCGGATTTAAAAATCATTAAGTTAATATTTCTTGATTAAATTAAGGGTTTAAAATTTCAAAGTAGAAAAAGGTAACAAAATAATTAAAATGCTGAATGTTTTTAGAAATATTTAAAAAACCTAAATCTATTGGCATGAAAAAAGAGAAAATCACATTTTTTTAAATTCTTATACATCTTATAAGTTAATATCACATTAATGAATTTTCTTAAATAATGAAAAAAATTAATATCATATTAATGAATTTTCTTAATTAATGAAAAAAATTAATATCTGTTAATAATTTTCACTTATATGTGAAGATGATGAAGGTAATAAAAATTAAAATATCAAATTTTATCCCAAATAAAGAAAACTCTAATATATTTCTTGATTAAACTTAAAGTCTTTAAATTCCCTATTACATCCTTTAAATTTGATCATCTTTCATTAAATTTTTAAGAAACTTCCAAATTATTTAATATTATTTCAGATTCATTAATTATCTCTTAATTACTTAATTATTTTCTATAAAGGTTTTAGATGAAAAAAAAACAAAGAAATGATTATATTTATTTAAATTAAAAATAGAAGGATTTAATTTATAAATAACAATAGTAATAAAAATCAGAGCAAAATTGTGACTACTACACCGTGGAATTTATGTTAAAAGTTGTTCTGACTAAACAATAAGAAATAGCATAACCAATGTTAAAATGTTGTTACTCAAAACAAAAGAAAATCTTAACAATGAAAATGAAAACAAATATACGTTGTGTTCAGCTATTTTTATTTAATATTTCAGATTCATTATCTTATAATTATTATTTTGATAATGGTTTTAGACGAAAAAACAATTATTGTTTGATTTAAAAATAGAAGGATTTAATTTGTAAATATAAAGAGCAATGAAAATCAAAGCAGAATTTTGATATTTGAGTTTGGATTTTGATAAATTAATAACTTTTTTTAATAATTATTTGAGAACTGTTATTATTTTATTCGTCTGTTTGAATTTGAAATAAACTAACGAACTACTATTATCGTTGTAAAAAAATTGTGAAAAGAAAAATTGTTAAAAGAATTTGAGTTTATCTAAAAACAAACAGTAAGAAAGAGAAGCAACCGTATAAATCTTAACAGTAAAAATCTAAAAATCATAAAAACAGAAAAAGTTATAGAGTACGTTCTTATATAAATTTCAGTCAAATTTCACTTTCATACTCGAAGAAGTTCCTCTGTTCCATAACTCAATTCTGAGTTGACAATGAAAATGAAAATGAAAACAAGCATATGTTTTGTTCTGCTCTTGTTATTTTCCATGTCTTCAGCTGAAGATGTGAATGTTAAAGTGAAAGGGGTGACACACATTGCTACCACAGATGAAAATTTCATCTGTGCAGCTTTAGATTGGTGGCCACCAAACAAGTGTGACTACGATCAATGTCCCTGGGGAGAAGCAGGAATTATGAATCTGGTGTTTATTCATTTCCTTTGATATTTAGTATTTAGCATCATCATCTTCCCAATGAATCTATGTTTTGTGTTTTTCAACTTCTGCAGGACTTGTTTAACAACATTCTGATAAATGCCGTTAAGGGTACGTATATGTTTCTTTTTCTTAACTCAAACTATTACTTATTATTTCTAATTCTTTGTAAACTTTGGCAGCTTTTAACCCCCTAAGGATCAGATTAGGAGGTTCACTGGAAGATCAGATTGTATACCAATTTGGAGAACAAGAGGAATGCCCCATTATGGAAAAGCAAACTGATGGTCTCTTTGGTTTCAGCAAAGGATGCCTTCCCAGAAAGAAATGGGATGAAGTTAATGAATTTCTTAACAAAACTGGGTATTAATTTAACACCCTTTTTCTCAATTTTATTATGTATGTTACTAAGTAATCTCACATGTTGTTTTTCTCTTTTACAGAGTGAAATTCACTTTCGGGTTGAATGCCCTAAATGGAAAGGAAAATTCTAAGGAGGACAAGGAAAACTGGGTAGGAGACTGGGACCCAACAAATGCCTTAAGTCTCATGGAGTACTCAATTTCAAAAGGATACAAAATAGATTCATATGAATTAGGTAGCTAAAACCTTTGCAATGGAAGCTTTGAATTACATACAAAATAGGCCCATAAGTTATTTTAATGTTTTCTTTGATTCATTATCATGGTGCTTATCAGGAAATGAGTTATGCTCTGGTGGGGTAGCTGCCAAAATAGACAGTGTTCAATATGCTAAAGACATCACTCAACTCAGAAATTTAGTTAATTTGCTATACCAAAATGCCAATACAAGGCCAAAGGTGCTTGGCCCTGCAGGTTTCTACAGTAAGGAATGGTTTGATAGCTTCTTAGAGAATGTTGGACATGGTGTGGTTGATGGAGTGACCCACCACATTTACAACCTTGGTTCTGGTATGTATATATATATATATATATAATATATATATATATATATAGATTCTCCTATCTAGTCTTGTCTAATAATAATATATACATAGATATCTTGGTGATTGTTGTCTAACTAACCATTAATCTAATGAAGGTAATGACAAAGATCTTATTAACAAGGTTCAAGACCCATATTATTTGAGCAAAGTTGCTCAAACATTCAAAGATGTTTCAGAATCAGTGAAGGTATTCACTCCAAGAGCAGGAGCATGGGTTGGGGAATCTGGTGGAGCTTATAACAGTGGTGGCAAAGATGTGTCAAATACTTTTGTTAATGGCTTTTGGTCTGTCTAATGTCAACCAATTCAGTTCTTTTCTTCTTTGTTTTTCTCATCGACAAGTTAAATCAATGTGTTTTGAATGAATAACTAGGTACTTGGACCAGCTTGGCATGACAGCAGCCTTCAACCACAAGGTTTATTGCAGACAAGCACTAATTGGAGGAAACTACGCTATGCTAAACACCACAACCTTCATTCCTAACCCAGATTATTATGGGTAACTCATCATATAATGATCAAGATTTTAAAGTAATCATGCAGAATAATATAATGATCAAGGTATAACAGTTTGATTGTCTGGTTTTGTTTTGTTCAGAGCACTTTTGTGGCATCGGCTTATGGGAAGAAATGTGCTTTCTGTGTCTCATGAAGGATCTTCATTTTTGCGTGCATATGGTCATTGTTCAAAGAAAGGGGTAATGATTGACAGAAAACAGTAACAAATTGAAAGCAAAAAGTTTGTATATCCTCTAACTGAATGGCCTTTGTTGTTGACCTTGGTTTCTTGTGGTTGATTCTTTTCAGCATGGCATCACAGTGCTGCTCATAAACATGTCAAATTCCACAACTTTCAGAGTATCCCTGGTGAATGACATGCACACAGATAAAGAAGGAGGATCATCAGACGCAATGAGGGAAGAGTACCATTTGACTCCAAAAGATGGCAACATTCAAAGTGAGGTGGTGCTGTTGAATGGAACTCCATTAAAGCTCACACAGTCGCTAGACATCCCAGAGATGAATCCAAAGCTGGTTGATCCATCTTCCACAATCAAAGTGAAGCCTGATTCCATTGTGTTTGTGCATAGCAAGAGTTTCCGTGCACCAGCATGTAGTTAAGTAGCATGCACGTACTTGTTCATAGTTTTAGAATACCAAATCATGTCGATTTCTTTAGGTTTTTCCTAGGATCTTAGTCCCTTTAAATTTCGTATCTATTAAGGTTTTTTTTCCCTAGTTTTAGAATCCATTTCTGTATGTTTCTTTCATTTCTATCAGGTTTTTGGAATTCCCCTTATCCATTCTCTATTGCCATAAATAGATATTCCATATATATATATATATATATATATATATATATATATATATATATATATATATATATATATAACTTGGCCTTATTTTTGCTGGAGAAAATGAAAGAAAGGAGATAATGTGATGAGAAAATTAATTAAATGATCATATTATATCATTTGTGTTGATGACTTAATTACTTAGTTCACAACAACCAAGAAAAAACAATTTTGAAGTTTGGCTTTCTCTCCAATGAAATTCTCATTTTCTAAAGTTTTCTTAAATTAACTATCTTTTAATTGATAATGGACATTTATCTTTGTTATGATAACAAAGTAACCACTATATTCCTTAACTTTTTATTATACTTGTATTAAAGTAATATATAAATTTAAATATAAGCTAGTAATTTAATTATATATTTTATAATTATTTTTTATATTAAGCACAATGATTATATATATGCTTTATATTTTATATTTTTGTGAAAAAATTTATAACTAAATGATAATGCTATTTTTCTCTAAAAGTTATAACAGTGTCATTTAATAAGTTGTGAAATGCGCAGAAATAGAATTTCTCTCTAAAAGTTAACATGTTTCTCTTGATCATTATTTCCTCTCTTATCATAACTATTGCTTAAACAATGGAACGTAATATTTTAACAATTTTTTTTGACACAACACATTACATTATGTATTATTATTTTATTGATTCTTATATTTAAAATTAATCAATCACGTAATGTTACATAAATGATTATTATAAAAAATTGTAAAAAAAAATGTTGTTAAATAACAGTATATTGTTTTCAAATAGATTAACAAAGTATGATTTAATCAAGTGTCAGATGATAGAGTGAACAGAGATAGAAGGCTTGAGAAAACTGATCCACTGTATGATTTGCAAAATAAGAATGGAAGCTGATCCCTTCTGGTTCCATTGCTTTATCCAATTTTTGTTTTCCCTGAAATTGGGATGCAGTGAATGAAATTAGTTGCAGCATCATCTCATGTCAAGTTGCAGCAAGAGATGTTTAGTACTATTGGAGAAATGCAAGAACATGAAGCATCTCAAGCAGGCTCATGGACAGGTATTCACCACTGGTCTTCATACCAACACCTTTGCCCTAAGTAGGCTTTTGGCTTTCTGCTCCCATCCTCATCAGGGAAGCTTCATCTATGCATGCAGACTCTTTCAACTCATTCACCACCCCACTCTTTGCTTATATAACACTCTCATCAAAACTTTCCTCCTCAAAGCCAAGTTCTATGCCTCCCTTCATGTCTTCACCAAGATGCTGCAAAGTGGTCTGTGCCCAGACAACTACACCATCCCTTATGTATTGAAGGCATGTGCAGCCCTTCATAGTTGTTCTTTGGGGCAAATGGTTCATGGGTACAGTTCAAAATCGGGTCTTGTGTATGATATTTTTGTGGGTAATAGTTTGATGGCAATGTATTCTGTGTGCGGGGATGTTGTAGCTGCACGGTACGTGTTTGATGAAATTCCTAGGTTGAGTGCAGTGTCTTGGAGTGTGATGATCTCGGGGTATGCAAAGGTGGGTGATGTGGATTCAGCTAGGTTGTTCTTTGATGAAGCACCTGAGAAGGATAGGGGAATTTGGGGTGCCATGATTTCTGGGTATGTGCAAAATAGTTGCTTCAAGGAAGGACTTTATTTATTTCGTTTGTTGCAGTTGACTGAAGTGGTGCCTGATGAATCTATATGTGTGAGCATTCTTTCTGCTTGTGCTCATTTGGGGGCTTTGGATATTGGCATTTGGATTCATAGATACCTGAAACGAGCAGCGTTGCCATTGAGCATTCGTTTAAGTACTAGTTTGTTAGACATGTATGCCAAATGTGGGAATTTGGAGTTGGCTAAAAGATTGTTCGATTTGATGCCGGAGAGAGACATTGTGTGTTGGAATGCCATGATTTCTGGCATGGCTATGCATGGAGATGGAGCAAGTGCACTCAAGCTGTTTTCAGATATGGAAAAGGCTGGTATAAAGCCAGATGACATAACATTCATTGCAGTTTTCACTGCTTGTAGTTATTCAGGAATGGCACATGAAGGTTTGCAGTTGCTACATAAGATGTGTAGTGAGTACAAAATCGAGCCCAAGAGTGAACATTATAGTTGTCTAGTTGACTTGTTAAGCAGAGCCGGGCTTTTTGAAGAAGCTATGGTTATGATAAGAAGAATTAGCAGCTCAGGGAATGTCTCAGAAGAGACGTTGGCTTGGAGAGCCTTTCTGAGTGCATGCTGCAACCATGGACAAGCCCAACTAGCCGAACGTGCAGCCGAAAGACTCTTACGGTTGCAAAATCATAGTGGGGTCTATGTTTTGCTTTCTAATGTATATTCAGCATCTGGGAAGCACAGTGACGCGAGAAGGGTGAGGGAGATGATGAGAAACAAAAGGGTGGACAAGGTACCAGGTAGTAGCTCTGTGGAGATTGGTGGGGTTGTGAGTGAGTTCATTGCTGGCGAAGAAACGCATCCAATGCCGAAAGAAATACACTCAGTTTTGGAGAAAATACATCTCCAGTTAGATTAGAATCATTAGATTATAAATTATATAAGTTCGACCATTTCCTTTAGCTGGATGACTTATTTGGAACATCAAGTCTAGTGTTCCATCAACAACTTCTAGGTCTGGTCGTTTAACTCAGGGAACAGGGATGTTGGAGTCGAATTTTGAAATTGAAATACTCATTAGACTAAAGAAAAAGAACTAAATTCATTTGTGAAATTTATAGATCCATTACACTTCAGTAGTTAAAATTCAATATAATAACATTTTTGGTCTTATAACTTCAGTTTTAATTTCTACCAAAAACAGATCACATTAGAAATTTGTCAAAACAATTTTTAAAATTTTCTTTTAATGTTTGTTTCAGATTATTTTTTCTTTTAAAAACAATACTTTAGGTTTTGAATATGTTTGAATAACTTAATAAAATGATGCAATCAGGAAAAAAAAATATTACATTAGGTTAATACATAATGATATTTTTAAGCTTAGGCAGCTTAATCCAGACTATACTTTCCTGTTCTGAGTATATGCCAAAATGAAGCAAAAGCTCTCATTAGAGTCCAACAGGGATTCATTTTTCTTTTCGTGTATAGTAATATTCTTTTACTGAAAAAATATGCAATATCATTCTTCAATTTTGAAGCTGATAACAAGAGTTCATGACTATATATTACAACTTGTTGGAAACGTGGAAAGCTCTTAAATAGTAAACTACAAAAGACTGTTTATTACCACAAGACAGATTAGACAAAATTGAATTACCTATGTGGGTATTTCATTAAGGTAATTAGCGGAACAAGATTTTTTCAATAATTATACAAGTACAGTTCCTGAAAAATTATAAATATTTAGAGCTTTTATTAAGCAAGGAAGTCTGAATCAGAAACTTCAAGCACTTTATGAAAACCAATGGGGTTGACACCAGGCCGGAATGCATTTCCTTCGAGGTACCTGCCAAGAACATATAAAATTTCTCAGTTCTTAGAACAAGATAATTGGTGATCTGCACAACTTTGTTGGAAACTCACATTTCTTTCAAAAATAGATGCTTATAAAAGGGATCGGGAATTCTCCCTGAAAACTGATTGTGATCCAAGTACCTGAAATAGAGCAAAAAAAATCTTGAAATTGTTAAAAACTTCACAAAGATGACAATTGAGTTTCATGGAAGTATTTGAGAACATATTTATCAATCTTACTAGCAAAATGGAAAGGAAAGGAAAGTTCAAATTTCCATTTTCAACAGAAAATTAGAATTCTGAACCAAGAGTTTGTAGTAGTATTGAAGCTCACAGCAGCATATTAAAGACCATAGTTTTCCAGCGAGAATTAATAAATGAAAGCAAGTACGGCATGTGTTTCTAGTTCTTAAATTGCATTTAGAGAACTCAATGCCTAAAGGGCAAGCTTTATAAGTCTCAAAATCAAAAAGGCTAAACATACACTCAGATCAATTTCTATATGACTTATATACTCTGATGTTTCAAAATAGCCCAGCCATTAAATTTTGTGATATATCCCGGTTACAATACAAAAAACTCTTTGTCGGTAAACCAATAGAACAGAAACAATAACTTTATCCCAGCAGGTGAGGTTAGCTATGTAGATCACATGATGCTCTTGAACTCAGTGAACAACCAAATTATATAAACTAATAAACTTGACTATTATCCATCTTCTTACAGGCTTCTTTTACTTCAATAACTAAAATCCTACACAATAAGTCAAATTTGTTCGACCAGTTAATTTTGTAATTCTTCCATGCTAAATATAAATCCTTATCTAGCATTGAAAAACTTTGAACATAGCTATCCCATCTTTCTTTGATATCTTGATCTGTAACAGTAAGTTAGAAATTCTCTTGATCTTTAATACATCTTGGTCCAAAATTCTTGATTTCTTTTACCTACTTCTGTCAAGCTTATTATATATACGCTCTTCATTTATTCTTTGTCCCAATATCCAGCTAAAACTCTGCAACCGCTTTGAACAGTGTCTCATTCACAACTTTCACTACCTAAATTCTATGTTTCCAAAATCTTGCCCAGTTTTTAGTATTATTGAACTCGTGTAAATCCTTAAAACACTATTTTATTTCTTTCTTCGAACACTTATGTTCCACCACCAAGATTTCTTATCACTTGGTCCAAAACCTTTAATTCATCCATTTGATTTATCACTTGGTCCATTACTTCTAAGTGATTAAATGTTCCTCTCATTTGGTAAAAGAAGCCTGCTAATTTTGAAATCACATCACTTAGAAATAAAAAATAATCTGACTCTCATTAGATCTTCAAAACCAAAACCACCACGAACTCTTCTTGTTAAGTATTTTGCCCAATTACCAACATATCTATTTAAATCCCTGCCTACGAGAATCTTTTCCTCTTGAGGAAAATTTTGATCCAAAATATTTTCAAAATTTCACTTTTAAAAGTGCTTATGATCCTATTTGTGGTGCATAAGCACTAATTAATAATATTATCAGTCTCTAATGTAATTTTTAAGTAAAATTTAGTCCCAATTCTTTTTACTTCCACCACTTTCCCCCAGTAATAGCAATTTTGTCATCACCTCCAACTTTCTTAGTGTACATCAAAGTTTAACTCATGAAGTGTCTGGATCTTTACCTTTTTCTCCAACCCATTTAGTTTCTTGAATACGCATAGTGTTAATCTTTCTCTGAATCATATCATCCACTACCTCCTAAAAGTCACCAATAAAAATAACAATATTTCAACTACTAAACCTAATAAGGTACTCCAAGACTAGCTTCTCCATTAACATCTGTCCAAAAAAGGTGAGGACTCTTCCTCATTCAAAGAATAAGTATATTATAAAATAAAATTAAAATATATATAAGTAGGCAACAAAATACGAAATCAAGAGTTTCATGAAAAATTAAAAACAACTTAGACCTTATTCAATGTATAACACTTCTAACGAAGACTCCAATCAACAAGAGAAAGACAAACTTACAAGTATGTCAATTTAGGAATATGAGCAATGCTAGATGGTATAACTCCTGACATTTTGTTGTAGGATAGGTACCTGCCTCCAACATACAATAATCATGTTACGGAAATTCCATAAATAAGAGATAGATCTTGCAAAAGGGGTAGAATTATTGTAAAGCAATACTGTCTCTCTTCCTCTCTGTCTCTCTCTCTCACACACGCTGAAAGGAGGAGGAAGAATGAAAAGTGGTATAAAAGGATAAAAGGAAAAGCAGCACTCACAATATTTCAAGACTGGTTAAGTTAGCAAGTTGTGCAGGTACTCCTCCAGTAAAATAATTATTGTTTAGATATCTGGTTCCACAAAAAAATTAAATAAAATAAAATTTAGACAACATTATTTAAAACCAAATGATAAAATATTGAGGAAAATAATTCACCAGCATTAACTTACAGATTGCGTAGGGCTGGAAAGCAACCTTCAATACGAATGAGTTCCCTTAAGGTACCCACCAAATGATTGTTACCAGCATCCCTATGAAGTATAACAGTATTAGGAAACATTAAGTACGATAAATAGTGTACTGTGCACTAGAAGATTATTAAATTAAAATGCTTTGATTATTACAAGTGCCGAAGGTTTTGTAGAGTGCCCAATTCTGGTGGTATTCTTCCGGTTAAACGATTTTCATGGAGATGAAGATAACGAAGGTCTGGCAGATTTGCTAGCTCCTTGGGAATTTCTCCTTTGAAATTGTTGAAGCTTAGGTACCTGCAAAAAGATATGACATTACAGTTACAATTCTAAATAAAATAAAAGCAATGATGAAAAAGGAACAAGCAAGCCCAAAGACATTAGGAAGGTAAGAGTTACTCACAGATGTGTTAAACTTTTGAGCTGACCAATTTCTGGAGGAATTGCATCCTGTAGTTTGTTCCACCTCAAATTTCTGGAAGGAAAGAAAGGTAAAAAGTGAACCAATATAACATCTTAGAATAATGGTCATAGATGATCAACCACTGCTTAAATAAAAACTCAGTAAAAAGTAAAATCTTCCTAAATAAACAACAGTTATTAACATAAAAATCTAGTATAAATCATTGTACTGCGTCAAACATAAGTATCACATAAAAAAAAGCAGAGAGAAAGCAAAACTGAACATGGATCAGAAAATTCATACAGTATTTTAAGACGCTTCAACCGTCCAATTTGAGGAGGAATAGGCCCTGTCAACTTGTTATTGTGAAGATCACTGCCATAAGTACACAGTGCATCAACTCATAAGAACTTCAAAGGGAGAACCAAATTGGAAGCATTTCAATGTACACATAGTAATTGTAATTAAAAGCAACAAAACAAAACGCAGATTAATTGCAAACAATGCATTATCTCAATCCGTATATCTCAATCAACCATTTATAATGAATTTCTTTATTATTTTGCAACAAATCAAAAAACACCAACCAAATAAACTCCTCCCTATCCTGCAAACAAATATGAAAAACATACAACAACCAGAACACAATATTAGGCTTTCAACCATTCAACTCCAACACAACCATAGGCGTTAATCAACACCACATGTTTCTCAACCCGTTACAAGGATCAAAATTAAAGGAAACGTAGATTAATGAAAAAAACAAAAACTTACAGCCGTGTAAGATCCAGTAAACTGGTTACAGCAGTAGGAAAAGGTCCGACAATCGACACTGCATACACCTCACTGAAAAATACGAAGTCCCAATTACACCAACTTTACAACCTCAAATCTCGTCAGCAACAACTGAACTTAAAAATAAAAAACCTTAATCTTATCAATTCCAAAAAAAAGAAGACATTTTTGCATTTTTCTAAATCAATTGAAAATTGATAAATGATGCTCACAGCTCGGTCACGACACGATAATCACCGACAGTGGAACACGTGACACCAGACCAAGGAGGAAGATCCCCATCACCACAAGGGTCATCACCGACCCACGCATACACCACTCTCCAGCCAAGAGAAGCCTTGATCTCGTTCAAAGCCTTAACTGCAAAAAATTCGAGGAAAACATAAAAGACTCCAACCCATGAGGGGAAAAAGCAAAACTCGACAACCCAATTGACCGAATTGGAGAAAAGTCGAGAGAAAATGACATGGGTGAAGGGACTGAGTTAAGTAGCTAACGTTACCGTCACGCTTTAGGGTCTTGCAGTGCGAAAGGTGGAGAATTGACAGAAGGGTAACGAAGACGAAGGGTAATGAAGTAAAGGGTGTGGGCGCCATATTGAGGGCGCTTGGAGAAATCGGTTTTTGTTTATTTTTTGTGTTGTGGGATTGGAATCGTAGATCTGAAGTGTTGTTGGTGTGGTTGAGTGAGATGTTTTGCTGTGTGTTGTTGATTCAGATTTTGCAAAGGAGAGAAAAGGTGTGGGGATTTGAATTTGGTGATTGATCAATTGAAGTTGAGAGTGAGCGAACGCGGTATCATGTTGGAATCTGAACATCCAACAACACACACACCTTGGCGTCGGCACTCAAGTTTTGATTTCTTTTGTTTTTTATTATATCATGTTTTATTATATTATATATTATTATTATATTACTTTTTATGTTATTGGGTTTAGGCCTGTTTGGTTTGATTGAGATTGACTATGGCCTTGTATCGGCTTTTGACAGTTAAAATAGCAAAATAGGAGTGGGTTGCCATTTGTCAATTTAGTTAACCTTAATAACAGTTATATTTAATATATTAACAAACTAGGAAATTTAATCTCTTTGAACAAGATTCCATAACTTGTATGGACAATAAATGTGTGGTGAAACCGTAAAATATATATATTTTTCAAAATTTTAATTAATTAATATGTTTAATTGGATAATTTAAAAGTTATTATTTTCATATATTCTATTATAATTAAGAATTAAAATTTTATGTTTAAGTATTAATAATTCAAATTATAATATTATTTTGTATTGATATTTAAAATAATTTTTATTTTAGCATTTAAATAGAAAGATAAGTGAGTCATATTGGGCTTTATCATCCATAAGAATAATTATTAATTTTAAAATAATATTGGAAGTTAATAAATAAGTATGGAGTTAAGAAGAGATAATCAATCAAGACAATTTGTGTGTGTGAAAAAGATGCATTGAAAATGAAAAAAAAGAGTCACTTCCTAGGAAGAAACGAAGTTTTCAGAAGATAAATCAAGCTAAAAAAACTATGAAATTAAGGTTAAACTCATTCAGAGGTTTCTATTTTCATATTTTTGTCCCACTTATATTCTCGTCTTTTATTTTTTGTCAATTAGGTCCCTAAGATTGGAAAATTGAAAGAATTTGACTCCTATCGTTAAATCAAATTAATGAGATTAACTTTTTGTTTACCTATGAGGGTGAGGTGGACAAATATTGTAACGTGGCGTGCACAGAACCTTTTATGTGAGTTTTATTATGCACGTGACAGTATCTTAAACAAAGAATTAAAAAATTGGGGTTTCTTACCCATTTTAAAAGCTCCAATCACTAATTATACCAATTGGAAAGAGGGTTTAGGTTTCGCTGTTCTTCAACATTGGGATTGGAAAGCAATTCAAGGTTGGAAAGAGGGAAGTAGGAAACAAAGACGCAACCATGTTTATGCAGCATTTGTGTTCATGGTCGACTTGTAATGATTGTCGAAAGCAATTCCGCTCTGTCAGCTCTCATGGAGATGGAGGCTTGAATAGGAAGGAGGCGTCACCGATTTGTCATTGTGGAGAGAAGTATGTGCTGAGGACTGTGAAAACTAGTAAGAATCGAGGCAAACAATTCTGGAGTTGCCCCTAGGTATAAGGGTGGAGGTGAAAATGCTGGATGCAACTACTTCGGATGGTGGAGTGATTTGGGAATTGAGGAAAGTGTTAGCTGTGAGTTGTTGGAAACAAATTATGAGAGGTTGCTGAAAACTTTTGAAAATGATGAGAGGTTGCTGAAGACTTTTGAAAATGAAAGGGATAACAAGATAGTTGTTGTGTATTGTGATCAGTCTTGAAAAGTGAACAAAAATTTTGGTTGGGGTTGTTTGTATTCTATGTGTAATCAACATGATTGCAGTTGCAATGTTGATGGGAAGGGCATGATAATCTCTGTCTAAGTAGTGTAGGTGCAATGTAGGCCATCCAAGAATGTAATAGTTGCATGTGTAGTTTTATTGCAATGTAGTTTTGTTGTGTTACTTGCAAAAGTAATAGTTGTAGATGTTTGTTTAATGAAATCAAGATTTGCAGTGAACATTGTTCTTGTTTCTTCTTCTTGCCTATAACAAAGCAATGTAAAATGTAACTGGGCTGATGTACTTTATTCAGGTTTGACATATCACATTTAACACAATGATGCCATTCAAATCTGAATAAAATCTGGCATTCATAAGTAATATGTTCCAATGAAATGTGTCATTGACAACTAAAGGTTGCAATGTAATCTACCATTCACTACTAAGTTACATGTTCCAATCCAATCTGGAATTCACAGCTAAAATGGTCCAATAAAATGTTCCAATCAAATGTGTCATTCACAAGTAGTCATCCAGATGTTAATAGAAGTAATATATTCCAATCAAAAGCGAATATTTGAAAGGTGGCAATGAAATCTGCCATTCATAATACAAAAAAGTAGTCATCCAGATGTTCATACAAATAGGAATATTTAGATTACTGAAAGCTAAAGCATTGTTTCTAAAAGAGTGTTGTAATGGAGATCTATCTATTACATTTGCTTTCATAAAACAAAAAACATTGTTCAAGACTGATGATGGTTCTTCTCCATGTGCTGCACCCTAAGCCAGTGAAGTGGGTTCTTCTCCCTATGACTGCAAAACAACTTGTTGGTCTCTCTTGGGACAGCGTGTTTTGTTGTGACCCACTTCCCTACACTTGCTACATCTCTTAACCAATCCACCTTTGGTCATCCTGGTGCTATTTTTCTTCAACTCCCACTACTCTAACCTCCTTTTCTTCTTAGGACGACCAAGCAAGTTTCTTTTTGATGGAGGCATGACATCTGGATATTGGGTCACCTCCCACAAGTTGTTTCCATTAATAGGATAGATAATAGACGAGTATATTTGTTCATACGTTGAAGTGTGAAAGCATGCAGGTATGTAGTCCTCTTCATTGAGGTTGAGAAATCTTATTGCTGCTAAGGCATGAACACAGGATATTCCACTGATGCTCTATTTTCTGCATGAGCATGCAGATTCATCTATGTTCACCACATACTTGTCCCCACTTTGGGACACATGACTTCAAATAACTTTTTTGCAGACCAGCTGTGAACATTAGGCAACATTAGTAATGCATAGCAGGTACTAAAAGTAGGGCCTTAAATGACTTATATGAGTTTACCTGGGAATCCGGTACTGTGTTAGTAGGGCCTCCTTTTGTAGTCTACTCAGTATTTTTGAACAAATGGCTGCTTAAATGACTTTACCCTTGACCTATTAGTGGCCCATCTCTTCATGATATAAAGTCTGATTTCCTCCAACATTGTAATAATTGGTTTTGTCCTCGTGTGAACCAAAACACTATTAAACGATTTTGACATGTTATTGACCAAGGTATCACATTGAGTTGTGGTTGTGAACCTTGATCTAGACCTAAACCTTCAATGTAAAAATAAGTCATACAATTAGTATTTAAAATAATCACATAACAAAAGAATCTAAAGTGGGACAGTGGAATACCTTGGAGGAATAGCTATCAAGTGGCGAAACGCGTCTTCGTTTACCTCTCTTATACTTCTCATCTCATGTTCCCATTTCTGTGGGTGTGTTGCCATTGTTGCCCTCCATATAAGCTTCTTAAGATTCTTTCCAGAGAATTTCTTCCTGAAATTGGCATATAAATGCCTCACACAAAATATGTGTGCAATTTCAGGAAGTAGATCTTGTACAGCTGGTAACAGACCCTATGAATAAGACAACAATAAGTCAGATGATATCAATGTAAGTGAAGAAAAAAACCATTAATGCAATTTATATGAAGTGAAGAACAGAAGTAAAGAACCAATAAACCAATAATACATACCTTTTGTTGATCTGATATCAATGTAAGTGAAGAACAGATTTCAGGTCCACCTATGTCTTCAATGAGTAGCTCCATAAACCATGTCCAAGCATCCTCGTTCTCGACCTCTACTATGGCATATGCTAGTGGCATCATTTGATCGTTTGCATCTCGAGCAACAACAGTTAAAAACTCACAAGGATGTCTACCTTTCAAAAAGGCTCCATCAAGGCCAATGATTGGCCTGCATGAGAGAAAGCTATCTTTGCATGCCTTAAGGCATGCGTAGAACCTTTCAAATATTCATTTTTCATCATTTTCCTGAAGTTTGACCTTGATAGTGGACCCTGGGTTTCTTGCTAATAGCTTATGAGCGTAATCATAAATTCTACTATATTGCATAGTGAAGGACCCTTCCACTTCATCTGAAGCATAAGCTTTCGCCTTGTAAGCCATATTTTTACTTATTGCTATGTTCCATTTCCTACATATTTTATCTCTAATGTCAACTCCCTTAATATTAAGATTCTCTCTTACTGTTTATTCCAATTTTTTACTTAGCCATTTTGCATTGAATAGGCCCAACTTATGCTTCGTAGTGCATGTGTGTCGATCCACCACAGTCCTTAACTGCCATGTATCTATTGTCTCCATGTAACCAAAATAAGTCATCCATGGACTTTCTCCTTTTGCTCCCATACACTTAATCCTTATTCTCTTTTTATCAATTTTAATAAATTTTAGCTTCTTTCCATTCTCTAATGTGTAAGTTTTGATGGCATCCAAGATGTCTACTTTCTGCCCAAAATATATTCCCACCTCCCACTTGAAATCAACCATCTTTTTAGGCATAGTGAATGTAACAAAATTTCCATATCCCTCTTCAACATCACTTTCTTCATCACTGATATCAGGAGAAGTTAACTCCTCATACTCTCATTCATCATTGAATAAACTGCTATCACTATTGTCATGTTCTTCCAAATCTGACTCATGTTCTTCCAAATCTGACTTAGAAAGAACACTGCAATCAACCTCCATATTACCACAACTATCTCTTTCTCTGAAGTCACACTGGATGTTTATGTCTACTAAACCATCCAGACTATTCACTTCACCATCCATAGTATTGAATTCACCAATATCATCATATTATGAACTTCATTCATGGACTTCTGTTCGATTAGCCTCAACATCATTTCCTTCTATTCTGTTAGCCTCAGAATGACCCTCAACATGTTGTATTCCTTCATCCTCAACATGAACTTCTATTGTCTCCTCATCATGAGCCTTATCATGTTGTTTTCCCTCACCCTCAACATCAACTTGTATTGTCTCCTCATCATGAGCCTCATCATGTTGTATTCCCTCACCCTCACCAACATCAACTTCTATTCTGTCACCCTCACCAACATCACCACCTACCCCCTTATCCAACTGTTCTGTGCCATCACCAAACTGTGCAGTTACACCACCATCATGTTCTGTTGTCCTTTCATCCAACTCTGCACACTCACCACCGTCATGCATCTCAGGTAAAACTTCCTCAACTTCTTCATCAACATTATATTCAATCATCTCAATGACATCAGGTTGAGACACAATGTGCACAACATATAAATGCACCTGCCATTTGACCTAGCTAAATTGACCATATGCATAACTCTTACGTCATCAGATAACGCTTCCAACTTATCATCTAATACAGGACCACATCCAACAGAATACCACAAATCCTCAAATCCTTCATATCCAAGCGTTTTTACTACACTCACCACAACAAAGTAACTCCACAAGTCAGGGTAGAAATACATAGTATCACACTCCCCTTCATACTTCAAGCACCCTTCGTTTACCAACTTCCCCCCATGGTGAATACCAACTTCTATATCACCCTCTATCACAAATAACACAATGAACAATATTCTACACCTATAAATAAACGTAAAACGACAAAAAACAACAAATGTTAAAACATTGATAATGACAGCAGACAAGGAAGTTTAACTATAGGGGACATGCAAGACCACAACCGCAATATGTATACAATATTTTTTCGGACAACCCCAACCCCACAATCTAAAAAGCATGGCCAGATAAGAACAAAAAACACCGAATATTAAATCACCGAATTGCTATCTATAGTACACATACTAACCTCCCACGAAAATCCACACCAACAACTTGCGATCTACGTTCCAGGACTTCGCGATTCACGTGATAGCAAGCCTTACTCCAATTTACGCCCTAATTTAGCAAATTCGACCTCTATTAAGGACTTCACCTGTGCTTGCGAAATACTGAGCTTCAGATTTGTCATCCAATTTTAATCCCAATTATATTTTAAAATAACCCTAATTTTAAAATCTTTAACAAAAACTCCAATTTTTTAAGTTTAATGCCATGTACATAATAAAACCCATGTAAAAGGTTCTGTGCACGCCACGTGACGATATTTATCCACCTCACCTTCACAGGTAAGCAAAAAGTTAACCCCGTTAAGTTGATTTAACAGCAGGGGTCAAATTCATTCAATTTTCCAATCTTAAGGACCTAATTGGCAGAAAATAAAAGACGAGGATGTAAGTGGGACAAAACCCCGAAAATAGGGACCTCCAAATGGGTTTAACCTAAAATTAAACACATGTTTCCTTGCTCGAAGAGTAAAGAGACCATTGTCTAAGTAGTGAAATAGATGTTGTGGAAATAACTTTGACAAAGATTATACATAACAGTATTTGGATATTAAGGGTGAAAAATTATACATAAAGATTCAAATTATATAACACCAAATATGAGTAATGAAGTATCTTTCTTATGTCTTTCTTCATAAACTTTGTTTACATTACTTTCAACTTCTTTCGGGTATATGTACTTTTTATACATTAATTTTTCAATCCTTTGTTAGTTTCTTATTCATCATATTGCATCAATTATTAGACTTATTTTATTTGTTTTTATTAAACAAATTTTATTTTATTTTCATTTAGATTTATATTTAAGTGTGTACCATGGTATCTTTTAATAGTTTTTAACAAGTGGCAATGACTGTTGATTCGTTTAGGATCGTCCCACACTTGATCAGCAAAATGTGGGTTGAATTGGTCTGTCTAGTTTTGAAAATATAGGTTTAATAGTCTAGTCTGTCTCGTATAAGTCCTAACCCATAGATCTGTGGGTTGATCCACGTAATTGATCTCCATCATGATGCATTATAAAGTTATACCTTTTAGTTCCTTCGCATTCCTCTTAGATTTCAATAAGCTATTAAATCAATTAAGTAAACAAAAATGAATGCACCTAGCTTTCTTTATGACCCTTTTTCATGACAAGTATATTTTCATTGCTCTTGAGACCCTCAGTTGAAGTGTCCACGTGTACCACCTTATGAGAAATACTCAAATATTAAGTCGTTAGACACATGCTACACGGATTCAGAGACTTCCTGTTTCTGTAAAAATTCTGCATTATTCTACTCATTATTAGATATTGAAGAGGTCTCTTTTGTGGAACTCTATTTGGAAACCCAAAATTGTAATTCAATGATCATCACAATCGAAGACCTTGGATAAGATGTCCTTACACGTGGAGAAATAAATTTAGCACAATTATAATGTGGGTCTATCTGTCAATGAGGTTTTATAGCAGGGAGAATCAGGGAAGAAAGTGATATTGGATAAAGAAGTACATAAGTGAAAAGTTTGTTATATATGAAGAAATAAATTAGATTTCAATAAAGAAGGATGTGGATTGAGGTGGTGAAAGAGTTTGTAATAAGTAAGGAAGTAGTAGAGACGGTGAGAGGAACCTATCATAAATATCTAAGTACGGGAAAGAAAGAGTCAAGTTTTAGCATGAACGGATGTCCCGTGAAATCTTAGGATTTTATTGACTCCTCATCTTGATGGGTGTTGTGATGTTTTCACCTGTCATGATCTTGCTTTGAGTAGTGAGAACGTTAATGAGTTTCCCTAGTTTTGTGCCAGGTTCACCTACCTTGGTCTCTTTGACTCTTGAGCTGAGTAGATCGGTTACAACTTTCACGAGAATCCTGCCAAGATGACAGGTTGCACTTTGCTCGAAGGTTGTTTAGGACTTCCCGTTTTCTAGGTCGACCAACTCTTGGTTCAGTGCTTGGAGGTCTGCCTAATGTTTAACGCATAAGGCTTCAAGCTCATAATCATAACATTTATGCTACTCTTCGTTTTGTTGAATTAGCATCTACATTTAATTTTGAAGAGTCGTTATTGGGTTGAACTCTATCTCATGAGACAATTAGGCTTGACTTCAAGTGGTGACCATGGAAGAGTGATGCCGAGGAAAAGTTTTACATGGACCCCACAATGGATGCTAAATGTTCTTATTAGGATCTTGAGCATGGACCTTCGGACAAGTGTCAAGATCTTAGTGGGTTGAAGGACCCTGACGTGTACTATTGATCATTGGAACACTAGGGGAAATCCATTTGCAAAACACTCTCTAACACTCAAGTTAATAAGAGAGTTTGAATCTTTAAGAGTAAGAGAGAATGAGTATGAGAGAAAGTGAGTATTCGCTGAGGAATACCAAATGTATTTATATGGTCTTTGGCCCTTAGGATCCATGTTATAAAATTGGTAACATGATGTTAAATAATATAAATAAAATAATGACTTACACCAAATAAATAATAATAATAATAATAGTAATAATAATAATAATAACAACAATAATGTGATATATATCTTACATAGTAATAACAATATCGTGATATAATTAAACTGACAAGATTTGTCATGATTACCATTAATATGTGAATATTTTTTCCAATAGACGAATTTTGGACAACTCCAAGAAGATAAAGCTTAATGGATTCTGTTGAGTCACATTCTTTAGCACATCTATTGGGTTGAGTAGGTACAAGTGTAAAAATTTAATATTAATTATAAACTAAGTTTAGTTATACTAATTAATTATCTCTATTTGAATGCAAGTTTAAAATATGTAGTTATCTTTATTGATATTATTATTATTTTGTTTGATTTTCATATTCCTAATATATTAGTCGTATTGATATTAAGTTTAGAGGTGTTTGACCCTAGAAAAATGTGTAATGTTTATTTTCAGAAGTTGATATTTTAAGTATTGTGTTAACAAATTTATAGTTATTATGTGACATATATTGCATTAAGGGTCACATTTTGTTTTAAGGAAAAGAGACATATATTCATCATATGCATAAACCAAGTACCTATATATGTAGTAATGGCTTGAAGTTGAGTGCAATTCGAATCAATGAGGTGTATGAGAATGGTGTTGAAGAGTTCTTACAATTTGCTCAATGAATTGTATAAGATACCAATGAATAGATTTTGTCCATGTGCTAATTTTTGAATGGAACTTGAGATTCAATTGACATGAGAACATATTCTTTGCAATGATTTCTTAAGGAGTTATACAACTTGGACTTGACATGGAGAATTTTTAAATATTCCAATATCTTAATCTAAATAATCTAATGTATACTTCAATAATGACTTAAAGGACATAAATCATGAGATTGGACATAAAACTTTCCAACAAACACATGTGTGTGACTCTTTGAAAGAAGATTAAGAGAAGGTTTTATGTCCAAATTGTCTCTAATGTGTGAGACACTTTCAAACGGTTGGTAGTAGTATTAAGGTTAATTAATGTGAAGGTGAGAAAGGGCTGGATTGATAAAATCTATGTTGAATTATTAGATTCATTTAAAGATGATCAATAAGTCATTCTCCATTCCTAAACCAATGATTCATTTTTTGTCTTATCTGAGGTCAAAATTTCAAGAGTTTTCCAACCTCTTACAACTTTAACTAATATATAGCTAACTAGGCTATAATAAACAATAAGCATAAAGATTTCAGACCAATAAAGAAGAGTAATATTGCATTTTATATAAAAATAATCAAAATGTATAAGGGAGTTTGGTGATTACATCTAACTCCAATAATTACTCATGGAGTTGAATAACATGAAATCTATAGAAAATAAGAAAGAATAAATGTTGTGGAAGTCATGGTGTCTACAAAAGATGAGTGTCCTAGCCTTCATTGTGCTTCCTCCCCCTATCTTTTTAGGCCTTCTCTCACTCTTATATGTGATTTTGAGACAATGGAAAAGTATTTTATTTGAGTCTCCCTAAGCCAAAACTTGGGCTTGTTATGCGAAGTATGCAAGCAATGTTCTAATGCTCTCTGCTTACATATCTCATTGGGTGAGACCATGATACTCTATATTTCATGTTTTGGCTAAGCAAGGAGAAGACTGATCGATGGTGAAGCTAATTCTAGAAAAATGAGGAATCAATTTGGCTAGGCAAGGGACCATGTTAGCTTGTCTAACTTTACTTCTTCCATGTTCCTTTGCTCTCCTACCTTTTTCTTTTTCACCAAATCCAACCAAGGGTTTTAAAATTTTGATGTATCAATAAAAGAAATATAGTTAATATTTCTTTTTCTATTATTGTAAAAATTAAAAACTATGAAAATAATCTTAAAGTGTTTAAAAGAATTGAAATAAGTGAATATTATGCTTGATAAATTAAGCATAAAGAACATTTATAATCAAGTTATCAAGTGGTGAGAAGTTGAAAAGAGAGTTCTTACATACCGCAACATGTTAGATGTGCAACATGTGTAATGAACTTACCTCGATACATGATTCTTGGATTTGTTTATAAATCTAAGTCTTGAATTAGATCAAATGTTAGTTTCTTATAAAAAGTTAGTTTCTTATAGAACATACTTAATATGAATCTTGTGAAAGATGTTAATCAATTGTTGAATCCTTTAATGTAAATGTGATTTATATGTTTGCAATTATATTATTTATTATTGCTAATAAAGTTGTTCTTTTAACATATCATTCTCTTATATTAAAAAAAATAATTTCAATAACTTATCTTTTATGTATTGTTTATGTAATGATTTGTTAGAAATGTACTTGGTCTTGAAGCAATATCTAAAAGACAATTAAAGTTTATTTAAACTTTATATATATATATATATATATATATATATATATTATTCAAATATACTGTTAACCAATTATTTAATACTTATACAACATAGTTATAAAAGTAAAAAAATTTGGGAATGTCTTTTAAAATACACATTTTATTTTTCTTTTCAACACATAATTCAAATCTTACTTTACTTCAATGATAAAAGAAGATAAAATTTACTTATTATTACTTATTAGTATCATACACACGATATTAAAAAACTAATAATAATTAAATAGATGAACAAAAACAATTATCATTTCAAATAGATGATAAAATGGATCATAGTCCATGAGTTAGCCCTCCCAAAATGGGATGAGTTGGGTTGAAACTTAAACTTAGGGTGTTTCAATCTCTCATCTTGTATCTTCAAAAATTCCAATTTTAACTTTAATTAATATTTTTTAATTTTTTTTTAAAGTCAGTCTGCACCTCTCTAAGTTTTTCTCTTTCTTATTAAAGTCACCATATACCCCTTTAATATTAAATTATATTAATTATAAAATTAAAATTAAATAATTATTAAATTTTAAATAAAAAAACAAAATTTAAAAAATATTTATTTATTGAATTTTGATATTCAATAAACTATTAATTTATTTTTTTAATTAAAATTTCATAATTATTTAATTTAATTAAAATTCCAATACTATTTAATATATTTTTATATTTTAATAATTATTAACATATGATTTATATTAAAATAATAATTATATTAAAAAATAAAAATAAAATAATTAAAATAAAAATAGTAATAATAAAAATAAAAAATAATTATATAAAATTTGATTTAATATATTTAAATATGTTAAATTATATTAAAATATTAAATTAAATTTAATAATTATTAAATTTTAAATAAAAGAACTAAATTATAAAAAGCTTGTTTATCTAATATTAAAATATGTTAAAGGATTTTCGTAAACAATTTTTTTAAAATTTTGTTTTTTATTTAAAATTTAATAATTATTTAATTTAATTTAAAATTCGAATATTATTTATTGTATTTGTAAACAATTTTTTAATATTTTTTATTGCTACTTTTATTTTAATTACATTTTTTTAATTTTTTTAATATAACTATTATAATAGTAGAAATTATATTTTAATAATTATTAAGATATAAATTTATGTTAAATGATATTAAAATTTTAAATTAAGTTAGATTAGTATTAAATTTTAAATCTAAAATTGAAATTTAAAAAATTAATGAAAAACATTTTAAAATTTGTACAAATTTCAAAATCTATACCGATTTCAAAATTTATTACTAAGACGCATATAGTGACTTTAATAAGAATGAGAAAAACTTAGAAGGGTACATAATGACTTTATCAAAAAAGAGAAAAAAAATAAAAAAAATATTAATTTAGATTAAAATTGGAATTTTTGGAGGTGAAGATGGGAAGATGAGAGGTTGGAGGTGTAGGATGAAACACCCTTAAACTTATCAACCTATTTTGGTCCAGTTTGCTTAATCTACCAAATTGATGAATAAATCTAAGACGAACTGGTTCATTTTTTTAAATTTAAATTAAAAAATAATTCAAAAGATTTTTTATTTTTTATATTATATTATATTAATTTAAGATGTAAATATATAATAAAATTATAACTTAAATCATTAACCCTTACAAATTAAGTTTAAATTATTAGTTATAATAAAATAATTTAATATATAAACATAATAATTTATTCAGTTAAAAATATTAATTAATCAAATTAAAAATTTTAAAAATATGCGTAAACAAATTTTGAAAATAAAAATTAAAAACAATTGGAGGGGCAGTCTGTCCCGTCTTATTACGACGAATCAGCCTAACCAACTTGATGCTTTTTTAACATAGCAATTACAAGCTGAACTAAAACAGACCAGATGGACCCATTTTACCATGCTATATACTTCACCAACATCTTATTATTGAACCACGCACAGATGAAAACAGTACATGATAAAGTTTGTTTGTAAAATTAAATGATGAAACAAAAACAAAACACATCATGAAAGAGACACAATGGTTAGTGGTTAAAACCACAAAGGTGTGTGTGTGATTGCTGCTGGTGCTATGTGATTCACATGAAAAAATTATAACTATTTATAATGTTATTATAAAGTTTAATTTAATTTTATAGATTAAAATAATATATTTAAAATTTGTATAATTTTAATGTATAATATGTGTGTAATTAGAGTGAGTAATTTTCTTTCACTATATCATCTTTATCATCAACAATACTCAACTCCTGCTTCTCATGACTATAGTTGATTATATATTTGTAAGCTTTATCAATAAATCATGTGAAAACCCCATGATTTGACAAAGATATTTTATTTTTTCTTTCTAAGAAGTCTAATTAAGTAAATAATGTGTTTTAGTATAGGAATTGGTATATCTGAAAATGTTTTGAAACTCCATGTTTTCCTTTGTCTCTTGGAAGCTAATAGGCATATATACTTGCACAACATCAAAATGTTCCTTCATGCTAGGTCATTAGTCAATAAATGCCAAACAACTACATGCTTATGTATGAGCTTGGATGTGCTTTTTCCCACATATATTGTCTTGCATTTGTTTTCACTCTTTCTATGGCCACACATCTCATCAACTTCTCATGCTACCTTCCAATTCAAAGCCAATAATATCCATATTACTCACTTTGTTTTGTCACCACTTTCTCCATCAAGAAGCCTATTTCAATGGCGATTCTTCACTCTTCTAGGTTCTTCATTTTATTCAATTCTCAAGTCTTAAGAATTTTACCCTAACTTCACTTGTTTAAAGAATTTCAACACTTCATATTTGATTCATTTATCCTATAGTCTCTTTTTTATTTGCTTGAAATGACTTGTTTGGGATCTTATCCATTTGCATATAATGTTTTTGTTTTACGAGGTATCTTCACTTGAATATCGTTTTCACTCTTCACGAAACATGATTTTAAAAACCTTATCCTTTTATTATAGTTTAATTGTCTGCTTGCAAAACTATTGTGTATTTTCATCAAATACTCCAAATTATTGTTGATATAAGTTATAAAATAATTATCATAGAATAAAAAAAAACTTAATTAGCAAAAATAACTATTTATGATTGAATGATACTAATTTTAATTTGTGAAGATTATTTAACGGGTATCCACTACCCATAAAAATATATGATATATCAAATTAATGTTTTGTAATTTTTAAAATTAAAGATTATTAAAGTGGTTTGATAGAGGAAATATTAATTAATTTGTTAATTCGTTTTAAAGACACTAATTTATTTATAAATTGATTTTATTGGAATGAAGTAGAGTAATTTTTATTTAGATATGCTTTTTTGACTTATATTTTTATAATAAATTGCGAGTAGCTGAACCCACTAATAGTTGTTATTTAATTATTTTTGGAATGAGTAGATTTTTCTGTATATTGATATGGTTAATCATCCAAGCTATTTGTCAAAAGTGTGGTTTCATAATTTGTTTTCTCTTATTATTGTTATTGTTAGTCAACTAATCTCTACATTAAATTAAGTTTCACATATCAAAGTCAGTGTAATATTTTTTTTTGTCAGCAGTAAAGTAAAATTATATAGAAGAAGAAAGTTGGGGTGTTTAGTATATATAAAAACTTATAAAAACTCCAAAAATAACATGGAATAGAAAAGCAAAACAAGACATGAAAATATTGCATGTTTATACAGTATGTAACTATTTTCTTTCTTCAGCAACTTAACAGTATGGAGTATCAGGGAAACGAAGAGAAAGAGAAACGAAAGGAAAATGTACGTGACGAGTATATGCATCCGGTATATATAGAGTAAGTGTGATAGACATATGAGCGAAGTTATAACTAAGTTATGTTACATACTCTTATGACGCATTGGTTAAGATGTCAACAATTTGGAGATGAGTGAGAAAGAAAACAAGTTGTAAGTGTTAAGTTTATAAAACAAGTTGTAAGTGTTAAGTTTATAAAAGGAGAGGTTCATTATAAAGGTATAACACCAATGAGATCCGAGTCTAACTATATAAAGGATTGATATCACTTTTTATTCAAGTATGGACCAATGGGCTTACCAGTCTTGATCCTTGCAAAGGATGATGCTATCACATCAAACTTGTTCTTAGGAAAAATATATTGTTTGCGTATATCCTTTAGACCTTTTTGAAGAAGGTTTTGTTGCTAACATGTTTATTTTTATTGTCGGTAATGTATTTGGGTTCAAGGCACTGTGTGCTCTAGTCTAGAGGATTTGCGAATCCAATCGTTATATTAAAACTTTTCAAGGTCTGCCTCATAGCCTCCAACATTGTGATCATATAAGGAGAAAGGGAACTGTTAGAAAAGAAAGACCTTATATCTCAAGCCAAGAAGGGGGGAGGATGAATTGGATTAACCCTTTTTTGTATTATTTTTTAAATCTTTATGAGTTCTTGGCTTCTTGAAATCAATAAACAAAGAATAACGAATCAACTAAGTAGAAAGAGAAGAGAAAGATCAAGACACAAACAATCTATATTGGTTCAGCTATCATAAGCTTACATCTAGTCCTCCTTCAACAACCTTAGTTGAAGGGAATCCACTATAATGATTGAGTATACAAGAATACAGAGACAACACTCTCAATGCACTCCTCTCACCACTCAAAATCAAAATAGCAACACAAGAGATGAACACACTCAATCTCTTACAAATACCAAGAGCAATCCCAACTCTTAAACTTGACTGTACTCACACAGGTATACAATACAAATTGTTTGAAGAACCCGATCTTTAAAACTCTATTCAAATTGCAGATTTAATAAGAACCAATGTAGTCGAATGTCTTGAATGAATCCTTGTTTTTTGATCACCAAGAAAGTCTTGATTCCTCCAAGAATGTGTCTTTGAGAACACCTGTAGACAAACTTAGAAGATTTGTCAGTATTTGAAAATGTTAACGTTATGGAAACAGGTCTCAAGTCACATATATATAGGATTTTCAAATCATCTCATAGTATAATCCATTATGTTAATTGCATAATTTGTTATGCTTTTTCTCTGTTTTAACAAATTATCCTATGTGTGTAATCGATTATTTCATGACTTATGTCTATGATTGCTTCTTCTAACAGTCTTAACAGATTAGGCTAAGTGTGTAATGAATTAGACTATGCTTTCTGTTTTAATCAATTATCAAACTTATTTAATCCATTATATTAACACTTAACCATATTAGCCATTCATTTGTCATCTTTAACAGATTATCTCACTGATATAATAGATTGTGGCTTGCTCTCTGTTTTAATCGATTATGTAACCTGTATAATCGATTATAACATAGCAGTTTACCCTTGTTAGCTTTCTAAGTGATCTGGCTATATCTAACATATTATATAGGTTATTTAATCGATTATTTATACCAGAAATGAGATTTATAATTCATTTTAAACTTGATTTATTTAACATTTATGGATTCACATATCTAGCACAAACATGATAAAGATAAAACATTTGTTATGCCATTTGTTGTGCGAGAAACCATAGTTAATCATTTAATTGTTCATCATCAAAAATTAAGATATAAAGAGGCTAAGCTTCCCTGTCAACAAAATAGTTTCTTTTTCTCATGACACGATTTTTTAATAGTTTTATTTTGGATTAAATTATATATTTGTGTTTTGGTTGGATAAAACTTATTATTTAGTGGATGATATTCTTTATGTGCGTGTTGAGGTGCGACAAAGCTAAAATGATTTTAGCAAATGTGATTGTTGTTTCTTTTATTTACATATCTATTTATTTGTTAAAGATAAATAATATATATGTATTCATATGCTATTATGAAATTATTTTAGTAGTTATTCTATTTTGTTCAGTTTAAATAATAATATGAATTTTGTATAGTTATTTTTAGTTGATTTGCAGTTTGTAGTTTTATTAAAAATATTATAAAAATAATTAATGTATAAATCTATGTACTTCGTTGGGGAAATTCTCTAAGAGAGTGGTGGGAAGTGGTACTTGTGTACTTTGCCCGTAAGGCTCAAGGAGGAGCAAAAGAAGTAGGCTTTGTCAGGAGACTCTTGGGGAGTAGGAAGGAAGAATTGTTAGCTCTAAAGGTGAGCTGGTTTTGGATGGTAAGCTTCGTACAAGGATTATGTTGATGATTGAACTTCTTAGGTCGAGTGTACACATGGATTCATTGTTGTTGGTTGATACAACAATAATTGTTATTTGATTATGTGTTATTGTATGAATTAATGAGAGATTGAAAATGAAGCGTATTATGACATGTTATTATTATATATCTATAAGTTTAATTATTATGTTTTCTTTTAAGTTAGTTCGTCCTTGCATGTTTGTGGTTATGGTGTTCACTTGTGATGATCGTATGACTTATGTTATATCTGAGCAGATAATGTTGTAGATGATAGTTCAAATGCACAATAGTGAGGAGCTTGGAGATTGTTTTGGGAACACATTTTCTTTTATTTTGGCTGGATTTTAGATAAATTTTAATTATTGAATATTTTTAAATGTTTTCTTATTTTTTAAAATTAATGTTATTGAGTGGAACATTTATCGAATGAAATAAATGAACGTTTTAAATTTTTTATGATGCAAAATAAATACGCTTAGAATATGTGAGAAAATTTTTAAATTTTTAATAGCATCTTGAAGGGGTGTTATCGTACAAGAACAAACATCGAGTTTGTGGATGAGATTTTAACAAACAATGAGGGATCACCTTTTGTGGAGATGAAGCTAAAGTTGATGAGGGTGGTATACCTTATGAAACCAGAACTTAGGAGCCTACTTTAGTCCATAAATGGCTTTACGAAGTTTGCATACAAGAGTTGCATGTATTTATTTTCTTGGAGGTCATCATAGAGAAGGCATTGTTTATATCACGTTGGTGAATGTTCCACTTGGAAGAGATGGAATGAGAAAGAAAAACTCAAATGGTAGTAGCTTTAACAATAGGACGAAACGTCACTAGTACAAAAACAACGTACAACGTCGAATATTTTGGACCTTTCACGTTGAATTCGAGAACGACGTCATATCGGGAGACATTAAATTGATGTCAAATTTAAAAAATTCGACGTTAAATTTAACGTCGAATTTTATCAATATATGATGTTAATCAATTTTTTTATTTATTTTTAATTAATTGTGATCCTTTTTTACAACTCTACGAGACCTGAAAAGCAAAAAAACAAATTTCAGTTTTTGGTATTTTGTAAAGCATGAACTATGAACATGTAATATAGTATCAACAACAAACAACAATAACAAACAACAAACAAGTTCAATCAAACAACAACAAACAAGTTCAACCAAACAACAACAAACAAGTTCAACAAAAAACACAACAAACAAGTTCAACAAATAAGTTCTTCAAAACGAAAATGAAAACTAACATTGGTTCATCAGAATAAAGTGTTGCCATAAGTGAGAGAGAAAGCAGAATGCTCCTATGAAGGACAAAAACACAAAAATAATCGGTCAAGACAAACGAAAATCATACCTAAAGTAGTTAATTAACATTCATTTGTATCAAATGAAAGAAAGATTACATGTGATGGTCGTCAAACTTTGTTTGAGAAAAGTTTGAGCAGAGAAGAGGGTCTCGCCCGCTAAGATAAAGTGAATGAATTTTCAATCTCCTGCTCAAATTTTTATTGAATTCACTAACCTTTTGACGTCTAACGTCGAAGCATTTGACGTTTTATATCCTTTTACGTCGAATTACAATTCTAAATGACGTTTAATAATTGCATTTATTTACAAAAAGGCCACCGGTCATTTTTAACGTTGATTATTGAGTGGTTGGACGTTGAACGCGTGACGTTATACGTTGTTTTTGCACTAGTGCATGTCAAAGTAGTCACGTCTTGAAACTTGTTGAAACCCTTTTGTAGTCTCGCTTTGTGGTGATGTGTAACACCCCAATTTATGAAGCCACGAGTAAAGTATAAAACATTTTTATTTGTGAAAATTTAAAATCGAATAACATCTCAAAAATTGACGTAATAAAAGTTTTAGTTTATTTAACTTCAATTAAATAAAAATAAACAAAAATCTAAAACTTCCAAGTACTAAACTAAAACTATCACATTATAATTTAAACAAATTGTTTAAAATAATAAAAGAACTCCTTAGCCACTCTTCAAATCTCGCTGCTTTACTCATCGACTGGAACATTTGTAAGATCATCTGCTCTCGTCTAACAACACAAGTTATATGATCATTGCATAAACATAAAAAAATAATAGTGAGATAACATAATAAACATCAAAACATCAATACAACATATTGAACTTAATAATCAAGTCAATACTATGATTCTATCACACCCTCTAAAGCCTATTCAAAAACATATTACGCCTATCAGTTAATCTTCAATCCAATCTTTCATTTAAAAACAAAGCACGCTAACCTCAAACAATCTCTAAGACCCTATGTCATCTCAAATGTAAGTCACCCCAACAACAAACCACAACCAAGCAATGCCAAAACAAGCGCCATCCTTCCATACCGTACAAAACTTGTTCACCAAAATAGGACATCTATTCACCAAAACAAAATAGTTTAAGTAGTCCTCCACCTCAAGGACTTATGAGTAAAAGCTCCGTTGTTGCTCACAACGGGCATTATACTTAGCACGAGCTGGAAACCTATGGATGAGACATTCATCCCTTTCTACTCCCTCAAAAGAGAAAATGACAGCACTTGATCCTCATCTCTTCTACCGCCTCTTATGGACGAAGAGAACCACCTGTAGATTTATGAAGTACAACAAGGAGATACAACAACCACACATCACCAGACACATCCAATAGCTTGATAGACTAACTTATACAAGGTACACAGGTCGACAACCACACATAGCACCTTGGTCAACTTCCACAACATTAAGAACAAACAACAGGGAACTCAGCCTTACACATATTAGCTCGACCACAACGAGAACCAGCTTAAAAACCTCCACCAATAGCTTAGGCGAGGTCTAAAACCCTCAGGCTGACCTATTGACCACCTAGAAAGGATCTCTATAACCTTGAAGTCGAGATCCCCAAACAACTTAGTAAATAACTCGGCCAACACACAAAACTCAAGAAAGCTCAAGAAAGATTCTCATTGGACATTAGATAACCAAGGTTATTTAGATGTGAATGTTCACTTCCAAGAACTCCCAAAAAGAAGAGAAGTTCACTTAGTGAAAACTAGGTGTCGAATTTAAAAGAAGCTTAAAAAAGCAAAAGAGAACAAAGATGGTAAAAGATGGAAAAGAAGAAGAGGGGAAAGGACCTCAATGGTCAATTGTGAGTGAGGAGATTTGTCATCTTTAAATATTGTTAAAGATAAAATCGTCTATGCGAATAAACAGTCTCATGTTTTGAAGTTTAATCAAATAACATTAAAACAGATTAATAACTATAAAATAACCTAGGGTAAAATCAAAAGACTTAGAGACCAAACCCCAAATAGACACAACCTAGAATCTGAACCCTAAACATAGGAAAACACTTAGCTCCTAGGAAATAGAAAAACATCTAAGCTAAAACACTCAAACGCATGGCTAGAAGATGTCTTGTCTAAAAGTATCCAAGAGAGATTGAGTTAAACGCTCAATGCTTATAATACAAGGATTAGGTATTTGGCATCTCTTGAAAACAAAATAGGTTGAGACAATGTCTTCAACAAATACATTAAAAGACTTAGTTATTAAAGCATATAAAAAAGCATAAACACTATCTGACCAAAAAGAGACAAAAGCCAAAGAAACATTTACTTAATCAAACGATACCATGAGCTAAAGAAGTACCTCATCTTTTGATGAAGTATTTATATACGTTTGGTATCTTCAGATTAAAGAACTTAATTGTAAAATGTTATCTAACGGTAGAAAACCAAAAAACACTTTGTTGTTTTGAGCAAACATTAAATGACATTAAATGTTCAACGTTCAAAAACAACAAGTGATAAGAAAAGTCATTTTTTTTGTATGCACAGTTTACTCTAATTTTGCAGATAAGTTATTCTACGCACATCTATAGTGTTACAGATCAAATATCAAAATGCGGATGTTAAAGATAAAGGATATAATCATGGAATGTTCCTCTCTTGAAGCAAAGTCTAAAAAGATCGTACAACCCACTTCAAGTAAAGGACTGAAAGAACATGTCTAATATGACAAAGTTGACTTACACAACGAATGTTGTGAAAAGAAGAAAGAGAAAAAACAAGTATCAAAGCTATAAACTACAAACTCAGTCTAACGAGTAAATATTCATGAAGTCAATAAATAGAAGATCTCTCAAGAAGAAAATCAAGAGGATAACTCAAGAGCATAAGAAAATCTTACAACAACGTATCCATCCTAAAGAGAAAATGAGAGAAAGAGCTCAAAGAATATAATACATTTGTGCTGAAGAAAAGAGAAGATAAGAGAAAAAGAGAAAAAGATATTCTTGAGCTTAAGCGTCAAATTTCTTAATACTGTAAGAGAGAAGAGAGAAACACCCGCGAGTGTTTAGACTATATTGTATTGTAATCAAATCCTCTCATAGAGAGATTTAGTCTGAACTACTTGTAAGCACTCATTGATTGCAATTATGAAGAGAATTAAAACACTTACAACTGAACTTTGTTTGAGTTGAGGAATCTAGGAGTGGTAGTCTAGTACCGGGAATGGTTCGAATACTCAAAAGAAATCTCGGTAGGGTGTTGAGTACCAAGAGTGGTGCGAATACTCAAAGGAAATTTTGGCAAGGTGTTGAGTACCAAGAGTGGTGCTAATACTCAAAGGAAATCTCGATGAGGTAGATGAGTACCAAGAGTGGTGCTAATACTCATTTGTAATCGTGTGAAGATTATAGTGGAACCCTCTACGGAGGAGACTGAACGTATCTCAATTGGAGCGAACCGGTTTAAAATCTATTGTGTTATTCTCTCTTCTCATAACTAAACGATCCTCTTGAAAAACCTACAATTGAGCTTTATATTTCAAAATACAAGAACTTCATAGTTAAACGATCTTTTCTTTTTAAGGAAGTTCTTACAAAACACTACAGTAGAAATATTCTAAATAATACGACAATCTTATTAACGCATATACACATATTTCCATAAACAATATTCAACCTCCTCTTCTAGTGTTTTTCAGGTACTTCAAATATATACCTTTTTAAATTAAAAATAATTTATGATTCTTTGTTACAATATACATCAACTTAAATAAATATAAACAATAAAAAAAAATATATTAAGGTCAATATAATCTTATTTATTTTAATATTTATTTTAGTAAATATTAAGATGATACTAACATAGAGTTAGGTAAGTCGATATTATTAATATCTAGCAAACACTAATATAAATATTTATTCATTACAAAAATTAAAAATAATTTTACACTTTTTAACCTTTTTTTTTTGAAAAATAACATCATATTTTGTGACATGTTAAAGTCTATTAAACCGACTCTATTAATGTTCAACATTAAATAGATTCAATTTGCTCTTATTAATTCAATATTAAGATAAATGTTTTTATTAAAAGAAATAAAAATAATTTTATGTCCTTTAACTTCTTTTACAAAAAAAGTAAACTTTTGTATTGAAGTTTATCATAAGAGTTAATTTTATATTTTCTAACCTAGCTAATCTACTAATAATATCATAATTTGTATTAGAGTTAATTTTATATTTTCTTGTACTAAACAAAAGACATAGGTTACATAGCCTATCCTTGTGTAATTAACAAGGTTTAGATGCTCATTATCAATGTAAAACAAATCTAGTGAGTTTTTAAGACATGTTTGTCTTTCAAGTTACAACAAGTGCCTTTCTAACAAGTTGTACTACTCATCAATAGTCATATTCTAATTTAACTACCTATTATAAGCCTCTTACCATTATATAAAATCTCTTTTTACATTATTTTAGACACATGCAGAAGAAAAGAAAAGCTTGTGAATTTTTATTAATGATCCATAATTAGGTTTACATATATGGTAATGCAAATTTTTCCTTCCAATCAACCCTTTTACTCCAAAGTACTTCTTTTTTCATATTATTTCAAATACACTATGAAATTATCACTCACATATACTTTCAAATTAAATTTCCTTTGTTATGTAACTTAGAAAAGATAAATTGTTACTTGATGCTTATCTTGATAAAGAAGGGAAGTTCTAACTCCCACCCAATTACCAAACTGATTTCAAACATAATTAACAATCTTCATTTCAAATTTTATTTGCAATTGTTATCGTTCCCTTTTCTGAACTTGTAGTGCCTTTTATTAAGGATGCTATTGCCAAAGATAAATATAATTGTTCATTTCAAGAAATCTCTTATCTCATTTATTTACCACAAAAATTCTTTTGTTTTTGTTATATAATAGAGTAAATGTAATGGAATTTAAGAATATTAGAGACAATTTTCAGATTCATGAAGAGTTACAACTCATTCATGAAAAGTTACAATCAAGAAATGTAACTAATCATAATCTGATAGTTCTTGGATTTGAAAGATGTATGATCAACATCTATATAAAGGAATCTTGTGCTCTATTGAAATTAAGAGACTTTTTCCCTACATTCTGTCATTCACTTAACACACAAATCAATGTGAGAATTTTATTCTTGTTTGACGTTAATACTAAGAATGGGTATTATGGTTGTATTTCTTTTTTATATCTCAAAAGCGGATTTTGTGATCCCCTCACGCCTAAAATATTATATCAAGTCTACATTGTTATTTATTTTGTTTCTGTAAGTTTTTGGAAAATTGTTCCAACAACCTTTGTTAATTAGCTATTATTTCTTGATTATTTGATTACTATTTCTCTCCTCAGTCAATCGTTTTCTTATGAAAATATGCGTTTAATTGTATAAGATATTTTTAGGTAATATCTCTATGTATTAAACACGAAAACTACCAATGTGAAAAAAATCATGGGAGAAAATCAAACAAAAAATTAAAATAAGTACATTTTATTGAAAGAATAAAAATAACAAATGAACAATAGCTTGATTAAGTTTTAAGTCTTTGGTTGAACAAATTTCTTTTAACATAAAAATTACGTTTAGGAATTATTGGAATTATTAATAAGATTTATTGGAATTATTAATCAGATTATATTATTGTTGGACAGATTTATTGGAATTATTAATAAGATTATATTCTCTAAGGAATCGCTATTCTCTCTTACACAAGGATATACGTTATTATTAACTATATTTAATTTAAAAGTTAGAAATATTCTTATAATAACACTAATACTTAAAGTAACATAGAAAAATAAAGATAAAGATTTTCTTGATATGACTGAATTTCAAATCATAAATAAGGCTGAAGATTAATAGGTGGGTCAGTCTACTGGTCTCCTCATAACTTCATTCGTACCTCAACTTAATTTGGCCTTAATAAAGCATGAAGAATGCATTGCCATAATAGTGTTGAAATTAATGACTATGCATATTTTATAATATTCACTAATAAGAAGGTCTTATTATAGCATTTTGTATATAATCATCGCAAGAAAATTTATAAATAAGTATTATAATGATAGATATTAATTTATAAATTAAAATTTATTAGTAATTAAAATAATTGATTTATGAATTGATATCTAAATTAGTTACTAATATTTGTTAGAAAATATGCAACAGAATATTTAGAGTGTAGACAAAATTAAGAGGAGTGAATTGGTTAGTGTTAAAAAATTACTTTCTTTTAATAAACTTTGACTCTTAAAATTTTTTTTAACGAATCTGAATGATAAAGAGTAGAAAAGAAAAACTTGTACAAGGAATTTTATATTGGTTCGGATCAAAAGACCCTAAGTCCAGTTGTTTATATCTCTTAAAGAGAGATTAATCAATCACTAAAAATAATCAAGAACTTACAATTACAGAAAATAAGGTTAAGGATAGAAAACACATTCTTTGACACACAAAGATGAACAACACCTCCTTTGACGCACAAAGGATGAACAATTTTTTTAGCAACAATAACAGTACTCAATTATAAGACATACTTAGTGAAAGTTTTCTTTCTACCCACACTATGTTTTTCCAAGCTTCATTTTTCAAACACAAAGAGTTTCCCTTATGCACACAACTTTAATACCCTTAGTGAAAAGTTATTTTAAGTTAGGTTTAAGTTAAGTATTTATAGACTCTTGCATTGAAAATTATGTCAGGAAACTAAGAGTCAATTTCGTAGCATCCACAGATAATGAATTATTCCATAAACTTTTCAAATAACAATTTCTTACTATGATAATGGACTATCACATAGGCATTTATGAAATTCTTAATTTTAATTGGATAAATCATTATCATTAATAATAATCAATTATATATCATGGAGAATTTTATGAAAAATAAATTTTTTTCTAAGTGCTCTACTACTTTTGAATCTTAAACTACTAAATTAAAGAACATCACACATTACAAGACTTTAACAACTAAATTCTTAAGACTTTAATATATTTCCTTAATCCAAGCATTATTTAAATCTTCAACACTTCTCCATGAAGCATCATCATTAAAATATTTTATTGAAGCAAGATGTTGATATTCTTCTTTTGCTAACAATATTAGCTACTAAGGTTTTGACATTGCAACTTTTACGTTGCAAGTTATACTTGTTCTATCGATTATGCTAGATAAAAGAAATGTGTGGATAAAATATTTTTTGGCAAATAATTGCATGAATAGGTTGACACAATATTCTAGTCAGCATCCATGAATGCAGTAACATCACTTTTATACATATCATGCATGAACATATTTTGATTTGTAGAAGATTGTGGGGCCACTCATGCATATTATGTTGTCGATGAGTATGATTTACTTAGGCGTATTTAATGCATAAGTGGGGTTAACTACTTGAACTTATTAGGTCGACAAGTAAGATGTACTCAGGCTTATTTAATATGTGAGTGGGTTAGTCATTCAAATTTATCGTGTCCTCGAGTAGGTTATACTTGGGAGCATTTGACATGAGAGTATGGTTAGCCACTCAGATTTATTTTTCCATTAAGTAGGTTATACTCGGGTGTATTTAATACGTGAATATTTTCTATCGTTAGTGTATTTAGACACTTTTATACTAATATGTATTCCAATCTATGGATAATTTTCAATTCTTAATGCTTTTAGATGCTTTTATACTCGGATGTATTTCAATCCGTGGATATTTTTCAATCCTTGACACTTCTAGACGCTTTTATACTCCAATGTATTTCAATCTATGGATGTTTTTCAAAAATTATCATTTTTAGACAGTTTTAAGTACTTAACGAATGTGTTTCCATCCAAGCATAATCGTATTAGCTTGCAAATGTGTTTTCATTTAAGCTTAGATGAAGTATCTTGTTGGGTGTGTGGCATTCCATGTTTTTTATTGCATTTTTCCATCGAGTTCTCTAAGTTCATATGCTCCATTTTGGAGTGAATCCACTATGCGATAGGGGCCATTCCAATTTGGGATCAATGTGCCTCCATGCTTATATTTTCTTGCATCCCTAAGGTTGTGTCAAATTAGGTCTCCTTTATGAAAGATATGTTCTTTAATATGTGTATTGTCACGTTGGCTACTCGATTCTTTGTAGCTACTTCCTTTAATCGATCTTCTTCCCATAACTTGTAAATGAGGTTGAGATTGACTCGTGAGTTGTCACCATTATGAATTTCGTCAAAGCTGTCTTTTCTATGAGACTTTTTCGAACTTAACAATGATCATGACATTTTCTCCATGTGTGAGTTGGAAAGGAGTTTCTTCTGCCAATGATTGCAGAGTGTGATGGTATCCCCATAATAATTGGAATCTCATAGCCTATAGGCCTTTGACTTGGTCAAATTTTTTCTTCAACTCGTTCAATATAACTTTGTTTGCTACTTTAGTTTTACCATTGATTTGTGGATGCTCTATTAAACTCTAGAAATTCTTTGACACCTTTGTTAATGAATTGTTAACCATTTAGGATGACAAAAAAGTGGGGGTAAACATGCCTGCATATAACATTGTTTCAAAATAACGTTTGCACTTGTTATATAGTGATAATCGATAAAGGTTTTGCATGTATCCATTTAGTAAAATAATTGGTCATTACTATTAAAAGTTTTACTTGACCTTTAGTGGGTGGGAACGATCTCAGTATATCCATTTCTTGTCGTTTATCCTATCTATATGCTTGACCAACGTGTTATTGATTGTTTATTTCCAAATAATCTCAAATGAAATCATTTTTTATATTATTGTTCAATGTTTTTCAATTGCTCAATTGAGTAATCACTGACTTGACGTTTATATAATAATTCCAAACAATAAAGTAACATATAAGATAATTAAGTAGTAAAGAGTAACAAAATGATTATTTGAAAGAGAATATTTTATTTATAAAATGTGCCTCATTATAAATTTTTTTGGAAAAATCCTAAAGACAAAAACTGAGTTAAAAAGGGAGTACATCATTATTATCCATATTAGAATAAGTACTCCTGGGATACTATATTTATAAAGACTTCCTAGATTATTAGTAAACAAATATATTTAAATAAGTTTTGTTACTTCAATATAATCAAGTATTAGATCTGAATATATTAGATAATCAATTATATCATATTATTTTGGAGATATTAGATAATCAATTGTTATATCATAATATCTTAGAAATATAATAAAATGTGATAATTAGTTATTATTTCATAAGAAGGTATGATATATATATATATATATATATATATATATATATATATATATATATATTATAAAATTATGTTGGAGATTTAGTAACTAGAAATAAAACGAATTTAAATATATAAATAAGTTGAAACTTTATTTTATAAGTCAATTTTATAAAATTATGTTAAATTAGAAATTCACGTGTTAAAATATTATTAAAATAATTTAAAACTTATATCGGTGAGATTGATTGTTTATTAGATTTATCATATTATTACTAAAAAACCAGTATTAAATCACTTATTATTATCTAATTCCATGTTTAAAATATATCTTAAATACAGAGAATATGTTAGAAAGATTTCACATTAATTAAAAATAAAATATAAAATGAATATAATACTATATATATATATATAATTTTATTTTTCCGCTTTTTATATAGGATTGAATTCTATTTCTACATAAATTATGTTATGAAATTTGATATTAATAATAGTTTTAAAATGGGATATTAAGTTTTATTTTTCTTCCGAAGATTGGTTTATGCACAAGGAAGTTTCAATCCTAACAATAGATTTGAATTAAAACAATTAGAACATATTGAATACAAACTAAAAGTAACCCAATTAATTATATTTGATTTTCCTTTCATGCTTCTCCTAAATTCACTCAACTAGTAAAGTAGCTAAGTAGCCCTAGCCCTAGCCCTAAAATTCATATCCACATATTCTAGAGTGGAGGTTCCACCAGATTTTGTGACCTAATTGATCATAAATTTGCAGACCACGTTTTCCATAAAAAAAAAAAAAAAAAAAAAGCCATACCAGTTAAGCTAGCACCCATCTGCATTTGTTGGGAAGATATTGCATAAATTTAATAATGACAGATGCACCTTTCCAATCATCATGGACAGGAATTATACACACCCAACTGTTTCAAATAAATAGAGAAACATGACTTGTCAAAATAAATAATAAACATTAAAAGAAAAAAAAAACCTAAGAAGTCATGTCCATTAACTCAAATATCATCTATAAATGAATATTTAAAAATTAGAAAAAATATTGCAGACCGACATGGTGCCATGAGTTAGCCAATTTGAGCTCAGAAACTGACCCAAACCCTTAATAAATAGAAACGTCCTTGTCCTTTGGTGGTTCCATATTAGTGAAACTCATGGGGTCCTCCCGACCTACACTTCCAACCATATTCTCTTCAAAGCTGCCCCATTAAGGACCATTTCCATGCTTGTTTTCAGATTCAGCCCTTCTTTTCTACAACATTCTCTATCCTCTCTCAAACTCTACTCCTTAATTACAAGACTACAAAACCAAAAACAAGCATGGAAATGGCCAAATGGGATTTGTCCAAGACTAAATAAAGAAAAAAAAAAGTAAAAATAATAATTAAGAAGTAAAATACAATATACAATTTTTGTGTTGTCACACAAAAGTACAAAGGTAGAACCTCCAACGAAGTCACACTTGAATATCCTTCTGTGGTGATTCAGCAGTCATCCCCTCCAAACAAGGTATAAACCAGAACCACGATTTTGACTGCAACTTCAAACATTTTGAGGTGTAAACGACCATTATTCTCCCATCGGTGATATTCTTTCATAAAATCTAGCAATATCAAAGAACACAACTACACAACATAACTGTAACCATGACTGCAAGTTAAAGCCTTGTCACCAAAGATGGTATCTTTCTGCATGCCATAGTACCTCTAGCCATTGATATATAACTACTCAATCTTCTAGCCATGTGGGGTGCGCAAGTATGCTGAAGAGTAAACGTGTGGGTAGAGAGCCATAAAGGTTGCCAAGAAAGGTGATAGTTATGAACAGTGAAGGAGCAAACGGTTTTGACTTGGTTGACTGAAGGGTGTGATGGAAATAGTTTGCAGAAGTTGTTCATGCAGGTTGTGGAACAGAAAGATAGATATATGAAGGGTGTTAACAGTGCTGAAACTGGTATAAATAATCAGTTATGAAGTGGGTTTGGCCCAGAGGGGACTAGTCTCTTCTCTGCACCAAATCTTGGGTCAAAATCTTGGGAGGCTGGAAGGGTTTCGATTAATCTTTGGTGGATTTTATGGAGTTCAGTGCACAAGGAACGTGGGTTTCTCTTGGTAAAAGAATCACAGTAGCGAAGGAGGTGGTGATGGAGATGGTGGAGGGTGTTGCCTGAGGAAGTTGAAGATGGTGGAAGTTTGGAGGTGGGTGAAGAGAAGAAGAGAAAGAGAGAGAAGAGGAGCAAGAGGGTGATGAACCTGCTCCATGTGGTTGAAAACAGAGAGCTATTCATTTGTGAAACAGAGGAAAAACAGGGGAAGGGGAAAAAAGTGATGGTTGTGAAGGTTATGGGAAGAAGATGAGGGAAGTGTGTGAAGAGAGTGGTGAGGTGAATTTAGGGAAATGAAGAGTATTAATGGAAAGCAAGAGACACATGAGGGTATGTAATGAGGGAGAAAAGAGTAGGGCTCACTCAATTAATTTAGGGTTTGTATATTTAGTCACCAATCACATCTCATCATCAAAGGAATCATGGAGTTTATATGTGTAGGAGTTGGGATGATGGGGCTTCTGGGAAGAATGGGTACATTAATGTTGAATTCAAAGGCTTGTGACTTCCCGGGTTAGCCACACACATAGGAAAGTTGGAGGAAATAGAGAGAGGTTATTTTAGGGTTCATGTTTTTTTATATTTTTTCAAAAAAGAATAAAATAAAAAATAAATAAAGTGTAAAAAATTTAAATATGTCAAAAAATCATTTTTCTAATGAAATATTATGGTGTTCTTGATGTAATCCTAAAGTGTTTCTTACTCAAACAACAACAAAAATGTTCTACTAGAAAAAGAAAGTCATTTTTACACACCCTTATAAACAAAATCTTCAATTTTTAGAAGTTTTTAAAAATAAAGATGGTATTTTACGAAGAAAATGGTACTGATTGAGTTTATTGTAAAGTGACTTTTTAGATTGAGTTTTTGTGTAAAATGAGTTTTTTGTTCATTTATTGAGTGTGTATTGGTTATTATATATTTAGATGATACTAGATTTCCAATATAGCCTTCATAGCTGTATTTAGATATCTTGAACAAACAAATGATTTATTAACCATACTCATAATTGATAATTTTATTGATATAATAAGAGTTATCATAAACTATGTCTATCTTAAACTATATATATTTCAGTTTAATTTAACTTATAAATTTGTTTGTAGGGTAAAATTGTCATATTGATGTTATATTTTACTAGGAATAGTGACATGCAGGAAGCCTTCTTAAGATGGAACAAAATTTATTTTCTTTTATATAAATTTTAAATTGGTGTTTTTATTAAATATTTATGTAATTATATTTAAACCAACTCTAACATTTTACAAATATTTTTATTAATTAAAATAAATTTTTATTTGCCTAAACTTATTTAATTAATAATTATATATAAATTTTTATATGTAATTGTTACTTATACTAATAAATTTAATAGTTTTTGTATATTTCATGTGTTTTAATCAAAATTCATATGAAACGACTAATTAAATTTAATAAAAATTTATTTAAAAGTAATTTATTGAAATGAAATCCATTAACATAGTTTAAGTTAATTTAAAAACATTTTTAAAAATATTTAATAAAAATGATTTATATAAAAGTAAATTTGGTCCCGATTTGAAGAAGTATAACATTGTTCAATTTTAACAAAAATTAATATGAACTAAAAATAAATATAGAAACTGAATTGAGACTTTGTCACATGGTAATGTCACGTCACACTAACATGGTAATGTCACGTCACACTAATAGTGTTATGTGGTATAATTATAGAGTGATACGTGACAAAAATATTCCAAAAAATAAATAAATAAAAATTAAAATAATAAAAGCCACAAATTAACATGTGACACTATCTTTAATATCTTTGTTATAATATTAAATGAAATGACCTAATTGCATCAATTTTTTATAAATTAGGATCAAATTAAGACTAAAAAAACTGAAGAACAAACTTTACATTTTTTTTGAAATGTGACTAAAAGAGTAATTAAAATTATAAAGAATGTTAAATTTCAGAAGTAAAATTGTTTTCTTTTTAAATACTAAATGAAGTGTCTTTATACAATTGCATTGATAAGATTGAGAATGAGTTAGAAAATAAAAACAATTATATAAAAAATTATTAAAATAATATTATACATAATAAAAGTAAACACCAAAAATATATTAAAAAGAAGTAAGAGTGATTAGACGTGTATATTAGAAACTATTTGTTAAATCATTAAACAAAATCACATAAAGAAAATTTGTATAATTAAGGATATGATAAGATAGAAAATACTTTAAAAATTTTTTATAATTAGTGTTAAAACATTGTTTGTAAAGGTTAAACGATCTCTAGACATGTTGAACACTTAAGAATCTCTGAAAATGTTTACATTTCTACGTAATTAATTATATTATATTTTTTTAACATATTAGATGTAAATTAATCTCATAACCAATTATGAAGGTTACATAATTGATTTTCATTTCCTATAATAATATGAAATAATTTAAAATATGATATTAAAAATAATAAATAATATATAAAATAAATTTATATTATTTTATCACTAAAGTATCAATAATTTTTTAGGTAACCTATAATTAATTAATATATATATATATATATATATATATATATAATTTACACAAATCTTTAAGGTATTTTCCTTCTTATCATAATCTTGATTATGTGACATCCCAAAAATTATATGTTGAATATAATATATGAGGACATAGCATTATAATATGGTAAAGCAGTTTAAAGAAGTACCTAAAGTCATAATAATACAGTCATCCAAAGGGCTATAAAATTAAAACTTTAAGTACATCAGAGGTATCTCGAAATAATAGAAAAGATCTAAGAGTAATCCTATAAACTAGGAGCTGGGTCTTCTTCAGTCTCCAATGCTTGCTCCAGGGGCGCATCATCAGCTTCTGCTCACATCCAAAGGATTGGATGATCATTGCAAGGAAGAAGGCAAACACATACAACACATACAAATGCAACGGTAAGCTAGGTTGAAAAGCATGCAAGATAAGTCCAAATTCTAACTAACATATACTTAACAATATGCACACAAGCAAGCAAATAAACATTCTATCAGATTATACATTAAATGGAATTAACTATCATGTTATACAATCACACACACAGCATGCAAAGACCATAACACAATACAGACTAAGACGAACGCATTTTGTTGATACCAATGACCGACCATGTGATTTGACCATCCAGACTAGTATGAAATGTCAAGTTCCAGGGGTTTGTGCACTTGTGGTGGCCTCTACTGCTTTGCAAAGTCATTTCCATGTGTTTCACCCTTACCACACACCTTGGGCTATATTGGAAGCACCAAAGACTAGGACCTCCTGCTACTCACCACATGACTCATCACTATCTACTTGAGCATGGATGGTCATTAGAATGTCAAGATAAACCCCATAAGGACACTCTGGCCATTCATACAGTCAATCACAACAAACTACAGGGCACCACCATGTAACCTCCCTTGAGGATCATGGAATTACGTCCATCAATCATACTTTTAAATTTGAAACACAACTCATGATTTTCAACGTTCATACACTTGTACATAATTATACATTGTCATTTGAATCTACACAAGATCATATATAATTCATACATACTCAAACATTACATACTTTCGCAGAAACATCACTTATTAACACAAATTTCTTTATAACCTTTAATTACCAATAGTTAAGTAATTCAAATAGCTTGGAGACCCTCACCAATGGCTTCAAAAGGGTAAAAAACCTCTCAGAATGACCTAAAGAACGTCCAAAATGGACATCCGGAACCCCACAAACTATCGAAACCAAAAACAACAGCAGAAAAGGGTGCTCAGCCCCCTTTAGGGGCGCCCAAGCGTCGTATTTAAGGTGGAAACAGCAGAAAAGGGCGCCCAGCCCCCTTTTAGGGCGCCCAGGCGTGGCGTCTGTAGTGAAATTCACAAATTTTCTGTAGATTTTGCAGAACTCACCCACTCTCATTTCGTTTTAGGCACTTCTAGGAATTTCTAAGACTCTTAACTTCATCTAGGTGATGATTTAAACTAGTATCATCAATTCTAACACATCCTAAACAAATTCTCTAGTGATTTAGCATCAATCTACACTTAAATTCTTCAATTCCATCAACTTATCTACCCAAATCTAATTCTACCAGTTAGACACTGTTTTTACCACTTTTAAAGCTTATAACAAGTCACAATTGACTTGTCTAAATGGTCTTGAATGACCAAAACCACCTGGGGTACCAATTTCTAAATATGCCTACCTCAGTTCCTCAAATTTCTTTTAAAAATTAACCCCAACTAGTAAAATTTCAACTTCTACCACATATAACAAATTTCCTATACCTAAAATCCATGTACAGAACCTCAATCAATATTCAATTATCCACATCCTCCAAGATCATACTTCTTTTCAACAGAACAGATACACCTTTTTCCATTAAAACCCCAATTCAAACTCTAATTACAGCAACATGCATAACAAAGTTCTCACAAACATCATTCAATGGTTTTAAACAGAAAGAAAATTCATACACAATCAAAATCCGCTGAAATAAGAATGAAATCCTAGCTTCCCTTACCTCTTACGTAGAACAGCTCAACTCTAGGACCCTCAACTATACGTTCTTGCCTCCGAAAATATTAGAACACCCTACAAATCACCATTAGGTGATAGAATGCAAGGTTTAAGAACCTGTTAGAACTGGAAATTTTGGAGAAAGTGAAATGGGCACATGCAACCAGGTTGTTGCATGATCATAACCCTAAGTGGATGAGAAGAAAGGGGTTTTTCACTTACCAGTTGAAAACGAGAAAATCAATCGGTTGAAGTTGGAGTTTATAGCATCCAGAATCCTGAAGCTTCCTCAGACTGTGAAATGGTTGCTTCAGCACAGAAGGAGCCTAGAGAAAAGATGGAGGAAATTGAAGAAGAAAACGTTAGAAAGAGAAGTGGTTTCTGAACTATGCACCATATATTCTTCCTTTTGCCCCCCAATTAAGTGGCTGACATATCTTTAATAAAAAAAATGTTTTATCCCCTTAATACCCTCATCAACCCCTTTTTACTTATTTCCGGTTATTACAAATTATATTTCTTTTCATTTTGTGTCATTATGTTCAAATGTATTATTAATTTTAGTGAATAAAATAGATTTTAGGTTAAACATTTGATTATTTTTACTCTTTCTTAATATTTTTCTTTATTGTTTATCTTTCTTTATGCATACAAAAAATTGACTCTCAATTTCGAATGTTTAACTCCATCACTCCTTCACTTACTAGGTAATATAAAAGTCCTTCATTTATTACGCAATATAAAAGTTTATCTTGTTTATTCTCTTTTATCCTTAATTTTTGTTTTATTTAAATTTTTTTGTTTTATTAAAATAACTTTTATTACATCTCAATGCTTCAACTATTTTGATATATAAAAAGCTTTTTTCTACCTCTAAAGTATTTTACATCTTATTATACCCTTAAATATATATATATATATATATATATATATATATATATATTTTCATTGGACGATTTTACTTAATGGTAATATAATTGTTTGATATTTTATTTCTTTTTAATACTTTTATTTGTTGTTTATTTTTTATTTGATGATTTCTTATTAATTATTTTTATTTTTTAATTCATCCTCATAAGTCTAATTTTATCATCGCAATTATATAAAGATATTTTATTTACTATAATATAATAATTTAATATTATTGTCATAAATCTTATTTACGCTATCCAACATAGATTGAAGTTAAAAAGAGTAATTTTTTTATCTTGAATTATTATTAGTTTAATATTTTTTTTTATTTCGTTCAATATAATCGGTATATAATAAAAGATATTAGTAATAAGACATTGAAATATTTTTAAACTTAAATATTTAGTTTTCTTTTTATAATTTTTTAAAAATATTTTTTAACTTTTGCAGTTTTGTTTTATCAATGTTTGCAAAATTTATAAATGTTTTGATTGTAATAAAATTTTATTTTGTGTGTAATTCACTTTTATCTAATTATTATTTAGAATTTTGATTTGAAATTTTTATCGTTATAATTCTTTCGAAATATTTGACAATAAAAATATGAACATGTGTCTTTTTCGTATTGAATGTTTGATAATATTATACTTTGTTTGATGTGAGTTTTTTTCTAAAAATAATTAATTAATATTTAATCGATAAAAAAAAATGAGTATGATTACATGTATGAGTATGGAAATACTCGTTATCCATATAGATGGAAATGAAACAAAATTTGTATATATGTTAATTATGTGGATAACTTTTTAATATAACGATGGATATAAGATAATGAAACTCATTCCTGTGTGATCTCATATTCATTCCTAAATAGAAGAGTCAACATCGTTTAATATCCTTTCTATAATAGAAATATCATTTTCAATAAAAGTTGAAAACATTTTCTTAAGCTAACTATCCCTTAATTTCTCATTGTGGATATGGTAATGATAGATTCAATTTTAGAGATAACAAAATAAGACACTTAGCTCCTCATCGCAAATGCTAAGGCCCTTCTTTATATTATTCTTTTGTTAGTGTTGTTGCAGAATATGCCATTGTATGATATATATATATATATATATATATATATATATATATATATAAACTACTCAGACATTATTGTCTATGCAAAACTAAATATTCCTAACACGTCTTTTGTTAAAGATAATTCACTCAACTAGATCATACTTCATTTTTATATACGCCAACTTTTTGCTGCTGTTGGAAAGTAAAAAACAACAATTCCAAACAGGAACAAAATCTCTATCCTTTGGCAAATGCTTTCAGTAACACAGTCATGTGGAAAATTTGAAAAAAAAAAAATTAATAAAAAACAATAATGAATAACTTCAACTCAGGAACAGCTTCAGGCTATCATCTGTCACTTCACGCTAATAATTTGCGTGCACGCTGGTTGGCACCTTTGACTCTGTTGTTCAGCTCATCAACATCGTCACCAAGATGATCCAAAGCTTTGTTTTGCCTGCAGTTATCACAGTACATTCATCATCACTGAATCAAATAGTTCTCAGATAACACGACTATTCACAAACATTCGTCATTTTCAACTATAGTTAAATTTCGCACATTCACAAATTTAACAATACTCTGAAAGGCTTGTTAAAGATTCTCTATAAGACACAGATAAAGTAAGTCTATAAAATAATATATGAATGGATTCAAATCTTGCCTAATAAATCAATATTGTAAGATTGTCTATTTCTTAAGTCAAAAGCTTATTTTAATGAGATTTGTTATATGTTAAGTCTATTATATCATTTGCTATCAAATTTTTATTATGTTATTCATAAATATCTATTCCTACTCTTGAAATGTATATGAGGGATGTGTTAAATAAGACTAATTTACTGTATACAAGAAGATATGAATTTCACTTATAAATTGAATTTGAAAAATTAAATTACACTTAAGAAGTCTCTTACCAATTTAGTAAATGGTGACTAGTTGATGTAGGATGTGAAACATGTCCTACCTTTAACTAACAAATTCAAATAACATGAATGTGTGAAAGTTTGACTACATTGTATCCGGTTCCCTTAATATTTTGTTCATTTATTGTTCAATGGTTAAGATTATCATTTGCTCCATTTCATAAGCAGAACATGGCTAATCCCAACAATAAACAATAAGAACAGTTATCAAAGAATGGCAAACAATTTACCTGTCAAGTTCAGTTCCCATGTTAACTGCCATACCCTTCAAATCACCCAAGATGTCACTTAGATCCGAGAGTGCATCGTCTTGTTTAGCTTTCTCATACTGTTTCAGTAACACCATGAGACAATACAATGAAAAATGTTACTCTAGAAAAACCAATACTTAATAGGCATAACATAGCATAATAGAGCAAAAAACATACATCCAATTTCTCATAGGTAGTGGAAGATTCATTAGGAGGTGTGGTAGGGGCTGAGCGTCCCTTAGGCAAAGGAGCTAAACCCAACTTCTGCCTATCTTCCTTATTGGTTACATCCTTTTTGGAAGGCTTATCTGTTCATACACCACATTCCATTATAGTATTGTTTGTTGCCTGGTCTATGGAAGAAAAAAACCAAAATTTTTGAGTTGTAAAAGTGAAGGATGAGAAGCAAAAACCTGGTGTGGTTATAGGGCCTTCGATACTCTTGGTCTTCTTTGGCTTCCAAGGTTTGGAGAATATGCCCCCAAGATTGTTCAAGAGTTTTTCACCCTGATGATCACAATTTAAGTTTTTGGAACTATAAATACAACATTAGAGTTAGAAGAAAAAACGAAATCATAGCTTTCATTTTCTTCTAAATTTCCTTTTCATTGTTTCTACTATTACCCCTTGTTCAAAAGGTCTAAATTCCTTCAAATAGTTGTTTGAAATTTTCTCTAGTTCAGTATAGCATGCTATGTTTAAAGTTGATGCTGCCATGATAGACAGTAATCAAAACAACAACTGTATCCGTAATTCAAAATCGCGATACCTTTGCTGTAAAATATTAGTGAACTAGGTAACCTATGCTCTAAGTGGGAAACAAAGATCAGTTAAAATGTTCATAATTAAAACATAAATGATCAAACGCAACAGCAGGAGCATCATAAATCAATCACAATTGTGTTTTATCTCACCAATGCACGTAATAAAAGTTTGTATTAAAGATTATATTGTTCATTCAAAGTGAATCTTCAATTAGTTGAAAATGGTGAAGGCTATTGAAATGTTATTTACCAAAATTCTGCCTTATTAGAGATAAAAATAAACTCTTGATGATATCAGAAAAAGATAACCTGAATTTTGAACATAGAAATGAAAGCAGATATAGTCATACCCTACTCAAATCCTTCTCAGTATCAACAACCATATTGTGGGTCCTGGTTATCTGCTCACCCTGCTCGTTCAACATGTCAAGGGTCCTTGTGGCTTCATCTCTGATGTCCTCAGCAATCCTCAAACAATTGTTGACACTGTTTGTTGTCTCCTCAGACTTGTGCATTGCATAGTTTTCCAGTTCCTGAACACTTTGGTTTTCTAGCCCCCCAGAATCACGGAAATCATTCTTGTACCTGTCTTTGTCTTTTGATGCAGTGGAGGAAGGCTTCCTCACCCAATCATCATCATCTTCATCGAAAGGGTTTCCCTTTGATTTTTGAACTGGGAGGACTGGTTCTGAAACAGTTCTTTTTTCTGCAGTAAGGGTTGTTGCCTTATCTGCCTCAGCTGGTGGTGGCGCTGCTTTTCTAAACCCAAACATTTTTCACTTCTAGCACAAACCCAGCACCATAAAAACAGAAAAGAAAGTACATTAAGTAATTATCATTGAGTTTAATTTTGATACACTAGCCAAAAGATTTTTACAATATTACATGGAAGGCACTTTGGAAATCACAGATTGTTTTACTAAATCTGAGTGATATAAGAAATCTAAAACACAAATAGATACTTACTCAAGATAGAGAGAAGCATAAACATTCAGATTTCGAAAAAAACAAACTAGCCAAGTTAACATTTTGGTGCATACCCAGATAACCATTACAAAGAAATAGCAAATGAGGTAAAAACAATCGAAAATAAACTCTCTTGGAAATAATTGAAGTGTGAGTAAAGTCTCATAGTAAAAATAACAAAATTATATAATGAAAGACCCGTAATAAAGTTTTGAATTAAAATAGATATCAATCCCATATCTGGATATGGTTCAACGTTATATGGTTCAATGTTATATATATATATATATATATATATATATATATATATATATATATATATATATATATATATATATATATATATAAGGGTGTGCTTGATTCCATTTGCAAAGACTACTTGTGGTTTTCGAAATACATCTCTCAGCAGAGTTGCTTAGGCAATAGACATAAAGGAGAAGGTGGAATTGAGGGAGATGTTGAACAAGATGTACATAGAAGAAAAGTTGATGAAGTATCTAATAGCTATTTCTACATTTTTTTTATTAAAAACTTATTTTATGGAAATAACTTTCAAAACTAACAGATTTTGGATGAGGAATTGATTGCTGGATAATGTAAAATGGTTTTAGAAAACAGTCTCAAAAACCAAAAAGATACTCAAACATAACATGTCCTAAACTTCTAAAAGCACTAGTTTACATGCTGAAGAAGATAACAACCAATAACACACCACACTATGATAAAATTCCATGCTTTTTCATGAATCAAAATGCACATGCTTCAGAAATAGTAACACAAAGTAAAACAAATGCAGTCAAAGAAACCCATCATGCAGAAATCAGGAAACCTTTTAGCAAGTAAAATTACCTGTGAAAGCTGAAAAGTTGTGAGAAGGGTACCTGAATTTTCAGGCCAAAAAGGTTATTTTGGTATGGTAAATTGTACACAAACCCAAATGTGGCAATGGGTTTGCGCAGAAAAGAGGAACAGGAATTGGTGAAAGAGAATGCAAGAGACTTAGAATTGTGTTCGTTTCGTTGAAAAATAAGAAACCGATGAAAGGTGCCGCGAAAAAACAGAGACCCATGCGTTGTTTCAACCGTAAACAACATTTGACAATTTTAGTTGCTTTAAAGCTAAAATTAATGTTGACTGAAAATATTTAGATTAAAAGCATACATTTTTTCTTTAATTTTTTTTAATTAGTTTACCGTAAAAGATGAAATCACTTGTACTAGAAACACATACGATTTTTATTATATATTTTATTTTATTTTATTGAGTTAATTTAATTGTTGAATTGATTTTTGTTGTTTTATGTATTAGTTTTAAATATAATATATTTTTAATATTTTTTATATAACATATTTATGCTGTTTTGTTTAAGTTTGAAAATTATTTAAGATATTCAAAGTTAATCTGGAAGGAATTTGAAGTCATAGAAAACAAAATGGATGTGAGAGAGGATATAGAATTTGAAAATTATAAAAATATGAAAAATAGAACTTAAGGAGTGAGAGAAAACGTTTTGAGAAATATTTGAAAATGAATAAAACAAAAGAAAAACAAGATGGTTTTATATAAATTAAATGGCATATTGGAAACTAAAATGTGAATTAAAAAAAAAAGAATTATCTGTACGAATAATGTATAGAGTGACTTATTTTCAGGTGTCTTTTTGTAATAATTTGAATAACTGCATACAAAAATTTTGTAAGATGAAAATACTTTAAGATTGATAGATAGACGTATTTTCAATAGTTAACTTTGGGAAACAATGTAAATGTATTTCAGGGGATAAAAAGTAAAATATATGAATAAATAATATCTGTCAAAAATAGAGTTATAAGACGATTAAATTATATATACTTTTATAGAACGATTAATACCACATCTTTATTTAAGATATGGCCTCAAAGAATGGTGGACCTAAATATAAATGGGCTTCATCCTAACTAAGAAGATAGGCAGTTTCTTCTTGCATCTCCATAATATATTTTTTTTTTCATCTTGTAATTTTCTTATGATTACATAATTTAGAAATTATTTTTTGACTTCTTAAATTGTACAATCTTTTATTTTTTAGGCATTTATAATCTAAATGACCTTTTTACTAAAAAAATTAATGTGTTCTAAACACCAACCATGACCATTAAACTCACTCATCCATCTAAAATCAGAAACATGAAACAATAATTTGAAAGTAAACTCATTTAGAAAGCTTAAACACACGTTTTTTTTAGGAAATTAACTGCATCTTGTACAGTGGTCTAAAAATTATGGGTTTATAGTCATTTGAAAGCTCTTTGAGTCTAGATTCCAACAAAAGAAGAATCAACTCATTTGATATTTGGTGAAGAAAGTTAAGAGCAAAACAACTAACAAAGGTCAGAGTTGACAAAAATATATAAAGCATTAACTTTTAAGAAATTAACTGCACCTACTCACATGTCCAAAAATCACAAATTAGAAAGAGCTTTGAGTAAAAAAGAATCACATCATTTGGAGGTTTATGACTGGGTCTTTCGTCTACCATAGACTGCCAAACCTCAGTTTTCACGTCCTACTCACACTTAAATACTAAAAAGAAGTCTCATTCATTCAAGAAATATGAAAAAATTACGAAAAATCTTTGGCTACTTAATGTGTCCATAGTTGGCTCCTGCAACACAAGTTTTTGTACAAAACCATATTCTTTTTTTCGTGTAATCTTTTACAGAGCCCTTGTAATCGATTACAAGGGACTAAATGACCTACACTCCATAAAGGCAATTTTAGTGAGATAACATGTTGTCAACTTTGTTCTTTGTTGACTATTTTAATTATAACTTTTTCCACATACCTCCAAATGATGTGATTATTCTTTTTATTAGAAAATAGACTCAAAATTCTTTTCGATGACTACTAATTTGTGATTTTTGGACATGTGAATAGGTGCAGTTAATTTCTTAAAGTTAACGCTTTATATATTCCTGCCAACTCTGACATTTGCTTGTTGTTTTGCTCTTAACTTTCTCCACCGAACTCCAAATGAGTTGATTATTATCTTATTGGAATCTAACTCAAAGAGCTTTCAAATGACTATGAACCCATAATTTTTAGACCACTGTACAAGATGCAGATAATTTCAAAAAAAAAATGTTTTTCTAAGCTTCCTAAATGAGTTTACTTTCAAGTTATTGTTTCATGTTTCTTATTTTAGATGGATGAGTGAGTTTAATGGTCATAGGTGGTGTTTAGTGCACCAATGAACACATTAGGTCATTGAATTGTTGAGTAAAAAGGTCATTTAAATTATAAATGCTTAAAAAAAATAAAAGTCTTAATAAAAAAAAAATTAAAATATAAAATTCTAACCTAAGATTATAAATATATATATATATATATATATATATATATATATATATATATATATATAAAACTCAGAATTTGGTTTCCCAAAAACCGAATTCTAACCTAAGATTATATAAAAAAAAAAATAACTTAGAATTCGATTTTCCAGAAACCGAATTCTCACCTTAAAAAAAGTGTGCTACTTATGTAAATATAAGGCACAATATGCTATCTGTGTAATATTAAATGCTTTTTGTACTATGTCAAAAAAAAAATCTAACTCTTATTGTCTTGTACTCATCTTTCAAGCTTCTTTTATCTTAAATGTATGGTGTTTGTAGAAACTTTTTTAATACTCAAATTAGTGCTCTGGTTAGAGATTCTAGTCAAAATTGTATTAATGCAAAAATAAAGTAAAAATATAATTAAAATAATATTTATAAAAGTGTTTTGTTGACAATGAGCCTCACATAAATAGGTCTCAATTATGGGCACATTGATCATAAGTTCAGTGACCAACTTACTTGTAATGAATTACAATCATTTTTGGCTAAGTTATCTAATGTGAGAATGTTTTCGATAGACAAGAATAGATATCGACAAATGACACCTTGCCCTAGTGAGAAACTTGCTTATTAGAGGATGAATATAACATTTGGTTTGAAAAACATAGTATTCGGTCATCGGTATCTGCTATGCAACACTGAACCTACTCCTTTGGAGGTATAATCCTCAATATTCAATAAAGAGTCCAACCATTGCAAAGTATTATGTAATCGTATTATTAGTTGTATTAATTACAAGGTATTTAGTACCAGATACCTAGTAAACTGTCTATTATTGGTCTTAAATAATCATTTCAAAAATATAGTTGATAGAGTCAAAGAGTTTGTGCCACATACAATACATATATAATTTGGAAATTATTATTTTTCAAAAAAAAAAAAACTTTTGAATTACATAATCTAAATATTATTTGACTTTTAAATTATGTAATTTATAAGCCAAATGATATTTAGATTATTTAATTATGCAATTTGAATTTCTTTAAAAGAATAATTTTAAAATTGCTTAGTTTAAAAACCCTTTTTAACTTTCATATTTAAAGCTAAAAGGTGACTTTTGTACAATCAAGAACAGGAAGAATAGAAGAAAAAAAAACGAGGATGCAGGAAGAAACTGATAACTGCGTTTTATACTTTGGTGGATCAGTTCAAATTTCGGCCACATTTTATGTAGACATTTTTACAAATGTTAAGAAAATAACTATTTAGAATAAATTTGACAAGATTCTGTACTACGATTTCGATATTTTTCTTTTTTATAAATACATTAATTTTAATGTTTTAAAATTAATATATTTTAGAGATAAAGTAAAAACAACAACAATAAAATTTAACAAAAAAATCTAAATTTAATTTACACAAAATCATTTTAAATCATTATAGTAACGCGAGAGAAAAAAAAAAACATCATAAAATATATTATAGTGTCCTAGTAATATTTTGAATTATTAAAATTGTAATATTTTTATTTGATGCAGATTGAAATTAGAATTATTAAAATTAAGAACGTGACTACAACAATGATAAAATGAGTTATAGTTGCTATTTGTAGGGAAGGTAATATTAGAGTTTGTTTTCTCTCAATTTCCACGAGGTTCCTATTTGTAGAGAAAATAACATTAGAGTTTTTTTTTTCTTAATCTCTACCACCTATTTGTAGAGAAGATACAATTAGAGTTTTGTTTTCTCTTAATCTCTACCTGAAGAGATAACAAAGTGATGTTTATAAACTCTCTACATTTAGAATATCGCATATGTGCAGCTAATTTCATCTTCCACATCATTATCATTAGTGGAAAATATATTTTTTATAGTGATTTTTTATACCTGTTAAAATCCATCAGCTATAGAAAGTGACGCGGTGACAATTTCGTAAATAAAAGAAACTTTTCTACATCGGTTATAATGAAATCAGGTATAAAAGTGATGCAGTGACAAAATTGTAAATAATACAAATAGCTTTTTACCAGTTACAGTGAGAGTAGGTATAGAAAATCCTTTATTTTACACCTGGTAATCTTAAAACATGTATAAATTATTGATCTATACCGGTTAAATATTATAACAGGTATTACATATTCAATGTCGCGTTTTCCTTGAGAGCTTCATTCGTCTCTCTCGAGCTTCTTCTTCTTGAGACCACAACTTCATCATCGCGAGCTTCTATCAGGTTTTTCCTTTCACAGAATCACTTCACCTTCTCTGATCTTCATTTCTTCTCATCATTCCACTTTTATACACCGAACCGCTTCCAAAACTCAGGGTTCTTCCTTCTTTCACCATTTCATTCGAGTTTGACCGATTAAAACCACTTTTGAACCGATCAAACCCCTTCTCACCGATTATTATCATTTTCCACCGATTGAACCCTCATTTGCTCTGATCTAGCCTATTTCCACCGATTAATCACTTGTTTTCACCGATTAATCGATCTAGTCAATGTCTCCTCACTGTTTTAGGGTGCCTTGTGTCCGGTTAGGGTTCTCATCCTTCATTTTCGTGTCTATCGGTCCAAATTAGGGTTTCCACACCTTTTAGGGTTCTTCAAGCTTTAGTCATTTCTGCTGCCTCTTCTCTCTGGAGGGAGCTTTGAGGATTCACCCTACAGTCCTCTTCTCGGAGCGTTCTTCCATCAGTTGGCACCAGAGCAAGGTTCGTCCATGCACAAGAGATAAGTATATCTCCTCTGATTTTTCTTTTTTTTTTAGTTTTGTCTGTTTGATTTTATCTTGAATCTGATTTGCGCCTCTGATTCATGTGTTGTCTTCGTTGTTTGAGTTCGCGTTTCGTTGTATTTGTTTGTATTGATTCGCATCTCTGTTTCGTTGATTGTAATGTTTTGAGTTTCAATCTTGTGTTGTCTTGTATTGATTTCGCGTTGTTCATCATTTGACGTTAGTGGTATATAATATCTATTGTCCCTCATTGCTAGCATGTGGATGGATTAATAGAAGAGGTTCAAGAGGCTAGAAGAATCAAACTGTTACATCAGCCAAGCAAGGTGAATTGCTTTCTTCTTCCTTAATACTATTATAGCGGGTAGTTTTTGCTTAACTTCACTGTACATCAGCGTGATGAATTATATGGCTAAACTTTGAATTTGGAAATAGTTATTGACACTCGTTTTTTTTGCTTGTTTTGTCCAATGTTTAGATTTGGATGTGTGTGGATTTGATTTGATGGTGATGTGTTTTGGAATTTAGGTCCTTAAGCTAATTTATTTAGGGTTGTGTTTCCATACAATTTGCCTCAAACAAACAATACACTTCCACTCTCTGCTTCAACTATATGCCTTGCCTTTTATATTATCATTGCCTGAGATTTATATATATTCATGGCATTTCCAAATTAATTCAACCTTTACAAATATAAAATTTTTAGGCTTAGTGTGAGTAATAAGAATGCAAGTTCTTCTCAAATAAAGAAAGCATACTATGGGGTAGGTTTTACTTGACTAATTTGATATAAATGTATTTTTGTATCAACGGACATTTTTGAAGTTTTAGGTGAACATTTAACTTATTTCCTAGTAAAAGAATTTGATTTCTTACTGTTAGATATTTGTTTTTGAACTGCACGTTGTTGAACGTGACATATTTATTTAATTTATCTTTATTATTTTTGTTGATTAAATAAGTCTTTTATGTTCCTAAACTTTACGAGAAAGCAATTTTGTTTTATCTTAGTCAGTTTATTTGTTAGTGTAAGTATTATAAATGTATGCAATTGACATTTGAATGAAATAATAATTCTCAATCATCTTTCATTCTAATTTATATACTCTTCATGTTTTGGTATTTTATTCTCTATTTTTCTTGCTGCTTTCATTTTAAACCAACAATTAGTATCAAGAGCCCTTTTCTTACGGACCTGTGAAAATGGATGCAGAATCAAATTTCTCACAAGTTGCACCTCCAGTCTTTGATGGAGAAAGCTACGATCTTTGGGCTGTCAAAATGGAAGCTTACCTGAAGGATATAGATCTTTGGGAAGCTGTAGAAGCAGGTTACGAAGTTCTTCCGCTGCCGGATAATCCTACCATGGCCCAAATCAAAATTTACAAGGAGAGGAAAACTAGAAAAGCAAAGGCCAAATCATGTCTATTTGCCGGTGTTTCTCAAACCATCTTCACAAGAATTATGACTCTTAAATCAGCCAAAGAAATTTGAGATTATCTAAAGGAAGAGTACGCTAGGGATGAAAGAATAAGAAGCATGCAGGTGCTTAATTTAATGAGGGAATTTGAGTTGCAAAGGATGAAAGAGTCTGAAAAAAATCAAAGAATACTCAAACAAATTGTTAGGTATTGCCAACAAGATAAGGTTGTTGGGGAGCAATTTTCTTGATTCCAAAATTGCTAAGAAAATTCTGGTAACGGTACCAGAAAAATATGAAGCATTTATTGCTTCGTTGGAGAACACAAGGGATTTGTCTAAAATCACATTTGCAAAACTGCTACATGCATTCCAAGCCCAAGAGCAATGAAGTTCGATGAGGGAAGATCATGCTGTTGAAGGTGCTCTTCTAGTCAAAAGCCAACAAGTCAGAAACTACAAGAAGAATCATCCAGCCAGCATCAAAGCAATATAAATAATTACGATAAAGGAAAATGTGGAAAGAAAAGTTACCTACCTTGTCAGCATTGTGGCAAAATGGGTCACCCTCCATTCAGATGCTGGCAAAGACCTATTGCTAAATGCAACAAGTGCAATCAAATAGGACATGAAGCAATCATATGCAAGAGCAAAAATCAACAAGAGGAAGAAGTTAAGGTTGTTGATCAGGAGGAGGAGGAGGACCAGCTATTTGAAGCTACTTGTTTCTTGAGCAGTGAATCAAGTGAAAGTTGGCTGATAGATAGTGGTTATACCAACCACATGACCTTCAACAAAGCTTTTTTCAGAGATTTGAAGCCAACTAATGTCACTAAAGTCAGGAAAGGTAATGATGATCATATCTCAGTCAAAGGAAATGGGACAATTGCAATCACAAGTTGTACAAGCACAAAGTTCATTCATGATGTTTTTTTCGCTCCTAAAATTGACCAGAACTTATTAAGTGTTGGTCAATTGATTGAAAAAGGATTTAAAGTTATTTTTCAAGATAAATATTGCTTGATTAAAGATGTAGCTGGCCAAGATATGTTTAAGGTAAAAATGAAAGGAAAAAGCTTTGCTCTAAATCCATTGGAGGAGGAGCAAGTTGTTTTTTCTTTGAAGGAAAATGTCACAGAAATTTGGCACAAGAGACTCAGACACTATCATCATCAAGGACTACTGCAAATGAGTGGAAAAGAGGTAGCACTTGATATTTGGGTGCTTGAGAATCAAACTTCAAACTGCAAAGCCTGTCAATTTGGGAAGCTAAGCAGAAAACCTTTTCCAAAGACAACATGGAGAGCATCAATAAAGCTGCAATTAATTCACACAGATGTTGCAGGGCCTCAAAGAACACCTTCATTGAAAGGTAATCTTTATTATGTTCTCTTCATTGATGACTTTACCAGAATGTGTTGGATCTTTTTCTTCAAGAACAAATCAGAGGTGGCTGGAATCTTTTGGAAGTTGAAAGCAAAAGGTTGAGAACGAAACTGAATTCAAAATTCAGATTTTGAGGATAGACAATGGCACTGAGTACACATATGAAAGATTTAATCAATTTTGTGAGGATTCTGGCATTGAACATCAACTAACTGCTCCCTATACCCCACAACAAAATGGGGTTAAGGAGAGGAGAAACTGACACATCTTGGAGATGACGAGATGCATGCTGAATGAAAAGAATTTACCAAAAGAATTTTGGGCAGAGGCAACACATACAACTGTTTTTCTTCATAATAGACTCCCCACTAAAGCATTGAACAATCAAACACCATTTGAGGATTGGCATGGTTACAAACCATCTATGAAATTTCTAAAAATATTTGGTTGTTTGTGCTTTACTCATGTTCCATAGAGCAAGCGAGATAAGCTGGATAAAAGAGCATCATTGGGTCTCTTTATATGCTACAGTACAGTCAGCAAAGCCTATAAAATCTTTCAGCCGCAAACCGAAAAAATAATTATTAGCAGGGATGTTCACTTTCTGGAAGATGAAGAATGGAATTGGGATGATAAAAGGAAGACAAATCTGGTTTCTACAGATGTGAAGTTCAAATCTTCAAACATAAGAAAAAATGAAGATGAAAGCTGGCAAAATGAATTACTAGATGATGATCCAGTAAGAGGTATCAAATTGCTATCCGAGATTTATGAAAGATGCAATATTTCTATGTGTGAACCTACAGATTATGAAGAAGCAAAGAAAAGTCCAAATTGGAGGGCTGCAATGAAGGAGGAGTTGTAAATGATTGAGAAGAACCAAACCTGGATTCTTATGGAAAAACCTCAAGGTAGAAAAGTAATTGGGCTCAAATGGGTGTATAAAGCTAAATTAAATGTTGACGGTTCTATCAACAAACACAAGGCAAGACTCGTAGTGAAAGGTTATGCACAGATTTTTGGCGAAGACTACTCAGATACGTTTGCACCAGTTACTCGGTTGGACACCATTAGGTTGTTACTTGTTATAGCTGCTCAAAGGAATTGGAAGGTTTATCAACTTGATGTTAAATCAACTTTTTTAAATGTTTTTTTGCAAGAAGAAATATATGTTGAACAACCCCAAGGCTTTGTGAAAGAAGGAGAAGAAGATAAGGTTTATTTACTCAAAAAGGCTTTTTATGGGCTGAAACAAGCCCCAAGATCCTGGTACAATAGAATTGATGATCATTTGCTGAACTTGGGATTTGTCAAAAGCTTAGTTGAATCAACATTGTATCTTAAGCATGATAGAGCTGACATTCTTATCATATCACTTTATGTGTGTTGGAAATAGAATGACTTAGTTTCAACACCAAGAAGGAAGGGGGGGTGTGAATTGGTGAAGTTCAAAAATCATAATCTTTTTAAAATCTTTTTCGTAAAAGAGAGAACTTTCAAAAGTTTCTTGAATTGTAAGAAAAAAAATAATTCAAGTGCAGCGAAAAATAGTTGACTACATTAAATGTAAAGTCCACTTGAAATTTAAAAGTGCAGGGAAAGAAGATTCAAACGCAGTTTTTATACTGGTTCGGCCAAACTGCCTACATCCAGTGTCCTTCCTGTACTCGGAAGCAAATGCACTATAATGGTCAAGGTTTTTACAACAAGGTTTCTATAGAGACCTCCACGTCAAAATGTAAAACATCTCTCTAACCCTCTAACAAAAATATAGGCATATACAAACAAAGAACAACAGAAAGATATCTCCTCTCTTGCACTCTTTAACCACTTTGAACAATCCTCAAAGTCCTAGAACGCATCACATCCTCTTCCTGTAATCAAAACAGGGCAGCCACAATCTTCACAAGATTGAAAGAAGAATTTGATCACGTATCAGAATCACCTCTATGTGCAGTATGATCAATCTGTCTTTCAGCACAAACACTTAATTGATTATGCATTTAATGCAGTTGACTCACAATTAATGCTTAGTCAAAGAAATAAAATATAGTCGTTATACTTCACAAGCATTAACAGATTTTCAAAACAAAACTAACCAAGTCGAATGGCTTGCGCACATAGTCGACTAAGTCACACTTTAATGCAGTTTTGAAAAACTTTCTTTGCAGAACTAATCACAACACACTTTGAAAACATTTGTGCAAAGACACGAGTTTAAATCAACTTGCTTCATAATGAAGTCGATTTAAAATTGTTGTTTTGCCACACAATATAAATTTACAAAAGTGCATGTGGTTTTTCATTTCAAAATCAAATGTTATGCAGTCACAGATAATATCTCATGTAGAACATAATGAAATTGCACACAATGACAGAATCAACATAAATATGTTCTCAAGTAGCTATAAACATGAAAGAAATGAACATGTAACACATATCAATACATGTGTTATTAATAATGTGTAGTCATCATCAAAAACCAGAAACACTGTGAGATTTTTAGGTTTAGCTAAACCAGTGCTCTCCTTATCAACAATCCCAATAATCTCACCCTTTTTTGATGATGCACAACCATGATTAATAAAAAATCATGTTCGTACACAACAATTCAAACAATTCATATAATCATTCATATATTCACACTGTATGAGAATAGACATTGAAATATGATATCAGATTAATCAAAATGAAGTCTATTAAAATTTAAAATGAATATACCAGTATCCAACAGTATCAAGCAATCAAGTATCAAGTAATAAGCAATCAAACTTTCATATTCAACTTCAACTTTTCTCCCCCTTTGTGCATTAGCAAAAAAAGTATGCTCTATGATAATGATATGTTGATAAATGATTTTTCAGAGATGCATCAGTATAAACATATTAATCAATCAATGATGTTCCCCCTGTCACAGATAATCACATGATAAAGAAATAATCTCTCCCTTAAGTGTAGGCATGTGAAATATCTAAGCTATCATGCAATGCTCCCCCTGCCATTATGCATGTTATATAATCAAAACCCAAATGCACAATGCAATTTTACAGATTTCAAAGCATATAAAAGCATGTGACAGAATTGTTTCAAAACTAGAAATTGTGCAATCAAATCAATGTGAAGCATATATACAATCAATCAACAATCTCAATAATATCCAAATATATCAATCAATCTAAGAAATAGAGATATATTGAAAGATAAGCAATTAACAGAATATGATCAAGAAATAGAATAACCAAATTCCAAATCATGGAATTTATAATCCTGTTAAACCAATAGTCGATTGTTCTCCATTGGCAATCGATTTCATTGTTTTTCCATTGAGTAGAAACTCCAGTATTTCATTCAGAAGCAATGTTCCTGCAAAACCTTTCAAGATCTTTTGTAGATCAAGCATTTTAGAATAGTAATACAAGAAATTATACATATAAGAATTGAGTATGCAGAATTATCAATGTAACAGTAAACACAAGCGTAATCAACTACATTCAATACAAAGTCGACTTTAATTTGATTTAAACAGATTCAATTATTAATTTAAAAACAAACATCTGATTTCATTAATATTCCAAAACTGTGTTACAATCAGATGTAACGAAACGAAAGGAATGATGTATTAGGCCATTGAAAAAGAAACAAATCTTAAAGAGACAACTATAAAGACAAAGGTTAACTAGACCAAAACACACAGAAGCTAAGACAACAAGCAAGTTTTCCTAATAGCCCTATGCTGAGTCAGAAGATTCCATTGTATCCTCATCAGATGAACTTTCTTCCTCTTGCTGTTGAGCAACACCATATTTTCTTTCAAATTTGTCAAACTAGTCATGCAGATTTATGAACTGTTTAGTAGTGTACCTCTCAAAATTTGTTTCTGGGAAGAAATTGGTATGTTCTTCAATCGCAGCTGGAGTGCTCCCTGAACTGTACACAAAATTATCTTCACCTATAAAGCGCCATCCATTTATAGTCTTCACTAACCCAAGAGACATAATAGAGTCTCTGTCAAACACATTTGAAGAGTCCCAGAAGCATTTATGCTCATTGCTAATATCCACACCTTGCAGCACAAGTACCTTGCTTATGAAGACAACATATGGCAGATAAACTGATATTTTTAATGCAACATTCTTCATGTGATCTTTTACAACTTGCAACCAATTTTTAGGAATGTTGTTCTTTATAGCGTGAAGCAAGTATATGTCTTCAGTTGTCATCCTGTCCTTTCTCATCCTTCCTGGAAGAATTATCCAAGCTAGAAGATAAGCAACAATCTTCTATTCCTTGATTAATCCTTCATGTGCAAATATTGTTTCAGTAGAGTTCCTTCCAGGAAATCGTAACCAATCTCTGTACAAAATTCTCTTATAAAGCAGTACATTTGTTTCAGCAGTTGGTAAGTGGGAAGATGCTCCTTCAGCAGGTAATGCAGTGGCAATATTCCACATAAAATCATCAATTTGAATATCAATACCTTTGACTCTGGAATGTATATCATCATTCAAAATCTTCAAATTATAATAGAATACTCTCACAAGGTCCGGATACCAATATCCTTTCATCTATACAAAATGGAGAGTCCTTGTCTTTTGAACCACTCTGGAAACATGAAATCCTCATTTTCAAACATATTCAGGTTCAGATTCTTTGGAGGAGCAATAATCTTGACAGTACCATTTTGAAATATTTCCCTCGTCTCTTCATTGTTGATCCATCCATTAGAATCAGAACTTCTTGTCAGAACAATTTCCTTTCCTTTGTTCCCTTCGACTGCACGACTTGAGGAAGCCATAGGAAGCGAATTCTTGGAAAACTTCTTCTCAGTTTAGGGTTACAGGAATTTCACTAATCAGTTAGAAAAGTTTCTATTTTTAGTTACAAACATAAGACACTAGAAAAAGGCGCGAACTAAACATACTCAAAAAGGCACATTTAAAATTTTTAAACTTGACAAGCCCAAAATAGAGATATGTAGTCGATTTTATTAGTTTCAAAGTTGACTACTGTATGACAGAGATATTTCATAAACAAAATCACACACATACAATGACATGCAATCGACTGTGCACATAATCCAATTGACTAAAAGTCGTAAAATTGATTTTCACAGCAAACAATCAAAATCAATCAATCATACAATCACACAATCATCAAGCAATCAAACAATCATACATATCAAACATGATGCAAACATAAAATTATTGTTACCACATGTAGAAACTCAAGAAATTTGATATAATCATGATAGTTCATCCTTGAGATCCTCACTGCTACTGCATCATTTCTTAACCTGCAAAACATTTGAGATTTTTGATGCAGGTACCTATTTGAATTTGGGTCCTTGTATGTTAGTAGACAACTGTTCCTTAGGAATCCACTTGTACATTCCTTTTGGAATACCAACCTTTCTATAAAAACAATTTTTAACATTATGACCAATGTTATTGCAATAAAAACATGAATGCTTAACAAGTTTACTCAAATTAGCAAACTTCTTTGTATTGATCTTATTTGATTGAGCTTTATATCCAATACCTTGCCTATATATAGCTCTACCTGAAGACTTTAAAACAACATCTAAGTTATCTCTACCCTGAGTGAACTTTGCTAGCGTGCTAGTCAAGTAATCTATTTGTTCAACATGAGTAGGACATTTTTCACATTTTTGTTCAACTGTTACAGACTCAGTAATTACGGTTTTAGCATATAATAAAGCTTCATCTAGTTCTTTTTGCAGTTTTTCATTATCATTGACCAGATTGTTAATTTGATATTCATAATCCTTTCTCTCAGATTTAAGTCGATTGACCTTATATTGTAGTCGCATGGTTTCAGCGTGTATTTCTTGAAATGCATCCAGCAACAGGTCGTACTTCACTTCAATAGGTTCTTTCTTAAACTCTGTATCACTATCAAAATCTGTCAGTGATGTTCCAACCATGAAGCATATATTTGATTCCTCCTCACGATCAAAATCTTCATCACTTGAGGATTCCGAATCACTATTTTCCCAGGCTATGTAAGCACTTTTCTGCTTTTCTGACTTTGTCCTTAGGAAACCTCCTGTTTACTTTCTGCTTCAACTTCAGATCGGGACAATCAGGCTTGATGTGTCCTTCTTTGTTGCATTTATAACATTGAAATGCATTTGATCTGGTAATCTTTTTTCCTTTGCCATTTCCTGCATGGTTAGTAAGTTGACTAGTATTTCTCATAAACCAATTAAATTTTCTTACCACCATGGATATCAGTTCATTTTTGTCCAAGTCTGCTTCAGATTCATCCTCAGATAAAACAGTCTTTGAGGCTTTCTTGTTGGTAGCTTTCAGTGCTATGGACTTCTTTTCTTTAATCTCTTCCTCTTCTTTCAATCTTCCAAGTTCAAGCTCATGTTCTCTTAACTTGAAGAACAAGGTAGCTATGTTCATGCTTGTTAGATCCTTGGATTCAGAGATTGCAGTGACTTTTGGTTGCCAGCTTCTATTCAGACTTTTGAGAATCTTTATATTGATTTCCTCTTTATCGAACACTTTTCCAAGAGCCATTAGATGATTGACAATGTAAGTGAACCTTTTATGAACTTCATATATGGTTTCACCAGTCTTCATTCTGAAAAGTTCATAATCCCATATTAAGGAATTCTTTCTGGCTCTCTTGACCTCATTCGTGCCTTCATGTGTGACTTCCAATACGTCCCACATTTCTTTTGTAGTTTTGCATTGAAAGATCCTAAAAAATTCATCAATTGTTAGTGTAGAGGCAATGATATTACGTGCTTTAACATCATACTGTGCTCTACGATTTTCTTCTTTAGATCACTCAAAAAAAAAATTTCAAAACAGTTTTTCCATAGATAACATGAGATGGCTCAAAAGGACCATTTACAATTGCATCTCAAATACCTCTATCCACTGATTCAAGAAAAATTTGTATTCGAATTTTCCAAAAACGATAGTTTTCACTAGCAAACAGTGGTAGTCTGTTTGTTGACGCACTTTCACCAAAGGTTTGAAAACTAGAAGTCATTTGCCATGAATATAGTCGATTCAAAGAAAAATGTAGTTGACTAGTTTTTAAAATACCTTATGAAAACCAGCTTTGGTGCCAATTGTTGGAAATATAATGACTTAGTTTCATCACCAAGAGGGGGGTGAATTGGTGAAGTTTAAAAATCGAGTCTTTTTAAAATCTTTATTGTAAAAGAGAGAACTTTCAAAAGTTTCTTGAATTGCAAGGAAAAAGATAATTCAAGTGCAGCGGAAAATAGTTGACTACGTTAATGTAAAGTCGACTTGAAATTTAAAAGTGCAGTGATAGAAGATTCAAACGCAGTTTTTATATTGGTCCGGCCAAACTGCCTACATCTAGTGTCCTTCCTGTACTCGGAAGCAAATGCACTATAATGGTCAAGGTTTTTACAACAAGGTTTTTATAGAGACCTCCACGTCAAAATGTAAAACACCTCTCTAACCCTCTAACCAAAATATAGGCATATACAAACAAAGAACAACAAAAAGATATCTCCTCTCTTGCACTCTTTAACCACTTTGAACAATCCTCAAAGTCCTAGAACGCATCACATCCTCTTCTTGTAATCAAAATAGGGCAGCCACAATCTTCACAAGATTAAGAGAAGAATTTGATCACGTATCAGAATCACCTCTATGTGTAGTATGATCAATTTGTCTTTCAGCACAAACACTTGCTCTTCAAGCAACCACCAAAGAATGACCACTACGGTCTTCTTGATGAGTTCTTGGAGCTTAACACATTCTGCAAAATCTAAAAAGAATCACTGAAATCGTTAAATTCACAAAAGTCTCCTTCAGAAATCAAACTTGTGTCTACATATAGTTTATCACAAAACAGACCCTCCTGTAGTCGATTGTGCTATTAATGCAGTCGACTTTATGCAGACAGTTATAATAGTTATAACAGGTAGCAATAATCAGACCAACTTAATTGATTATGCATTTAATGTAGTTGACTCACAATTAATGCTTAGTCAAAGAAATAAAATATACTCGTTATAGTTCACAAGCATTAACAGATTTTCAAACCAAAACTAACTAAGTCGAATGGCTTGCGCACATAGTCAACTAAGTCACACTTTAGTGCTATATAAGGAGGGTTGCGAAAAGATTTTCCATTAATATTATTCACCCCCCTTTTCTAGTATTTTTCACGTACTTCAATTTGTATCAAAGCTAACCTCGTGAGGTTAGTTCTTAGCAAGCTCGAGGAAACGATCTTGGAGAATGGAAAACGAAGGATACTCTGTCAACCGCCCTACCCTATTCAAGGTGAGAAGTTTGACTGCTAGAAGCAAACAATGATAACATTCTTTGAATCATGTCATATCGACATGTGGGACGTCATATAAAATGACAACTATATACCCATCAATGACAAAGTCGAGTCACTCCTAAAAAGCGAATGGTGTGATGAGCAGAAGCAGCACTACTTGTTAAATTCCAAAGCTCCCAATTCTCTAATTTGTGCACTCTCTGAAGAAGAATATAGAAAGGTTCATGCTTACCAAGGAGCCAAAGAGGGGTGGGATATCTTGGTCGTAACCTGTGAAGGATCAAATGAAGTAAAAAAAAACAAGCTGAGCCTGTTGACAAAATAGTACGAGCTGTTTACGATGCTGGAAAATGAAAACCTCCAGAGCATGTTCAAAAGATTCCAAACAATCCTAAATGAGCTCAAATCTCTAGGAAAGTCATATTACAAGTTCGATCATATTGATAAAATCCTACGAAGTCTTCCCAAACAATGAAGACCACATGTCACATCTCTTAGAACGTCAAAGAATCTTGACGGAATGAGCCTAGAAGAGCTAGTTAGGATTTTGAAAATACATGAGTGCAACAAACCTGGACATTTTAGATCAGAATATCTCGAGATTGAAAAGATGAAAAAGAAGCCAACCAGGCCCAGATACAAAAATAAGAAGATGCTGATGAGCACCATGGAAGATCTGGACACATTTGACGAGGATGAAGACGCCAAATTTTTCCTTGTGGAAGGAAATGCTTAGAGTACATCAGATGGCAAGAAATACTAAAGAAAGTAGGCATCCTTATGACAAACGAGGTTTAGGCTATAAAAGACCAAACACAAAACCCATCAACTAAACCAAACACACTAGGTTTATTAGGTCAAATGGTTATACATTATCTTCTGAAAAGAAGAAATTGTATGCATCTCACAAGCCAGGACCCAACTTTATATAGGTACCTAAAAGTCAAATAATTCCACTTGCAGATATGTTTGATGATCAAAAGAAAAACCCTTTCATGGTACTTGAACAATGGCTTCTCATGTCACATGATGGGAGAAAAATGTATGTTCCTAAACCTAAGGAACAAGAAAGTAGGATCGTTCATGTTTGAAGGAAACCAAAAAGGAAAAACATACAAACAATATTACAAAAACATATGGTAAATGTGTAGTTGTGAAATAACATACAAACAATATTACAAAAACACACAAAAAACACTTTTTGGGGTTTCGTCAAATAGTTGACGTGAAAAATGAAATTAACATATAAATATGTATGTTGCTAGTTTTAAACATCATCAACTTGTCTCTTATGCACATTCAATTATCTCAATTCTAATTTCATATTAAAATCAACTTATAAATGTATTCAAATTGTAATCCCTTAGGAACTCAAGCTTATTATTCCTTATTAAGTTTCAATCCAATTAATCATCAACAAGCAAACATGTCTTAAGATCAAGATTATTAAGATTACTAATGAATCATGCTTCATTCTTAAAGGCAAGTTCAATTAGGCACTTTGTTTCAATTCTGGATTACATAAGATACTTCCCAATACCTTATGAATCAACAATCAAGCCATAAGTAATTAATCCACACGAAACATTAAGCAAAGAAACAAAATACTAACATTGAAATGGAAAATCATATTTATTAACAACACAAAATACATAAAAGTTCAATTTATTGCATCTAATCTCAATAAATTGATTGAACTTTCCATTTTGGTGGAGAACTTATAACATAATAAATGAAGAACTATGGAAGAAACTTGTTGCTCCATGCTCCAATCGTGTAGAACTATTGAGAACATATAACTTTCCCACCTCCACTTTGTAGCCCCTTTCACTCTTCAAGCCTAAAAGGGGAAATCAACCATGGATGAATATGAAGACCCATGGAGGAGAAGGAAGATATTTCTAGAACCCCTAATAGCTTCCAAGGGCTTTTCCTACCTTAAGATGAAAATAATTTGTGAGAGTGAGAGTGACAGTGGGCCAAGATTATTGAACTCTAGCATAAGCATGAATAAATACCCTATTTTGACATTTCAATGCTAACACCGCCTGACGTTAGCCTTGTACCATTCAGTGTACTCGTTCAGATTGAGAAGAGGCACCCTATGCAAGAACCCTCGCTCGATGTCCTCCACGTATAGTGTGATGTTCTTCACTAAGATCATGTGGTGTCTAACAAGGTTGTCCTCCGCTGAACTTGAAAGTGGTGTTTGATGCCATAGATGTATTGCTTAATGCCAAGCAACCCTATAACTAAGTTTGCTCCTTGTGTTTATGGTGTAGGAACTAGTGCAAAAATCGTTACCCACGACGTTAATTACAACACTTGTAAGACTATTGACGTAAAAAAAGACATGGCAATATTGTAATTATTACGAAGTTTTAAACTATGGTTGACTGGGGAACCATCGTTCATGGCCCTACTAAGACATATGACAATGGTTGTATTTAGAATCGATGTTATAGGTCTTACATATGACAATTTTGTGACCAACCATCATTAAAAGTCTTACCAAGACATATGATGATTATTGTGAAAAATCAATAAAATCTTGCTTACGACAATGGTTCTATGGTCTATTGTCATTAAAAGTCTTGTATTTTTTTTAGAAAGACTTGATTTTTTCACTTTCCCACTACATAATAGGGGAGACAAACCATAGTTAGGATTTTAGTTTTCTCTTTTTATTTTTAGTTTCTCAATTTTTGTTTTATTTTCATAAAGAAAAATTTATATCTTTTGAGAAAGTTGGAAAGATATTAACTAAGGAAAGCTTTGGCTAGGAAAGACAAAGTTTTTAAATCTATCCATTATGACTACACCTCTTTTTCTTGGGAGCCTACTTAGTGAAACTTTTAAATAAGATATCTCATAAGAAATTCACTAAAAATATTTTCTTATTTTCAATAAAACATATTTGCAATAGATTTTAGGATTTGATTCAATATTTTGAACGGTCATAATTCTAGAAAAATTGGAGTTGGATTGTTTCTATGATTTGATAATTAAGTTGATTTGATAATTTCTTGATTAAATTTTTTGTGAAATAGTTTTGAGCCTTAATGTAAAGGATGGACTCTTATGTGTCATTCTTTTTTTCTTGAGTGACTTGCTTTGTTTTGATATGATTGATTCTTTTGTTTTGAAACTTAGGTAAATATGCATCATTTGATATGATTGAGGCATTTCTTGTTTCTTGCTACTTGGTCAAATAAACGCACCCTGGTATTGATCCATTGATATCTCCTTTGAGCTTTAAACCTCTTTATTTTTTTTTTAAGCCCAACATACAAAATTGAAAATAAAAAGACCATATTCTTGGTTACCTTAGGAAGAAAGAAGGAGCTAATGGATTGTGTTAGGAATGAGTAATGAATAAAATGTGTGGATGAGTACCTCACCCACAAAATTAAAAAATTGGCAAAAAGGAAGAAAATAAAATGTAGAAAAACGAAATATAATTGCTTTCCCAAAAAGAACAACAAAGGAAAAGCAAAAAAAAAATGTTTTTTAAATTATGCTCCTTTATTCTTTCTATATTTATTTCAAAAATCCTAAAAATTTTCCTACCTTCGCCTTGGCTTCATGAAAACCTATGAAAAGTCCTCATGATCTTTGATTGCATGTTTGTATGGAAGTATGTGAATATTATAGACTTGTTATTTATCGTGAGTGTTTGCTTACATTGGTATTTTGAGTGAAAACACAAGCCAAAACACTTGATTGAATTATGGTAAGAAAATATACATTTTAACTTGAGTAGTCTCTTTCATATTTGATTTTCTTGTAAATTAAAAGGAGTAACTCATGTGTGAAAAATAGAAAATTTTCATTTATATGTTCATGATAACTTGATTTCTAGAAGATTTATATGTTTCTAGTGATAATCCCTTTTATCCAATATAGATGCGGAACAAAAATGACATGGAATAAAGTTTTGAAATTACTAAGTTTTGCCAAGAGTGCAAAAGGATAAATGTGAGGTGTGATGAGTGCATATTTATACCTTCATTTAGTCTTTAATTTTATATTCTTAATTTGTTTGTATTTAAAAGATTGTTTTAATTAGGATTTGTTACAATTGAATTTATTGAGCATGAGATACAAAATCATGTTAAACATAGATTTTTAGTTGCATAAATATTCTTTAGATATTTTGAGATATGTTAGTGCAACTACAGCTAAATTGAGTTCATGGAGATGTGGAAATAAATTGATTAAAGCTTCATGATACCTTAAAGATATAAATCCAAGAACAACAAATAATCAAAACCACAAAAATTCAAGCCAAGCATTGCATGAACAAGGCAAGAAAAACATGAAAAAGTAAAGAAATTTGGCTAAATCAAGAAGAGGTAACATGCAAATAAGATTGCACCTTGCGATTTTCTCTATCTTTTTACACAAAAGGCTTTGATAATTCAATAATCTTTATAATAAAAGATAATTTTGGGATAAATATATCTTTAAATATCTTATTTAATATTTTTAAATAATTATCTTCTTTCATTATATCATACAATATAAAAAAATAATAATTGTCAAGTCTTTTGGAATTTGGGAAGATCTTCTTAGATATTCTTAAATCTCCATAACAACCAAATATAACTTAAAGATATTGGATTTATTTAGAAGATAGTTAGAGGAGATTACATTATCCAAAAGAAGATTACAATCACATAAAAGCCCAAATAAAAGCCTAATACAATTTCTATATAAAGAGACTTAAGAAAACACAATAGAGGAGCTTAGAAACCCTTTGGGGGACCTAATTTCGTCTTCTCTATTCTTTGCTATTTTTATGTTATTTCTACATTCTGTGGAATGTTAAGTGTGAGGTAAAAAGAAGGAGGGGGAGAGGTTAGCCTTGGTTACGAATCGAAGAAAAAAAGGATAGAATTTTGTCTCGGTTAAAAAAAAAACCGAAGTACTAAACCGAGAAAAAAATTTAGTTTTTAGCAATAGTTCTATAGATAACCTCTATCATAGATCCTATTAGATTTTAAATAATTATTTAATTCCAAGGATCTATGACACTGGTTTAGGAACTACGACCATAAATCCTTAAAATTAAATAATTATTCAAAATTTGATAGCGTTTATGAACTGGGTTGTTTTTTGAACTGTTGCCAAAAGTATTTTATGCTTCGGTTATTTTGACAACCACTGTCATGGGTCCAACTTTAATTAAGTATTTAATTAATTTAAGGATCTTTTGCCTCAGTTAGAGTAAGAATCGAGGCCATAAACCATTTTCTACCTCGAATTTTACCACAACCGATGCCTAAAGTCTACATTTCGTTTTAAAATGGTTTTGTTTTTGTAACATCTACATCACAGAAACAAACCTGCATATGAAAGCCAATATGCACAACACAGAAATGAAAACCAGAATATACTTTTCAATAAAAACAAAATCATAACCATAAATCAACGCAATGTACAAATTATGATATGCTAATGTACAAATTATTATAAAAAACAATTGCATACTATTGTACAATTGTATTACATATTTTGCAAGGTTTTTTGTATGTAATGAATGGACTTATCGATAATTGGAACAAGAGTCTTAAATCACTGCACAAAACACAATGGTTTCAATTAGAGTATACGATTTCCAAACGATGAATAAAAAAATATTTGATTAATTGCAAATATTATCCTTTTACAACCACTTGTAATATGGGCACGAATAGTGATCGTCATCCAATACATTACATAATATATGTCCACAAAAATTGCGAAAATGTCACTGCGTCATTTTATGCTTCGGTTTCGTCAAAACCAAAGTGTAATAAACACATTAAAAGCTCTTTTCTATACTAGTGTAAGCTTTTAGGGTTTATTTTATTGTAATTTCTTAACTAGATATTAATCTTTACATGAGAATGTCCGGATCCTATAGCAGCGGTTCTGCAAAGAACCGATGCCATAGGCCTTATTCAGAGTGTTGTCAGTTTAAAATGTTAGTTTCAGTCTATGGTTGTCTGTTTCACAAGACCCTATTGCAACAGTTTTATAAATAATTGAAGCCATAGGCCTTATTCAAACATTTTGTTTTTTGAAAATTTGTGCTTATCTGGCACCCATTTAGGTTTCGATTGTTTTTTATCCGAGACCATAAGCTACATATGACTTCATTTTTTTAATTGAGGCCTATATGTTCACAAAAATTGCAAAAATGTCATCGTGTCATTTTATGCTCGGTTTTGTGAAAACCAAAACCTAATAATCACATGGATTTCTAATTTTAATTAAGAACGTACTTTGATTAAAGCATAATAATGACATTTTTATTTATTTTGTTTTACCAAATTGCTTCCTATTTTCTTATTACACACATAATTAACTATTAAAAATAAAAGTAAACTATAATAACTAAAATTTAACAAAATGCAAAAAGAAAATAAATTTAAAAACTAAAGAAGATAAACACTATAAAAGAATTTATTTAATTTAGAAACTAAAAAGAGTTGATTTTATAGGTGAAACTTATCAAACATAAAAAAAGAAAATTTAACATTATCTCATGTAATTGTGATAAAACTTCACGACATTCCTAAATTTAAGGTAGGTTTTGATCGATTATAATTATAACTTTAAATGTTTTGTATTATATTTCTTTAGCCAATTATAAATTTGGTTGACTTTAAGCACTCTTAATGGAGATAATCAGACTCATTATTAACTAAAACCAAATAAAACATCATTAAAGTATCATCATCATTATTAACTATTACAATTAATCTCTCATATATAAATAAATTTTCAAAATTTAGATTAATAATTAATTTTAAATTACAGCTATTTAAAATTCAGGACACGAATTATTTATATCGGAGGATGTTGTGAATGAAATGATAAAGCTATGATTTTCTCATTACTACAGATATAATCTTTTAATCTTTTAAAAATTTAACATCAACTGCTTTTACAGCTGGCAATAATGAAAAGTAATTATTCATTATTTCTCCTCCTTCACATGTTGGTTTGAAAATGGAAAAAATACAATGTGTTAAAAGTGAAAAAAAAAAGACAAAATAATATGTCCATAAACAGTACATCGAAAACTTTTTTATTTATTCTGTAAATTAACTAGACATTGTCATTTAGATATTTTGTTTACTTTTACAATCATTCATTAAAAATTTAATTCTAATATAATATGAGTTATAATTGACTAACAGTATATAAATTATTTTCAACGTTTAATAATTCAATTTTGAACTCAATGAAAAAGCAAAAACTACATTATGGTCATAAAGATGTTTAATTAATTAAGAAGAAATGTCTCTTACATGTAACTTTTGAGATATGTTTTTTTCTTTAATAAAAATTAATATTATTATTTGTTTGGAAGCTCAAAATCATTTTCAGAAGATCTTGAAGCAAAAGTCAACAAAACGTGTGTTTCATATGAAGACAAGATAATAATAATTGTGCTTTATTGCTAAAGATAATGAGGATGAGACAGATTCTACAGTAAATCTTTCATATATTTTCATAGCTTGGTTTCCATGGCATCTATTATTTTAATCTTTCATCTAATATTTGTTTACTTAGGTAGAAATGATAACGACTATAGTGTAAAACATTTTTCTTCTATAAGACTAAAATCACATAAAAGAAACACATATTACATCAATATAATCAAATTTTAAAACCAAGTGAAGTGGACATGTTTGTTTTTTTTATGACTATGAAAGCATGAATTTCATTCATTGCTTTATAGAAAGTAAAAAAGTCTTGGAATACTTTGCGTTGTAGTTGTATATAAAATCGATTTCATGATTAAGATGTTTTGATATGATTAAAATAACTTTTTAAATAAAAGATTTTAAGATGAAATTGTAAAAGTGAACAAAAAATTATAAGACTATATTTGGTAAAAACTTTAAAACATTGAAAATGAACAAATAAGTAAATCAATGATGGTAGACAGGAAAGTTTGGAAAGTGAAAAATATCATGGAAAAAATGAAAAAGTAAGTAATTAGAAAAGTAAACATGAAAGATAAATTAACAAGTAGACAACAAGAAATTATCATAAGAAAAAGAAATTGTTATAAATAAAATCATAAATTTCGGTGATGTGGAATACTATTCGTTATTAAGTTTGTCATTTTCTAATTTTTGACGTTACAATGTTTATCACTAAAATTATAATTTCAGCACCCTTGAACTAATGAAGTCTATAGAAAATAAGCTTGAGAAATTATTACCAATTATAAATTTTTTGTATGAGCTGACTCTATCCATAAGTAGTTGTATAACTTCTCATTTAACATATTTTTATTAATAATTTTACTTTTATTTTTCAACTTTTGATAAAAAATAAAGTATACTTCAAGACTTCTTAATGCCAAAAAATAAACTTCTTTATGTAAAAGGCTTGATGTTTGATCTTTTATCTAAGATCTCTTTTTATTTTCTTTCTCTTCACATAGTTTTTGGAAAAGACTTATTCAATTTCCTTAAGTTTCATAATATTAACTTATTTAGCCTTCATTCATTATTTTTCACTAACACATTTTATTGATGTAAAATTTTTTTTAATAACAACAATATAATATGATGACGACCTTCTTAACCATGACCAAGAACTTACAAGAAGATGAATGTCATTTATGAAAAGTAGGTCTAAATCCATATCGTTTGGACCTTATCTAGGTTATAGTTAGCAGAGTAGGAATAATTTGAGTCTTGTATCATGGACCAAGTAGTATAGGATTTTCTTTTTGGATATTGTATAATGGGTCAAGTAGTGTAAGTTTCTTGGTCCACTTGGGACAACGAAGGTCAACACTCAATGTTGACCCAAGAGAGATGCATATTCTAGAGTTGATCACATGAGTCAATCTTTTGTCCTAGCTTGGTTTGTAAGGAAGAAGGACGCCCCACCTTTGGGAGAGAGTGGTTGCGTGTCATGCTCCTAATGGAGATAATTTACCTTAGGTAGTGGTCATGTGTCACTTTAGAAATGGAAATGATTCTTCCATGTTAGTGGCCACATGTCTACCTCCTAATGGAGAGAAGTTTTACCCTGGTTTCCAAGCTAGCCAAGTTGACGTTTTTAAGGTTTTTTCCTTTACAAATTTGGAGACACCTTAAGGCTATAAGTAGAGGTGTCTCCTCCATGTAAATTCACTTTGAGATTAGTATTATTATGTTGTCAAATTATTGTGTCATCATACTTGTTTCAAAAGTCATGGCTTAACTACCATCTATGAGAGTTGGCCTAACCTCTCTTAAAATCCATCAAAAACCATACCTTAACTCCAAACTGATATTAGAAGTCAACTCAATGAATTATATCCACTTGTAATCACCATCTCATTAAACTTTTCTAAAATAGATATCTATTTTTCATTAACACTATATATATATATATATATATATATATAAAAGATTTTTCCAATAACTTTTTTATAAAATTATAGTCTAACTTCTATTTAACTTTAAAAACAACTCATACTTATTTCAAATCAGTTATTGAAAACCAACATAGCCGAAACATAGTACCAATTCATTTAAATTTATCCTCGAATCCCAAAACCATTCATATAAGTTCTAACCACTAGAATAATTAAGCTATGTTATATTCTCCTCCCAGCATAATTTTTCAGCCAACATATTCATTCCAATCTCAATATATCCAACTTATATTTAATGCCAAAAATATAATTTTTGCATAACTTTTCTGATATTAATTAAAGACAATTATATCCACCAACTATCGCATTCCTTTCTTTATTTAGCAGAAACAATACCTCTATGCCATACCCATTTCACACAGCACACAACCACTAAGCCAAACTGATTTTATTGATTTAATACTCATTTTTTATTTATTTAAATCATCCTTATTTATTTCACATTTTAACTTTAAATTAAGTAATTTTCACATCAATTAAATTATATTCACGAGACCTTTTATCCCATCACACTAAACTCTTAACTAAACAATGTGATACTTTTATTTAACACAAATAAACTTCTTATACAACTTGTATTCAATGGCATTAACAATCAGATCTTACAGTTAATTAACATAGGTAAAAACAAGTCATTTATTAATTTTTCTAATATTGGAATTGATTTTAAATCAATTATGAATAGATATTACATCTATAAGGTTAAACTTTGTAATTAAAATTCTATTGGTGTAAGAATTTTAGTCTAATAAAGTTTTTAATGATTTTTATATGTAGTGTATGATTTGTAACATATGTTAGATGAAATCACCTATATGAGTGTCAAATGGGATCACTTACAAGATATTTAAGCAAGTGTTTTATAGCTCTCATGAATATCGGACATATTTATGGCTTAATAAGCGCAACACAATGATAAGAATAAGAATTGTAGGGTTGTATTGTAATTGGTAACGCATGTTTAGGATTTTTAGTTTATATAACTTGTTATTTCAACTATATTGAATGTTATGTTTCTCACTATAGGACTGATTTATATAACTTGTTATTTCATTTGATGCATTACTTTTACATGAGAGCCAAAAGTTTCTTCTAACATTCTTTTTATTTCTTATTTTTTGCAATATGTAGAGGATTGTTGTGATAAATAAAATACACAAAAGAATAAGCTCTACTTTTGGCTCTCAGCACCCCCATGGTGGGATTTCGTTTTGTGCTTTGATCCATGATCCATGGTTGTTGTCTTTAACAAAGAAGAAAAGGTCTCCAACGTGTTCCTTATTTTCTAGAATTGAAATGTAGTTTGCCTACCTCTACGGATGGGTCTTCCTTATGTTTTCGTCACTAAAAATAAGGTGAATAAATTAGATGTCTAATTATAATCCTAATTTATTATAGAATTGATTAATTTTTTCAATTTATACATTCTAGATTGGTACTTATATTACCTTCCTTTGATCTTGAAGCTTTGAGACGGTGAATTTGGTTTGAACTTGCATTAGAAAATGAGCAATTTTCATCAATGTGCATCTCCATGCTTAGGTCAGATTTGGGTAATGATAATGTCCTTAAAGCAATTGATGAAGAGGAACTTTCTCAATTCCAATGAAGTACATATCACTTCCTTGCTTTGCCTTAGATTCTTCCAATATCAATCTATGCTATCGTGAACCACAACTTCACCTTAATGTTCATGGTTTCTTGTCATATACAATAATTAAAGTTGTGGCCCAATTCATCAGTGCTATCATTTCAACTGTAAGTACCTCTTTAAAGTGCTCATTAATGCTTCTTTGTAGCCATATATAAGATACCTAAATTCAATATTCAATATCAAATATCTATATCATACTGAAAAATCGTAATCAACGTACGTGTAATAGTAAATCATCTATGATTTAACTAAATGATTTAGAATAATTAACTTGAATATTCAAAAAAAAAAAAATCATGTTGAAAACAGGAATATTTACTTTATGCAACTTCAAGACTACCAATAATGAAAGGTGGTGGGATGCACAGTGTGAAGGCAAGAATGAACAACTTTCAACCAAGACAAAAAAATATAACACAACATCCTTAAAGAGAGGACAAGATTGAACACTTCATTAGAGATAATGTTTTTGTCTATATGTATGCTACCCATATGTTCTAAACCTTTTCTTTTCTATTCAATCAAACCATCATCTTCCTCTTAGATATTTATTAATGGAAATTTATCAATTTGAAGATAATGAACCTAACAAGAGTATAATTTTAATGGAAAAAAAAACAATACTAAAAATGCTTGAAACACTACATTTAAAATTTTGTTCCGAAAGAAAGTTTGACCTAGCTATAGCCATCTTTATTATACCTAAACATCATTATCTTTGGAAGTTCTGAAGATTCTCTAGCTGTGAAGTTTTCAGTTTTGGATGACTCTCTCCCTACCTATGGAGGGACCTCCCCACTTAAAACAGTTATCATACTATTAAAAGCAAAGCTATGCTTTTCAACTACTCAAACTTCATATTTTTAATACATTATATATTATATACTCCTCAAACTTTACACATTCTTTTAACTCTTGTATTAAGTTCAACTAATTACCCTTCTTCTAGTTAATTCTCATAAAGTAAGTTTAAGTGATGCCACTTTGAAAAACATAATTTGAGTTCAAGACTAGAACTATAGTTCGAAATTTCATATTTAATTATTAAATGGGTATTCTATTGACATATACATACATTATTTTAATCATATCAATAATCTACACTAGTGCAAAATGTTGTTTAACGTCGATTATTTTGAGTTTTTAACGTCTAAAAAACAACCGACGTCTATTCCGGTGACGTCAATGGGACGTCGGACAAGCATATAACCGACGTCTATAGTGACGTCAGTCACTGACATGTCCGACGTCACTAAAACGTCGAAGTAGGACTAACTGGACGTCTAAAGACAATATATAAACGTCGGTCTGCGCAATAACTGACGTCGAAAAGGCATTAAAGACTTCGAAATTAACACTAACTAACGTCTAAAAGGTACTATAGACGTCGGTGTACACATTAATCGACGTCTAATCCAGTGGTTGTGTTTTAGTGCAGTTTTGTTCCCGTCTTTGGATAGCCTAGTAGCACAATCTCCTTTTGCTAGTTTCCCAAAAAAAAAAGCTTGCGTCTTTTGAATTTCTTATAGGTCCCTTCAACCCAAAACCGAACCTGGGTTATTGCTTAGTTCCATTTTCATCCGCAAGAGGGAAAAATCAGGGTGAAACGATAACTAGGCAACCCAGGATCGTTTTTGGGTTGAAACGACCAAAAGAAATTCACAAGACGCCGCTTTTTCTTGGAGGCAGCTAGCAAATGGAGAATGTGTTACTACGTTACCCCAAGAAAGGAACAAAACTGCACTAAAACACAACACAAAGAAAGCAAATTTTAATCAGTTGAATCAGAAGATAATCGATGAAAGACTAAACAAAGTTTAAACGGTAAGCATAAAAAAAAACCACGCACCTGGGATGTAATGTCGCAAGAGAGAAAAAGGAGAGGATGAAGACGATAAAGATATCAGAAACAACAATAGAATTCCGCAAGAGAGAAAAAGAAGAGGTGCCACAAGCGAGAAAAAGATGAGGTGCCGCAAGAGAAAAAGGAGAAGAGGAAGACGATATCAGAAACTACAATGTCGCGAAGGGTCTGCGGTTTATTTAAAATGAAATGGGGCATCGGTTCCCCGTGAACACCGATGTCTATAGTCACCGAGACGTCGGTTATCTAACTAACTCGACGTCCAAGATAACATTTAAAGTGACATTTTTAATGTCATTAGACGTCGGTGTCCAGGGGGGCTGACGTCTAGTGCGTTGAACCGATTGACGTTTCATTTCCTGTCAGGGAAGTAGATGACGGTTGACAAAGGGCGCCGACGTCTATAATACTATAGACGTCCGTCACTGCTACCGGACGTCGACGTGCCTCGAATTTTGGTGAACATAATTAATTACAGGCACATAGACGTCGCGCACCCAGAAATGCGACGTCTATTTTGCATAAATTTTTGTCTTCCCGCCTTCCAGACAGGCTATAGACGTCGGTGATTGACCACGCGACGTCTAAGCGTTTTGGAATCAGGTGACGAGCATTAATTGCACCCCTAGTAGACGTCGGGCCCCCAGCATAAGCGACGTCAATGGCCAGGAGAAGTCTGTCTTCTCGCCAACCTCCATACATTGGACGTCGGTTTACGTCAGAGCCGACGTGTATTATATAATAGACATCGAGTCCCCTTCAAATCGACGTCTAGGTTACCACTTATTTACACTAATGCCACCGTGCACTCATATACGTCGGGCTACGCGTTAACCGACGTCATATGGGTGACGTTAAACAACGTTTTTCCACTAGTGTAGGTAGAATTTCTAATACTCTTTAGTATCAAAGATTGAACAATGTGAGTTAGTAATTTAGAAATGACGCAATAACCAATTTGCATGACTAAATATGTTAAATAAGAAGTAACTTAAATAGACTCAATTATATTCATTATGATATAGATAATATCAATTTTACAAAAATCGATTTTTAAGTATATTCCTAATGGATATATGAAATCGAACTATATATATCCTTACAACACAACACATACTAAAATGAAGAGTTTTGATTGTGTCATAATTGATTCTATCTCTATAGGGTAGAAAATTTTGTGGTTGGATATACTTTTTGCCTACCATTTCTTGGAAAAGATAGTGTATGAGAGATATTATTGCTTTGGAACACCATTCTTCTCTTTTCAAAAAGTTGTTTTTTTCAAAGCTTCACTATCCATCACAAATTGTCATTTTGAGATGCACAACTCACCTATTGCCTAGTTAGAGTACTCAACATAGACACCTCACTTTCCAAGAAGAAAAATAAGTATTAGATTGTGTAGCTCACTTTATGAGCATATTTTTTTATTTTCTGGCATCTAGATCATATGCTTGCAACATGTTCGAATGGTGTTCCTTTCTCTCTCTTTACACATCTTCATAGTGGTCCATAGTTTGGTCTATTTGCACTATAACATATCATCCAAAAGAAAATGAAACTCAGAAAAAGAATGGCAGTGATGAGTGATACCAACAAGCTTGATGTTATATCTCTTAAGCCTTGTCGTCATCTCAACAAACTGTAGCAAGATGTCTACGATCCCTCATCAAATATACCAATCAAACTTCACAACAAGCTAATATATACTCTTATACTACTGTTGCAAGTTTGGCTTATGTGTACTTTATGCTGCTTTAATTATTCAAACACTTTATATTATATTATATATATATATATATATATATATAATATTTTTCTTTCTTCTAGAATTTTAAATAACTATTTTAGGCCCTAATATTCGTTTAAAGATAAATGAATAACATTACTTTGGGAATTTTAATAAAAAAAATATATCAGTATCATAGGTAAATGTTATATTATAATACTGATAATCGTCTCGTGTAAAGATTATTGAACTTTTTATTAATAATGTAATAAGTTAATTAATGTCACATAATGCTAACGATTATAAGATACTTTTAATTATATAGAGACTAAAACCATCGCAGGATTAAAATCAAAACTTACTGATCATTTCACAATACTTAAAATATCTTTATGTTTATCATAAATATACTTTGTCCTCTTAAAACCTATTGCATACAGCTTTTTTACATTAAAAACAACTCTGAATAGATCACTTATTTTTAATAATTTAACTATTTCCATATAAATACATTTTTTAAAAACGAATACAGAGGCATAATTTATTTAAAAATAATTAGTAAAAAAATAATATTTAAATAATATTATTCATCAATTTGAAACTTCCATTAATGAATTTGAAATTTCTTTAAAATTGATTCTGGAAGTCATTTTGGGACGAGTTAAGAAAATTGTCAACAAAGAAAATGGCTCTTGGTTGCAAATGGGCTTACAAGACTAAATTGAATGCAGCTGGGGCTATAAAGAGATATAAGGTATGTCTTGTTGCCAAAGGGTTCACACAGACTGAAGACATGGATTTCTTTGAAACTTTTTCACCTATTATGAAGACCACAACTGTAAAATTTCTTATCTCCATTGTTGTTTCTTGCAAATGGTTTTTACACCAGCTTCACGTTGATAGTGCATTTTTGCATGGTGATTTGGATGAAGAGGTTTATATGAAACCTCCCCCAGGACTGATTCTTCCAGAACCTTTGGTTTGTAAATTGCATAAGTCTTTATATGAGCTTTGACAAGCTTCTCGGCAATGGAACTCTAAACTCACAGCTTCCTTAATCTCTCATGGTTTTTCTCAAAGTCCTGCTGATCATTACTTATTTATTAGACAATCTGCTACTTCTTTTACTACTTTTTTAATCTATGTGGATGATATCGTTCTAACTGGTGATAGCATGAAGGATAATGTTGCTGTTAAGAAATTTTTACATCAAGAATTCAGAATCAAAGACTTGGGCAATCTCAAATATTTTCTTGGTTTCGAAGTTGCTAGATCACGGCAGGGTCTTATCCTTAATCAACGAAAATACTACTTAGAAATTTTAGCCGAATTTGGTCTCACTAGCTGCAAACCAACACCTTTTCCTTCGAACCCTACTGATAAGCTCAAGGATGATGATCGTGATCTTCTTCCAGACCCTACTCCTTATAGGAGATTAATTGGTAAGTTGCAGTATCTAACAAACACCCGACCTGATATTTCTTTTGTTGTTCATCAAGTTAGTCAGTTCATGTCCAAGCCCATATCTCTCATCTCAATGTTGTTTTCAGAATCTTGAAATACCTCAAGGTTGTCCTGGCTTAGGTCTTTTTTATCCTTCCAACAATCCTCACAGACTTCAAGCTTTTTCTGATTCAGATTGGGCTGCTTGTTGCATCTCTAGAAAATCCACCACTGGTTATTGTGTATTTTATGGGAGTTTTCTTATATCTTGGAAATCAAAGAAGCAATCCACCGTGTCCAGGTGCTCTACTGAAGCTGAATATAGAGTTTTAGTCTCTGTTGCTTGTGAATTGCAATGGCTGAGATATGTTATGGATGATTTATGTCTTCAAATTCCACTTCCTTTCCCTACATTTTGTGATAATCAATCTGTCATTCAACTGGTCAAGAATCCTTCCTTTCATGAATGCACAAAGCATATTGAAGTGGATTGTCAACTTATTCGTGCTAAGATTCTTGATTGGCTCATTGTTTTTTCTCATGTTCCTTCGAAACATCAACTGGCAGATATATTTCAACATTAATTTGTCCAAGATGGGCTTGCTCACATTCACTACCTATCTTGAGGGAGGGTGTGAGATATATCGTTTATATCCTTTTGTTATATTAGCTAGCAAGATATTTTATTTTGGGTTAAATATGTTTTTAGTCCTTATACTTTTGGGCGATTTTGGTTTTAGTCCATTTTCAAACTAAGATACAATTTAGTCCTTCAACTTTAGAAAACTCTGGTTTTAGTCATTTTTACCAAATTTTTTTAACTATATTTGCTGTTTCAAGCACGTTTCATTATAACATTTGAATTGTTTACACTGTTTGACACATTTTTGCTTCAATGTTAATTGAGAAACGCGTTTGAAACAACAAATAAAGTTAAAAAAATTTGGTAAAAAAAACTAAAACTAAAGTTTTCTAAAGTTGAAGAACTAAATTGTACCTTAGTTTGAAAATGGACTAAAACCAAAATCGCCCAAAAGTTTAGGAAGTAAAAACATATTTAACCCTTTTATTTTCAATTAATGAGTGGTGGTCAGACTGTATTTTTTTTTTCTTTTTCTTCTCTTTCGTTTTGCTCAAAATATACTGAATATATATTTAGTATTATGTGACTCTTTTGTTAAATTGGAATAATGAGGATTAAAGTTATTTTCATTTCACATTATCATTTCTTTGTCAAATTTAGCACTAAATTATTTTATATAATTATTATTTATGTTCTTTAATGTTACCAAATGAACAGTCAAAATTCTCAATTTTTAGAAACTTAACATCAAATTTTCTGTATTAATAGAAGTAAAATTAGTAAAAAAAATAATCATTTATGTATGTTTTACTTTATAGCTCGAGCAGGAGTTTATTAATATTAATTTTAATAGAGCCAAATTATAAAATTAATAATATTAATTTTAATCCAATTGTTCCATTTTAAAAATTAAAGAATTTGATATCCATATTGATGTTCTCTGGGTAACGCAAAAATTAAAATAATTTTTTTTAAAATGAATCTCTATTTATAGATTTTCAATATATTAATTTATAATACATTTAATCGGTTAAATCAAACTTTTATTGACTATTCTAACAAAATTTTGAGAAATAGTTACAACATCTCTTTATTTATTATAAGTGACTATCACACTTATTATTGTTAAATACATTCTTCATTAATTCTTCAGAACCAATTTAATTAGTTATAAAAGAACTTAATGGATTATAATTTTGAAATTTTGAAAAACACTTAAAACATTCTCTGGATATTATAACAATATAATTGATTAAATATCTGAAGAATAATTTAATCGAATATAGTTAAATCTAATTGATTAAAAATACTGACAAATATTTTAAATTTGATTTTAACTTTGTGTGTTGAATTAAAAAGTTCGAGTAAATATGTATAAATGACATGAATAAAAATAAAGAAAGCTAGAATCTAAGTCACAAATTCTTCATCATCAAAATTGTGTTAAAATTATGTTAAGACTTTAAGATACAAAATCTATCCTAAATATCAGTTATATCCTATTTTGCATCCTCCAAGGAACAATCAGAGATAAAACTTATAGATTAAAATCATTGAAAAACCTTTCGTATTTCATTTTAACTTTATAAAACCATTTTCTTTCAATTTCTTTCATAGTAGGTTGTGTGTTGGATTAGAAACACCTTGTGTATACTTTGTGTGAAAGACAAACAAAATTCAAAGAAAGTTAAACTTTAAAACACGACATCAACATTGCATATTTGATATACTCCTTGTGTCATATTTTTGAGTTTTGAAGAAAATGAAACATATAATAATAATGTAATATTTTTAAAAATTTTGCAAACTTATAAGAAAAGGAATCAAAGCCAAAAACACCTTTTGGCATCGGTTCAGTGCGAACCGAAGCCAAAAGTTGCACCAAAATATTCAAAAAAATTTAAAACGTTTGTTAAATTTTATTTATTTTCTCTAAAGAACACATATGGCTTTAGTTATTTGACCAACTAAAGCCATATCCCTTTTCTACTACGGTTCAAGGATCAACCAAAGTTAAAAGGTGCATCAAAATATTCAAAAATTTTCAAAAAGCGGTTGATTTTTATTTATTTTTTCTGAATAGGACATATGGCTTCAGTTGTTTGACCAATTGATGTCATATCACCTTTCTACAACAGTTTTTTGACCGAAAGTGACAATTTTGAAAATTTCTCAAACTTATAAGCCCTGATTTCAAAGGAACCGAAGTCATACATACCTTTATGCTTTGGTTTTCCAATAATCGAGGCCAAAAGGTGCATGAAAATTTTTAAAACTTTTCAAAATTTTTGCTATCATTGTTATTATTTTATTTCAACAAGCACATTTGACTTTGGTTATAACATAATCGCTTTAGTTATTCAATAACTAAAACCATATATCTTTTTTTGCTTTGGTTTCTTAACAACCGAAGCCAAAAGGTGTGCCAAAATTTTTAAAAAATTTTAGAATTCTCACTATTGTTTTAATTATTTTATATAAGCAAAAAGATTTGGCTTTAGTTAAGCCATACATCTTTTTCTGCTTCGATTCCCCAACAATCAAGATCGAAAAGTGTGTGAAAATTTTCAAAATTCTCATTATTATTTTAGTTATTTTATTTAAGCGAATGGATTTGCCTTCAATTATTGTATAATTGAAGCCATACATCCTTTTCTTCTTCAATTCCCCAACAACTAAGGCTAAAAAATGTCAATCAAGACTTCATTATCATTCATATATATGTTGATGACATTATCTTTGATGCTACTAAGACTTCTCAATCATGACGCAATAAGAATTTGAGATGAGCATCACGGGTGAGCTAAATTTCTTTCTCAGACTGCAAATCAAGCAAGAAAAAGATACAATCTACACTTGTCAAAGGAAGGACATCAAGGAGTTGCTCAAAAAGTTCAGAATGGATGAAGCAAAGGAGATGAAAACTCCAATGTATCCAACAACTAGCCTAGGGCTAGACTAAAGCTCAACAAAAGTGGACAACACCCTATATCGACAAATGATAGGTTCACTTTTGTATCTCACCGCGTCTAAACCTGACATAATGTTCATTGTTTGCTTGTGTGCGAGATTTCAGCCAGAACCAAGAGAAACTCATCTAGGCACTGTTAAACGAATATTTCGATATCTCAAAGGAACAACCAGTCTTGGCCTATGCTATAAGGGAAGTGAAAGCTTCAAGCTGGGAGGCTACTGCGATGCCGATTATGCTAGAGATAAAGTTGAGCGTAAAAGTACAAGTGGAGGTTGCCACTTCATTGGAAGAAACCTAGTATCGTGGCTAAGCAAGAAGCAGAATACGATCGTGTTGTCAACAACAGAAGCTTAATACATATTTTTCGCACACTACTGCTCATAACTCTTATGGATCATGAATCAGCTGGAAGACTACAACTATCTTGAAGGTAAGATTCCTATCTACTGTGATAATAATCAAGCAATTAGCTTGTCTAAGAATCCCACATTGCATTCACATGCAAAGCATATTGTGGTCAAACATCACTTCATATATGATCATGTTAACAAGGGTACCATGGATTTACAATATGTAAACACAGAGGATCAGCTTGCTGAAATCTTCACTAAGTCATTAGTTGAAGATAGACTTTACCGTCTAATCACCCTTATTGGTATGAGAATCATTGAATGAATTTGATTCAACATTTTTTAGATTGTTCATATAGCTTCTAGAGAGTCAAACGTCTAAGATACATAGTCTAAATGACATCATATACAACATTATCTAAGACAAATCATCTACAAGAAATTTTCATACATGCATTAGATAGTGTCTATATGTTGAGTCTGTCTCTAGAAGTTGTCTAGGATTTTGACACTTGAATACCTCTATATATATATATATATCCGTAATTATTTTCAAACATATTTTCCAAACAATTTTTCAAACAACTTTTCCAAGCACATTTTCCAAAAAAAACTATGTATCTCTGATTTCTTATATGAGAATACGTAGGAGTAAGGTCAATTTTTTATGTGCTTCCCAAGAAAACAAAAAAAAAATTCTTTCATGCAGTCTCACATTGTTATTTTTGGGAAAACAATAAAATTTTGAAAACCACATCATCTTTACATATCTAATTAAAGATATTGCTTACAGACACGCCATGTAAAATATTAGTACCTTCTCTACACGTAATGGACTTCCAAACTTAAAAAATATGATTTTGTAAACAATACTTATATTTTTATATGATTTTTTCATAACTTTTCATAATAAACTATAATTACAGCTCTCAAATTATGATTTTCAAACTTTATTTATTTTAAAAAAAAAATATCGTCATCCATCACAAGTTGCGACACTTATATATATGTTAAATTAATTAAAATTTGATTTATAATTACATTTTGTACATGTCTCATTGGTAAGTTTTGTTACCATACATGTAAACCTCACTCTTTCAATCAAAATTATGAACTTATCTCATTCAAGAAAATTTAGATTTCATAGTTGATTAACACGTAAATTTTAAATATTCCTTATATTTTATAAAAGTTTGACCCCATTTCTTGTTGATTTTTAAGTGACATAAAATAAAAATGTTGACGTGAAATCAGTTACTATCCAATATACCCCAAATATAAATATAGAATACATTCAATCAAAATTTCAAAAAATATATAAAATATAAATCAAAACATATGTAAATTAAATATTTAAAGGATTGGTCTTATCAACTTGTCAAATAAGACAATTTAAAATCCAATAAAATGACTATTAGTACTCTTTTGAAAAACTAAAGTTCACTCACTAGAATATAACAAACAAATTTTCCAAAACAATATAATTTTTGTTTAGGGTTGAACATAACAAGTTATATTAATTAAGGGTTCTACAAATGTGTAACAAGTTATATTGTAAACTTTATTTCTATTGAATCTCCAATATTTTTATTTTGCTTTGGTTGAAAGGCCATAGATAGAATGGAAACCACAATTACCAATCAATCAATACACACAATACGAAACTCATAGGTTGCTTTCACAATTACGCCAACTATAATTATCATTTCCACAAGCTTTTCTTTTAAATATGCATTTTAATATAAATGCATATCCAAACTCTACAAAGCTATTTAATATAAAATTTAACTATTCAAAGACAAATACACATAAAACGAGTCACATTAGGGTGGGCAAACTGCCTATTATAAAAATTTATAGTTAATTATAAACTATTTCAAAAAACAAAAAAACTGTACTGCACTAAAAAGTAGTTCACAGTAACTACACTGAACTATTTTTTAGTTCAGATTAACTGAACTGCACTAAAAACTCTAATACAATATCACATCAATTCTTCTTCTCCACCAATGACTTTAAATATCTCTTCACAATATTTATTTGTTGACATCCCATTCATCTGAAATGAATTTCACTAATATAAAAATCCAATAATCACACTCCAGAATAAAAAAAAAAGTCATCAAACTTCCAAAATCAAAAAATTAATTTCTTCAGAAAGAACATTAACAAAGCAAATGAAAGACACAAAGAAACATTTTTATTGTAAACGAGGAGATGCAATTAATGCGAATAATTCATGTCATGATTTCCAATGACTGAGCTGTTATGTTTAATTCAATTTCATGGGATGAAGATGAATAGATACGTTCAAGTGTTTCAGGTGATTTTCGTATTTCACAGCTATATAAAAAACATCGTGCAGTAATATAAAATAAATAGTATTTTAAATAACTTTCTTCAATTCCACGATTTAAAGTTTGTAATTATATATTTTATTTACGGCTTTTTTGAAACCGACTATGCTTATGTTTGAATGTCAGGATACTTATGTTTGAATGCAAAGTTTAGTTTAGATATATATTTAGTTACCGCTTTTTAAACATAACATGCTTATGTTTGAATGGATAGTAAATGAATAGTATAGTTCAGTTATTAATTAACTTAAATAAATTCAATTTTTTAAAATTGAACTATAAAATAATACAGTTTGGATATTATATTAATTAGTTCAATTTTTTTTAGTTTATTATGATGCAGTTAACTATAATTTAGTACAATTTAGTTAATTTTGTCCAACCCTAGTCCACATTTTATGTTGTATCTCTCTATATATTTATATATCATAAGAGAAGGAATTCAACTCTATGATATAATTGTTGATGAATTTATTCGTAAAGTGATTTAACTAATAAATCTAACAATTAAAATTGATTTTCCCTTTTAAACAGAGAAAAAAGAATTGTGTATATTTTCATTATTCTTGTTTTCTCATATTCCATGAGAGAATGAAGTCACAATAAATTTAAAGAAAAAATATTATATTTATCATAATAAATTTTTACATCTTAATTAAGTTAACATTTCAAAATTCAACGTTCATGTATCATTACATGAAATAATATGTTTCGGTATGGATTTGTAGGATTGAGAGACTAACTTTTCTGATGTGATTTGGCTTCTTTTCGGCACTTGGAGCTCCTTGTTTCACTCGCTTGTCTTTAATATGGATTGCTCAGTTTTTGATATAGATTTCTTCGACGCACTTGATAAAGGGGGAGGTAACTACAATGGTACTCCAACTCAGTAGAACTTACCTAGCTTTTGACCCTGACCTTGTATTTATAAGTTGTCTCATGGATTTTAAACTAGCACAAATCCAATAATATAAAAAGAAACTTATCTTTAAATTCGGTTAGTTACTTATAAACTGTTGTCAATTGTGAATATCCCGAATCATTAAGTTATTATTTACTAGATTGTTGGCCCAATTAATTATTAACCTAATTAACGTGCTGGTCTTACTAAACACAAATCACTCAACTTTTGGCTCAATTACAGCCTAACGTAAACATAATATAAAAGAAGAAAAAAAAGACATGAAAGACCAAACTAAATTTATGTAAAAGATAATACAAAACAAATTCCTTACAAAACATAAATCAAACAAAACTTAGGAAATTAGAACTGAGGTAAAAACTTGACAAAAGAATGAAAATGCTATATTTAATCTAAATGTGCAAAGCCATTATATCAGTATATAAATACTTTTGTATCTCTACAAGAAAAGAGAATTTCTTAATGCATGCACTCTTACTTCCTTTAAAAATAGGATCATGATGCTAAAAAAAATACATTCACTTTATATTCATTATTCTACTTTTCAATTTCTCTTTTTTTTATATATAAATACAAAATTTCACTTTTTAAATAAATATTTTACTCCCAAAAGTTATTTTGTCAAATAGTTCCTATAGTTGAAAAAATTACTTCTTTTAAAAATTATAATTACAAACAAAAACAAAAAGCTCAAACATTAATATTGATTTTAACTCTCTACATATCAGAAATTTTCAAAGAACATGAATGGTTCTCCTAAACCTTGATTTGATAAAAAAGAATTCAAAATAAAATATTAAAAGAAATTTTAAATTTAATTCAATTCCATAAAATCAATTTATAAATAAAATATACATTTATTAAGTTTGTATCCATTTATATATATTTAAAATATTTATTAAAAATAAAACTTTTAACACATTTTTTTACCTCAAAAAATATATATATATTTTAAAAATAAGACTAAATATTAATAAAAAAATCTATAACAAATAATACAATAAATAAATAAATCTTATTAAATAAACTTATTCTCTAATTCAATCTCACAAAAATTATTAAATAAAATAAAATCTACATTTACTTGCATACTTTAAACTAATTGTATAAAAAAGAGCTCGCGTACGCAACAATAGGTTCGGCTACAGCTTTTCCACATTAATGTGTGTCAGAAACGTGTCGAATTTATAAAACATGTTATTAACTAATGATTTGATAAAGTGGACACAAACAATAACTATATTTTTTAGAGAAATAGAAAGTGGGAAATATATTATTCAAGTTTTTTTTTCTTTTTAAACTAACAAACAATCTATTTTGCATTTCTTTTTTCTATTTGAATTTATTTTTAAATGGTTTTTACTTAAAAAATTTCTTTTTCTGTAATAATGACAAGATAAAATATCTAAAATAAATTAAATTTTTGTACTTTTTAGATTTTAAATAAATGGATTAAATTCTTTAATACTTATAATGTGTTAAGATTAAGCTTCATAGATTAACACAACCTGTCTTTTTTTTTCTTTATTTGTGTTACCTACTTTTTCTTTTGTCTTTGTTGACGACTATCGTCTTTCTTTTTCATATATTTTAAGATAAATAATTAGTTTAATATAAAACATAATAATATATTTTATTTTTAATACAATTAAAAGAAGTATAACTTTAATGTAAATTTTTTAGTTTCATTAATTTTATTTGATTTTTATTAATAATTATAGTAATTAAATACATTTTTAGTTTTTTAATAATTGTTGTATGTGTTTATTAAAAAATTTAATATCAACATATAATTAATCTTAAATGAAATATTTCATCCTTTATTTTTCATTTTATAGATTTTAAAAATATCATATTCTTTAAAATTAATTACAAATTAACATTAATTTCTTTCTTTCTTAAATATATGTAATCTAATTTGAACTATAATTAAGTTGAACCCAAATTAATATAATTAAAATTATTGTCTAAATTTTTATTTTATTTTTTCATATGACTGTAAGACCCTGAAATTGATTTCAAATTATATGTGCAACAAAGGTGATAATAGAAGCTCTATGAGTATTAGACCGTTATAAGATATTAGACAATATGACTTTGTTGGGTGAAAACAACTAAATCATTATACAAGGAATAATAGATTTCTTTAGGTTATGAATTTTTTATATTTTGATATACGAAATATCATATAAAATGATTAATTTTGAGAGAATTATTTTGGAGGATATTAAGAATACATTTATTATGAAAATTGTTGGGAAAGATTTTGCACTTAAGACTAAGGTAAATATTGATGAATAATTTAGATATTGATATCTTTTTTAACAGATAAAAGATTTGATGATGCGTGAATATTTTTAAAAGATTATAGAGTGAGTGAAGAATTATGCTTTATGAGAAAACAAATAAAAATATGTTGAATAAGAAGTTTATCCAACCAAGTGTATTATCATGAGGAGTTGAATTTTGGTCGAGGTTTATTCGACCGAATTTTAGTTGGAACCGATTCGGCCGAATTCCAATTGAGGGTGACTTAGTTGAATTTGGCTGAGGCCGACTCCATTGAATCTTAGTCAGGATCAACTCGGTCGAATTTTGTCTATGATGACTTAGTCAAATTTCAATCGAGGCTGACTTGACCAAATTTTAGTCATGTCTGACTTGGCCAATTTTGACTAGACCAGACACAGTCGGATTTCAATCATAAATGACTTAACTAAATTTTGATCATGGTTGATTCGACCAAAGTTTGGTTAGAACTGAGCTGGTTGAATTTTAGTTTGGGTCAATGTGGTCAAATTTTAGTTAGGTCCGACTTGATCGAGTTTCGAACAAGAAAAACTAATAAATCTTTGGTTAGAGACAACTCAAACTTACTATTAAATGAGAACTTTAAGTACACCTTAATTTTAGATTTTCAAAATCTAAAAAATTATCTAATCTAAATTCAATTTAAGTCCAATTAAATAATTGAGATTTAGATTGCAAAAATCCAAATCCACTTAAATTGATTGAAATTTAATATTCTAAATTCAAAAAAATTATCCGATCCAAATTCAATTATATAAATGGATTTAAAACATAAGAATATGAATTTAGATTTATGGTAAATCTATTTAAATGGAGTTAAAAAAATATAAATTTAGATTATTATGAATTATATCTCAAAAGATGAATCATATATTTCAAAAGATAATGTAAATTAAAGCTAATTTTAATCCAATTTAAATTGGATTAAAAAAAATTAAATTTAATTAAAATAAATATGAATTTTAATTCATATTCATTTTAACTAAATCAAATAAATTTAGATTGTGAATACATCTTATTGAATCTAAATTTGATAAAAATTCAAATCATAGATAAAAATCCAATTCATACTCACCCTTAATTCTAAAATTATATTTAAAAAACTCAATAATATAACACAATCCATCAATACACAAGAAAAACACATTCTGACTTTTAGAGAAGATGCATAATAAGCTGGAACCACACAAATTCCCGTTACCAATTTTATTATAATGCATGTATGTATATCTTACGTACCCATTTATTTCACCACTTTTTTTTGTAATGGTCAACGGTTTAACATTTCTAATTCACTTTTATTTTAAGTATCTAATAAAGTGTTTTTGTAATTACCTAATAATTTCGACATTTTATCTAAATTTATTATTTTATTTGCAACAATTTTAGTATTCATCTATTGCTGATAATACAAGTATTCTTCTATCAATTTAGTTAGAATAATTTATATTAAAAAATTTATTGTATTAAAGAAACACATGCACTGAAGCATTTCTATTTATATGTAATAAAAATATATGTCACTATATAATTAAAAAATATATCAATTGTTATAACAAAGAAATGTAACGGAATCGACGGAAAAATTTAGAAATATCTCAAGAATTAGTTAGAACAAACAACATAATATTATACATCAAATATCAACAAATATTTTTTCAGACATTGAAGTAAAATTTTATGATTTGTTAGGTTCTTAATATTTAAAAAAAAAACTATTAGATACTCCAAAAAAAGGTAAGGTGTTGAAGAGTCAAAACTTATTTAAACCGCAAGTAAATATATTAATTAATTAATAATCCTTAAAACATGAAGGATTATTAAGGCTTATGATCCTTAAAAAAATGAAGGACATTATGCTTTTGGATGGACATAGAAGAGATTAACATTTCCGATTTGTGTTTCTATTAACATCTTTTTGCGTGTTGACAAGAGACTAAGCACCAACAAACACCATGTTGTAAAGCTATGTTTCTTGCAATATCAATTCAGTTCCACCAAATTTTAGATGCTTTAATAGAGAAAATTTAATAATCATGATATATATATTCAATCATACAGGAACATGAAGCATATATTTTGTTTGTCACTTATAATGAAATAATAGAAAAAGATTAGAGAGATAAATAGTATTTTTGAAAACATCTATGATCGATTGTAAAAGATATATAATAGAGCTGTCAAAATGGACTATTTGACTCGATCCGGTCCGGTTTACCATGGGTTAGTCACTTAGTGAGTTAACCCAACCCAGCTTACTTATTAACGAGTCAGAAAAATTCGAACCCGGCTCGACCCACCACGGGTTGGTGAGTAAACGTGTTGACTCACCAGCTCACTTAATTACATTTTTTTTAAATAAAAAAAATTTAAAAGTTTCTATAATTCAAATTTAAACAAATTTCACTCCCAATATAGGTGGTTAATTAATTTTGAAAATAAAAAACTTAAATAAATATTTCAAGAAAAAAAAGTAATAAATATTTTTTTATAAAATTAAAATTAAATTTTAATAAAATAAAATTAGGTAAGTGGGTTGGTGGGCCGGGCCCACCACGGGTTCAACCCGCATGAGTCAGATTTAAATGCGCCGGGTTGAAATCTGACCCACATAAAAAAAATACAATTTTTTTAAGCCCAACCCAGTCCGAACCCGTGGTGAGCCGGGTTGACCCGCGGGTTGTGACCCATTTTGACAGCTCTAATATATAACTTATATAAGATGTTTAGTCGTTAGTTTTTATGAAATATGTAAATGAAAAACGTTACAAAGAGCAAAACAATCATATATAAATTTTATAGTAGTTCAGTCAACCTGAACTGCATCCATATACATCAAATTGTATGCTTATCATGCATCTCAATCAAGAGTCAAAGTCAAATCTTTATCGATTTAACTTCGTACACTTAAAAAGGACAAAAAGTTACCATCTATCTTTTGGATATCAAGAAGATTTTTTACACTCTCGCCACCATAAATCTCCTTTCACCATAGAAGATCACATTGAAGCCATTCTTCATGGTCTCTTGGAAAAGTATGGCAGTTTTGTCACTTTCATTCTCACACACACCAATCCCTACAACATTGAAGAATATAAATGCCTTTCTCTTGTCTCAAAAAGAGGGTTTGAAAAAAATACAAAACTACATAATCTATTGTTATTAACAACAATATCATCTCTAAATCAAACAACACTTACAAAAACAAAGGTCCTTAATTCTATCAAAAATACAACAACTCTACCAATTGAAACAACTCATTCGTCAAGAATCAACACTTTAACAACAACAAGAATGCTACAAAAAGTTCTTGGTAACATTAGAAATTGCAATGTCAAATCTACAATGAATTTGGTCATATTACCATATATTGTTGGCACAAGTTTGAATATGACTTCTAACCTTCCATTTCTGCTAACCAATCTCAGTTTTGTCCCTTAGAATCCTAATGATATTCTTTTGATTTTGGAACGCCCTCCACTCTAAATGATCTTTTGTAGTACTCGAATAGTGACGCAGCATATGAAAAAGACTTATAAAATCTTCACTTTAATAACATTACATCTAAACTTGTTAAAAAAAAAGTTACTTTTAAAATTAAAAAAATAAGTGATTTTGTATTATTATAATTGAAGATTTTATTTAAAATTTTAGGTTTTAAATCTGTATCATGTTAGTATTATCTATATAAGACCTATGTCTTAAACTCTTAATTACAGATATAGATCCAATAATGAGTATGTCATAAAAATAATAATTAATTATATTAACTTAATTATTTTATTATTTTTTAACAAATCATTATTTTCAACATTACTTTTCATCATTATCATTAATTTTATACTTAATAGTCTCAAACCTTTTTTAGTTTTCATCATATTCTTAGTCAAACATTCATAAAGGAGGTTGTTGTTTAATACAATGAGTGAATTTTGATAAAGACTAAAAGAATTGTAAATTAACTAAACACTAAACTTTAAACTCTAATAAAATACTTCAAAGATCATTGATGTTTTTAAAGACCTCATAAGTAGTTAAGATATTGAATTGTGAAATTTTACACAATTGAAAAATTACAAAATCAAATTTTCTTGATGAGAATAGAAAATCTTCACGATTGATTGAAAATATTTTGATTGAGTATCATATATAATATATAGTTCCAATCATCATTAAAAAAATTATAAATATAAATCATTTAAGACATTTACTTTTAAGAGTTTGAGACATTAAAAATACAAAATAATTATTAAAGTAAAATAAGAATCACAATAATAAAAGAAAAACTTCATAAAGTACCTAATATAATTAAGCACCTAATATAGAAGTTGTTTATATGTTTTAGCCTATCAATATTTAGATTGATGGTACAACTGTAAATGGTAAAATGACTCAATTAATGAATTTGTCCATATTAAGAAAAATAGCAAGTTTAATTAATAATATTAAGTTTGCCTTAAACTATATTTTCCAAAATTAATCCTATTCAAATATCATTATAAAATTTAATCCATTTAAAATTGTCATAATTTAATATCTATCAAAGATAAAAATAAATGATATTTTATTTTCCATTTATTACATTCGAAACAAAAACTCGTAATTATATCTTTCAAGAAAACCTATATTAATACAGAAAAAATTATAAACTTAATTTTGTTAAAAAATGTAAAAAATATTTCTAATTTAGATCTTACAATAAGATTTAAAAAATCAACATTTTTTATAGTTTTTTCATGTCAGATTAATCTAAGTCGTAAGTTACATTATCTTGAATCATTAACTCACATTATCTACTCAGAGTTTAGTTAATATAAAGAAAAAATAAAAATTTATAAAACAATGTGACTGATGAAAGATCTTTTCATAAACTAAAAACAAATTAACATAAATTAGGAATAAGAAAACAATTTACCATGTATATTTTAACAAGATACGAGGATCCAACCGTTGAAACTCTTGAAATCTAGTGACACGTGCGCCTAAGAGAACTTTGTTAGTGTGGACCGCGACGTAGGATATAAAATAGTGTTTCTCTATTATTAAAAGTTTATAGAATGTGGAATAATGCGCAGCAGACTAGCAGTGTTTGAAAACGACGTGGTTTAATATAATAACTATTGTTCCTCTTTTGCTAAGTTGAAAATGACGCGGTTGCTTATGGATCAAGGGTCTTCATTGTTTTATTGGTTAAAGAAAATCCACAACAATGTATACATAATTAAATTAAGCAAATTACCGTCACATTCCCTAATATTTTCTCAATTTATATTTTCATTATTTTTGTTTTTTCAAGTAGTAAAATATATTCCTCCTTAGAATATAAATATAATATTTTTTAAACTTGATATATATACATATATATATATATATATATATATATATATGATATAAAATTAGGTGATAACTAATATATTTAAAATAAAGTACAAAAAATTCGCATAAGGGTGAGTGTAAATTTGAATCCTTATTTAACATATTGGATTTTGTGTTTAAAAGATTGATTTAATTAAGATTTATTATAATTATATTTATTATAATTATATTTATTGAGCATGAGATACAATAACATGTTAAAAATAAATTTTTAATTACATAAATATATTTTGAATATTCTACAATGTGTTAGTGTAATTGTAATTAAGTTAAGTTTATAAAAGTATCAGTATAATTTAATAATGCTTCATAAAACCTTTAAGATTAAGCCAAAAATAAGAAACAATAAAAGTCATAAGATTTCAAACCAATCATCACATGAAGATCACAAAAAAAGACATGAAAAAGTGAGGAAAAGAGGTATGTTGAAGAATCTGGCTAGCTTAGCAAGCTATCCATTAGACCAGCGAGAGTTTCTACAAACCATTTGTCCAACAAGAATTTTAGTGGCCCTAACGAGCCTGAAAATGTTTGGCTTAGCGAAAGGAATTATGGCCTAGTGAGTTTGAGGGAACAAAAAATAAAAATTGGATCTTGTATTTTTCTCTATTTGTTTCAACCAAAAGGGCTGCAATAATTCAATAATATTCACAATAAAAGATAATTTGAGACCAATATATCTTTAGATATTTTATTTGATATTTTTAAATAATTATTTTATTTAATTATATAATAAAATATCAAAAGATAATAACTACCAAATCTCTTGAAATCTTTATCATGTTTAGTTATACTAGACTGGGTTAGTTTGTTTGTCTAATGTAGGTTTTGGTTTTTAGTTCTAGAATTACTTTTAGGGAAATATAAATACTAGACTAGGCTAATTAGTTTGTCTGTGAATCTAATGAAATTTTAGAATTAACAACCCGGCCTTGTAGTTGTTGAGTTCATCCTATAATGAAGTCAAACTCATCTTGTAATGTTGTCGAGCTCATCCTATAATGTTGTCAAGCTCATCTTGTAGAGTTATTGAGTTCATCTCGTCGAGCTACCAAGCTCATCCTTTCCAGTTGTCGAGCTTATCCTCTGAAGTTATCGAGCTCATCCTCTTAAGCTATCGAACTCAACCTGCTATGTTGTCGAGCTTGGTCTATTATGCTGTCAAGCTTGGCCTGTTAGGTTATTATGCATGATTTAAGCTTATGAATTCATATGCAGTTCTAAACGTGATTCCGCACTTTAGTTTTATTTTTCACCGAACAACCTTAACGGTCATAACTAGTTAACTAATAAGGGAAACTCTTCTTCTACTTCAATCAACAACCTAGAGTTGGACATCCATTATTCTATTACTCAATGTTCAATGTAGTATGAGATTTTGAGTTTTTCATCCCAATGTATATGGACCTACCCAACACCTAAACCTGCACCCAAAAGTCAAGTCTTTTCAAATACAATCACAAACTAGTAATAACCAATACACGACTACCCTAACTAACACATTAATACACATAATCCATTGCAAGTTGAGTTATTTAGAAAGGATGTTGCAATAAAATGATTGATGTATGATTTGAGCTTACACAACAATTTGCATCAAATAATAAAGAGAAAAAATATGAGATTTCTAAGTTTCTAGTTACAATGGATACAATCTCATAGTCCCCTTAGAAGATGATTCAAATGTTTTTCGTTTACCATTAATTAACCTTTTTTACGAGATAAATAACAATGAACTACCATTCAATAAACCTAGTTGTGTTATAGGTACCACAACAATCTAAGGGAGGCCCGATGGAATTTTTTTTACTCAAGGACAATACATTGTTTTCTAACCAAACAATTCTAAATAGTCTTTTCATCAACATTAAAATCACAATTTCAACTAACACTCACGGTTTCTTATACTGAATAGAAGGGAACATAATTTCCTAACAATTCAACACAATATTAAGTGTCCAAGTAGGAATTACAAAAATTAAAATAGTTTAAACAAGTGACTCGTACCAGAATTACCAAAATTGAGTTAGTTAGATTAAACCTAATTTAAGTCCAATTCGATATTATGTATAAAATACATTACGTTGAATCAATTATTTGCACAAAATTAAACCAAATTAACTTACCCAAAAAAACCCTAACTTCCATCAATGGAAGAATGTCATAACTTACTTTGAGGACCAACAACATATAGGACATACAGTTGTTTTGTAAGGAGAAACGTTTTTAAAGTGATGCACACCATAGGTGGAGGCGAAAATTAGTGAAGATGAGTAAAGCAAAACCACAGACAAAGGTGATAGAAGGGAGAAACCTAGACTCAGGCGAGGTAATGGAGAAATGATGAGAGACCGAGAGGCGAGGGTAAGTGAAAACCTATGAGCGGAAAAATGAAAATTTTTAATCAATTTTACTCAGTCAATTCCGATGAATAGATCTATTGATAATAACATATATATACTTTACCTACAACATTACCGTTATATTTTTAGAATAATATATATACATTTATTGAGGAAATTACTGACAAATTATTTCGTCATTAGCATAACTAAAATGATTTATTGATAAATTCATCAATAACATAGTATTACCGATATAATATAATCTATTAATAATTATTTGTTAATAAATACAATATTTTTCTTATAGTAGAATATATTCTAATATATGTAGTTCCTTTTAAAAATGTGATGTTTACGTTTTTTTTTGAAAAATTTTAAACCACTTCTTGAAGGATAGTTAACACTAGTAGACATATGTATATATTTCCACACTCTTTATTGTTTGTTACAAATTATTACTAATTTTTCGTATAATTTATGCTAATTAAGATCATGTAATATTATTATATATTTACTATCTATGTCTCTCCTACCAATTATATATTTATGTACTAATGGTAAGTGTGAGAACTTGAAAATTTGAGATTTTAAAAAGAGTAAAGTAGAGCCTTAGACTAATAGGACCAAACTTTTATAATATAAAAAAGACTTTTTCAGAAACAACCTGGTTTATTTAGTCTATTTCCACTATCTCTCTTTAGAACTTTGAACTTCAGGTTCTCTGTCTTCTCTCTACCACTCTTTCTCATTCTGCCATTGCATGTCTGATTAGGTGGTGCTCCAGTGACCACGGCGTTGATAGCTTCCTATCCATCCGATTAGATTCTCGTTCTTCAGTGGGTAAGTGGTTCTTCTCCATTCTCCATACTTAGGGTTGTGCTCATGCAAAGATCCTATCTTGCATGTAGCTAGTAGTTTTTTTCTCAACTTCCTAGCTCAAACTTAATTTTAAGAGTTGCTCTTCCTCACCGAAAGGTGATCTGTAGGTCCTGTTAAACTCATTTTTGTGTGGGAGTTACTGTTTAGAGTGTTCCAGTCAAGCTGTGTTGTTCGTCCCTAAGGTAAGGGGAGCTGTGTTTTTGTTCTCTGATTCGGTGAAACAAGATGTGCATGAGCTAGGGTCTGTTTGAATTTGTGAATTACTGTATGTGTGAAACTGGCTTTGTATGTTGTTGCTATTTGAGCTGAAATTGATAATTTTATATGCTAGAATATGTGCCTTTGACTGATCAAGCTATAAAACTGTGTAGTGATGCCATGAACCGAATGGGATGTGTTTTGATTGCTTTGATTGTACATGATGAAACTGTTTGAGGTGGAAACCCTGTTGTAGAACTGAATTGATGAAGGGCAAGTGTTTGGAGAGGGTGTTAGGTCAAATGAGAGGAAGTGAGGTAGTGATTTTGGGCATTGGTGATCTTGAGTGCAATTGGGTTGTTTGGGTAACTTAGGTAGGTTAATTGTAACTTGTTAGGAACTTTAAACTGGTCTAAAACATGTCAAAATGGTAAAATTGGATTTGAGTCTCTAAGTTATGAAAATTGGTGTTCTAAAGGTGAAATTGAATCTTAATCACTTTAGAATTGGTGTAAGAATATTTAAAATTAATTGGCAAGTGTAATTAGGTGTAAATCACAAATTAGAAGAGTTGGAAATTTGTGAAAATGGCTAGAAGTGGTAACCTGGGTGTGTGCGTGTGCATAAATTTGCAGAATTCGCATTCTGCATATTATGCAGTCTCGCTATGTGGATGGTTTTTCATAGCGAGACCCTATAGAGGGTGCTCTTTGTCTTGTGACTCGCAGAGTGAATCATATCGCTATGCGACTGGGAGAATTGGGGTATTCAAGTTTGTTAATTCGCAAAGCGAGATTGGGCGCAAAGCGAAAAGGGTCTGGGGCGTGCTCTCTATTTGAGCTTTCGCATAGCGACCTGGGTGCGCTATACGAGAGACCTGGGGTCTGGCAGCTCTGTTTGCTAATTCGCCTTGCGAATTCAGGGTGTGCACTATGCGAAACAACTCTGTTTCGCCTTGCGAGAAAGGGGTGCATTGTGCGACTCCCTTAAGTGTAGATCTTCATCTTTTGCTCTTGTGTTGATTGAAATGAGTATGTGTAATGACTGAAATGCATGGTATGATGGCTGTAAAGTTATGTGATTGAATTGTAATGTATTTGATTAAAAGTATGTAAATGCATGAGGTATGTTTGATGACTGAAAGTAACAAAGTGTGGTTCATGGACGTAATTCCATGATCCTCAAGGAGAGGATCCATGGTGGTGCCCTTATTGGACGTAATTCCATGTTCCTAAGCAGAAGATTCATGGTGGTGCCCTATTTGGACGTAATTCCATGATCCTCAAAGGGAGGATCCATGGTGGTGCCCTTTTAGTGTGTTTTAGAATGATTTGCATGGAAGCTCAGTCTTGGGGGTTATCCTGAAACTACAATGGTCAATCATTCTCAATTAAAGAGGATTGAACCATGTGGTGAGTAGTAGCAGGAGGTCTTAGTCTTGGAGGCTTCCAGTATGCTCCAAGGCGCGGTAAAAACTAACCTCGTGAGTATGGTAGGGTGAAACCCATTGGCAACGACTTTGCAAAGCAGTAGAGGCCACCACGAGTGCATGACCCGCCATAGCTCGACAATCATTCTAGTCCGGACAAGTCGGTTTAAAGTGGAACAAGTCATGTTGGTGTAGTCTAGTATATCTGCTTTAACTTGCATATTATGTGTGATTGATATAACATGATTTTTATACCTAGCTCACCCTTGCTTCTGTGGTTGTGTCTTGTCTGTGTGTGTTTTTCTTTGCGATGATTATCCACTTGGATGCGAGCAAAGGTAGATGAGGTGCCTCTAGAACATGCATTGGAGGGAGACGACACTGCTGCTTAGCTTAATTAAGATCCTTAGATGTTTTGTATATTTTGAAATACTCTTTGTACTTAAAGAATTAAATTTATAGCCATTTTGGATGATTGTAAGTTAAATATTTTATTTACAAGTCTTAGTATTATAATTGTTGACTTCTATATTATGTAGAACTTATATAATCTTAGTAAGTGAGTATAAAGGTTATTAATTAATGGTGATATTGTTCATTTAAATTTATTATAGGTTTTTGAGAATTTCTTAATGCATCTCATAAGTTTTAGAGAAGTTACATTATAATAATCTTGCTTAAAACAATACAATTATATCTTGAGACACCTCTCACAAAACCTTTATTGTGTTATTAAATTCCATCACAATGCATGGATTTGAAACCTAGCAACAATAAGCTACTAATTAAAGCTAAAATTTTAAATAGATGAAGATTAAAATTTAAAATTTTGAGTCCTTCCAAGGACAAACATATAAAGTTTGTACCAGTAACAGAAACTTATAAATCATGAGACATGCTCAAGTTGAGATGGAATACCTTTGGACCAAATTCAATGACCTTTAATATAGTGGTTAAAGTCTCTAAGTACTCAGTCTACACTTAATATTATATATATTTTGTATTAATTTCATTCAATAATTTTAAATTTACAAAATATAACCTATAAACATAAGCATAACTTGGAGAAAGCTAAATATCACAAACCAAAATATATATTGTTCAAGTTAATCATAGTAAAACCCTTAGTAGGAGACGCATTTAATGTTCATATGACCATGTAATATATAAGATTGATTATATTAAAAAGGTTTTCCTTTTAGGAAAATATGTATTTGCTTTTTATTTCAGCTTATTATGAAGTTTATTTCCATTTTAATTCTTTTGTAAAACATCAAAAATTGCCGCAGTGGAAGAGTCATATTTGATCTGATTGGGTTGTCAATTTAACGAAATTGATTATATTAATTTTTGTTTTTCTAAAAGTAGGAATTCAATTGGTACAAATTATCATAAAGAAAGAATATAATGTAAAAATTATACTTCTAAAGTGGAAGAAAAATATAAATTAAGCCACATGGTAACTATATATTTATTTTTGGAAGATTATATATGCTCTTATCTTATTAATTTTTTTCCATATAAAAGAAGTATTTTTTTTCCTAATAAAATATGGAGTTTTTTAAATAAAATATTTTGGACAAGCAGTGAAATAAAGTGATTAGGATAACTTTATGGCTAAAAACAAAATTAAAAGTTGATCAGAGCAAAAAAAGTTGAAAAAACTAATAATTTATGATGATCAGAAACATATTATATGAAAATAGAAAAAGGTAAAAAAACAAAAAAAAAGTACGAATTAAGATGTATTATGCAGTAGTGGTTGATATACTATTAATTATTTAATTAAAGGTTTTAGATTAAAGCAGTGTCTGTGCACCCAACGACACTTGATGAAAGCAATTATATTGGTGCATTGCACCATAGACTTATTTTGTTGTACTTTTGCATTTTGAGGAGTTCAGATAGCCAAATCCAAAACACTGTTTGTGTTATCGAAATTAGTTGTTGTAATGGTGGGCCAACAAACACTGATAATCAATTCTGTTGTTGAAAACTTCCACTCATAAAAAATCATGTTATGGATATTAACTCAAACAATGGATATATGCATTATTCCAACCACTTACTTTTTCTTGAAGTTGTAGCTCCTCCCTTTCACTTCTTCTTTATCATATTTACATTTTCTAAGATTCTATATCTATTAAAGTAAATTTATATTTTATAATTTAGTTTTATAAAATTTAATTTAATCTTAAGTTTATTTCTTAAAATTAAAGATATCAAAAATTTATTCTTTACGGGTATAAAGACCTAGAAAAATAGTATTTAAGAGTGGTAATAGTTTGTTAAAGAGTTGGAAGTAGTGAAATGAAAATGTTCTTGGACTAGTTTATTTTTGCCTAAATTGAGGTTTTGGTAGGTAAATTTCTTAAACAGTGATTTTGGAACTAAAATTAATGTTGGAAAGTTGGTTCTAGATCATTTTAAACTTGTCTAGAACCTTAATTAACCATAATTTTGATGTTAGTTTTTATGTTGTTTTGGTGTATTTTAGGAGTTTTAACAAAAGAATCTAAATGAGAAGGTTTCTGATAAAAATGAAGGTTTAAGGTCTGTTTTTGAGTCAATTGTAACTTGTTTAGATTCTTAGTATGCAAATTCCTGAACTATAAAGTGTAGAATTGGTTCTAATGGTTTTTGAGTGGTTGAGTTGGTCTAGTACATCTTGTTTCTAACCAAATGAGCAATGTGGTACTCCATTTTCATCTATAAATGTGTTTTCGTATTAATCCTAGTTTTAAAGAACCCAAATGGGTCATTTGGATAGGTTTGAGTTGCACCAAAATCAGAAAAGTAGGTTATCTTTTGGTATGGCGCTGAACAATCTTATGTGACGCTCGGTGTTGTCAAACCCGAGAGCCCTTGGGCTCCAAGACATTGAGCACCATGAAGTCAGTGAGCTCTCTAACTTCGGGGCATTAAGCGGTGTGTATGTGTGTCGAGTGTCACTTGCTTATTGCAAGTCTGGTGTTGAGCACAAGGTTCTGGCGCTAGACACCCGATTCGTTTTGTGAGTTTTGTGTTCTTTTCTTTTATTTTCTTATGAATGATAACTACATTGATGCTTTAAGGTGTGTTTGGTATATTATATGGAATGTTTGGACAATTTATGATTGAGGTTGTGATTGTATTAAAGTGTGGTTTTAAAATACTTTCTAAGGTGAAATTCTTGATGATGGTTTCAAGTAGAGTAATGTATTGATGTAGGGACTTAGTATTGAAAGTTACCTTGGCACTCCAACAATCGTTTTATCTCATATAGAAAATCAGATTATGTGGTGAGAAGTAGCAAGAAGTTCTAATCTATGGTTTAGTATTATTTGACCATAGGTGATAGACGGACCAACCTTGTGTGGAAGCTTGGAGTGGGCCAACTGTTCTATCACTACAAATGCAAAAACTTGCCATATGACATCAATACATATATTGAGATTGGTTGACTTTAGAAATCATATGTATGGTTAGATTTGATTTGATTTAGAAATGGATTATTTATGATGTTTTGTAATTACATGAATGAATTTTTTTTATAATATTAGTTTACCATTCTTGTGTTGTTGTTTGTGCTTGTTTTCTCTTTTGTAATGATCATCTTAAATGATATGAGCTTAAGAAATATCTTTCTAAGTAAAATAATGGTATAGTTAAGTTTTAGTTCTCTATGTGTAAGTCTTTAACTTTAAAAATCTCAAATTCCTCATGAATTATTATATTAAAACATTTATTTTAATAATTTTATACTAGATTAACAATTAGTTTATTGTATATAATATTGAATCATTTATAAATATTTAATTTATATATATATATATATATATATAATACGAAATATGTTAAGAATTTAACATAATTATAAATAAGATGAATTTATATTACATAAATAAGCCTAAATTTTATTTTACAAATTATTTTTCTCATAAATATACATATAGTGTTTACTTGATTGTTACTTTACATGATAAAATAGATTTAATAGTTTTTTTTTTAATATTTTGTCAATTTTGTTTTGTTATTTTAAATGCTTTTAATTTGATTCCATTATTTTAAATATTTTTAATTTGATCCTACTTTTTTTAAACAGATTTAATATAGTAATGTGAATAATTTATTAACAACACATAATGTGAATAACAATGAATATACGTATTACTGTAATAACATTCTGAGTCTCAATTTGACGTAATAGATTACGTTTTGATTTTTCTTAAATGAGATAAAATTAAAAAGTTATTAATTTGGCCTAATATAAACAATAACAATAAAAAGTTTTTGTTTTTCTTCTTGATTTGTTGTTTATAATTGATGCCCTAGTGAAAGAATCAATGGATTTGTCTGTTATATATTCTTGAGATGATTTATGTAAAAAAAAATTGAATTTATAGGCACCAGAATGAAGAATTGAAAAGGGTATATACCTACGTACTTAGTGTAGCTAGTAATATGTTAAGCCTAAATGAGATGAAATATAGTGAGTGCAATCCCTATCTCCACGGGATATGTTATTATCACAAATCATATCAATAATAACTTGTTTAATAAATATAAAGTATCTTGATAGTGATTTAAATTAAGTTCCAATTCTATTTTTAAATATGTAGATGTATCAAACGTTTTAGATCACATTAATTCATATATCAAACTCAAGCCTGTGCATTTATATCACTTTTCATTCTAAACAATTAATTTCTTTAAAAATAATTAAATTTAAATAAAATATCACTAAAAGAATAAAAATAATAAAGCAGCTATTTTATTTTAAAGACTAATTACTTAAATAATAAAATTAGAAAATGTTATGAACACTAAAAAGAAATAAAAATAATAAAGCAGCTATTTTATTAACAAACATATTATTGATATTTTTTACGACTTGGACACCATCAAATATTTTGATTTATCAATACATTTTTTAATTATTATATAATTTCGATCATGGATAATACTAAATTCTATTATAGTGTACTAGTCCATTCATAATTTAGCTTTTATATCTTTGAACAAATTACACGTCAATTCATTTTGCAATAAACAAAAATTTTAATTTTCTTTTATACGCAAATCTTAATTATAAAGGTATATTATTATACCTGGAAAAAATAATTCAATTATTTATAATATTTTTTATTTCATTTGATTAAGTAGAAGGGTATTTATAAAATAAAAATAAATAAATTTTATTTAATTAATTATTCGTTTCGGACAAGATTTTGATTACATTCAATTCTTTCTTAAGAACTTTTAAAATGTTCCATTAATCTTATCAAGATTATACGAGTTTAACCCACTCTTGGTTGAGTATTCTTACACCACTCTTGGTCCCAAGTTTAACCAACTCCTGGTTGAGTATTCTTACACCACTCTTGGTCCCTTAGTCAACCCGACTAGTCCGAGTATTCTTACACCACTCCTGGTTTCGAGTTTAACCCACTCCTAATTGAGTATTCTAGCCACTCCTGGAACTCCTAGACATCATGTGTAGTTCGAGTTTAGCGTCTCCAGGATCTATCTCTAGACAATTGTCTAGTCCAAGTTTACCCATTCCTGGTTGAGTATTATAGCCACTCTTGTCACCCCTAGACAACACGTCTAGTCCAAGTATCACCCACTCTTGGTTACAAGTATTTCAGTTCTCTCGAGAACTTACAACAAATCTACTATGAGATACATTACAAGATATAAATCTTTAACAATCAATGACATAATATGTTTATAATTACAATCTAACACTTTTATAGTTATAGACTTAAGTTACTCTTTTAGAGAGGATGAGTATAATGATGTGCAGTCTCGTAACTTAGAGGTTTCTTTCTTTGCCGAAGAGCTTGAGACGATGTAAGCTTGATGAGCAGCAATATTGTTCTTCAATCTTCATACTTGTGCTTGCTTTTTTTCTCTACTCTTTAGTGAGGTTGTTCCTTTGATTTGAGAAGCTAGACGATGTAAGCATGAAAAGAAGTAGGGCGAATACTCACTCTATTATGTAACTCTTTTTCTCTAATCTTCTTCAATGCAGTTGTTTCATCTGATATATAACTCTGAGTAGCAACATTGTTTATCATTCATCTGATTTTGATTTGGATGTTCCTTCTCTTCTCAATTCACTCTAGATAGAAGAGATTCAGAAAATGTGTATGAGCTTCGTGAGTAATGGAATGAATGTTCAATGCATACTCTTTTTCTTTTTTTTTTTCTTTTCTTTTCAGTATGCTCTCAATTTCATTTTTCTTTTCTTCATTTCATTTCAACCTCAACTGATTCAACCTTATTTCATTAGTCCTTTTCTTTTCTTCATCCCAACTTGAGCATAGTACTTTATCGCTCTCTTTTTTTTATCTTTTTAAAGGCATCAAACATTATATACTTAAAGATAAAATGAGGTGGAGTTAATGATTGATGATTTCTCTTGAGCATACTCTTCTCTCTCTTTTTCTTTTCTTCTTTCCTTCCTCCATATTTCTGCTTCAATCATGCTCCTACATTTTTTCTCAAGACCAACAACTTTCTTCTCTTCAGTTGATCTTCTTTATATAAGCCCTTTCGAAACATGATTGTTGGATGCTGAGTTGATTTTTCAAAAGAGCGGACAACCTTTAGGAGAGAGGTTATACTTTTTTCTTTTCATCAGAGGTACAATGCTTTATAAGAGTTTACATTTAAGAGTGACTTGTACGACTCTGTTAAAGTAGAGGTCTTTAAGATATTTATTCAAGAATTTTTTTACCTCTCTCAATGTCTTTATCCAGTATGTGCAAATGTTTTGATTAATCATTTGTGTATTCCTATTCTGCACAGATAACAAAGACAAGGTACTTAAACAAAATAATACTTTAGAATACATGCATTAAATTTTTTGAATGTTTATAGTCGTTAACTTGTATTGCTTGTTCAAAACATCTTGTCATATGTCTTATCAGTAATTAATGCATCTTCAATTATATCCTTCAATAAGAGTTGGATAATGTATAACACTTTTGATAGCAAATGACATATGGCATTAAACTTAGAGAAGGAAGATACATTGATAAGTTCCTAATTATTTTTTTCTTGAATGAATCCATACAATTTTATGTTATCTCTCTTTATTTTCTGCACTGCTTGCATTTGTGGACATCAAACTTAACCAATTCTTCCAGTCTCTTTGGATTATTCTTCACACATGTTACATTGTTCCAGAGTTAACTTTTTGACTTTGACATCCAATATTTGATTCAACTGATGAAAGCTTAAAAGAACATAAATTAATACTTATGCTGAGTTGTTCTGGCCTATAGAAGTGAAAGAAGTTACTCTAGTTACCCAATACGTGAAATTGAGTCAAGCTTGTGCAATGAACCAAATAACCCATGTTTTTAAAGCTAAAGTAAGTTGTTGAATGATGTCTACACATTCTACAAATTTAGTATTGTTACCCTGTCTAGTAATACAACTGTATGTGACCTATAATAGTCAATAGAAGTTCTAAGAGGCACTTTCAAGAAGGAAAAGTTGACTTGCATTAACCAATGACTAAAGAAAAAGTAACTGTTTGACATTCCATTTAGGTGTCATGTTAAAGTAGCTAAGGTGGTTGATATAATAGTTTGTAGTATTTTAGGATAGTTATAGTTACCTTTGTAGGCAATAACAAGGATAATTTCATGCATATAAGCAAGACAATGAAGCTTGTCAAAAACACACTACCGATACTACACATGATTTAAACACAAATTGGCAATTTTTCATTTTCATTTTTCTCTCTTTGTGGAAGCTCTACGAGGCCAGATTCTGTTAAGGAAGATTGGTGCTTGGAGTATTTCACATTTCTCACTATAAATATTCCATGTCTTAGTTCAATTTTGAGTTCAATTCTTTCTCTACATCTCTATAATGATTCATTACTTCTTCATTGTTCAATTTCATATCTCTTTTTTTTCTCATTGAAATTGATTTTTGATGGCTTGATGTGATTAATTGAAACTTGTTTACATCTCAATATTGAATTTGGTATGTAATTATGTTAAATTTAGAAGGTACACAACTTATCTTCCTTATACCGAATGTCTTTTGATTAGTAAGAACAAAATTCAATTATATCAACATTTAGTGATTCAAAATATAGTTTAGTGAGAAACTTTCACTTTTCAGTTGTGCTTCTAAGTTTGCTTGAGTTTAAATGTGCATAGAAGTATATTTCTTTCAATGCTACCGATTAAATTGTAGTTTCCTACCATTTCCACTGTTTAGTTCCATTTTAATTCTGTTTTTTAGCAAAAATTAGCTGAAAGTAGCTTGAATTAATTGAGTTTTGTTCTTACTTCTCAAATGCTAGATTTAGTGTATAACCATACTCAACTCTAGAGAATGAATAATAAGCATCTTAGATCAAAAGACTACACAACGAGCCTTGACCAAGTGAGAGAAAAACTAATCCAATTGATTTAAACCATTGTTGCTAATTTCATGAATTGTATTCATATTTGATTTTCACTTCAATTTTCTCATTGTTTAAATGTGTTATTTTTTCTTCTAATATGTTCCTTTCACTTAGTTTAACATGTGCACACTTTCAATTCTCAAATTAAACACAGAAAATACAAATTCAAAAATTTATAGTTATTTGAGTTAGGCGCCAATGTTTCTCATTGGTTTTAGGTTTTGGATTTTCGAATTATAAGTTTTACTCAATCATTTTGCTTTATTTTAGTTTCTATATTCAATTGGTATTGATTATAACGCTTCTTATGTTAAGACAAGATTGTCTAAAAAGACTAGATCGTCTAGCAACTCGAAGTTTTGAACTTTAACAAATATACTTAATGAAATATTCCTTAGAAAGAACATCGTCTGAGAAAACATTCACCAGGAGTAATTGAGTCTAAACAAGAAAAGCCTAGATGAAAAACAAGTATAGATAAACAACCTCAAAATGAGAACAGATCATGAGATGATTTGAACACTATCTAAACCCCACAAATAAACATTTGATAAGAAGTGTCACAAGAATAAGTACCTTGATAAATATCGTCTAAGCCTAGATGAAACCTATTCAAAAAGGCAGAAGCGTCTGATTAGTAGGAGAAGCCTACAAAACCTTAGTAAGACATCATGCTTAAGATAACCATACATAAAGTGTCTAAATTACTCTTGTAAAATAGTAAGCGTGGAAATCCCTTCTAAGGAAGAAACAAGTTTTATAAAGATGATTAATGATAAACATCATCTAAACCTATGCAAAACTTCAAAATGAGTTTTCAAGCTTTGAAGTTAACATATTTGTCCTTGAGAAAAACAAAACATTAAATCTGAAATCTTTGTATTCAATCAATGTTAATGGAAGAAGAGCTAAAACAAGTATACTGTCTAATGAAAATAAGCTCTAAACATTAAGGCATAGTCTTAAACATGTCATCAATAAGAACTTCTTATAGAAGAAACAATCTAATGAAAAGCATGCTCAATATTATACTTCAAGAATGCTTTCATCTAACACTCTACAACGTTTGTTAATATTTGAACGTTACCTTAAGCAAGATGTATTTATTATTAACATGACATAAGAAAAAAAGGTTTTGACCAAGAAATTATAATTAACATAAATAAACTTTCAAAAATATTAAATGCCCATCAATGCATGTACTGCAAAGTCCTATTTTTCTTGTATCCTTTGTCCTCGATTAATGTGCAGGTCAGAAATATACAATGGATAAATCAAAACCAAAGCACACATTGTATAAAGACCCTGAGAGAATTATAAAGCATTCTAGGAATGTGTCTATTGAAGACTTCTGTTCTGACAAGTCGAACATCTACGCAAATATGAAAATCTCTGATAAAGCACTATTCAACTGCAAAATAGACCTAAGTTTGACATAGAAGTTAAAGGAGCTACCAACCTATTATTCTACCAGGAGTCAACTCAAAACTCAACTGGCAGAATCTCAAGATAGCAATAAATAGCCAGACGTATGAAGAGAAGACAAGAAGGATAACGGAGTGAATACATTTTCTTGCTTTGATCTCTATGCTTAATGTTAAGACAAGATCATCTATAAGACTGAACTGTTTAAACGCTCCCATATGTTTTGACATTTATCAAACAACATTAAATGAAATGAGCATATGATAGTGTTATCGTTACAATAAATATATAGTTAAGATATAAGTGATTTGTGAAAATGCTCTCAAAATCTTAAACACCTTAAAGAAAGCCTTAGTAGAAACACCTAGGTCTGAACATATGCACGACTACACGATTTTCCTAATTAATGCCTCATTGAGAGTCTTGCTGAATGCAACAAAATGTTATACATCGCTGGGCGATAATCAAACAAACTCTCAATATGTCTTGATAGATAAAAGTGTCAAACAATGTTTTTGGAAAGCACATTAAAAGTCTCCAATGATATTCCAAAAACTTGTGTGGAAAGACACCTTGCTAAACACATTTTTGAATAGAATAGAGAAAAATTGAAAGAAGTGCTTACATAGGCTAGATTATACCATGTGTCAAACGATCTACTTCACCCAACAGTTAACACTAGTGCAGAAATGGCCTTTCACATCACCCTTTAGACGTCCGACCCTCGAATATCCAACGTAAAAAATGACTGGTGGCCTTTTCCGTAAATAAAACAACTATTTAGACGTTGGCTATGGGGGGCCCGACTTCTAAAGCCATTTAGACGTCTGTTGTGAGGGAATCAACGTCTATAGACGTCTGTTATGGCAGGAACCGACTTCTAAATACTCAGCCCAAAGATCTAAAAAGTCACTTTTTGACTCTATTTAGACGTTTGATCCCGCCACTCCGACTTCTAAAGACATTTAGACGTCTGTTGTGAGGGGAACTGACATCTATAAACGTCTGTTATGGTGGCAACCGACTTCTAAATACTCAGCCTAGAAATCTAAAAAGTCACTTTTTGACTCCATTTAGACGTCTGATCTTGCCACTCCGACTTCTAAAGCCATTTAGACGTCTGTTGTGAGGGGAACCGACGTCTATAGATGCCTATTATGACGGGAATCGACTTCTAAATACTCAGCCCAGAAATCTAAAAAGTCACTTTTTGACTCCATTTAGACGTCTGATCCCGCCACTCCGACTTCTAAAGCCATTTAGACGTCTATTGTGAGGGGAATCGATGTCTATAGACGTTTGTTATGGAGGGAACCGAATTTTAAATACTCAGCCCAGAAATCTAAAAAGTCACTTTTTTAATCCATTTAGATGTTTGATCCCGCCACTCCAACTTCTAAAGCCATTTAAATGTCTGTTGTGAGGGGAATCGACGTCTATAGACGTTTGTTGTGGGGGGAACCGACTTCTAAATGTCTGCACTAAAACACTGTGAACACGAGGCAACAGTTACACGCACTCATTATTCATCATCTTCCTCGTGTTTTCTCTCCATGGGTGTTGAGACAAATCGACAAGTGTACCGAGTCGCACAATTAATATAAAATGGTAAGACCAAGTATCGTATCCCAAAAGACTCTTGGCGCTAAACAGTCGTGTGATAACAATATTAATTAAGACTTAAATAAAAAGATATAATTGGTTTTGAATGCAAAAACAGAAAATTAAATATGAATTCAATTGATCTATAGCAAAGGAGCACAAAGATGAACGAATGTTGATTAATATGAGATGGATATGTTGTTGGGGTTAGATTTCACCAAGTTCCTTCTCATGTATAAAAGAATTCTTCTTTATGCATTAATGCCAACGTCACTTACTAAATCACCTAAACTCGATCCCTCGGCGAATAAGCATGTCCCAAATTACTAGTTCATGTAATTCCTAGCATTCTTAGTAATAAGATATGAAGACCAAGAGCTTAAAGACGACCAAGACTCATACCCTCATCCCTGAGCAATATAACCCTTGGGATTAATTCAACAAGAACCTGAATTGTAAGGAACTTCCTAACACTCATGCAATTCAAAAATCATGCTAATGAACGAGTTAAACACAACAAGCATTGAAACAGATGAAGTACTCTAACAATTAATGAAAAAGCATATGGAATTAAGAATAAATTCAAATACATGAGAGTTTACAAGGTTACATCATCCCCCAACAAGAAATAGAGTTTAGTTCCCCATAGACATGGAGAAACTATATGAACAATGGAAGAGAATGAAATACAAAACCCTAAGAATTGGGAAAAGAGTGTATTGCTATGCTCTTCTCTACCAGAGATACAAAACCTAGAGCCCCAGGGTTCTTTAAATAGTGTCAGAAACGAGAAAAAACAGGGTCCGATCCAATAGAGTTGAAATAGAGCAGAAACAGGGCCTGATCCACGAAAAGCCAACGCTTAGGCGCCCGGGTGGTGAGAACAACTCATGTAAGGCCCGAGCTTTGAGTTGAACACCTAAGCTTTGAGACCCCGCTACCAAGGCAGCCAAGGAGGGCGCCTGGGCGGTGGACGTCGATTTTCCTTGCTCAAGCTTCCATTCAGGGCGTCCAGGCTTTGTGTCGTCCCTCCTTTTGATGCTTTTTAGGCCTTTTTTAACTCCATCTTCTTGGCTCTTCATCTCTGCTTTCATTATTACTTCAATCTCTGTGAAAACAAGGGGAATTAGTCATAAAATCATTGAAATCAACCTCAACTCTCTTATTCACAAAATTTAATGAAAAAGCATGGGTCCAAGCAAGTTTCTAAGTGAAAAAGGGTGCTTTTAGTATCAAAATCACATCACAAATAACGATGTTTTAAACTGTTATCAACGGGCTATGTTTTTCAGGTTCGTTTTCTCACTTTTGCATCGTTTAAAATTAATTTTACTCTGATTACATTACTCTTTGATGAATTATCTTTCATTTGAACCGATTAAAATGCGTTTTCGTTGGGTTTTTGTGCAGTTTTGCTCGTGTCCTTGAGCGGCGATTTCTTGCGTTTTGCACTCCTCCAATTCCATCCACTGCATTTTTAAAACCATCCAATACAATAAAAAATGTACAATCCATTCTCTTCAACTAAAATATAAAGTTATAAACTCGAATCACTATAAGCCAGGAGCAACTCGAGAGGCCTGAAGCGGAGAAAGATCCAATCAAATACGACGATGTTTTAGACGTCTGACCTATAGAGTCCGATGTCTATATAGACGTCTGACCTATATAGTCTGACGTCTATATAGATGTCTAACCTATAGAGTCTGACGTCCCATTACGTCACCCATAAAGACGTCGGATCAGGATCTGACGTTAAAAGCCCAAAATAACAGACGTCTAAAGCCCTTTCTGCACTAGTGGAAGTCTTCATCAACTGCTTGGTATCTTAATGAAAAGCTTAAAAAATCAAATTTTACAAAAACAGTAGAAAACGTAAAAAGCACTTTGTTGTTTTAAATAGGCATTAAATGCATGAAAAGTTCAACGTTTAAAAACATCAAAAGTGATAAGAGAAATAATATATATATATATATATATATATATATATATATTGCATGCATATTTACTCTACTTTGTGTAGATTTCCTATTATACGCATCGACATGTTTCTTCCTATACAAATCAGAAGTGGACTTTAGAAACAAAGAAGACATTCACGGAATGTTCCCTTTATCAAAAGTCATGCCGAAAAAATTGTGCTGCCTACTTTTGTAAAAGTATTGAAAAAGCAGGCATGATCTGACAAGTTGACTTTAACCAATGGTTGCTACATACGGCAAGACTAAGAAGGCTCAAAACCAAAGCAAAGCTCTATCTAATGGATATCTTTTTTAGAATCCTTTAAATATAATATCATTCAAAAATAGAATCAAGAGAATAACATATAGAAAGAAAAGGCTCACGCAAAAAATGTCGAGAAGAAACTCAAAAGCACATGAACTCAAAAGAGAATATCTGAGAGAGAAAAGCTGAAGAAAAAAGAAACACTCTCAAGTTTCATTGGTATATAAGCTTACTATTGTAAGAAGATAAAAGAGAGAAATATTCAGTGAGTGTGTTAGATTGAATTCTATTTAACACATATCCTCTCTACGAGAGTTATCGCATAAGGACTTGTAACTAATCTTTTGATTGTAAATTCTGAAGAGAATTCAAACACTTTATGTTTAAATTTAAGGCGTTAAACGGTAGTTGGACGTGTATGTCTAGTGGAAACCAAGAGTGGGTGAAACTATGACGTTTAACTTGGTGGAATTAACTGTAGCTAGACGAGATTGTCTAGTGAAAACCAAGAGCTGGTGAAACTCAACTAGACAGTGTATAGGGATATAAGGAGTGGCGAAGAATACTGCGCAACCTGGAGTGGGTGAAACTCAGTAGTAGTAAGAGTAATGGTGGTTACTTGGAACAACTAGGGATACTAGGAGGGTGAGAATACTTAGTTGTAATCTTGGTAAAGATTATAGTTGAACCCTTCTAAGGTATTAGAGGAGTGAACTAGTACAAAAACAAATGTGTGTTTATTGCCTTATTCTTTCTAATCGCTTTTCTTACAAATCCTGCAAATGCACATTATTTTAACTACTATAAAAGCTCCTGTTACCAAACGTCTTTTATTAAAGAGGTAGTTTTATCAAATCGTTGCAACAAACATATTTAAACGATTGAAAAACATTTGCTAAAAAAACTTATAGTTTAAAATAATTTTTAAGGTCGAGCATTTAACAACTTACGTAAATTTTTCAATCCTCGACAAAACTGTTAAATTATTTCCTTTGCAAAAAGTTTTCCTATAACACTACTCAACACCCCCTCCCTCTAATGGTTTTCCAAGTACTACAATTCATAAATCATCTAAAGCTTTCAAGTGAAAAGAGAGTAAAACACCATCAAAATTTAAAGATTATATTGTAATTAAAAACATATTCTCTCGTAGAGAGTTATGTATTTGTATCCTGTTGTACATCTCGCTATGGATTTGTAGTGACCAGGAGTGATTAGACGCTAAATCAATAAGCGTATTTCTTAGTGCTCACTATAATGTTTTATCGATTATATCTTTTCACAAGCTTTGCAAAACAACAATGTCTAAATAAATCTCCTTGGTCAACTTACTTCGTAATACTTGTCAGATGCTACATTACAAAAATTAAAAATTAAAAATTAAAACACTATTAAACTCCTCCTTCTTAGTATTTTCTTCTGCATCACTAATTCATTCAATAAACCATTCCGTGAGCATATTCGAACTTGTTGTGCACATTCATGTTTGAACATTTTTCATTGTTTACATTAGTTTTATGATTTTCTTAGTTTAACTCATGATTTTAGTTTCAGTAGCTTTTATTAAGTTTCAAATACATGTTAGAGTTAGTTAAATGTTTTGGTCATTTTTAGGATAGCTGCGTTGTAAAAACCATATTCTAGTTCACTTTGGAATTTTGTCAAATGCTTTAGTTAGATTGGTTTTCACGAAGAACTTTTAACAAACAGTTTCGGTTTTGTTATTTTTGCATCAATTCATTCCATTCTAAAGTTCAAAACATCTTTTAATAAATGTATTTATGTTTATTAATTCATAACATCATTTCATCCATCAAATTAGGAAATTCGAAGTTAGAATCTTGTAAATAAATTTTATATAGTTTTTGTTTTAGTTATTTTTGTAGAGTTAGAAATAAGTTCATGCATCATTTTAGGATTCATTTTAGGTTACTTTTAATTAGCTTAGATATAGTTTAATAGATTTCTCCCCAATCTCACTTTCACACCCCTAATATTCACTCAAAATTAGGTTGTCTATCATTGAATTGATTATTGGTTTTCACTGTACTATATTAAGAGGGAAAATCATTTTCTTGACCCCAAAAAGTTTATATAAACATATATATATAAAAGAAAAAAAAAATCAAAAAAGTGAAAATAGAATAACTATATCAGTTTCTCTTATCAAAAATATGTAAAATTAGTTTATACAAGATTTAATTTTAATCAAAGTATACATTTATTTTTATAAAAAAAAATATACTTATAGGTAAACTTGCGTATACATTTTCCTAAGATAATTAGCTGCATAACGTGTTTTTTATAAAAATCAGCTTATAATTATCATTTGTTAATGTAACTAAAGATTACAGCTTATAATCCATTGAATTGCACTAAACAAGTGCAAGACTCAATTAATTACTTTCTCTTTTTTGAAATTAAATTTAATAGTTATCTTTAACCATTTATTTATAACTCTACTTCATATAACATTAAATTAACAACAACAATAACAATTATTACTCCTATTAGTGTTTTATTCGGAGAAAAAAATACGATGAAGGAGGTTTTTGCTGTAAAATATTTAACAGGTTAATTTCTTTGACCAGTACTATAGTTAGGCTATACAGTTATTTTGGATGTTAGACTACGGTGAAAAAAACGTAGTCTATCAAGTCACATTATAAAACAAGTATTTTAGAATATCGTTTAAAGCTATAGTCTATAATTTCTAATAATCTACGATTTTTATAGAAACGATAACCTGTTTATATTGAAATAGATTACATTTTCTAAAAAGCATAGTCTATATACATTTAAAAATAAAAATAGACTATGGTTCCTCTTTGTAACTATAGCCTATTATCATTTAAAAAATGAGATATAGGTCACGATGTAAACTATTATTATTCAAAATGTTTTAAACAAATACTGTACAAAAATATGCTACAACTTTTATGAACTATGGCCCATGTATCACTATACACCATGGTTACAATTTTGAGTGTAAACATAATTTATATAAAAGGAACCATAGTCTATAATGATGTATAGGCCACAATTTTGTATTTAAATGAGGCTATATGGAATTATTTTAAAAAATATTTTTTTCTTTTAGTTTCTTTGTACATAATTAGAAGGTCAAGACATATAACGGAAAAAAAAAGACATCTAAAAATGTTCAAAATAGTGAATAATTATATATACTAGTCAAAATCTTATTTATAAATAAAAAGATAACTACAAGTCATCCTAGGTAGTCTAAACTGTTGTACAAATTTATAATTATTAACAAGTAAAACGAGATATTAAACGTGGGAGCGTGTTTGAAAATGAGTAATAGTCATATTCCTTCACCAACTACACAAACAATGGGTGGAAGAATGGTGACTTCTACAATGTGGATGAATAAGAGTTTAAAATTATTTAACACAAGAGGGAACAATGCACGAAAAGAAGAACAATGTAGGAGGGTCAATGAGAGCTTAAGAAAAAAATCTAAAAGGAGATAGTAAAGAAGAGAGAACAATGAGCGAACTTGAACGAAATCAAACCAAAAATGAAGAAGAACAATACTTAGAGATGGAAAAATCTTCTTTCATAATGGAGGAGGAAAAAACTAATATATAACTATGAGAGTCAATAATGACTTTCGCGGGTAAGTAAAAATTGAAGAAAATACTCTACTTAGAATGTACAGGTCATATTTAAGATAAAATTGTAGCATGTATAAGTATAGGCTACAATAACCTATATAAGCTACTATATAGGCTATAGTAATCATATTTATATAGACTACGACTTTATATCAACCATAATCTATTATTTAGAAATATTTTTAAAAATATCATCACGTCAACTATAACATCCCATTTAAAAGAATAAATCTACTAAATAAAACATTATATAATATGATAGGACATAATAAATAGATAGACAAAACATATAAAATATTGTTATAGTTATCCAAAGTAATAACTATATCAATAAAACATATGTACAGAAACTCCTAACTCCTAACTCCTAACTCTCCCCAAAAAGTAAAGGCTAACAAAATGTATCTATATACATAAATACAATAACATCTTGCACGTCACTCAACTTCATCCTCCGACTCCATCAAAGGTAATATATCCCTATGTTATCCTCTACTCACACCAAATGGTGATCATTGCTAAAGATTTAAACAAAACACACATAGAAAAAGAAAACAAAGCAAGTAAGGTAAACTAGTATACAAAGAAAATAGCATATTATAACTTAATATATCAAATCTTAAATCAACAATTCACAATATTCTATAAAACATGTAATCATACAACAATTCACCTCTAGACTCAATTATTCGAATACGATGCTTTGACATAGACTTTAATGAAGGTATATACCCATAGTAGTATTTATACTCTGCAAAGTTATAAACAAGGGTAACTCGACCTACTATACACGAGGTTAATCTTCATCTCATAAGACTCAAAGGTCTAGGGTAAATACATCTTGTCATTCTCTCCACCAACTCATTCATCTCTATATGAGTTGAATGGTTGATAAAATATCAGGATACCTCCTTTCAGAAATCTCACTGTCAAGCATTCACCACAACTTACTTAAATATAAAATCTTTCCTTGAGATTCTTCTCACAACACATATTTTTCATTCTCACAGCATAATTATACCATTCCAAAATCATTAATAGATATAAAAATATACTCAAACCAGTTCAAACAATACATCCATTAGAAAGATTTTAAAAAATGACAAACTAGAAGAACGCCAGTGCCCAATGCCAGGTTCTCGCGCCCAACGGTCAGTTGTAGTGGAAAAGTGCCACCTAGTGTCAAATTCCACCGCTCAGTGCCCACAAGTCAGATAACTCTCTGACTTCCTAGCACTCAACGCCCAAAGTGGCGCTCAACATCCTAAAACCCAGTAGCTCTTGGGTTTTATAGCACTCAGCATTATACCAGATGACAACAACCTTCCAACTTGATTTAAATGCACTCTAGACATATTCAAAAGACCAAATTAGTATCCTTAACATTGTATTTGATTAGTAAACATGTTTATAACTTATATTGACAGTTCTCACTCTATAAAATCCTGATTTTTGCAAAAGTAGAAGCCAACCAAGTCTTAAATTACCTAAAAATAGTCCCTAAAGTGTCAAATTTTCCCTAAAACCAATCCTTTTGAATATGACTTATTTTTTGACAAAAAATACACCATTTTCCATCTTCTTACCCAGACAAGGTTCTACAACACATCACCAATTCAGAATAACCAATCAAACATTCTTAATTTCATCAAGAATCAACTTTTACATCATTAAATCAACTATGCACAAGCATTCATAAGTTTCAGTTCAACATATTACTTCTACAAGCAACTCAACATACCAAATTTCACAATTCCATTTCATTTCACAAATCAACCACTATATCATCATACAAATATAAATCAAAATGTGTCTATTAATTAGAATCAAATAAACTAGTTTCCCTTAACTATTTGACGTTTAATCGATATTATCGACTCTAAAACCTCTCCCATAGTTTCCAAGTCTCAATTTACTCCTATAAACCACAACAATTTGATCAGGGCATGCTATCAATACCACTAATCAACAGAGAGTCTTAGAGAAGACTCAAACCTCAGATTAATAAGGAAAACCCCTACATGTAAACCACTTGATTTAAAGAAAAGGATAGAAATAAACTTGCTCTTAGCTGAAACTGATTGTGTAAAACTGAAGATTTCACATTAAAGATCCTTAAAGCAGTTTCTGATCTTCAGATAAATGAGTAGGAGATTAGAATTTCTAGAGAAAAAACAAAAGAATCTTAAAGAAAATAATTTTAGAAAAATAAAACTTTTTAGATAATAAAAATCCTTAATAGAAAATTTTACTTATATTTTTGATATTTTTGAATTAAAATAGTAAAGTATCATTAATTAGAACACTATCTTTAATACTTGATTTTTGAAATTCTTATATTAGCACAGGTTGCATTTTTCTTGTAACCATCCGCATAATTGTTTCATATATTTACAAAAGCGGACAGGTATGGGCTTTGAATTGATCACTTATTTAAAAGAGATTATTTAATTTAATTTAATTATATGATGTATTAATTACTTTTTTGTTACATACTTTATTAATTATTTATTTATATTCTTGGATGTACAGGAATGATTGATATTATCGACGGCCATAATTCGTCGGTAATGTAAAAAATTCGTCGGTAATTAGCATTTACCGACGGCTTACCGACGGCTTACATACCGTCGGTAAAACCGTTGTCAGTAAACGTTACCGACAAATATTTTGTCCGTCGGTAATTACCGAAGGCTTTTGACCGTCGATAAAGCCTTCGGTAATTACCGAAGGATTTAGGCCGTCGGTAATTACCGAAGGATTCTGGCCGTCGGTAATTACTGAAGGAGTTTGGCTGTCGGTAATTACCAAAGGACATAGGCCTTCGGTAAATCCGTCGGTAAATGTCGCAAACTGGTTCATCTTCTTCCTCTTCCTTCCCCGTTGTGTCAATTTTTTTTTTGCATTTCCACGAACTCCGCCACCAAAACGGTATCACGCGAATAACCATGGAGAGTTGAGCTCGCCGAAAAAGTTTAGGACCGGTGAAGTTGTGTCATTTTATAATAGCGAGTTGAGCTCGCCGGAAAAATTTAGAATCGGTTTAGGACCGGTGATGTTGTGTCATTTTATCATGCAGAGTTGAGCTTGCCGGAAAAGTTTAGCACCGGTGATGTTCTTAATCGCACAAATGAACTCTACAACAGCTCACCGAAAAACTTGAGCTTGCCGGAAAAATGGAGCTCGCCGGAAAAGTTGAGAGGATCCCGTGATGGTGGAGACTATCCTGCGATACTGGAGAGGAACCCGCAATGGTAGAGAGTTGAAGCCACAAGACGGTAAGGAGAAATGAGAAGTGGTGGTGTGAAACTGAGATGGTAAAGAAAAATGAGGAGAAATGAGTATATTTGCCATATATATTGACTCTAGAGGCAGAATTTGGGCGGGAAAATTCCCGCTCTTTTTACCGACGGACCTAGGCCTTCGGTAAATCCGTCGGTTATGTCGATAAGTGAAATAATGAGCGGGAAAATTCCCGCTTTTTTTACCGACGGTCGAAAGCTTTCGGTAAATCCGTCGGTAACTGACATTGACATTACCAACGAACATGGACCTTCGGTAAATCCGTCGGTAATGACGGTAAGTGAAATAATGGGCGGGAAAATTTCCGCTTTTTTTACCGACGGCCAAAAGTTTTACTGACGGATTTATCGAAAGTTTTTTACCGTCGGTAAATAACATTCAAAATCCGTCGATAAAACCGTCGGTAATAAAAAAATTACCGACGGATTCATTTCCGTCGGTAAAAATCCGTCGGTAATATTAATAATATAATTTTATTTTCATTTTATTAGTGCCAAAGATACTTAATAATATAATATTTTTAAAAAAGTAAATACATTTTTCATTTTTAAATTATTTTTAAAAATTACGTGTTCATTCCTAAATTAAGTTATATAACTATTTGGTGTTTATAATTCTGTAAAAATTGTGTAAAATATCTTTCTAACAAAATACATGTAAAATTGTTTAGGACAAAACTCTGTTTATCACATCAAATGAGTAATATTTCACCTGTCATGTTGAACAAAATGTTTCACATCATTTTTTATAAAATATAGAAACGAAACAGATATAAAATTCAGTTTAAAAAGTAAAACACAATTTTCTTAAAATAAATAACATAGAAGAATTAAAATCATCTAATTAGAAAAACAGTTATTTAAAAAGAAAAATTGCCATACTTTCGATAATTTTAAATTTAAATTGTAAAATCTAGTTCTTACATCCCGTAACACTTTTTGGTTTGTCTTTAAAATAATTACATTTGCCCCCACATAATTGTTTGACTAATTAGTGATTACGGCTAAGATAATACCGATGGTGTAAATTTTTCCAAACCAAACCAAAAATAGAAAAAGAAGTCAAGTAATATTAATAAAATTTTACTTTATTAAAATACAGAAAGTTAATTTCTATAATTAAATGTTTAATATCACTTTTATTACTAAATCTTGAAGGTCTTTCATAAATTCTTTAAGTTTTTGTCCGCATGGTATTTTTTTTTTCATGCATCATATCAACGCTATATTTTGAATATTTGAATTTCATTTATTCAAAAAAATATACCAATCAATAAATATAATATATCTGTCTTTTTAATATAACAAAGGGACAGATAGTGAAATAATTAAGTCGTTAGACTTAGTATAGAAGTAAAATCACATCAACACTAATATATTATTTACAACAACTTAAACTAAATTAAAATAAAAATAATATACCATTCATTAAGGTTAAATAAATCTTTTTTTCTAAATTATTTTCAAAATTTGTGTTTCGTCCTTAAATTATATTATAGTAATTTCTTCTTTGCACTAAAGTCACGTAAAACATTATATTCAACAAATTTAGCCGAGAGAAAAAAAACACAATTTTTGAAATAATTTAAAAAATAATATCTAATTTATTTAAGAAATAATGTAAAAATTATGAGGACTTTGATGTGATTTGATTTCTTATGATAAAGACAAGAGATAAGATGCATAATGCATACTATATAGAATAATATAAGATGGCAAAATTTCTGATTTAATTGTAATTCTCATGAAATTCCTTGTCTTAAAGATCCGCGAGGGCAATGTAATTTGGCCATGCCTAGGTGACTTTATCATTAGGTCCATTTATTGATTAATTTAAAGCTTTTGGTAAATAGGTGCTTCTATCTCAACACGAATTATCCTACGAAATAGTAGCCTAGGGTTTGGTTTCCCCCGTGAAAGGAACCTTCTTCCACAACTTTGGCAAGGTACAAAATAACTTCATAATTTTACCTATGGTGTATCCAAACAAAATGTCATAGTAAAAAAGAATTTCATAATTTATAAAATAATGATAAGATCACACATATTTATATTTATTTAAAACATATTATAGAAAGTAAAATAATTATAAGAAAAAGTGAATTTTTATATTTTTAGAAGAAAAATGTTGAATACAAACTTTATTTTACAAGTAAGTTTTATAAAGTTGGATTACGTTTAAAATTTACCTGTATAAAATTATATAAATAATTTGTGAACCTTATTTTATCATAATGACTTTATGAAATTGAACTAAGTTAAAGGATGCTTAATTTTAAGCATGTGAAAAAAAAAACAAAAAGGTTAAAATACCAAAAGAAATGGCTGAATGAAAAAGGTAGTGCAAAACAAACAAATCCTAGTTGAGGGAAAGAAAGTATGAGCAGGAGGGTCCAATCATTCATCCGCGTGTGACCACTTTCTTTCTTCTTACCTTCTTACAATTAATTAACGCTCATTTTTCTAACTTATCTCTTTTCTTTTCCTTTTCCATGTATTTATTTATTAAATAAATAATTCAAATATTCTTTTATTTATTTAAATAAATGAAGAAAAAAACCTCGCTTTCTTCTTCTCTCTCCTTCGACTGTGTACTGACGAGACAACGCTTTCAAACGCTTCATAAACTTCAAAAACTACGCGTCCCTTCCTCTTCTTAACCAAACCCAAACAAAAACCCTAAGTTTCTCTCACACCAAACTCTCTCTCTCTCTCTCTCTCTCTCTCTCTACACTCTCTCTGTGCGTTTGCTCTTCCAATTTTGCAGGATTCGATTCCGGTTTCCTTCAACGTAGATCGCGTGTTCTCCTTCGCACTGTGAAATTCGCGCGCGCAATTTATGAATGGAAGACAAGGACAGAGCAACCTCCGATCCCGCCGCGGTTGAGTTTGCCGGCGACACGAGTTGGACATTCGCCGCCGATGGCTCAGACGCTGCCTACTTGTTCTCCAGCGACGGAGAGCGAAGCGTACTCAGGGAATTCGGGTGGAACCTCGAACCGGACCAGTTGAACCGGATCGGCACCGACGATGGATTGTGGATGCCGGTTCAATCCTCTCTGACCTGTTCGATTGAACCGGCCGCTGCTGCATCGTTGCGGTCGAATAACCAGTCGGTGTCGTCGAGCTCCAGTGAGGATCAGCCGGAGAAATCCACCGTCTCTGATGAGAAACCGCCTGAGATACCGTGAGTTCGCGAAAACGCCAAAAAAAAAATGAAAAAGAAAAATAACTTCACTGCTTTCAACTTTGCTTAACACTTTCCCTGCGTGCGTGGTGAAAACGTAATTAACGTAAATTTGTGGTGGGAAGTTTAATAGGAATAACTGAAAATTTCCACATCAACGAAAATCACAATCGAATCAACTTGTGGTTTGTTTGTTTGTATGCACCGTATTTTATTTTATCGTATTCTCTAGTTTATTCCATTTTAATTTTTTATTTTAATTTACTCGAGTCAGTGCAATTCTCTCCCCGTACAACCAGGAATCTTCTTCCCAACCAGAACATTTGTAACTGACTCAAATTTTTATTAGTTGCGTTTAGCAAATTTCTAGAATTCATGCGTCGAAAATAAAGTGAAGGGGTATAAAAAGGAGAAAAACGGATTGCCTTTTCGGTTCTGCGAAGTTTTTCAGCCCACGAGCATCGCCGTTATTGCGGCGGAAATGGCGTGCTTCTAAGCTATCCAAGGCTCGGAGAGTGATAATAATTTAGTGGTGTTCATTGTTTTCGTATTATTATTGTCATTATTACACTTTGTTTTGATGAGAGTTTGAATAGTCAATGAAAGAAAAAGAATACCATAAAATAAAATGGAAAGCAAGGGTGGGTAATTGGGCTCCACTTTTCCTTTTTTCTTTATTGTTTTCTTAAATGATTTATGCTTGCACACACTGCTCTTGAATTTTTTTGGGCATTAATAAGATTCTAACCACTTGCAGCTTTTTTTGGTTCAAATTACGTGGTCATTTTACCATTCGAATATAAATAACAGGGATTTTGCTTTCTTGGTATGATGCTTATTCATTTCAGTGTTATGTGGAAGCATTGCATTAATTAGCATTTTGTGCTTGTAATTATCTTGTATGCAATACAATTTTATGTAGGTTGCCTATGACGTAATTGTTCTTCCCCTAAATATTGATTGCGTGTTTTCATTATAAGGCTTGTGGTCCATATTTTATGTGAATTCTTTTCTAATTAAAAGAATATTAATGTTCAATTAGAGCCCAGTTATACGTACAAAGGTGGTGTTTATCGTATTTATGGGATGATTACCATGCAGAACTATTTTTGTGTCTTTTTTTCCCTAGTGAAATGTGGGTCTTATTGTTTTGGCCTTGCACAAAATGTATGACTTTAATGATGATATGAAAAATCTGAACTAACACAAATGAGGCTTGTAGTGGAATTGTGATCAATCCACAGCCTCTACTCAAATTTTCTTCCAATTTGATTGCTTGTCCTCTGCGCATTTAACACATGGAATTTGAAAATTTTGTAATATTTTCTTCTTTCTTATCCATTTTATTTATTCATTTATGTTAATAGGCTTCTTCCCCACGTGTATTTATTTGTTTTTTGAGAGATTATTACCTGTTACAACTTATATTATTGTATTTACCCGAATCGCCTTATCTTAGTTCCTAGCCTCATGATTTGGATTATTGCTTAATGGATATGTTTATGAAACCCAACAGATGACCAAGGACTATATAATCTTATCATTACCTAGCATTACTTTTTAAAACAGATACTCTCAAATTACATAAAAATGGTGCAATCATTCTTGATTTCTCTATACAATATAACCGTGTGTAGGATTGATGATGGACAGAAATACAAAATCTGTCCCTGGTTTAGGTTAGGACATCCGTTTTCTTTTTCTTTTGATTATTTATGTATGCTGCTTTATTCTGATATAAATTGTAAGTGATGTATTTTGTAGGATTAAAGGTAAAAAGAAGGGGCAAAAGCGAATACGGCAGCCACGGTTTGCATTTATGACCAAGAGTGAAGTTGATCATCTTGAGGATGGCTACAGATGGCGGAAGTATGGTCAGAAGGCAGTTAAAAATAGCCCATTCCCTAGGTTTACAGCTACCTTGACATCAACTTAAATTTTAATTTTATTAAAAAACTATCATATACAGTTGACTATTTTGTGGCCACTTTTGCCTTTAGTTAAAATTTCGTTTTTGTTAAAGAAAACACATGATATAGTATTGTTATAAAACACTTTTAAACCTTCAGACGTGGTTTAGAAATAAAATGAGATAAAATGGAAATGAGAGAAAAAAAAGAATTATGTTAACTAACTTAGCATGCAATGCATGTATATTACCAAATTCATTCACTATTTTAATTTTTATGCTAGCAGACATACATTTTCACTATATATTATATTGATTAAGAACTACTATAAATTACAATTTTTTCTTCGTAGATTTTACCTTTTATAGTATTTTCATTTATAGATTCTAAAAGATTTTAAATAATAAATGTGAGTAAAAGTTTGTTAAATAGTGTGTTAACACTCCTCTTACATGGGAATATATAAATAACAATAACCATGAAAAACCAAGATGATTCCAAACAATAAAGTGTTTCTAATTCAATATATCTATATTTTCGATGGATAGGTCAGGTGAAATATTATTGGAAGCCGTCGATTTATAAGTCTTTGTGCAAAACATTTTTGAAATAAATTGGCAGTGATAACTGCATCAGAAAAGCTAACTGACAACATTGCACTGATTAATTATTATGATGCATTTATATTTCTTTTGCAGGAGCTACTACCGCTGCACAAACAGCAAATGCACGGTGAAGAAGAGGGTTGAACGCTCTTCCGAGGACCCAACGATTGTGATTACCACATATGAAGGTCAACACTGTCATCACACCGTTGGATTTCCTCGAGGGGGAATCATTTGTCACGAGGCTGCTGCCTTTGCGGGCCAGTTGGCTCCTACAATGTCACAGTTTTATTATCCAATTCATTTACCCAGAGAGACTAATAATATAAATACTCTCAGCTCCATTTCTCCGCCATGCCAAGCACAGGATGATGCATCTGGGGGATCCAACACTGTAATGCCAGCTGATGCATCGTCACTGCAGCCTCCCACTGATGAAGGGTTGCTTGGAGATATTGTACCTCCGGGAATGCGTATCAGATGAGAGAATAATTTCATGGTATTACTCACTGGATCTTTTCTCTCAGTTCATTTATTTATAATTTATAGAACCATTAATAACGTTGAATTTTAAACAGATTTCATATATGATTTTTATTACGCCTTTCTCAACACTAACAATTTTTGTTTTTATAATTTATAACAAACTACCTATATTAAAACTGCTTTTGTTTATAATTATAACAATTAATAATGAATAGATTATTTTCATATACGTACCTTATTATGATATTTTTAATAATCATCTTTCATTATGATAGTTAAAGCTTTTCATTATAGTTATCATTTTTTTTGTTACCATAAAAAAAGAAAAAGAGGACATATACTTGTTTTTGCGCACTTGTATTTCCAATAATAAATATTAAAGATTTTATCTAAATACACCTTTTGCTAAATGCATTTTGTAAGTTTATTTAAAGGAGATTTACCAAAACTAAATTCTTTTTACAAATAACTTCACTTTTTTATTTCAGCTGTCGAAATAAGGGGGAAACTTGTTTATATTTTCATAAATAAGAGGAAAATGTTATTTAAATGTTAGCATGTAAAAATAAAAATTACTCTATTTCTAGAGATTTTACAAATATAATTATTAGTTGATTACCAAATATAAAATCTGAAAAGTTAATAACGTATATTTGATGACACAAAAATACAATTTAGCAATTAAATTTTTAAAATTATTGTTAACATTATTTTTCAAGGTTACATTTTAGGTAAATCAAAAGTTAAAAGGTTTTGTAGAAAAATTATTTCATATTTACATAAACAAAGAAATATATAAAATGACATTATAAAGGTATTTTTTTTAGGTCATTCAATCATAAAAGAGTGCCTTTTAAAGTGATTAGTTGCGAGATATATATATATATATATATATATATATATATATATATTTAAAGATCTGGGATAAAAGAACGCTTACGATTGCCAAAAAACATGTTGCTTTAAATATAATAAAATATATTAATTGTTTTCATGTTATTTTTCTTTTTTATGGTTTATTCGGAAAATAATAAAAATAAGTTTAATTATTTTTATACTAGTTTTATCTTCAAATAATGATATAGAACTAAAGTGTTCTATCTATAAAAGTGAAAAACAAAAATTAAAAATTCAAACTTTTTCTCAAATTGAACGAACGTTGTTCTTTTTTTTTCTTTCATTAGAGCAAATAGTTCGAATACGGAACGGTGTGAAAAATATAACTTTTATGAAATACAATTATTATTTTTTTTGGTTGTTTTTTTGAAAATGATGATTTAGTTTTGATACTGATCGAACATTGTAAATTTTTCTAATTTATCGTTGCATGAGATTAAAGGGTGAAAAGTATTGTATCATTTGTCGCTCTAAATTTCGTCGTGTGTTTTTTATTTAATATCTTGAACACTAGAAAAATGATGGAGTCAACAATGATAGTATTACATGACTTCATATTCCTCATTTAATGAGAGTTAAACCTTTAGCATGATATATGGGTCGGCTGATATATTTTCTTCTCTAAGATCTGCTTTCATGTGGTCATGACACACGCATCATTACCATCATAATGCATATCTTTAATGGCTACACACTTCTCTGGCAGAACCTCAATTATATTGACTAATGATGTGGTTTTCAGGAGCAGTTAGACATCTTAGGTTAAAGTATGATTGGAGAGAAAGGAATTCAAAGGTGAGCCTTTCATTAGTCTTCAATTGACTGCTTTTAGATGTGTTGCCCATAAAACTTTACAGAGCATTGAAACCTTTTCTTTTTCCAGATTAAAATATAGTGATTGCTCTTTTCTTTTTTCCAGAAGGAAGAAATATAGAGTGGCTTTAGAATTATTTATTGTTAAAAGATTATGTTTTATTTTTTTTTCTGAATTTTTAACTATACATATACATTTAACAGAAAAAAAGAGAGTTTATTGTTACTCGTCTTCCTCTTTGATTTTAGGAATTATAAGATGATTAAGTAGTAATTGAAAAACTGGATGAAAAACAGTTGTTGAATCAACTTTTTTTTTATTAATATTTGAGTGTTATATTAATTTGAAATCTTTAAAGAAAAAGATAAAAGAGATTGTAGGTTATAACTACCTCTACTAACACAATATTAACGTTAAAGAATTTCCGATAGAAAAAAAATCTTAGGGGCCTTGAATTGTTTAATCTTCTTTAAGCTCTCGACTTTTTGCTCAGAAAGTCAGCTCCGCATGACATATCTGTTTCTCTTTATTGGGCAGATCAAGAAACTTTGCTTGGTCTTCATCTGTCTTTCAAAAGCCAATCCGATTAAATATATATGCACTGATAATATAAAATTTGCTATCTGTCACTTTCAAAGAGAACATGACATGTCTCTCGCTGGAATTTCGTAGGCTTATATATATCATACCTACGAGGGTTTCTTGCTTGTATATTATGGTTGAAATTGTTATTGTTATTTTTGCAGCTCCACATTTACAGATATCTGTTTATTTAGCTTAGTTAGTCACTATTAGAGGTGCACCGTACGCGTATACTGTTACGGTTGGTGATAGCTATAGATAGGTCCCGGGGCTTCGTTTGAAGTAGAAAGAGAAAAGGGAAGAGAAAGAAAAACACACTTTTAGAGGTCAGGTTGACAAGTTGCATGATTGTCGCATCAGATCAAGTTGCTGTCAGATATTACCCATAACGAGTCGTAGACGAGTTAAATGTGAGTGGCTCCTCTATATGATTGTGAGCTAACAACTAAGTCTAGCACGAAGGCTTAGCTTTCCATGGCATGATCATGAGTTAAGAGTTGATTTTCTGTTTGAAAAGATGCAAAATTTAATGTTTCACTTGGTCTCAAAGAAATATTTATCTTGGAAGGAAGTACAGATAAAAAAAAAAGTTGTTAGCTAGCTTCGTGTTGATATCCTTGACGCTTTATTAGGTTTGGAAGTGGTACCCGATCCATAAATGCTTTTCCTTTACCTTGTATTTTGTATATATTGACTTATTATCTTATATATTGAAGCAGTGTTTTTTATTCTTGACGTTGAATTGACTCAGGAATTCATGCAATAATGCATGACACTTGATCAATCTAAAATGTCTGGTTATCCAGGTTTTGTATTTGATGGGCCAATAATCGTTGCCATGATTTGATTCAGCTGATGATCGGTAGAGGAGCAGAGAAAATGCATGGACATGCATGCATTTTTGTTTCCTGTACACTCTGAACAAGTAGGCCACAAGCGGCATCAATTTTTTCCTTTAGCAGGAAGTCCCTTTTAGCCATCTATTGTCTCGAGAAGCGAATATAGTATTTATGCATGGGTACTTACAACCTCGGTAGCAGGTAAGTATCTAACTTGGGTCATATATTTTGACCATGACGAAGTATCATTCATTTAGTGATAGTTATTATGTATGTATGTACACAATTATTAGATTATTATTTAAGAAATAGCCATGTATATTAAGGAAGCTCTTTTTGAACTAAAAATTCTCCTTGAGATTGTACAACATGTATGAAACCTAAACTCCCTCATGTGATGTTCACAATTCATAACCCATGTAAAAGTACACAAGTTTTGTTTTATGTATGAAATTATTGTAACTAAGTGGGATTTATTGTTGAGGCATTGATTATATAAAATAGCTGGGTGGTGGTATGTTTTGAATAATATTAGACATTAATGGTTGATAATGTACGTGGCGTTGAAAAAGATAGGGCAACGGTTAATAGGGATGGTGGTGCGCAATCAGTTGCGTGGAATTCGAGATTGCTTGGGAGTCGGCAGGCCACGTTACTTTATGCTTTCCACTTTTCGCTTTCCACTCCTTTCTTTTTCAGATTTCACCCTTCCTTTTTTTTCATTTACATGCTTTTCCTTCTTTACTATTTATTCTCTTTTACGCTCTTCTTTCCTTCGCCATTATAATACCATATTTGGATCATATGTTATACACATACATTATTCTTATTTCACCTCCAAAGCGTCTTTAAACAACTCAATTATAGTTTCTTTTGAGGTGCATGCTCTCTATTATATGTTCAACATCATAAATTATTTTTTTTCTCCTTTACACATTTTACAACTGTTCAAGTTTTTTTTTTAAATATTAATTTTAGTCACTTTCACCTATTATATTGCTACTCACCAAATCTCTAGTGATTGTTTTTTAATCTTTTACGTTTTTTTATATTCTAGAAGAAGAATTGCAGTTAGCATCCGCTAAAGCATTAGACGATAGTTGCGTGAAATATTAATAGTCTCCTAAAACATTAGACGCTATAAATTTAATATCAATTTTTTATTCGAATAAAGTGTCAGATTAATGGGCTCATAAGCTATAAAATTTAATTATTTATTTTAATATAATGTTTATTTTAATATAATGTTGATTAACCGACCCTAAATGAAGAGAATAATAAATAAATAAATTGTAGAGTCCAAGACACCAAGAGAAAAACAATATATGTACATATTTGTTTCTAATTTTAGGTCTTTTAGATATGTAAGTGGATTTCAAAATAAGATTTTATTTAGGTCCATCAATAGGAGGTCCAATCTCACGATGGAGGTGTCACATACGAAGAGAAGGCAAAGGATACCAGTGAAAAAAATACCTTTTATATTAATTTTTACGTTTAAAATTTACTTTGGTATAAAAAGTAGTACGGTGGCGTAATTATAAATATTGTAAGATCTTTTATATTGATTCTAAATCTAAAAAGTGGTGTGATAACAAAATTGTAATAAATTACAAATGTTGTCTATACTAGTTGGACCTAGAACTAATATCGAAAATGTGATAGTGGTAATAAATTATAAAGTTTTTCTATATTGGTTGGATCTAGAAATAATATAGAAAGTGACATTACGACAAAATTGTAATAAATTATAAATTGTTTTTATATTGGTTAGACTTAGTATAAGATGTTTTATACTCATTTGTCACTTTAACTAGTATAAGATGTTTAATTCTTCTTCACAACTTTTGTGCCTAACCTCATTAGCCTTTGTATTCAATATCACTTCGAGTTTTTCCTTCTCTCTTCTCTAGTAAGTAACATTCTCGTTTTGCCTCATTCGCTCTCCTCGTTCTCACATTGGCAAATTTTATCTCGTTCTTGGTGTGATGTTATGGTGTCGTCGTCGCGTGGTATATTCGACATCGTTGCCATCACATGGTCTCGTTTACAAAGTTTCCTTCACCGTTCACCTCCTCTGCATTTTCTTCATTAAAAAAAATAGCATTTGAATTTACATTTGAATCTGAAATGTATGTCTGTGTGTTGGTTATTTAAGATTTTGTCAAATGTTATGGTGTGGCGAAACTATGTTATGGTCAAATATATTCAATATGTTATTCTAACATTATTCACTTTCAATGTTTAAGGTATTTACATCGTATAAGCATTAAGAGGAAGAATGATCACATATATGGATTTATTGTTATCATTCAAGGAGTTGAGAATAAAGGTGAAGAAATGCAGACATACTTATTAGAGACCTTTGAAAAGGAAAAAAAAACAAGTTTACTTAGCACCTTATTTGTAAGAGTAAGTATGTTTTTTTGTAAATAAAATTATATTTATGTAAATCTTATTTGACACTAATATTATTTGAATACTAGCAATTGATAGTAATTCTTCCTCAACAATCTCTTGCGGTTCTTTTTTGTTCATTACACAAGAACTTAGTAAAATTAAATTATGTGTACATGGCAAATAAGTTATTAAAAACTTACACTATTAGTGTATTTCAGAAGAAATATAACACTTTGGAAATTAAAAATACACTAATACATAAGTTTTTAATAATTTATTTGTCATGTACACATAATTTAATTTTACTAAGTTCCATACTAGCCATAAATTTCAATGCAAATTTAACTTTTACAAAGTAGTTGAGGCTTATTTGAGGTTGCAGGGAACACATATCACCTCTAGAAAGAAGTTGCAATTCATTGTGTCAACTATAAGTAGTTAATCTTTTATACTATTGAAATTCAATTATAAAGTTTATGATATTCTATGAATTTAACTTGTGCTCACATCAATCGGGGAGCTTTAAGTGTGGATATTTCTTGATGAGACACATGTAGAAAATCATATCTGCAAACGTTGTTAACTTATTAAATCTAGTAATGTGAACATTTTATAGCTAACATCTTAAGTATTAATCATTATAAGTTTACTTAAACTATTCATTGTGTAGATTTTCGGTAATGCGTCTCTAATAGGACAAAATGTCCTAAGGGAAGTTCATGAGCAATGGACTTCTTTCCTTTTAAATGTTTATCGACAATGATGTTAGGTAAATATTAGATGTATTCATTAGAAATTGAGGTTAGGAAGAATTATTTGATGTATAAATAGTAGGAATTATATTCATTATTCTTTTCCACTTGTATATATGGACTGTATTTTGTGACTGTTCTACGATTGAATTTTACGCAGGTTTGTATATGGTATATACCACATACAAACTTGCTGTTAAAAGAATGCAACATGTTATATTGATTAATGCTTGAACCATATATGTTAATACTTGCTCTGAGTTATGAAGGTTCCACCTTCCACTTGTTTAATTTGTAAACATAGAAAGAATATCAATTCTCCTGTCATTGACATTTCAAATTCTCTTTACATAATACTTGCAAATCCTCCACACAAAGAATCATCCGTAGAACTAAAAATTATATCATCAACATATACTTGAATAAGTAGAATATGTTCTCTTACACTCTTCATAAATTGTGTTGAGTCAATTTTACCTCTAGAAGAATTATATTCTAACAAAATATTGTTAAGCCTTACATACCAAGATTTAAGTGTTTGCTTTACATATGTCATAAGACACTAATGCTTTCTAGTAAGCCAACCTATGTGATCTTTGTTATCACAGATTATGTTAGCAATTTTAGGTCATTCATATATATATATAACATTGAGTTAGAGCCATTGTATTTTATTAGCCAATTATAAAGTGATCTAATTAAGTAAATGTGGCTAAGGGCATATATGTCATGAAAGATTTATTGTGTAGAGACCAACAATAATTTTAATTTATTGAAGGGGCTAAATTATAATTATTGAAACTAAAGAAAAGTAACTGACAGAGGTTACATAAAGGGTCTTGGTTCCCATCTGTGAGCACACGTATATAAAAGGAACTAAATGTGCTCTACAAAAAGAAGATCAGAGACCAATTCAGGTTGCTTATTAATTGTTCTGAACTTCTAATCCTTTAGGTACGCTTTCACTTTACTATTATAAGGGATATTGGGAATTGGTCAATTGTAATGGTTTATTGCTCTTAATTATTAGTACATGCTTCATAAATTCTAACATATTAACCAAGAGTGACTACATTTGATGAGAAAACAAGCAGGGTCATTATGATATTTTGTTTGAGGAAAGACATTGATCAAGTGATGAGGGTTATTCTTAACCGTAATGAATTGCAAACCTAACTAAGGCATGTACATAAAAGTAGACATCACAAACAACAAGATTTGATAAACTTTTAGGATCATTACAGGAATTATGAAATTATTGATAAAATCAAATGGTTCATGGAAAAACCCAAAAAAAAATAGTTTTCTCATCTCAAATGATAGCTCAAAACATTTTTTCCATTCCGTTCATTCCCAAAATATGTATACCCATTTTTCCAAAAAAAAAACAACAACTAAGTTTTTGGATCTTTTATTCAAAGTTGAATAATTAGACCTTTTAGTCTCATTCCAAGCAAGTAATACATGTGAGTAATACCTCCTTCACTTGGCCCTTCACATGTTGGACCCTATCATGTATTTCCACCTCCATTAAACTAGTCATCATCTTTTGCAAAGTTTTCTAGATCAGTTTAGTTCTTTTCCTTTTCATGGAACTTCCTAAGTCTTGTATTGGGTCTTAGGCTTCCATTTGGTTATATGTCTAGGCTTCATGGTTATTAAGAGCTTTAGCCTAGTTAATGATGTCTACATCATCCTTCCAAACAATACTCAGGGTTTTTAGTCATGAGTGACTAAGTATTTGAATAATACTTGGATTTTATCGAAAAATGATTGTGTTTCAAATAATACTCAATCTGTATCCTGTGATTGTAATCTATAGAGTGAAACTCAATCAATTTGATTAAGAACTAAATGTAGTAAATATTATCAGATGAACTAATAGAAAGATCATTTATCTTTACTTTACATATTATTGTTCCACACTAATAATAAAATGAGATTTACACACTAACTTTTGGAAAATATTTTTGAAAAATTTTCTTAGTCTTAAGTGCCTATAATTAGACAATACATGAAAATTGTAAAAAATTTGAAAACATAATTCAATAATCTCTTTTTTTGTTCTTGACCTATTTTTCACATGGATAGATCTTAATGGTTATCTATTATTTATATCACAATGTATAATATAATATAGCCACTTGTATTCCTTGTTTGTCCTTTGTTGTAAAAGTGTAAACATCTTTTATACTTTTATATTTTATTCTAGTTCATTTCTTGATAACAAAAAAAGTTGTTACTATAGATAAATAAATTATTTTAATACAATTACAATGGTAAATAGGACAAATCTTTAATCATAATGAAATACTAAGGCTTTGTTCACTTGAATGAATTTAGGAAAAGTGATTCAGTGGATTTGAAGATAAATTTTTTATTGTTTATTTGAATGGATTTGGAGGTAAGTGAGAGTGAATTTGGAAATAAATTTTTTTAATCTGTCACATAAATCAAATCCTACACTAATTCTTACAAACTTTACTTCTGAATCCACTCTCACTTACTTCCAAATCTACTCAAATAAACAACAACAAAAATTACCTTCAAATCCTCTCAAATCCATTCAATCATTCTCTCTCAAATCCATTTAAGTGAGCAAGATATAAGTGAAATTATTTATGGTATTAATACAAAATTATACATAAAACCATAAAACTGATGTAAATCAAACAACAAAAATTGGTTTGGTTTGGTTCAATTTTTTTTATATTCAATCTGGACCAAATTGAATCACTAGTCTAAGGTTCAAATGTAATTTTAACAAAAAAAGAACCAAATTGTAACATGAATACCCTGTTCGTTGCAAGCCAAAGTGACTGATTAATTGTTTTTTTAATCTTCTAAAGACATAAAGGAGGTATTAGAAATGAATTTATGTACTAGTTACAAGTTATAAGTATTTGTAAATTATTAATTGACTGTGACATTAAAAAAAATTCTTAAATAATGACCAAAAATATCTTTAGAGGCTACTTTTTTAGGTAGAGATCCGAATAGAGAGACCAATTCTTTAGTAGTCAAAGCTTTAATAGTTAGAGTTAGTCATTAATTTATAAACTAATTTATAATAAAAACTATTTTAGTTATTAATTTAAAGACTAATTATATTTCTTTAAAATTATTTTAATTACCAATAATTTTAGTTTATAAATTATATCTAAATTAGTTATTATAATATCTAATTATTTTTATCATTTAAATTGATCATTATCTAAAAAATTGCATAAGTTTCGTATAATTTATTAAACTCAAGGGTCTTATTACTTTGTCTATTACCCTTGTACAATCATTGATTTTCTTATAATTTTTTTTAAAGTTATTTGTGAAAGTTATTTCAAAAATAGCTTTCAATAGATAAATGATCTTTTGACAAATGTCTTTTAGAAATCTTTAAAAGCCTTTTGAAGTTCTACTCAACCTTTTTTTTTCTAAAACTATTCTATTTCTTTTGAAATGCTAAAGTTTGAAATACAATTCTATAATATACACATATTATCCAATTGTATTGAACAATCATTTGATTTTTTCTATTAATGTAATGAATGTAAGAGCAACATTCAATGTTTTAGGGTTTTTAGTTTTAGGAATTTAATTTTCTGATAGGGATTCTAACTTACCTTTCACCGAAAACCTATATAATAAGGATTCCAGCTCTTGTCTTTGTAAGAAAAATGTTATACAGTATCAGAAAACACATTCTCATACAATAAAAGAAATCTTCTATTTTACTTACCTCTGTCACAACATCTTCTTTCTTTTCGTTTCCCTTTTCTGTCTGGTGGTTGTTGTTCCAAGCTTTGTTGGTGCACCGCCATGGATATCGTCCGCGTCTTCTTTTTCTCGCATGACTCATAGCTCTCATACTCACCAACCATCTGACGAGAAGAAGCTTCTAGCGAAAGTATTACTTTTCGCTTTTGGGCCAGAAACCATTGGGCCTCACTTACATTGACTTGGGCTTATTTTAATATGGTACCAAAGTAGGTTCTGAACCTATTCTGCCTCTGTTTCTGCTGCGTCCATTTTCTTTCTTGATTTCTTTGTGCTTTTTCTTTTCTTTAGTTTTTCTTGCTATCATGGAAAACATGGATCAATTCAACAATCCTTTCAGCCCTTATTATCTTCATCTAGGAGAGAACTCAAGCATCTCCCTTATTTCTCAATTCTTGATGAATCCAATTACACCTCTTGGAGCAGAAATATGAGAAGAGCTCTTCTCTCCAATAATAAGTTAAAATTCATAGATTCAGGGATCAAGAAACCTCAAAGAGATGATCCCTTTTTTGATTCTTGGGAGAGAAGTAATATGATGGTGTTGTCTTGGATCATCAAGACTCTTTCATCTCAGATAGTAGAAAATGTTATATATGTAGAGGATGCTCAAGAATTATGGGAAGAATTGAAGGAAAGATTTTCCAAAGGAGATTACTTTAAATTTTCTGACTTGCTACAAGAAATTCATTCTATTAAGCAAGGAGAAAGGAGTGAGTCAGTATTTTACTGATTTAAAGATTCTATATGGGAGGAATTGAAATTTCTCAGACTCATCCCGTGTTGTAGCTGCAAGATTCCTTGCAGCTGTGATCTATCTAAAGCCTCTCATAAATACAAAGAAATGGAGCATGTCTTCTGCTTCCTAAAAGGCCTAAATGAATGTTACAACACTATGAGAACATAGATATTGTTGATTTAACCTCTACCCAACATTAACCGTGTGTTTTCCCTCATTATACAGTAGGAAAGACTGGAGAAACATGATTCTGGTCTCACCAACTAGAATGACATCAAGATCCTTGCAAACACCACTGAAAAACAGTCACTAGAGAAGTGACCAAGGTTGGATAACCCATGGACGTGGATTCACATCTTGTGGTCAAGGAAGAGGGAAAGGAAGAAATACCAATCATGGGAAGCAATGTTCCTACTGTCACAAAATGAATCACACGATTGATGAATGCTACTCTAAACATAGATATCCACCACGGTACAAGAAAAACGAAAATAACAATCAAAACAGTGTGGAACAGAATGAATGAGGATCTGCAAATGCCTGCACTACCTCTAGTGTATCACAGACTGGTCAATAAAACAATGCCAACACTATCCAAAACTCCTTCACCCCAAAACAAATGCAGAAAATACTGGAAATGCTTTAAAAGACTGACAACTCTTCCCATAACATTAGTCAAATGCATAAAAACACTACAGAGGACAAACAAGGTATATTCTCATGGATTATAGACACAGGGGCCACTGACCATGTGACCAATAACAAAAATTTATTCCTGACATTCAATAAAATCAAACATACACTAGTACAAAAACAGCGTAACGTCGAATATTTTTTGCCTTTCACGTCGAATTCGAGAATGACGTTATATCAGGAGATGTAAATTGACGTCGAATTTAAAAAATTTGACGTTAATTTAACGTCAAATTTTTTCAATATATGACGCTAATTTAACGTCGAATTTTGTCAATATACGACGTTAATCAATTTTATTTTAATTAATTGCGATCCTTTTTTACAGCTCTACGAGACCTGAAAAGCAAAAAAATAACAATTTTCAGTTTTTGGTATTTTATAAAGCATGAACTATGAACAATAATATATGATCAATCAAAGAACAATAAGAAACAACAAACAAGTTCAATCAAATAATAACACCAAACAAGTTCAACCAAACAACAACAACAAACAAGTTCAACAAAAAAAAAATAACAAACAAGTTATCAACAAATAAGTTCTTCAAAACGAAAACGAAAACTAACCTGGGGTCATCGGAATAAAGTGTTGCCACCAGTAAGAGAGAAAGCAGAATACGCCTATGAAGGATAAGAACACGAAAATAATCGGTGAAAACAAACGAAAATCATATCTAAAGTAGTTAATTAACATGCATTTGTATCAAATGAAAGAAAGATTACATGTGATGGTCGTCAAACTTCGTTCGAAAAAAGTTGAAGCAGAGAAAAGGTTCTGCGCGCTAAGATAAAGTGAATGAATTTTCAATCTCCTGCTCAATTTTTTTTGAATTCACTAACATTTTAACGTCTAACGCTGAGACATTCGATGTGTTATATTTTCTTACGTTGAATTATAATTTTAAATGACGTTTAATAATTGTATTTATTTACAAAAATGCTACCAATAATTTTTAACGTTAGCTATTGAGTGGTTCGACGTTAAACGTGTGACATTATACGCTGTTTTTGCACCAGTGATATATCTGTTACAATGGTCTTGGATTCAATTGTTCCAGCATATACAATTCTTATGGAATTGAACATCAAACAAGTTGTGTTGAAACTCCGCAACAAAATTTTGTTGTGGAGCACAAACATCAACACATATTGAATCTTACCCGTAGTTTGGTTTTCCAATCTAATGTTCCCTATGCTTATTGGTCTTATGCCCTATCTCATGCTATATACCTGATTGAATGTCAGGAATAGATTTTTGTCATGGGTCACATGATCAATGACTCTTGTGTCTATAATCCATGAGAATATATCTTGTCTGTTCTATGTAGTGTCTTTGTGCATTTGACTGTGTCTTTGTGCATTTGACTGATGTTATGAGAAGAGTTGTCAATCTTTTCAATCTCGATCGGAGGAACAGCTAGCCGATGTCTTCACCAAATTTCCTCACCATACTAGTTTCAAATCTATTATCCCCAAATTTGAATTAGTGAATATTCACCATCCAATTTGAGGAGAGGCTATTAATATTTTTGTTTTGTAATCAATGCTTTTAAGAACAACATTCAATATTTTAGGGTTTTTAGTTTTAGAAATTTAAATTCTGTTAGGGATTCTAACTAATCCCCTTTCTCTACCTTTTATCGAAATCCTATATAATCAGGTCGAACTCTTGTCTTTATAAGAAAAATATATACAGTATGAGAAAACACATTCTCATACAATAAAAGAAATATTGTATTTTACTTACTTCTGTTACAGCATCTTCTTTCTTTTCGTTTCCCTTTTCTGTCTGGTGGCAGTTGTTCCAAGCTTTGTTGATTCACTGCCATGGAGATCGTCCACAACTTCTTTCTCTCGCATGACTCACAGCTCTCATACTCACCAACCATCTGACGAGAAGAAGCTTGTATTACTTTTCGCTCGTGGACCAGAAACCATTGGGCCTCACTTACACTAACATAGGCTTATTTTAATATTTTCTAAATTTAAAATCTTGAGTCATTCATTCAAAGTTAATTACATATTAAAATTGCTTTTTCTTTTTCATTTAATAAACATACATACATGATAATTATTAGAACTCTAAATAAAAAAAACACACATTTTGACTGCTTTAACTATTTACTATTGTTAAGTTCAAACGAAATTAATAAAATTAAAAATTTTATATTAAAAGATTATTTTACTTAATCAACACTAGCAACAATAAGTAGCCCCATATCTTACCTTGATGGAAGCCTCTTGAGCATAACACAAACACTTAGAAGAAGCAAAGCAAATCTGTAAGAGAGAAGAAGAAAGGTTGGAGAAAATGGAAGATGTGATAACAGAAGCAGCAGGACCTTCAAGGTTCTTGGAAGAAGACCTAAACATCTTCACAACCCCATCGCCACCCCTTCCTTCACCTTTCCTCATCTTCCCCTATACCCAACAACCCCAACCCCTCAAACCCTCCCTCCTCATCGTCGCCCTCTCCCCTTCCTCCGTCGCCCTCTTCCACCGCCTCCGCACCACCTCCCCTGCCGCCTCACTCCTCCTCCCTGAACTCTCCCTCTCTCTCCCCGATCATGCCGCCCAAATTCTCCCCCTTTCCCCCTCCGCCCTCCTCGCCGCCATCCCTTTCCCGGTCCCCGGTTCCCGCGCCTACGCCGTTGCCAAGGCCCTCCTCGACGGCCGCATCCGCCCCGACTCCGTCCTCATCCTTGACTCCCTCGAGTCGCGCAACTTCCGCGGCAAGCTATCCTCCGATGAGGCCGTGGCATTTAAGCTGGACACCGCCGCTGAGAGAAAGAGAAGCGGCGGAGAGAAGCTCCTGCCGGATTTGGAGTATTATCCTTCCGGAAGCGTTGTTGACGGGCTGGGCGCTGCCATTCTCGCACGGTGCCAGGTGATGAACGTGAGAGCGAGCCTGTGTGTTTCGTGGCCTCAGTTCGACGCCTCTGTGGTGTCGTTGATTAAGGGTTTACTTCAGCGCCGCGTGTTGCAGGGATTTGATTTTGATTTGAGTGATGAAGACGTTTTTAAATTTGGTAGGAGCAAGGATAGGGTTTTGCATTCTGAGTTGTATATTTGATTTCTGCTTGATCCACTAGAACTAATTCATTTTGTGTTTGATTATTTTGGTTAAATTGTGTTGTTAGGTTGGTAGCTTGGTATATTGATTTTGGCCTAAGATTTTACACTGAAACATATTTTAGATTGTGTCTGATGTCATGGTTGTTTTGATTTACTCTTGGGATGACCATGGATTGCAACTTTTGCAGTATTTTGGTTTATTTGTATTGGCTGATTATATCTTTTTGTCTATGCATTTTTAAAATGGATGATGCTGTCTAAAATGCGTTAGTTGCCGATGTTCTTGCAATTGATTCCCTGAAATATATGATCTCTTAGTGCTGTGGATTCCATGTAATTAAAATCCACCATCAAGGATTAATCTCTTTCTCATTGGATTAGTGCTAAATTTAACTTGTGTGGTCAATTGCTTGAATAATATATTTTTTTTTTTTTAGAGTTCAAGTGAGTCTAGTCTCTGATTGGATAGAGATGAAAAAGTTGAGTACCTTATAAAGAAGAAGACACGTAAATCTATTGTCTTAAGATTTGGAGATGAAATGATGGAAAGTCTCTTATATGGGTTTAACTCATTTCATTGTTATTGTGTCTCTTTTGTGAATCCTTCCTGGAAAGACCCAATAGGCTCATATGTTAGTGCTTGTTTGAATTGTATGGTTGCATGATGAAAAAATAGTTTTGATCCTTGATCTTAAGGAAAGTTTTGTTATGTTTTGGTCTGTAATGGCCTCGATGTAATTGCGACTGTGGTCTGTGTAAAGTGTGTCTCCATAAGTTTTAAGTTAGTTAATTAGTTACTAGCCATAGAGCTGAAAGATTTCAGATGAATGGTACACATGTAGCGAGGCATGTATAGGTCTATATAGTATATAATTATGTGTGTAATCATTATGTAAGATATATACAAAACTACCTTGTGCAACTACAACACTGAAACTCTTTTAGTGGAAAATTAGAGAAGTGAACAGGGAGACTGTGAGTGTGAGCAACAAAGAAAAGGCTTGATATTCTTGGAATTATTTTCTGAAGAATGAAAGATAAAAGGAACATAAGCCAAGGAGAAAGGTTCTGTTGTAATAAAACCATGATCTTGATCACAATAATTCAATTGAAACACTGGCTTAAACATATATATATCTGTTGGAAATTCCCCTTTTACCAGTCTGTATGTTGTTTCTTGGTTTCATGACTTTAGGTTTGTGTTTTTGTGTTGTCTGGTTTTGCAAGAAGAATCAACAGCTTTTGCATAACTGTGACTGAAATTTGACCGCTACAATTTAAAACCTTAAAACCTTGAGTACAAGTAGTAGGAGACTCCGAGGCATAGCTAGTGTAATTTCATTTAGTTTTCCCCCGAAAGATGCTTTACAAGCTGTAGATGTTAATCTGAATTTGTTTTTGAATGATGGTAGCTATGGAGGACGGAGTTATTAACTTGTATTCAATCAATATACAAATGAAGATGTCTATTAATAATATTTGAAGAATTCAAATGCAGAAGAGTTTACATTAAGTAAAGAATATATAAAAAGAAAATTTTTACGAAATTCTTGCATTAAGTTTTTTTTTTTTTTAAATAATATGAAATCTTATGGATCGATCCATAATTTATTTAATTCAAATTTCTTTAATTATATACCTGTGGGGGGAGAGTTTGCTATTGTTCCTTTGTTACAGTGAAGTTTTTCTTGCAGATAATACCTAGTATGGATGATATTACTAACTAAATTGTCTTTTCAATAGAAGTAGATCCTGTTAGGGATCAGAATTGAAAATACGTCTAGAATTTCATATTAAATTTCTAGCAGGAAAAGTAAAATAATTTTCATTAATTATTGAAAATTCGACACGTGTTCTGAAGCAACAATCTCAATGTTGCTTGAATCCGATTGATTTACTTGCATTCTCTTTATTGGCTATGTATACAATCTTCTACTAATTGTTAAAATGGATAAAGTCAATATGGACGATAATTTTGGAGATATTTGCCACCTATTCTTATAGTTAAAGATACCTTTAATCGTGTACTTGAGGACAAAAGTTGTAACATGTTTACCTTTACTTTGTAAAACAAGGAATTTGACAAAGTCCAAATGCAATCTCATTCTTGGAAGAAACAACGAGAAAGCCAAACGTGCAAATTGACACTATATATAAAAACTGCAAAGATAATAAGATTAGCTGTTATTAGTTTTGTTTGGTGACTTCTCAACGGGGAATATTACTTTTAGTTTAAGAACACCCACCAACTTAATCATGTTTGTTGCATCTTCTATTGACTCTTACAAACATATTTTCTAAACACTCAAGTAGCCAATGAAGGAACAGGGTGCAACACTCTACTTCAAACACCTTATATATACTCATCATTCTTACCTATCTCTCCCACCCTTCTTTCCTTCAAAGTTAAAGCAGTAACAATGGATCCTTCCTTTACTTCAAAATCCCTTCTGCATGTTGTTCTTATCTTAGGCTTTCTTGGTGCCACCAGATTGCATGCAAGTGACACTCCTCTGACACTGGATTACTATGCATCAACTTGCCCCACTGTGTTTGATATTGTCAGGAAGGAAATGGAATGTGCAGTTCTTTCTGATCCCCGCAATGCAGCAAAGATAGTCCGGCTACACTTCCATGACTGCTTTGTTCAGGTTTGTCACATCTTCGTATCACTTAGCCATATCTGTACCAGTCGTAAGTAATTATGATACTTGTAATAGTTCTATAGTTTCATTTTGAGGAAACCAAAAGATAACTTATATACAATTCAATAACTATTGTATGTGTTGCTCTCCGATTAGAATTAAAAATTTTCTTTAGTAATATGCATAATGTAAACTTTTATTTGGCATTGTAATAAGGTAAAACTCCAATTCTAATTAATGGATAGCACAAACAAGAGCTATAGAGTTGTGTAAGTTTTGTCCTATCATATGATATAAAACCAATATGAATTCAATGAGAAACATATACACAATAACTAGATGTCATAATCTTCATGGGGTCAGGGATGCGATGGATCCATTTTGCTTGATGATACAGTCACACTTAAAGGTGAGAAAAAGGCAGCTAACAACATCAACTCTTTGAAAGGCTCGGCAATCGTTGACAGAATAAAAAACATGGTTGAATCAGAGTGCCCTGGAGTTGTTTCTTGCGCTGATATTCTCACAATTGCAGCCAGAGATGCTGTGATTCTGGTAAAAGAAAAACTGTTTGCTTCTATATTTTATCAAATATTTTTCATAGATTTTAATATTTAATTTTCTGCATACAAGTTAGTAGAATTATTTATGCAGATGCCTCTTTCCTCTGATCTGTTGTAGGTAGGGGGGCCTTACTGGGATGTTCCTGTGGGAAGGAAGGATTCTGTCACTGCAAATTTTGATCTTGCCAACACCAATCTTCCCACTCCAGAGGAGAGCCTTCTCTCTATCATTGCCAAGTTTCTTTACCAAGGTCTATCTGTGACTGATATGGTAGCCCTTGCAGGTATATTAAATTTCCTATGAATGGAATAAAACTTCGAATATTTATCTACTTTTATCTCTTTTAAATATAACAATTTTCTGGTCTAATCTTTTAAAAGGTTATTTGCTGATTTTAGTTTTTGTTAAAAAATAGATTTTAAACCTAACTTACCATCACAAAATAAACTTATAAGATGAGATTTGTACTCAATTATATATTGCAAATTAGCCTTATTTTTAATTAATGCGAGATTTCTAACACACTCCTTCATGTTGAGACATATAGATCTTGAGCTCCACTAGACATTAATAGGTAGTCTGATAGCAGTCTGAAAGCAGCGGGTAATAGAATACGTCTAACAAATAAAACGATAGCAGGTGATGCAATAGGCTGAACAAATAACAAATCTCGCTAGGATAGGGTTAAATTCATGGTTCTACTATAATGTTAAGAAATAGACTTTAAGTCTAATTCAACTCTATAAAACCAACTTGTAAGGTGAAGTTTGCCCTCACAATGTTATAAATTCATTTTATCATCATCTAGTGAAGAATTAACATGCATTTGGAGATATGAGTTTCATGAGTGATAGACCATAATTGTGATCTACCACCTCATCTTCCCTACTTCTCAAAAGATTCCTAGATGTATTAAGCACTTTCTTCATACCACATTTTCTGATAACTAATCCTGCAGGAGCCCACACCATTGGCATGGCACAGTGTAAGAATTTCAGGTCAAGAATTTATGGAAGCTTTGACTCAACATCATTGAAAAATCCAATTTCTGAGAGTCACCTCAGCAACCTGAGATCTGTTTGTCCACCTGTTGGGGGAGGAGACAACAACACAACTGCGATGGACTATTTGACACCTAATCTGTTTGATAATTCTTTCTACCAGTTACTGCTAAATGGGGAGGGAGTTCTCAACTCAGACCAAGAAATGTACTCAAGTTTGTTTGGTATTGAAACTAGAGAGCTTGTGAAGAAGTATGCAGCAGATCCTCTGGCTTTCTTCCAACAGTTCTCAGAGTCAATGGTGAAAATGGGAAATATAACAAACTCGGAAAGCTTCATCACTGGAGAAGTTAGGAAGAACTGCAGATTTGTGAACACATAGACTTCATTTTTCTGTTTTATATGCGTTTTTGTTTGCTTCCACACACAAAAAACCACCAAATTTATGTGTTCCAGCTACAACAAATTGATGATTCTAAACCAAGCTAGCAATTATATAATGAACAAATTAAGTGAGAAGTTGTTTATTTCCCTTTTTCATGAACAAATTAAGTGTTAAGTCTGATAATGAGAGTTGTAAGAAGCAATGCTATTTACACAAGAGGTTGCTTTCAAACTGTATGGCTTGATTAAGCTCATGTTAAGTTCCTTATATTCCTACACTCTAAGTCTAACTTTTTTTCCTATATCAATTACGAGTAAATAATATATGTAATGATAATGTCAAAAGGGTTTTTCTACTTTAATCTAATCACAGATAAATATGAATGGTAAGCTTGTTAATTTTTATGATAATTATCTTAGAGATTGTACAATAATGATTTCTATGGAGTTGATAATTAATTTCTATAAAATATTTCAATGACAATGATTTCCTACTGAAAACTTGAACTTGCCAAAATTGTCATGAGTACTTTGGTTATTTATATTGAAATTAAGATAGTTGTAGAAAAAATTTCAAAAATCATTTGCCATATCTAAGTGAAATGAACTTCTTAGATTTTTTTTTTTTTTTTTGTAATTATATTCTGGACTAAAAATGCGATTCTAGCTGGTCTGATGACACTAGAGGCAAGTAGATAATTTTCTAAGTTATGGCTTAAAAATCATGTTCTGATACTGTGTACCAAAATTCTCAAATTTCCTTTGGATGATATAAATTTCTGAATAATTCAAAAATAGGAACCGATGGCAATCTATATATTACGAAGTAATTTTTAAAATAATTTACTTTAATTTTTTTATCTTTACCAATTTTTGACAGAGTAAGAAAAATAATTAAAATTATTATTATTAATATTTTAGTCTTTCAAAGTTTCAATTTAGGTGTTATATATGGTCACATAAGACGACACTTAATATATATATGGGTATTTAATTGATGGAGTAAGATTGAGTTACTTGAAAGATTACTTCTCTTTTCAATTTTATTTTTCATTTTTCTCTCTTTATTTTGTTTGTCTTTTTCCTTTTCTCTTTTGGACAACTTCCCTTGTTTAATTTTTCTCTCTCAATAACCTTTTCTCTTTCTCTTTTTCAATATTTATATCAGGATTGATTTTAGTATTAGTCAAGAAAGATATTTTTTTTTTTAATCTATCAATTGTTTAGTTAATTTCCTCAATTGCACTTCTAAATTTTTCACTTTTTATTGAAATATTCTATGTTCTTATGATGTTTTTTTTATGATCAAACTTTTAGATTTGTATAATTTTATGAATTAAATTCATTCAAGTAACAAGTTTCTATGGATTTTTTTTCTTACTTTTTCCTTCTGTATTATTTTTGTTGTTATGCTCATTCAACAACACTTACATAGAAGAACCTATATGAAAATTGAACAATACAAATTGATGAAGAGCCTATATCATGTCCTTTACTTTTCAATGAAAAGATGAACCAATTGTTTAACAAAACTTTATGTAGGTTGAATGTACAAAATCTCCCATAAATAACAAAAATATCAGTGCACGACCATTGAACTTTTCACAACAACATAATAAAAATAATATTTTTTTTTACTAGACAAAGTTATTTAAATCTATAAACATAATTCTTAATATTAGACTTTATGAGCTCATACTCGTAAAAACGTATCAAAATAACACCATGTCACTTAGTTTATTATATATAGTTAGCTAAATTTATATACTTATTTAATATTATATATAAGCGTATATAATATTATCTACCTATTTATGAATTTTTATTGTAAGCACAAGGTGATATTCGAATACAAGTTGTTCTCTTGGTTGTGAATTGAAAGATAGTCAAAATTAGAAGTAGTGGAGTTGTCATGTCAATCAACTACTTCCCATTGAATAGGGAAAGGGTTGCATCCCTCGTTTCAAATTCATCTTTCAACAATTTCACCATTTTCTGAGCCCACATGCTTGCCCTTGCATTCCATTCATTAGGTTGCTTCAAAACAAAACTCCCTTCTTTTGTGTCTCCCTTTTCACACTCAAAAATACAATAAAAAACGGCTATTCATATAGACTCATAACAATTTCCTTTCTCCAATGACATGTTTGACAATACTTTTTTCAAAGCTAACCACACGAACAATAACAAAAAGACTCAAATATATGAAGATTTTAACTTTTTATTTAATCAATTAAAGTAGATTATTCCAAAATTATTTGTTAATATATGATAATGTGAATATATAACTAATTAGATTTATAGTAGATTTCAAAGAGAGTATATTTTTTTTTTACTTACAAAAGTAGATTGTAAGAACCATTATATATATATATATATATATATATATATATATATATATATATTAATATAAAATGGAGACGAAAACTAAATTAAAAATTAATGGGAATGACTTTTTATTAAAAAGAAAACAGTTTTATAGTTCTGCTAACCTTTTAGAAAAAGAAGTTGAATCCATTTTATTAAAAACGTTTGTCTCTTTAGAAAACTTCTTCTTCTTCTTGTACCTTCTCTTTAATCTCCACACTGAACCAATCATTGCATGTCTGTTTAGGTGGTACCTAAACACTCCTAACGTCGATGGCTTTAGTTTGAACCGATTGGTTTCCCCTTTCTGACCGGTAAGTAGTTCTACCCTCTTCCTTCATTGTTTTGGAACCTAGGGCATAGGTTGTATATGCATTGTTCCTTCCCCAAGCTGTCTTCAAGATATTGAGCTCTAAAAGTTGTTTCCATCACCATTTGGTGGTTTGTAGGGTGCTGTTAAGGTCTTGGCCGGGTGGGGTATTGTGGACAGCGTTTTGTGAGTTAAACTGTGCTTGGAATCAAGGTAAAGGGAGCTAGAAACTTTTCCCTATTGTTTGTATGAACTGTGCATGTGCTAGAATCCTTGATGTTTTGCTGCTTGATGAATGAGTTTGTGTTTTAGAGTGATCTTGTGTTGTATGCATGAGATTGATCTGGGGATACTGTGCTATTATGATTAAATGGGCTGAACGTGGTAAGTACTGTTATGATAGTTGTTTAGAGGGGTTAAATGAACTAGTAGAGTTACATGTCAAGTTTAGAGGAAGTGAGAAGGTGACTTTGAGTAATTAAGGTCTGGGGTGTAACTGGACTGTTGAGGTAGTGTTAGTCGATCTATTGTAACTTGTTAGAATAATAAAATTAGTTAAAATGAGGCTCTAAACGGTAGAAGTGTAATTGGGTCCTTAGTTAGATGAAACTAGTGATTTTAAGTGAGTTCAAGGGAAATGAGGAGGCGATTTTGGACAATTGGAGTCCAAGGCGTAATTGGTTTGTTGGGACATTGTTAGTAAGCCTATTGTGACTTAGTAGAATCATGAAATTGGTTAAAATCATGTTCTAAGTGGTAGTTTAAGATTTGGGGCTCTAAGTTAATTAATTAAAGGTTTTAGAGTGGAAATCTAGGCACAAACACTCTAGGCAAGTTTAATTAGGTATATGCTACGCTCTAAGATCATTAGAAGTTAAAGAAAATGTTTAAAATTGGTAAGAGAGTGGTGAAGAGTGTATAAACCTGCATAATGCATTCTGTAGATTATGCAGACTCGTTATACGAATTATTTCGCATAGCGAGTCCTCCCTAGAGGGGCTCTCTATTTTGAGCCACTCGTTATGCGAAAGTGGTGCGTTGTGCGAGTGGCTTAACAGTGGCACCCCCTGTTCATAATTCGCAAGGTGAGTCAGGTGCGCTTTGCGACTAGTGCTGGCCTGGAGCCTCTGTCAGAAGTAATTCGCTAGGCGAGAGAGTGTGTGTGCGTTATGCGAAAGCCCATGGTTTTGCTATGCGACCTGGTGTGCTATGCGACCAGGCCTAGTGAGTTTCACTCTTTTCCTCTTCTGTTTGGATGGTTTGAGGTTATTTTATTGGCAGAATGTAGCGTATGTCTATATACTTGAATTGTGTGGCTGGAAAGTATGTTATTCTGAATTGAATGATGTGATTGAGTATGAATTGGACATCTCAGGGTGAAATGATATTAGAAGTGGGTGTAGAGAGTTGTTGTTGTCTTGTATAATTGTATGGAGCTTTGAAATGGAAGTCTATCCCTACACTCGAAGCACTGTTCATGCTCAAATAGAGAAGAACGATGTGAGTGGTGAGAGTAGAGGGAGGTCTTCGTCTATAGTCTTAGAGTTTAGACATAGACTGGTATGAGGATTTACCTTGCATAGTGTTGGGGAGGGCCAACTGAACTATGCAAGTGCAAAGACTACCAATAGTTCGACAGTTATACAAATCCGGATGAGTCGTGTTGAGTACTTGATGCATGATTACGTCTGTATGTCTTTAATTGTTTACTTACATATATATATATATATATATATATATCTAAACATGATAATGCTGATTGATTTTACCATATGTATATTGCTTGTTTACCTAGCTCACCCTTGCTTTTATGTTGTGTGTTGCTTGTGTATGTTTTTCCTTTGCGATGATCATCACTTGGATGTGAGCAGAGGTTGAGGATGTGAGCAGAGGTTGAAGAGGTGCTCCTGGAGTAGGTCTTGGAAGGAGATGACACCGCTGCGTAGTTCTTTTAGGGATTCTTGATTAAGTTGATGTATTTTGAAATACTTTAAACTGTTTAAGTTTAAATTCTGTCTTCTTTTGAGGGTGACTGTAATTCCTAAGACTTATATACTAGTTAACTTCCAACTGTTCTCTTTTATTTAAATGTGGACTTCTATATTATATGAGGTGGTCTATAATTGGGATGTCACATAGATTCTATAAAATTTGTTTATTAAAATATAAAAGTAAGGAAATGCTACTCTCTAACACCCTCTTACTAATTAAAATTTTGTAATTCTAATATTTCTTCCAATAAGAAAAATATGTTCAAAAGAGATGCATAAGCCATCATAATAAAAAACACTTAAAAATCTTCAATAATGTTAAAATTCCTATAAAATATTAGTTCTGTTTTTCAACAACAATCAAGTCCACCAACAATTTACCTTTAGTTGTGCTTAACTCATCATATATCATTCGTATAAAGCATTTATTGTTTCCAAACTTATTACACCTGCTACTACACAATTCAAACTAGCTACACCAAATGAATAAGTCCATATAACTACAAAACATAAGTTCTTAAAGTGATAAATATTAAATAGCTAGAAAAGAACAAATATCATGTTTTCTCTACCAATCTTTGATGAAATCATCTTCATTTGTAGGTTGATATCCTTTTGTAATTATCGATAGATTGTGATTATTGGTGTCACTATTTGGTATTCTTCATCCTCTTTCTTTCTTTTGTGTTTCTTCTTTCTTTTCTTCTTCCTTCTCTCCACCTCCTTTCATTCTCTCCTTCTTCCCCCTTTTCCCCCTCCGTTGCTACTTCCACATTCGTTGTTGCTACCTCAGGTTTCTCCCTCTCATCCTCTTTCTCCTTCTTCTCCTCCTCTTTCTCCTCTTTCGTATTTTTGTTCTCCTCTTTCTCTTCATCGTCCACATCCTCCAAGTCTAGCCAACACTATCATTGAGTAACTATTGTGCCACTGTTTCTCTAGTCATTGTACCTCCTCCTCTTCCTCCTCTTCCTCCTCCTCTTCTTCTTTTATTCTTTTAACCCATTACCCCGTAATATTGTTAGAAAAGAAAGGCCTTATATCTCAAGCCAAGAGAGAGGGGGGGGGGGGGAAGGGTGGTGAATTGGATTAACCCTTTTTAATAGTCTTTTTGAAATCTTTATGAGTTCTTGGCTTTTTGAAATCAATAAACAAAGAATTATGAATCAACTAAGTAAAGAAAGATTAACACAAAAAAAATCTATACTGGATCGACTATCAAAAGCATACATCTAGTCCTCCTTCAACAACCTTAATTGAAGGGAATCCACTATTATGATTGAGTATACAAGAGACAACCCTCGCAAAACACTCCTCTCACCACTCAAAATCAAAATAACAACACAAGAGATGAACACACTCAATCTCTTACAAATACCAAGAGCAATCCCAGCTCTTAAACCTGGTTGTACTCACACAGGTATACAATACAAATTGTTTAAAGAACCTGATCTTTAACACACTCTTCAAAGTGCAGATTTAATCAGAACCAATGTAGTTCAATGTCTTGACTGAATCCTTGTTGTTTGATCACCAATAAAGTCTTGATTCTTCCAAGAACTTTTCTTTGAGAACAACTGTACACAAACTCAGAAGATTTATTAGTATTTAAAGATGTTAACGTTTTGAAAACAGGTGTCAAGTCACATATATATTAAAATCCTGTCGTAGTATAATCAATTATGTTAATTGCATAATTTGTTATGCTTTTTCTCTGTTTTAACAGATTATCCTATGTGTGTAATCGATTATTTCATGACTTATGCCTATGACTGTTTCTTCTAACAGTCTTAACAGATTAGGCTAAGTGTGTAATGGATTAGACCATGCTCTCTATTTTAATCTATTATCAAACTTATTTAATTGATTATATTAACACTTAACCATATTAGTCATCCACTTGTCATCCTTAACATATTATCTCACTTATATAATATATTATGGCTTGCTATCTGTTTTAATCGGTTATGTAACCTATATAATCGATTATAACATAGCAGTTTTCCCCTGTTAGCTTTCTAAGGGATCTGGAAATATCTTAACAGATTATATAACTTATTTAATCTATTATTTATACCAGAAATGAGATTTTTTATCTGTTTTAAACTTGAATCATTAACCATTAATGGAATTACATATCTAGCACAAACATGATAAAGATAAAACATTTGTTATGCCATTTGTTGTGCAAGAAATCATAGTTAATCATTTAATTGTTCATCATCAAAAACTAAGATATAAAGAAGCTAAGCTCCCCCTATCAACAAATATGATAAAAATTCTCATCATTGACTAGAAATTTTCTACACATTTTACCAACATATTTTCTAACGAAGAATTTGTTGGTAATATGAATTACAAATTACCAATGGAATTTATCAACAAAAATGATAGTCGGATACATTATTAATGAAAATATTCTTCAGTGATTGGAATTATATTTTACCAATGATTTTTTTTTTGCTACAAGGTGGGTCTAGAAGAGCGAATGAAGATAATGTGTAGGAATTTTAAACATTTTTCGTAATAATCAAATAATCAAAATAAGATTATAAGAAATAGATTGCACACACACATTTATGTTGGTTCACGCCAAAGACTAAGGCTACTTCTAATCTCTTACACAACATTCTTAAGATATTCAATTAATCAAAACTCTTGATTAGCACAAGTATCACCCTCTCCAAGTATCATGAGTATAAACATCTCCAAGTTACAAGTATAGACCTTTTCAAGTATAACCTTCTCATTTTCCCCCAAAGATCAAAAACTCTCAAATGAAATAATAAAAATAACTCTCAAATTAAGGGAGAACAATCAAAACTCAAGGTATACTTAACAATGCAAAAAGTTTTACAATGGTTAATCACGTAACCTACTATATCTCGCAACTAATAGAATTTGACTCTATAATCTCAATGTGTAATTCTTCTCTTGATAATATAGTTTAGCTCGTTGTAGTTCTATCCTTTTATAGCATTCATTCTTTTTTTCTTCATCTAAGACTTGTATTTATAACCATGTTGTAGGATATGACTGATGTATTTCTATTGAATATTTTCTCTTTAGTTCCATATCTTTATCTAATAGGAAATCTTAATAATCATAAGAGTATTTGCATCTTTAATTTATTCATTCTTACCTTTCTTATATTTCTTTAATTCAAATTTCATCATTCTTCAATTCATATATTATCATTGTAGCTTTGAATGTAATCTTTAGAATATTCTTCAAGCAATTTTATATTTCCAAAATATTTATCTATTCATGATTGGTCGAAAGATATTATTTAATATCCACGGTCTTCAATCAATGTGGATATTCTTCATATATTCTTCTTCTTAAATCAGATATTCAATCAATTAAATTTCCTCTAATTCTTGATAATGATTATTGATATGATAGTCATTGGTTGATGTGATCTTCTTTTTCAACGTTCAAATTTTCTTTGATCAGATGACATATCACGCTCAATTCTTTGTTTCATTCGATGGTTCATTTTGTGGCTTTTGTAGACTTAATTCAGTTAGGTTTGACTTTCTTGAGTCATATAGTCAACTAATATTTTACTTTTCTACTTGGTATACTTGACTTTTATCGTGTTCGGTCTTACTTTTACTTTTATTCAACGTAGTCGTCTAGTGCTTAATCAACTTTTTTAAGTTGTTTGGTTATTAATTTGTGTAGTTAGCCTCTCTTGAGTCATAATGTAAATGCATGAAGTTATTTTAGTTTTGACTCATCTAATCAACTTCTTTGACTTTAGTTCTGTATTCTTCACTTCCAAACTTGTTTCATTTGTTCTTTTTATTTCATCTACTCTACTACTCAAATGATATCATAACTTATATATGGCAGGTCAGTTAGACATCATCTTGTCAATGAGCCATCTACTGGTACTTTGCATATTTTAATGATGACTAAGTCTAGTTCAATCCTTATGAGTGTTGTATACATGTTTCTATTGTTAAACAAGGACTAAACTATTCTACTCACTTTGAGTTACGTCTTACATTTGATTATGGATTTTTCACCATCAAAACTTGCTTTATCACATTAGCATCTAATGGGATTTGTAGCATTTGGTTCTAACAAATTTTACGGGCAAATTCATTACAGACAAAAATATATATTGATAATTTAAATTCTAAAATCCATTAGTACATTTAGGTATGCTAATGATTTTATATCAGTAAAAATTGATTGGTAATTATGAAAATTCTTGTGGTGTTCATCCAGTACATCACTGACTATCAATAAACTATGTCCATTCTATTTTCCAACTATAATAGGTTCCTTCAATAGCATATCATTCACCATCATGCCTTTAAACATGTCAACTAAACTCCTTCAATCAAATTGTAGTCACCTTGAAAAATCCATGTATGAATCCTAATAAATAGCCACTAATCATAATTGTTGTTTAGAATTCTCCCTACTTCACATTTGTCTTCAAATAGTTAATCATTTTTCCTATTTTGGTCTGAACCAGTTCAGTTCAGTTCACCCACTTTCCTATAATTTTGTTGAACACTCCTAAACTTTTTTTTTTCATACCTTGAGTTTTTCCTTTAACAACTTCAATTTTTCCTTAATTGCATTAGCTCCTACTTCTCCAACTCTATTTTTTCCCATTCTTAGCATAGAGTTACGTCATTTATCCTCCAATCAATAATAATTGAAGAACCTAAAAGGTTTATGACCCAATACTCATAATCTCCCTAAGGAGAACTAGATAGGGATATGTCAAATTTTCTATCAAGAACCTACTCAACACTTTGTTAACACATCTTCATCCAATCATCAAAAACTAACATTATCAAATCTGCTTATTTCTTTCGTATTTGATTTAAACCAAGTAAATTTTTTGTCTACTAAATTAACATCAATTAGCTTCATCTCTATAATAAAATCAATGAGAAAAATACACCTTATATAATTAAGCCCATTCCTACACATCCGTTACCTTTCATGACTTTATCTTACATTGATAAAATCATCTACTAAGCACCACAAAGTTATGATAGAACAATTTCTACTTATTTTCAATTCTTCAAAGAATTTTCTTTGTTTTTCCTCGTCATACAAAACTATACATTTACAACAATTGTTTTCAACCATCCTTTTTCTTTTATCTATACCTTCAACTCTATAAAACATTCCTTATGAAAATATTACTTTAAAATGAAAGTTTCATCTCCACATATGCATATCATACCGTTAACTGCATTAATTATAGGTTTCATGCATTATCCATTATCACTTTTGTTTCGAGTATATGGGGTTGAATGTTCACTTCATCACTTCTAAACTCTTTTCCTTGTTGCTCGTGTTCTCCATTCGATCGAGTGTATCTGCCTATAATACTCTGATGCTTAAGTCAACTCAGAATCCGATTAGATTAGCAATTAATGATGTTATAATTGTGTTGCAAAACGGTCTCGGTCGGATGTTCCTTTCACTTGTATTTATAGGTTTCCTCTTGTATTTCTCATCACGGTCTAGACTCAAGTCATCAGCAAACTTTGTCGAATTCGACCAAAATTTTTGGTTTGGGCCGACTCAGCTAAAATTTTGGTCGAGGTCTACTTGGTCGAATTGAGCCGAATTTCGGTCGGGTCCTGTCTCAACCATCGGTCCAGATCGACCAGTGTCAACGTTCGATCCGAGCAGACCTGTCTCATCCTTTTCCTTGGGCTAGCAAGTTTCAACCTTTGGCTTGGGTTGTTAACCTTTGACATAGAATAACCCCTATTGAATATCAGCCTGGTAGGCTCGTCTCGACCATCAGCCCGACCGATCGATCTCGACCTTCAACCCTAACAATCTTGTCCCGACCTTTATCCCGAGTCCACCCTTCTTAACCTTTGGTCTGTGATCATCATCTCAACCTTTGACATAAGTTGACTTGTCCAACCTTCGAGTGAGTCTCATCCTTAAGCCCAGGTCGACTCGTCTTGATTTTCAACTTGGGATGACCCATCTCAGCCTTTAACTCGGGTCGACCAGTCTCAACTTTTGACCCATGCCTACCTGTCTTGCTGACCTGTCCTCTATTAACCTTTAGTCCAACATATCGATCTCGACCTTCATCCTTGGCCAGTCGGTCCCGACTTTCAGCCTGGATCAACGCATCTCGTCCCTCAATCCGAGCCTGTCTCAAATTTTAGTATGAAACGGTTCATCTAGGCCTTTGACATAGGCTGACTCATTTGGTGTTCAACCCGAGATGGCTCAACTTAAAGTCTTGTAATGGAGTGAAACCCACATTAGCCTTGACACTAACCCATTTGAGAGAGGACTTTGGAGACTAGCGTTTTTTTTTTGTTCCCTCAGTTCAGAATCCCATAAAAAAGACTTATTCAACAGGGTTAGGACTAACCCATAGATCATGAATCAAGTTGATAACTCTACTCTTAATAGAGTAGAAACAATTACAATGAGTAAAAATAAAGTGAAGGATTGGAGAAAGATGACCATATAAGTCACCTTACTAGAAAAGAATATATTGATTCTTTTTAAATAAAATGAAAATTAAATTGAGGAAATTTTTTTGAAAGATTTTAGGGAAAAAAAAATCTATTAAGCCTAAAACATAAAAGTGCATTATTCGGAGGCCAATGAACATGTTTTATATCACAAAGGCTAATATCCTTCCTTCCAAAATTAATATAGAGACATTGGCTTGATGGAAAAGCTGAAAGTGAAAATGAAAGAGAAATAATAAAAATAGAAAGACACTTATTTGCATCTTGAAAAGCAAGAATATGCCCTGCAACTTCTTTTCTTCCATGAGATATTACCACTGAGATCATGATTTTTTTTTTTTCCATAAATGGGGGAGCTCACACATGCTCCCACTCACCTTATATCAACACTGAAAAATGTTCTGATAAGAGGCTTCATTAAACCAATTGACAAAATAAAAAATGACCCTCTGAATTGTGATTCCCTCTGTAAGGTCGACCAGAGCATCTCAACCTTCATTGTGCACATTTTTGTCTTAACAAGAATTAGAAAAGTTGCTCATTTAGCAGTTACTTTTGTGAGTAATAGAGACAGCACTTGTCCTTTTTAACTAAGCATCATGACTCTCAGTCACTCATGACCTACATCTTCAGTTAAGAAGTGATCATTTTTCAGTTCCATTTCTTTTTATTCTTTTTCCTATTTTTTTTTTCAAACTATTAGATGATTTTTTAGTGTTTTCAAATTCTTATTCTGAGTCCAAATTTTCTACTGATTTGTCAGTATTATTCTTCTGTTGTGTTTTCATAATATACTGTTTTTGATATATTAAAAAAGTTTAATATATTTTAAAACATTAAAATTAATGTACATGTACTGTAAAAATACATCAGAGAGACAATACAAAAACTCCAATAAAAAATTCAAATTCCTGTTTCATAGCATTACAAAGAACATAAACAGCTCATGATGAAGTAAGAAAAACTATTATAAGTTTCTACACACAAAAATTGTAGACAAATGTTTACAATACACCAGAAACCCTGATGAAAAATATTCAAATTTATTTGCATGATCGATATATTTGCAAAAAATAAGGTACCCTTTTGCGTGGTTCATTCCTCATAATGATTCAACATCCCAAAGGAGCATATAATTTGGTTGAAATACGATTTTGATTCTTCTTGAGTGCCTATGGATTCTACTGATTGAGCCCACATGTGGCCATTACCAAGAGCTACTATAATACAAGTGGTCCTCTCATACAACCTCAAAAACTAAGAATGGAAACATAGTCAACAAAATATAAAGGAACCGACATGACCAAAAAGGTGTACAAAATCTCATGCTATTAAGATACATGTGTTAGAAAGTTGTATATGGAGCAATTATGAGTCTGACTACCTTAACTGGTGGGTGACCTTAGAGCCATCTCAACCCTCAAACTTTTATCTTCAATGATAAATGATAAACAAGCTTGTTTTTGTTTCCTCATACTTCTACTAAGTAATTATTCCTGGCTTAATCTTCAACCTAAAGAATGGTCCAACAACTACTTTTTTTTCAATGGCTAAGGAAAAGGACAAATTGAACAAAAAAATTTGGTGAGGAAAATTTGCCTCTTCTTACAGCTTCACCTTCCAAAATGTTGCACATATCTCAAGTATAACCATTTGACAGTGCTAAGATCTATGTTAAAGGAACCACTTGGGCATGAGACATTAATGTACCTTAGCCAAGTTTAAAGATATTTTTTCTATTTCACTTTAAGAAAACCATTGCAATTACCATTTACCAACCTTGGGAATGCAACCCCCACCACCTCCAAGGACAACTTTTAGTTTTCAACCACTTTCATAGCATTAAAGGTGTTGGTTGCAAATATACAGTTCAAAATGAACTGCTACATTACTTTAGTTCTGGTACATGGTTATTAGTGAACACATGCCACCTACATTTCTATAAGATGAAAAATTGGAAGACCACAACACTAAAAGATAAAAGTTCATTGAGGCATCCAAGGGTGAAGTTAACATTTGCATGAAAAGAACATGGTTCCAAGAGTATAAAGTTGTACTTGACAAAGGAAATAAAAAAGAAATATCAATTGAGAAACTAGTAAGCTCTCATGCTCTCTATAAACATGAAAAGAAAGACTACCCTAAACCAAAACATTGGATCTAAGGCCTTAGGAACAAAAATCAGCTACCCACTGTTTGTACATTGTCATTGCTTTCATCATATGGGATAAAGACATAATGCTTTTAGAATTCCAAACATTCAGCTACCTCAACAGCAGATGCTTCAAAATAGTGCAAAACCCAGAATGACATGGCACGTTTCTCCCTATTCATCAACTGGTGCTGGTAAGTTTAGATCAATGAGGCAAGGAACAGCAGCAGCTCTTGGCCTTATCACTAGGGTGTTCTCTTCAGAACCTCCAATAAAATGGGATCTCTTATGACCCCCCAAGGCTTGGCCTGACCTGAAAATTTTGTTGCAGATTGGGCACTCATGTGCCTTGCTTTTCTTTGACTTCAATTTCTTCTTCCCCTTTTGGCCACTGAGGTTCCTGTTGCTGTAAGCCTTTGGAGCTGGATAAGAATCACTGTCTGTGCTGTTTTCATCACTCTCATAAGCAGAATCATCATAACCATTGTCTCTTTCACTGGTTAAGCACCCGTACTTGTTCACCTTATCAATGACAGAACCATTCCCCATCTTCCTGCTAGAAACCTTTACTAAATTCTGGCCAAGAGAATCATAGTTGGGTTTCTTACTTTTCTTTGAATCAAATTTCCTTGCAGCCCCAGCATCTTGTCTATCATTCTCCCAATTCTCCAAAACAAATTTCTTAAATTCAATGCTCCTGCTTGGCACTTTCCTCGACTCAACATCATAATCCTCAAACCCAGAAAAGCACCCCACTTTCGAAGACTGAACCTCATTCTTGAAATTCCCATTATTTGAATCAGTGGAGTCAACCTCCTTAGGACCATATCTAAAATACCCAGAATCTGAATTATCAGAATCATAGCCAACTTCAGCATACTTAAACTTCTTGGACTGCTCCAACTTCTTCTCCACATAAGCACGAGCACCAGACATAAAGTTCTTATCATCACTATTCGTCATAGTAACCTTGGTGTCCGGAGAAGGTGACTTAACCTCTAGAACAACCGAGTTGTTATCAGAAGACTCTGTGAACAAAGAAAAACGACCCTTATAGCTAGAATCCTTGGACAACATCATCAAACACCTAGCCACCTCTTCCTGACCCTGCTCAACCTCCGAAACAGAAGATTGAGCTTGGTTGTTGCTATTGCTAAGAGTCTTAAACCTCATTCTCTTGGACCTCCTTGGCGTAGAAGTTTCAGTGTCAGATTGACTGTCCATAGCCAATTTCTGCTTCTCAGCAAACCCACTAGAACTGCTCTCAAACCTGTTGGCTCCCTTGTCCTTTTCAGAGTGGCAAGCCATGTGGCCACAAAGAGCCTTCAATGACAGAAATCCCTTCCCACATTCTTTGCAGAACTTTTCAAGCTGCAAACTGGAATTGGAATGCACAAACCTCGTGGTCTTCTTGGGATTCTCTCTAAGACCATAAGTAGGCCCACCACCGCCACCACCACCACCGTTTTCTTCAGACCCCAAATCTCTCTTCCTCTTTCCCCGCCCATTCAACTTGAACATACCATTACTAGCATTGCTCCTCTCTGCATTACCTAAAGCTGAATTCTCACTCATCATGTGAGTTCTGATGTGGCCACCGAGAGACTTCCCACACGGGAACCTCTTGCTGCAATACTTGCACACAAACTTCCTCTCCTCCATTGATTGATACGACATCATGAATAACGAACAAATCTAATCCAAATATTATTGTACCCACCAAGCAAAACAAAACAAGATCAACAAACTTTTTAACACTTACCTCAAAATTCGCAAGGACTATATGCATATGCACATTCCATGATCATGTGAACACACAGGGGAAAGGGGTTGTAAGCCACAAATTCAGATCAAGTTCAGAAAAACAGATCACAAAGCTTCTTCTTTTCTGACCAGGTGATGATCAAAAGAGAATCAAAACGTTCAGATGCGACGTATCCATAAGTACAGAGATTAGACCCGAGAAAAGGCAGAACGAGACACCCTCAATTTAGTTTCTCCCAAGCAAACAAAATCAATGGGGGTGCCATGAAAAAAATCCAATTTTGAGAGATGGGTTGTTGTTGTTTGTTGTTGCTGCTACTACTCAATAGGCACCAAAGAAGAAGAGCTAGAACTAACCATCACTCTCTTCTTTTTTTTCTTTTTTCTCTCTCTCTCTCTCTCTATATATATATATATGTTATATATCAATTTTGGTAGTTCTCTGTTTTGGTGGTGTTGTAGTTGGAGAAGAATTCCATGCATGGAATAAAAATAAAATAAAGTAAAAAGGTAGTTTTAAAGAGAAAACAAAATATTAAGACACGTGTACTCTGTTGAGCACAGTTCGGTGGTTCTTTGCACAGTCAAAATTGGAAGATGTATGGCAAATCAAAAAATTGAAACATCCAAACTATGCCTTGGATTATCTTGCTTCTGAGTTCACACAACTTCAATGTCAGAAACTCTTACAGTTGTTTTTTCTAAGATAAACACCTCCTTCACTTTTTTTTTAGATAAGCACCTCCTTCACTTTATTTTTTTAAATGATACTTTCTCAATTTTTTTTATAACATTTTATTGTAATTATGTGATTGGTAAAAATTATTTCACAACCAATAATAATAATTATGAATCAATCACAGAATGACACGTAAATGATATTAAAATATAATAAAAAAATGTTGTAAAATTATATAATTAATTTAATTTATAACATTTTATTTATTCTAATTTTAGATCACCTTTATTTCTCTTAATTTATTTATAACCTTATAATCACTATTAGTTCACTTAATGAAAAATTAAATAATTAAAAAAGTATTGATTTCTATAAAAGTTCTACTTGAAATACATGTTTTCACTACAAAAGAAATTCTCAGAAAAATTCTTTATGGTCATTGGAATGGTGTTTTTGTTTTTTATATTATTATCTAGTTACCCTTAAAACAAGATTTATATTTTCACCAGCAATTTATTTATAAAAATTTTAACTTAACTTTTGAAACAATGGTACCTTTTAACAAAATCAGCAATTTTGTTTAAGTGTTAAATAGAGAATAATATGAGTAGTTAATAAAATATTTGGAAGAGACGCGGAATTTGAATTCTGACATATTTATAAATCATGGATAACATCTTTTAGTGGATTGATTATGCCCATTCTGGTGAGGTCTATTTATGACTTACTCAATTGAGAATATACTCTCTTTTTTATAATAATTATTATATTCCTTAGTTGTGTTGCTACCAATAATATCCAATATTTCCATGTATGTAATAGTGATAAAACTTTAGAAAATCTTAATTTGTAAATATATGCTGATCTTTATATAAATTCTAAATGGTAATTAATATGGGTACAAAATAATACTAGAATTCATGCATGGGATTGGAATCTTTTCCCCTGTTTTTGCCCACAGTTTCAATTCATATGTGCATTGTGACTATGAGTACAAGACATTGTTCTTACAGAGCAAAATATATATATATATATATATATATATATATATATATATATAACATCACTTACATTTTTCATGTTTGTTTGCATGTGTATTATATGATAACAAAAAAAACTGAGTTACTTATTTTTCCCTCAATATTATATATATTCTAATATATGAATTAAAAAAAAAACAATAGAAGTGTTAAACCATAAAAAAACCGAACACACTCTTGAACAATGTTGGGTTAGAATATGGTAAATTTTTTACAGCACTTGGCACCACAAATTTCTATAACTTCTATTAGATTAAGTCAAACGCTGTTGCAGAGATGTAATTTGCTTGTTAGAAGAGGCTACTTTTATTCTTCTACCTATTTTTGGTGCAAAACATGACTAATGGTGCTTCATTTTCTACACTTACATCCTCTAAAAGGTTGATTTGGTTAGTCAATGTAATTAATATATTAGAGTTTAGCAACATTTTCGCATTGTTTCACTCAGTTTTCTTTTCCTTAAAAGTAAAAAAAAAAAAAAAGAGCAAATAAGTTTAAATACAAGTTTTAAAAACTAAAGAATTAAAAACTTTTACTGAAGAAATAAAAATAACTTCCATAACTTAAAAAGCATCTATACTTTCTGAAATTTATCTTTCTTCTAGTTTCATTTCTCTTCTTCACCTTTCATAATTTTTCTTTTCTTAAAATTGTAGAACAAAAAACAGTTTAATTCTTATGTACTATTCATAATTTTTGTTATTGTAAAACTCCAAAAATTAATATTTTAGAAATAGTGATAGTTTAAAAATAGTGAAACTCGGTTATTTTAAAATATATCATCTCTTTAAAAATCACTTTTCTAGAGCTTTGTATCTTCTCTCTAAGAGTTTTGACTCCTGAGTCATCTCTTTGGCGATCAGGAGGTGTGTAGACGATGATGACGACGAGGTCTACATTTCTAGCCGATTAATTTTTATCATAAAGTAAGTAAGTTTTGACTCCTTTTTAGAAGAAAGAATGGTCATTGCATGTGTGATCATGCTTCTCCTAGTCATTCTTGGTCAATCTAGAGGTCTAAGGAGTTTGTCCGCTTTTAATTTGGTGTTTTGCAGGTTTGTCTAGAGATTCCTTGTTTTTCAAGCAATCGGCGGAACATTCTTTGATTCGGGCAGTTACTGTGAGGTAAGGGAAGCTAATTTCATTTTCATATATGTAGTAGGAAGTTTGAAATTTGTTATTGATGTGTTTATGTGGTTTATGATAACTTGAATATTCTACATTGGGTGAATAAGTGAATGTTGTGTTTTATGATGTGTGCTTGTGTTATAGGTATGTAAGAATGTTGTGTGACTGCATGTATATTGAAATTGGTATGGTAGTAAATGCAAAACAATGTTGAAGATGATATTAATGAAAAGAAATGGTTGAGGTACTACTTGGTGGTTTAAATTGATAGGTGTTGGTATGTCAAGTTTTGGAGTAATGAGTTTAAAGAGAAATCTATAGTTTGGTAAAGGTAGGGTCTAGTATAATTGGTTTAAGTTCTAAAATAGTTATATTATGAAGTTATACTGAGAAAGAGAAATTGAGTTCATTTTTCATTGTTTTAGAGTGAAATTAGGGGTTTTGATAGGTGAGTGTTTGAGGGTTTTTTTATTTACATACAGATGAAGTAAGACCTGCAATTTAAATTGGTTTTTTGAAATTCAGAACGAAGATCATGATTTCTTTTTTCAAATAATTTTTGTGATGTTATCTTTTGGCTTTTCCCTACATCTGATCGTTTATCAAAACTTCTCCAATTCTTAAGTTTATCAAATATTGGTTTGTAGCGTCTTTATTTATCCAAGTTTTCTTTATTATGTTTAAGTTTCTAATTTCCTACTTTTAATTGATTTTAATCCTTACAAATCCATAAATCTTTGCATTAGTTCTTTTTGAATTCGTATTTGATATTTAGAACAAAAGTTCAAGTGGTAAGATAATCATGGGTACAACTTGTGTCTTTTCACTATTCATTATGGTATTGTTCACATGTCACTATTTTGTACTGTTCATGCTACTGTTTAACAAATTTTCACTAGTAAAAAATCGATCTTTTACCACGCATATTATGTCGTGGTTCAATAGAAACCGAAGCATAATATTGCGCGGCGGTATTTTTAAAATTATATCGACAGTATAGGCCGCGGTTCTAAAGGGAACCGCGGTCTATTCCCCCTGCAAAATTCTGACATTCCCCAAAAGTAGTTCTGAAAAAACATTTCAGGGGAATAGACCGCGGTTCTGAGGGGAACCGCGGTCTATTCCCCCTGCAAAATTCTGACATTCCCCAAAAGCAGTTCTGAAAAAAAATTTGCAGGGGGAATAGGTCGCGGTTCCCCTCAGAACCGCAGCCTATTCCCCCTGCAAAATTTCTGACATTCCCCCAAAGGCAGTTGTGAAATAAAATTGGAGTCAGGGAATAGGCCGCGGTTGTTAGGGGAACCGCGGTCTATTCCCTGATCTTAATAAATTTTAAATTTTTAAGGGAATAGGTCGCGGTTTTGGCGGTGAATCGCAGCATAAAGTTTGAAAAAAACTTCAAAAATGTCATTTCAGATGTATTTTGAATTTTTTTTTTCAAGAGAATAGGCCTCGGTTAAGTGGTGAACCGCGGTCTATTCCCTTGCGTAGGTTAAAAACATAAAACACACAGGAACATTGTCATCGTCTTCCTTCTTCTTCATGCGCAAACAGTTTCAGAGCCTCCTTCGTCACAGGATCCTCTGCTTCCATTTTCAATCATTTTTCACCGTTTCAACCCATTTTTGTTCAGTGTCATGGTCATTGTCAACGTTGGGAAAGAGTTTTAACCGATCAAAATCATTTGAAACGTCTTTTTATTGGGTTTTTTCGATTCTTCCCCTTAGAGGTAAATTGTGTTTTGATGTTTGTTTTTATTTCTAAAACTAATATTTGTTTGTATATTTTTGTAGGTTTGAATTTTTTGGAGTTGAATTTTCTAGCGTTTTGATCGCGGGTTGTTCATCCTTGTTGGCTTTTCACACTATCAGGTTCTTATATTAATGTTTAAATTTTACTTTTATTAGATTGTATAATTTTGTATGATTGAATATGTGATTGAGTGATCATATGATTTTGTATCATTGGATTTTGCATGATTGTATAATTTTTTATCATGGTATGATTTTAAAGTTAATTTTTTTTTTTATTTCACAATGTTATTTTTATGTTGAATATATGTGATTATTTCAATGTTTTTTATTGAATGATTGAATTAAATTAACCTTAATTTGTTGTTAAATGATGAATAATTTTTTTTGTATTGTAATTTTGTAGAATATATAAGTCAGAATATTTACGTATGGATCTAAATTGGATGTAAATATTGATTATTGTATTGAATCTGCGTTGAATCTGTGTACATTATGTGATTGCTTGATATACAGGTCTGTTTTTGTGATAGTGAATATTAAAAAAACAGACCTGCTATTAAAAAAGGTTTCAGGAGAATAGGCCGCGGTTGTGACCAAAACCGCAGTAGAAAGTTAGACGAATTTTTTTTTTCAAAAAAAAGGAATAGGCCGCGGTTCCAGCAGGTCTATTACCGCAGTTGGAACCACGGCCAAAAGGTTAGACAAATTTTTTTTTTTAAAAAAAAATGGGTTTTGACTGCGGTTTAATAAAGAACCGTTGTTATATCCCTAGGTTATTCCCGCGGTTGGAACCGTGGCCTAAAGTCTCAGACTTTTTACCTCACTCGTATATGCTGCGATTCTAAAACCGCGATGTATAGTAAAAAACAACCGCGGTTGTTTCCCTTCGCTGCACTAGTGTTTTTTTCGTTTTTTATTTTTTTCATATGTCATAAAGCATAAAAACTGAAAAAAAAAATTGTGGTTGATGTTTTTTTCTATAAAACATGTTTTGATTTCTATTCTTGAAACAAAATTATTTGGTTTTGAATAACCCTTAACATAAAAGGTATAAATATATGACAAAAGGTCTTATTAGTTTTGAGAATAAGAAACACAATATAATATAAAAATGAAGATACATGTGGTTATTCATATAATATGTATAATCTTGCATGTCAAAGTTGATACCTATATACTATAATAGAAATGAAATAGCTTCTATTAATAAATTGATTGAATATTGAATTAACGATTTGTGCTATAATGTTTTATTCTAATAAACTACATATACTTGAAATGGCTAACATGTACTTATCAAGTCTATATTTGACATTGATTTAGACAATGCAAATTTAGAACTATTAGACTCTACAAGCTATAAGCCTCTTAAACACTACAAGTTACAAGTCATAAAGGCTACAAAGAAATGAATTGATACAATGATATTTAAGTCATGCAAGACCTCGTTTAATATATAGCTTCTTCATAATAGATATTTTTTACTTACGTGAGTGATGTATTTTTATCATGTGTTTAATGTGATGTCTCATGTTTTTTCTGTTATTTTACTTTTTATTTTTTAATAAGATTTTCATATTATAGTAGTGATGTCTAATATAATCTTATGCCAAGGTGGTTGATGTAAATTGATGTGTATTATTAACATATTTGATTGAGTTATTGGACTATGAAAAAACTATATCATTGTTTTGGGTGATTTTATGTTATTATATATGGTAAGTGTTTAAAACTGAACAAAATCAATTTTAAAAAATAAGAAATGATAATGAAAAAATGACTTTTTTTAGTTTGTGATTAGTTATTTTTTTTTTTCAAGTAATGTGGTTTAGTTTGGTCGACGATTTATGGTCAAAAACTTACTCAAACCAAAATACATAATGCATTATATTTTTCTATATTTATTATTCCTAATTTATGTTGAGTTTTTAAATGTAAATAAATTTCATTTTTTAAATATAACAATTGATTCAATTTGATAATATGCTTTTAAGGAAAAAAAAAATGTTGTTTGAGACCATTTGACAACTCATGCAATTATAAAATTATCATAAAAAAGAGTAGATTTTTGTTTGTAAAGAAAAGGAGAAAGTGAAAAATAATAAAAAGTAGTGTTAAATATGTCAAAATACCATTGTCCATACTTTAATTCATACGTGATGCTACTAAATTTATCAATTGAAATTATTCTTAGTGTTACTCTTATAAGAACATAGTGTTATGTTGATGTAAATCCATACTCCTAAACCATAGTAGCTAATAAGTGTAAATTCTTATCATTTGTCAATTTAATGAACTAAAGGATCCTCTTTTTCTCTTTTCTTTTCAACCTATTCCAACAAAAAGTGATGTAACGATAAAAACGTGATATAACATAAATTATGAAACTAAATACAACACCTTTATAAGTAATAAAAGTTTAGTAAGACAATTAAAACGTTTTGAAATCTTAACATGGCAATAGAAGTTTATATACACAATTAATTATTTTTATAATTCCTCCGTATATGATTAGTTATAATACTGCTCTGTCTCTTGCCTACAATCATTCTCAAAAATTTCTTTATAGAAAACCACAAAAATATACAATATGCTAAAACTATATTTTTCATTGTTTAAAATTCTACTAAATATTCTCTCAATCACATTTTTTCTTTATCTCTTTTTAAATCAATTTATCTAAATATGCATGTAACACTTAGGGTGTGTTTATTTTAGAGGAATGATTTGGAAGAGAATGAGTAGATAGATTTGAGGGAATTTGATGGTGAATTTATTGTTGTTTTTTAGAATAAATTTAGAGGTGAGTAAAAGTGGATTTGAAAGTAAAGTTTATAAAAATTAATGTACGATTTAACCGATGTGACAGATAAAAAAATGTTTAATTGACAGAAATTGAAGACTACCAAAATGTTCCTAGTTATTAAAGTAATATAAAATGATAATTGTTAATGTTATATTTAATTGTAAAAATGTTTATAAAGAGAAAACAAATATTAAAATTAATTTTAAAAATGTAAAAATATTGTAATTTAGTAAAATGAAATAATTTTTTTTAAAAATATAATATTTTTGTAAGGTGACATTCATAATAAATAAAAGTATGATAATGGTTGTGAAAGCAAGTAGAATTGAAATCTAGCTAATGTAAGAAATCAAAGACATAAGTCAATGTAATGTAGTAAGTCATGTAATACAATCATCGAATAGTAAAGAACTTAATAATCTAAATGGTGCATAATTAAGTTAACATTATGGTTGAGGTTAGCAAATTGTGGTTCATGTCGAGGGATAAATTGGCCATGTTATCTTCAATACGTTGAACCTGCCTTTGCATTTGTTCTATATCCTGCATTCTGTGTTGCAAGTCTTGTACCCCCTCCCACATTTGAGTCATCATATTAGGATTTGAAGGATAAGGAGGAGGTTGCATATGGTGGTCATGTTGAGGACTTATGTTACGGTTGCTCTTCGTCTTCATCATCACCGATGTCGTGGTGCCAAACACCGTTTACATTAACAATATTCAACTTCTTCAAAGAATTACTTGAAAAATGTTGTTTGATCCCAATCTGAGTGTTGGCGTTGACATCAAGATGTACTCCACTATATTACATGATTTGGGTGATCAAGACACTGTATGGTAAGGGTGTGTCACCGACCTTGTATTTAAGCATATGTTGCATGATGTGATGAAGTCAATTGATAGCTATATTATTTTTAAGCACTCATAACATAAAGATATCCTCGTATAATAACTTTGCAAAATTTCTAGGTCGTGGAGTCAACATGTGCATAATAACATAATGTAAATATTCAAATAACTAGTTGTTTTAACTCGTTGACCTTGCATTTATAGTCTGACCATAGTAGCCAATGCCATGTCCCGACCATAGGGAAAGTCATCTGGGATATTTGCAAAACACAATTTCTGACCCTCGTACTTCAAATGAGCAACATTCAACCAATCAGTTGGTTTCAATCTAATTCTTCTCTTGTTCACCTCACTAAGAAGATATCTATTTGCAGAAATCCTTAAATTTGAATAGAACACTTTGATCAAATCCAGATAAAAGGGTCGCTCTAATGTCAGAAAATCTACCACTCCTTGAAATACAAGGCGATGTTGAAAATATAAGCCTGAAGTGGCAAATGATTCAAAATTCATAATTTTTGATACCACAATATTTCTTGTGTAGAACTCAAAAGCATAATGTTCCATCTGATGGTTGTCACTGAAGAAATATAAACACTATTATCTACATCATAAACATTATACGTTCAGATAACATAAAAATTATAATTTATTCTTTGTATAATACATTCAACATACACCTTTTACCAAATTCATGCATTCATCTATTAATTAAAAAAAGAGCATAATATAGGACATACCTCTTAAACACTTAACAAGTTTTCACCTAACACTGAACCAACAATTTGCAATATAGAATGAGAGAAATTCACACCCGAGTACAATAGGAATTCACAACCAATTACACAAAACCTCCAATAAACCTCAAATGTAATGACCTGTAACAAAATGTATAATGTAAAATAACTTTACAAATCATAAATTTTGGATTTTGTGATCTGTAAAGCATTCAAAAACCTAACAAAATTATGAATTCTATAACACCATTGAACCATCATAACTAACATCAAATAACAATAAATTGTCAACACACACTTCTTTGATGTTGTTCACTTCTTACCAAGCAAAAATAACAAATATATACTTCTTAAAAATCTTATCAAACACCAAAAACAACCATATTTATCACAACTAACATTTCATTTTGTAAATTTCATAATACATAAATTAAATATTAACAAAAAAAAATCGCAAATCTCTCTGTGTCCTCATTCGCACACTTTCCTGAAAAACTTCCCAGAAGGTCACCCATCCCTAAATTACTCCAGGCTAAGCACGCTTAACTATGGAGTTCTTATGGGTTGGGCTACCGAAAAGCAAACGTGTTTGTTGATATGAGTAGCCAAATCAATTCCTTTAAGCTATCCTTCAACTATATAGTCTCATACATATACAGCCTCCATATCCCTCTCATTCCGGTGTATGTTCGATTCGTCCATGTGCCCCTTCCACTCGAAGCCTGCCAGGAGCCGCACTCCCCGCCCTCGTCAGTGCCCGGGCGTCACACACAACACTACAAATGTGCCACAAGCTTCGCTATCTCCACCAGCTTCACGTTTCACATAGGTCTATCACGTTTAGAACACCTCCAAGATCTCCACTAAACACCTGCATCAAAAACAAAGGGTTAGGGGTGCTCATATTTCAACCACCTCCATGGACTCCACTACATGGACTCGAGATCCTACACTCTTCTCTGCATCCTCCAACTTCGTGGACTGGTTCAATGAGCATAAGATGGATCTCTCTGCATCCTCCACCATCACGGATCATGGCGCTTCCACCACCAACCTTGGAACCAAACACCGAAACGCCAAGCCAGGGTGCATCCTCCAGCTTCGTCACATATGATGGGGCGTCCACCACCAACCTTGCAACCTCCAACTTCGTCAAACATCATGGCGCCATAACCACGAAGCTTGGAACCCAAATTGCTCTAAAGGAACTGAACACACCCACTCTAAAACCGAATACAAATACAATGCATGGGAACCGAATACAACGCTTGGGAATCAAATACACCTATTGTGAATAATGGGGAACCGAATACAAAGAAATGGGAACCAAATATACGTTCTTGTGTTTTTCTTCCTACGCTTGGAACCGAATACAGGTTCTATGGAACCAAATACGCCTGAAAAAAAATTCATTATTCTTCATCTTCTTCAACTTCAAACACTCGTATTCATCTTCAACCACTTTCTTCTTCATCTTCATATGGCCATCAACCTCATCTTCTTCATCTACCACCAACTCTACAACGTAAAAAAACAACAAAAACTTGGCTAAAGAACATTATTGTCATACTAGCCTCACCTCAACTTTCTCTTCCTCTCAATGCACTCAACACATGACAGATTACACTTCAACACACACTTCGCAGACCACAATGCACCAATATATTAACTCCTTCTTCTGCCTCAATTAAGACAACAACCAATCGAATAACAACCACATGTTAATGGTTGTTCGATGGTCAAAAAGGCAATCAAAAGCTTGTTGTATTGTGATTGTATGCATGAATCTTTTCTGTGTAATGGTTGTGTCAAGCAAGCTCATGAATCTCTGAAAATTTCCATAGCTAGGCACGTGAAAGTAACTCCTCACAAGTACTTGTGAGTCCATAGTCACCATATACAAAACATAGAAGAATGTCCCGTCGTCAGCTAAATGTGTTTTTATTATCAACCATGCACTTGGAATCGGTTATTTATTAGTGAGAATCAAATATATTGATGTGATAACTGGAGGTAGAATTATATAATAACTAGAGGACAAATGAGACTTTTTACACTCAATCTCTCAAAATCTCACCACATTAGCGATGAAAAAATAATCTATCCTGCAAATTCCATTAAATCAGTATCTGCATTTCTTTTCAAATAAACACATAATTGAGTTCTATTTATCAATCCTAAAAATTTGTATGAACACATGGTTAACTTTTTAAAAGAGTAATTAATGCAAATAAAGGTTCAATACAAATAGTCATAAGTGAAAGGAAAATAAGTACAAATAAATCAAATTTTCAAATTTAAATTAAAGAAAAATAAAATGAAACATTTAAATTTGTATTCCTAAAAATCAAACTTTCTCTCAGAATCAAATAAAAAAAAATCATTTTCCTGTATGTATATTTGCTTTAGAACAAAACAAAAAGAATGCCATATATTTTAAGAGCCACGATGACTGAGCAAATAACGAAACATATTCTAGAAGAAAGAAAACGACAAAATAAATTTTTGTGGGGTGTGTAATAAAAAATTAAAAGCATCAGAAGATTTTCTACGGAAGTTGATGGATGTGAAAAAAAGGGTACAGTACATTAAAAGTCATTACATTCCTCAATCATCACGAGGAAAATTTATGAAGCCCTCACGCAACACGTGGTCTATTAATAATTAATAAATAATTTAGCTTTTCATACTTTATAGTACTTTATAGAGATTCCCTGTTGCTGCCAAGAATAAAATGTGAAGAGTTTCACGTTTCACACTACCTTGATAAGATATTGTTATTGTTCACTTCGGATTAAATTTTAAATGTTCATCACTTAATTTTTCTGATTTCTTAATTTTTCTGATCTGATTTTATTTGTACCCAACAATTAGTCAATAAAGCCCTGTAATGTTGGCAGAGTAAGAAACTGAACCAAGCTTAGTCAATAAAGCCCTGTACTGTTGGCAGAGTAAGAAACTGAACCCTTGTTAAATAAAGAGGAGAATTCAGCAAAGAGACAGAGAAATGTAAAAGCTCACAGATGAAAACCAATAATATCCGTTGTATAAAAATTCCTCAGTACTTGTTTATTACAATAAACCAGGTCAACAAATAAGGAATTTTAGCGAGCTAAAGACAATGATACTTATGCGATTAAGCTCTCTAATTTGGTGTAAAACCTGATCAAATAAAAGTAACATGAAAGAAAAACGGTAACAGAAATCTAAACTATATGATTTGCATGATGACAGCATATCAGGAAGATGAGGCAACCACTCTGAAAGAACAACACATTCATCCCAAAAAGGCAGCTTCAAACTGTACTTTTTCCTTTAAGCCACTGCAGGCATGTCCTTGAGCCATGAATCTAGAGGTTTGCCAATGGAGTAAACAATGAAACCAATTTCCCTGAGCTTGTTGACATCCACAACATTTCGGCCATCAAAAACGAAAGCAGGCTTCTGCATGCAGTCAAAAACCTTTTTGTAATCAAGGTTCTTGAACTCATCCCACTCGGTCAAGATGCAGATACCATGTGCATCCTTGATTGCCTCATAGGCATCCCAAACCACAGATACTTGTTTGTTGGAAGTGGGGCTAAGTGGTTGAAGATGAGCAGGGTGATCCCAATCAAACTTTTTCATGGCCAAATCCCTCGTGATTTGGTCCTCAGAAACCTGAGGATCATATATGCTCAATTTGGCCTTGTCTCCCAATAGGCCCTTGCACACATCAATGGCAGGGGTCTCCCTAGTGTCACCAGTGTCCTTCTTGAAAGCAAAACCCAGAACAGCAATTTTCTTCCCTGAAACTGTGTTGAACATAGAAGAAACCACACGGTTCACAAACCGGTTTTTCTGGTAGTCATTCACCTTAATGACCTGTTTCCAGTAGTTAGCCACCTCAGGGAGGCCATTGCACTCACAGATATACACCAAGTTCAATATGTCCTTCTGAAAGCATGATCCGCCAAAACCAACACTGGCATTCAGGAACTTTGGTCCAATTCTCGAGTCTGTGCCAATTGAGTGAGACACCTGTGAGACATCAGCACCAGTTGCTTCACAAAGTGCAGACATGGCATTCACAGAGGAGATCCTCTGGGCCAGAAAAGCATTGGCTGCAAGCTTTGAGAGTTCAGCAGACCACAAATTGGTGCAAAGGATTCTATCCACAGGAACCCAATGTGCATATACATCTTTCAGAGCATGAATAGCCTTTTGACCTTCTGGGGTTTCCCTGCCTCCAATAAGGACTCTATCTGGATTAAACAAGTCTGCTATAGCTGTACCCTCAGCAAGAAACTCAGGGTTTGACAGAATTGTGAAATTGATTCCTTTCCTGTTGTGAGTCAGTATCCTCTCAATTGCCTCAGCCGTTTTCACAGGCACAGTTGATTTTTCGACCACAATCTTGTCTGTTTTGGAAACATCAGCAATCATCCTAGCAGCACTCTCCCAATATGTGAGATCAGCTGCCTTGCCAGCTCCAAGCCCCTGAGTTTTTGTCGGCGTGTTCACCGAAACAAAGACAATGTTCGCCTCAGCAACATGCTTCTCCACATCAGTGCTGAAGAAGAGGTTCTTCCCCCTGCACTTCTTCACCACATCATCAAGCCCAGGCTCATATATGGGAAGGTGATCGCTGTTCCACGCATTGATTCGTGGAGCGGCGATATCCACCACTACCACCTCGATCTCAGGACACTTCAGGGCAATCACAGCCATGGTTGGCCCACCAACATAACCAGCTCCGATGCAGCAAATTTTCACCATTTCTTATTCTTATCTAACAGCCTGCGTAACAAAAACACCCAATGCTCCAGACTCAAAATAACGCACAAACAATGCAAATTCCAAACTGACTCCCAAAATGTCCTTCATCACAACTCAACAAGATAAAAACCAAACAAATCAAGACCCAGAGCAGCGGATAATTGAAAAGACCATAAGACAAAACTCGCCCAACAACATCATTTCCAAGAGAATGCTACGCAGTTACGAAAATAACCACAGGAAGAACAAGATCCACAATTCCCAAGCAAAGCAAACACAGAAAGATAAACAGATCCAGAGGCAGAAACAACATTAGATACATAAATGCAAACTGTTAAACACAAATAATCAAAACGCTCAGCTGATAAACACATGCACACACTAAAACATCACAAAAATATAATAAACAAGAGACAAATGTGTAATCCGAATCCCCACATAATGAAAATTCAGCCACCAGATCTAACTACACAATTCACACGGAACCAGCCAAACAGACAGATCCAGTGATCTTCCAACCCACCCAAGATTAAAAAACAAACAACCCCGCATAAAATAAAAAGGTGGCATTTGAGAGCAAAAGAATAACACCCAGAAGTCGAAATCGAAAGACAGCAAAGAAACAGAAAGTGGGTAGGAGGAAAAGAAAGTGAGTTGAAGGCAAGATAAGGAAAATAATGAAAGGGAGTAACAATGGAAGAATGGAAAGACGTGGTTGTGAAGAGATGGGTGGAATTTACCTTGAATGAAGAATGAAAGAGAGATCTAAAGAGAAAGAAAGAAGAATTAATAAGAGATGAAGAAGGGAATGAGCGGAATGAAGAGGTGTGAGAATTTATATAGAGAAAATGAAGAGAGAGAGAAAATGGCAGAAAAAGTTGAAGATCTAAAACCCGTCCCGTTCCGTAGACCGTAGTTTTTCCGTGACAAAAGCATTACATTACCACCGCCACTCTCATTGTCCCACGTTTTCGCTTTTCACTCCTTTTCTGGCTCTTCTCTTCTTACCCGCTAATTATTCCATTTTCTTAATTAATTAATATTAATTAATACTCTCTTCTCCGCAAATTCTTCTTTAAGTACTATCCAATTCACTTTACTTAATAGCATATTCTCTACTACTACCATCTAACAAACTCTTCCCTTCTTATAAACAAATGCTCCTTTCTTCACAAATATAATGAATTTTGTGTAACAGATTTCGTTAGTGTAAATATTAATTTATTTCCAAATATTTTATTTCAATAAGCCAATTCCACGTCAACATTCCGTTTCACAGTTGAATATACCGAGAATAATTATAAAAGGATAATACTATATTAACAATATTTTTTTATAATATTTTAATATTATTATCCAAAATTATTTCACAATTAATAATAATTATAAATATTAATATGACTAATCATATAATAACACGTAATATTAAAATGTTTTCATAAAAAATATTGTAAAAATATTATTATTTATTATAAAAATCAATATTTTTAAGTGATTCAATCTGATCCATCTAAATCAAAATTACTATGCCGGAGAAACATCTTGAAAGTTCTCCAGATAATGGTTTATTAAGCCTATTTTATATTTACATTATACGAAATCGTGTTTCACCATACGTGAAAAATCAACTCGCTGCCTAAACAAAAGGTTTATTTGTGTGTATAACTTAATTTATGAATTATAATATAATTAATTTCTAATATTAGTTATCAATGTTTTATCTATTTATTATCATTAATTATAAATTAGCTTTTATTAATTTTCAATAAATATCAGTAAATATAAATAAGACTTAGTAAATAATGTTTGAAGTTAGTTTAAGTTCTAACTGAAAAATCAATTATGATTTTTTTATTAATAAAAGAAAATACTACTAATTTATAATAATTTATTATTTTATTTTAAATTTTGTTGTTATTTAATGATTTTCTTGTTGATAACCATTTATTTTTTTCTTAATAAACAATTGGCTTTTTCTGAATTTATATAAAATAAAAAAGTAAAAAGAAAAAAATAATGATAATTTAAGTAAATAAAATATGGATTTAGAAATTATATAATTGACACTTAAATCAAATATGGTCGAATTTTATGTTTGGTTCAGGTTGTAAAATTAATTTAGAGGTTGTCAAAAACACTAAGTTCCCTAATTAATGTGAATTGTTTACCATATTAACTAATAGTTATATATTCAATTTGAATTTTTGTCCAACTAAATGAGTAATATTTGTATATGTACATATATCTCTAAAATATTTAGAATTAATATTTGGTTTAATTATTTTGAATGTTCTTATATTTTAATAGGATCGTCTCAAATAGGTCCTTTTATTTGATCTCAATTAGGTATTTGTTTTTGTAAAATTGAGTCAATAAGAACCTTACCGTTAATTAGAGTAGACGGCGTTAAAATTTTTGTGATTTGGCTTGCTGACTGTGAATTTTTAATGACGTGGCAGTGGAACTTCACACTCCTCTCGGCACACTCAAAACCTTAAAATGTTCAATCCTCAAACCTTGCCACCACCACTGTCACTACCGGTCATGACTCTGCCGGCAACCCTTCTCAACCATGAAACAATGTCACAAAAGAAAAATCGCAAAACCACCGAAGTTCTCATTCCCCTTCCTCACTCAGTGGAAGTGATTGACGTTGACGATTCCCCTACATCCACCTTTTTCACACCCATCTCCTTCCGATCTGGAAAAACTGTCAAGATAATGTGACACAGAGATTCTGAAAACTCCATCTTGTGCACAAGTCCTTGAGGCCCTAAGAATTAGAGCATACAGTTGACCATTGCCCTCGATCCGCGTCTGTTCTCAAGCGAACCTTACTAATTAATTTCCCGTTGCAACAAAACATTGAGCAATATAGTTTCTAAACCCTCGTTTGTTTTCAGAAACGCGCTTGCAGATAGCACACAACACACATCACAGAGTGATATTTGAGTCCATAGAGAGCAGGCGATGCGAGCGAGCGAAGCCGCCGCCATGGTTAGGGCTCGTGAGGGAGAAGCTGGTTCGAGCGACCCTGAAGATGGAGCAACTAAGGAATGCAAGCCAAGGACACGCCAGAGTCCCAACGGAATTGTCGGCGCGGTTCCTCCGTCCCTCGCGCCAACCACAAACATTGATTTGATCTTGCAGGCCACCGATTAAATTCAATCGGAGGATCCTAACGTTGCTAGGATCTGCAGGTGTTTCAACTTGCTCAATTGGAATCTGTTTGCATGTTTCAAGTTTGAATGTTGCGTGTTTCAAGTAACCCATAGATACATTCCATCAAGCAAATCAAAGTAAAAGTGAACAATGCAGAACAAGGGTTTGAAGTGTAGCGCACAACAGAGTCAAAAGCAGTGTTGAAGAAAGAATATGTGGCATTTGTAGTGCAAAACAGAGGCTAGAAGAAGAGAAGGGAGTGTGATTATTGGACGCCGAAGATTGTTGTTCGATTCTCGCCCCTGAGGTTTTGGATCGATAGGGTAAAGCGTTGTGTGAGACGGTGATTTCTGTGGGGAGGAGTTTTATTGTCATTTTCCATATTACTCTGTGTTGTTGATTCGCGAGGAAAAGATGATGGCCGACGCAAGGAAGTGTGAGAAAGATGATTTTCGTTTAGGGTTTGTCGGCGGCCTGACTCATTGCCACGTAATTTTAATGTCACCAACATGTCATTAAAAATCGCACAGTCAGCAAGCCAAATCACAAAAAATTTAACGCCGTCTACTCCAATTAACGGCAAGGTTCTTATTGACTTAATTTTACAAAATCAAGGATCTAATTGAGATCAAATAAAATACGAGGACCTATTTGAGACGATCTTGTAAAAATAGGGACATTTGAAATGATTAAACCTTAATATTTTATAGTATAATAGTCTATAATTATATTTTTATGAAACATCTTTAAGATATTTATAGTTAATATCTTATGATATAATAATTTATTATTATATTTTGTTTTATCTCTATACTTATTACCAGAATCGGTTTACTATATTTATATATTATAGTATAAGAAGCCTACAAATACATGTTATTACAAAAAGTATGAAAATCTAATATAATTATTTTATTATTATATATATATATATATATTTATCCTACACACTGGAAGAGTCTTTACAAGTAAATCTTCCTCTCGTGATGATTGAAAGCTCAGTTACACATTAATAATCAGGTTAGTTCACTTCAGAGACAACTCAATCAAATCTGATAAGAATATTTGACATCTACTGTGGTACCTAAGTAAGACTTTATTTTGTCTTCACATTTTATATTATCATTACCTTGCGTAAAGATAATCTATTACTATTGACAATCATCTTACTAGTGTTACCATGAACATTTATGATCAAACTTTTGTAATACCTCTGAATAGTGTTATTTTGACACTATCTATTTTCTATGTGAATATTTTATTATGGTATAATATTTTATTGAATATTTTTGAAGAATAATGTCAAAACAATCCCCTCCCCATCTTTTGCTTTGATAACACTTGTCTCAATTCATGCTATAAGTTTCAATGATGGACATGATACAAACCCACCAAATACAAACCTATCAAATATTATACATCAATACCATTAGGAAGGTATAAGAGTTTGCATTATGAAGATAGAGAAACCAAATTGTAGGATAAGAATAATAAACCTTATAGTTTCCTTGTAAATTTGAATGTTTGAATTCCATCTTAGAATTTCCTTGTATATTTGAATGTTTGCAATAACATCACTTTTTATACATACCATGCATGAGAGTTGCAATGTCCACCTAAATTAGCTTTTTGTAGCTATGGAGAGACAAAAAATATTTTCCAAAGTGGTTAAAGAGGACACGTGTCAGAAAAGTTTCCTCTGCATAATTGGATTGACCAAAACAACAAAAGCAAGAAGACAAGTCCTATTTATTCTTACAAACTCGAAGTAATTGAATCGGTCAAAACCATTTTCTACATCAAAGGAAATAGATTGTTTCATATTCAACTTTCTCATTTGTCATAATACAAGAATACAAACTCGTTATTGTACCCTTCTATCATCAACTAAAGAGACAATGTTCTCATATGATGTTATGAAATTGGTAGAACTAGGAGTAACCTATTGAAAAAACATTAATGAAACCCAAAATAATGATAACTTACGAATTTGTCGACCTTATACACAAGGTATGAGAAGAAACTCAAGTGAAAGAGAGTGAAGTACAAGTGATATTCTTTGATAGATTGTTAGTGCCATGTTTAAGAATGTGAAATCTTTTCGAGAATTTCTATTATAAAATTTGTAAAAAGGCTCTGAGGAAAAATCTGGCTAGGAAAGACAATGTTATCATGTTTGTCCCTCTATGATTTACCTCTTTTTTTCAAGAGTCTACTTAGTAAAATTTCAACAATATTCCTCTCTAGTTTCTTCAAAATTTTGCTCAAAGGAAAAAGGAATAGCTTGGCAAGACAACACTTTAACAAGGAACACAACAAATATGATCACCAACTTAATCTAAACTTCATACATGAGATACGAGAAGAGGTAGCAAAGCAATGAGTTTTACTACGGTACAACATGCGACTAAAGGAATGAGCTTAATCTTGGAGAAGCAAGAAGAGATAAGCTTGAAGATTGCTCCCTATTCCATAATACCACTTCATTAGGGGCTTTGCAACTCCTGACATCAATCAAAGACAACAAGTAATACCTTTGAGTGGAGATAGCAACATCACACGAGGAGAACTAAAAAGAGATTAATCCAAATCTTCAGTTAGAAATTAAAATGACTCAACCCGAGTACCAAAAGTTAGTATTCAGAGTTCAACTAATGAAACATGACAATGTTGGCTGCATAAGCAAACTATTTCTTAGACGAGAAATAAAAAGAATCTTAAAACGTGACAATGATCAGATAAATGATCAGAAATTATAAATTCTAAGTCCAAAATTGACGATTCCTACTAATAATTCTTAATGCAAGATGTTTCATCAAAGAATAATGAAAGATGCTTGAGTTCGACACAAGTCAACTATATGGTGGCCGAGCTTTGTGAAAGAAAATACTCAAAAGCAAGATATTCAGCAAAGTTTAACCTTATACAAGAAGTACTAGATGAGATTGTGACATAAGAAATACCTTGACAACAAAGGTGAATCTTATACATGAAGTATATGATAATGCTAGTGACATAAGAAATACCTCAAAAGAAAAGGTGAATCTTATAGTATGAGATGAGGCTCGTGATATAAGAAATACCTCAAAAGCAAATGTGAATCTTATATGAAAAGTACGAGATGAGGCTCATGAAAAAAGAAATACCTTGAAAGTAAAGTAAAATCTTATACGAGAAGTATGGGATGAGGCCCTGATATAATAAATACCTATTAAGCAAGAGTAGTCGGTAGAGCTCAACAACATGAGCATTCAAATATGAGACTACTTAGTAAATCCGAGCATAGGCATCTGAATGTGTGATTACTCGATAAATTTGAACATAATCATCTAAATATGTGACTACTTGGTAAATTTAAACACTACCGTTTGAATATGTGACTACTCAGTAAATCTGAGCATAAATGTCCAAATATGTAACTACTTGGTAAATCCGAGCATGACTATTCGAATATGTGACTACTTGGTAAACTAAGCATAAGCGTTCAAATATGTGACTACTTGGTAAATCCGAGCATGAGTATCTAAATTTGTGACTATTTGATAATCTAAGCATGAGCATCCAAAATCATGAGTATCTAGAGAAAATTCGAGAATAATTTAAGCGTCCAAAAATGTGATCGTCTCAAGAAAATCAGAGTATAAATTGAGCTTCCAAAAATGTGACTATATAAATGTTCGAAAATGTGATTACCTTGATAAGTCCGAGTATAACTTAAGAATTTCAAAAGCGTTAAAAGCAACACATAAGCTTGGATGAAAATTAATCTAAAAACTACTTAAAAGTGTTTAACCACATAAGTCCATATGGGAAAATATTTGAGGACTACTTCAAGTGACCCCACATCCAAAATTTATGTATTTGGTAATTGATTATCATAAAGTGATGTGTACTATTTTTCCTTAGTTCGAGTTTTATTTTTTCTAAATTGATTTTTTGTCGAATAATGTTTTAACGAGGCATATTCTTCTAAGCTTGAATACACCTGACATTCACAAGCTATAATTAATGGAGAATGATAAAAGTCGTTAATCCATCTATGGTCTACCTACACCTTATCTTTGGCTTCTTTGGCTTCTAATATGGAGAGGACTAACTTGATTATTGACATGTAATTGATCTTTAAATTGCTACACAGAAGAGGTCCACTTTTAACACTCAAATTAATAAACGAGATAACTAGATATATGAGTGTAAAGTAATTATATCTCATTTCGATATTTTTGTAAAAGAATATATTTGTTGGCTTCTATTATATAAGTAAACATATATATTAAATATATTATATATATTAAATATATTGTTAGTCGAATATAATCAAATATAAAAATATAATAAAATATGATAAATTATTATATTATAAGATATTAACTTTGGAAATATTTAATAATATATTAAAGATATAAATAATTTAATTTTAAATTATTATATTATAAGATATTAATTATAACTATATTGAATATATTTCCTAATATATAGGAGTATGTACATTATATAACCCTATTTTCTTAAACTTGAGTATAATTATAATGAAACTAAAAAAAATTTTAAAAAATGTCATAAAATTGCGTGGTGCCACCAAGTAAACTCATCTTACTTCGTAACGATGGTATTGATCCACTGCAACATCAGCATTGGTATTATCCACTATTTTTCCTGTTACAAATGCAACATAATCACACGTAACAACATTATCATAATAATTTGAATTTACAATATTGTTATATTCTTCAATAAAATAAATAATGATATTATTCAAAACATAAAACTTGCTTTCTTGACAAATTTGTATTCAAATGATTAATTTAAGCATACATAAGAAAAATTTCCATTTTTTAAATATTTATAGCAATTTTAATAACTTACCAGGTGAATGAGAAAAAGTATCCACACAGATGGCCCCCTTCCATCTTCTTTTACGGCCCCTTCGTACTATAAAAATATCAACATTATTACATATAAGTAAATATGTACAATTAAAAAGTATATTAAAGTAATCATAGAATTATCGTTTTAGTTTTACTTTTAAAAAAGTTTAATCATTTCGAACATATCTATTTGTGGAGGTTTTTCTCAATTAGATCATCGTATTTTAAAAGTTCTCAATCAAGTTCCTAAATATGAAAATTTGAATCAATTTAGACCTCGACGTTAATTAGATTGAACAGCGTTAAAAATTTTGATGTGTGGCTTGATGACTGAGCATATTTATCCAAGTTTGTCACGTCAATAAAATATGATGAGTCACCAAGCCACGCATCAAAATTTTTAACATCGTTCAGTCTAACTAACGTCGAGGTCTAAATTGATTCAAATTTTCACATTCAGGAACTTGATTAAAAACTTTTAAAATACGAAGACCTAATTGAGAAAAACTTCCACAAATAAAAATGTTCGAAATGATTAAACCTGTAAAAAAAATCATATGAAAGTGAAAGTGATTATTTTATTTTTTTAAATATTGATGAATGGTGATAGATAATGTGATGAGTGTTGAAGAGTGGAAAGAAAACCTGAAAAGCTGAAGCAGCAGTGCCAAAAACAAAACCTTCTGGAAAGCTTTGCCTATTGATATCTGAGATGCATTTTTCAATCTGAAAAATTACACTCACAATCACTGCCATTGCAACCACATTGCTTCTTCTCAACGCCATGGATTTTGCTCAATGGAACAACGAACAAAAGTAACACAATTTAATAAGCAGTAGCAAGACATTTTTCACACATAAACTTACGCATCGTTCGGTGGTTTCTACGAAGGTTGTTGGGGTTTGTGCTTTCGAGGCCTCTCTTGTTGGCGGAGATGAATATGACTGTCTTAGAATATCAAACATTAATAATAAAAAAAGTATTTTTTTAATAACTTTTTTACAATTTTATTATATAGTTTCATCCGTTTGAAATATACCAATCAATAAAATACTAATATATAATTTATTATAAAAAAATATTAACATATCATAATTCATAAATATATCACCTTGCTTACAAAGAATAAATGAACGTCTTGTTACTAAATTTCCCACTAAATTAAAAGTTATAGAATATGAGCATCTGCCCAAAATATTTTATTAGTTTATAACTACAATGTGAGTGCATTGTGAATGTGGCTTAGAGATTATCAGCTCTGATTTGATTTCTTTTATTCCATTCTGATATTACTTTCAGTTTTATACGTGGCAATTAATCCGTGTACCATAGTAACCACTTTAGATTGTTAATTGTATCGAAACAGTGAATAAGAAAGGAAGCAGAATTAAATTCAGAAAATCTTTTCTTTCGTTTACTTGGGGAGAGGAATTTAGGGAAAATGAGCAGATGAATTTGAGGAAATTTGAGGGAAAATTAATTATTTTTTATTGATGTAAAAGATAAAAAAATTGTTTAATTGATAGAAATTGAAAATTACTTAAATGTTCTTTGTTATTAATGTGATATAAAATGATAATTGTTAAGGTTATATTTAATTATAAAAAAGTTTATAAAAAGTAAAAAATTAATATTAATTTATAAAATTAATTTTAAAAATGTAAAAATATTATAATTTAGTAAAATGAAATTATTTAAGTTTTGTGGTGATGGATTGGAACATTAGACTCTGCAATTCCTATGCTTTCTCCACACGCTGTCACCGGCATCCGAACCCCGCTGCCACGCCGAATCCTCCCTCGCCGATGCCTCTGATCGCCCCAACTATGGCCTCGTGTTCCTCCCCCTGGTCACGGAGACCTCCGTGGACGACCAAATCAGGCAAGTTGTCGTCGTGAACTTCAAGAACCATCTTCGCACGCGGTGGTCTTCTGAGTCTCCCATTCTCCCTCGGAGAAGGAGCAGATAAAGTCTTTGATCGTTCCACTCATGCTCTCCGCTACTCGTAAGATTCAGAGTCAACTCAGCGAAGCCCTCGTAGTTATCGGTAAGCACGATTTTCCCAAGGCATGGTCGGCGCTACTTCCCGAACTCATTTCCAATATGAAAGATGCATCACAAGCGTCTGATAGAGGACCAAAGAATTGACGAATGCCAACAAATTTTCTAACACCACAAACATGTCCATGATGCTCTCGACGACCAATGGCAATTGCCAATATGCCATCATGCCCATGTGGAGTGAAAAGTACCCTGTGTGTTTTAATCCACCAACTTATCCTACAATCCAAAATTTTGAAATTAAGTTAACCAAATATGTTAATAATATGTTAACATTTAGGTACTTATAGTGTGCATAACTACACTCATTACTTCCTCAGATGTGTACTGCCCTGATGGTCTTTGGCGAGCTCTCTTCCATGTATCATGGCGAGGCGAGGAGGACGAGTCATCATACTCATATCTAAGACCCCATTAAGATTAGAGGAAGTTGCCTATTTCATAATCTTTTGATCCAATTTCTCATAATCCCTACGAGACAATACGAGGGTAGAGATTTTTTTTTGCGATCTCATGTGCAGCTCTCCTCTTAGCTTATGACATCAAAGTATAAAGAATGAATTATGTTAGAATTATGTTAGTATAAATAGTTTAACCTATACATAATATGAATTTACATAAAAGTAGGATCTAATTGATTCTCCTTAACAGTCTGCCATGTGTCCTCATAAAAAAAATTGATACTTTTCACATGGTTTTTTTTATCACTTTTGGAACCATATATATAATGAGTTGTAAGCACAATCTTACAATTCTTCCATCATTCCCAAGCATATGAAATTCATTTCATCCTCAACAAATTGGTGTTTGGGACGTCATTTGTGACTTGTACAATAAGAATCAACGACATATGTTAAACATTAGTTATATATGTTCATGACAAATTATATAAGTTAAGATTTCATACCAAGATACTCCGCCATATCTAGTTCTTTTGGAACACGGTCCTAATCAATTTGCTTCTATTGAGTAAGGCCATATAATTGACAAATTTCGTGTTATTCTCTTTTCTAAAGGTTTATAGATTTGTATATCAAAATAGATGGGCAGTCTATGATCAATATTGCAGATAACTATCAACTCTCTCAACCTAGTCCCATGCCTACCATTTTTTGGGTAAGTGTATGAATCTCGTCCCCACCTTGTGAAGGTGGGAGGTCACACGAAATAATGTGTCACCAAACATATCCTATTCAAATAATTAAGTGTTAGTAAGAATTAATAGATAAAATAACAAATAAAAATTGAAATAGATATAAAATTTGAAATTATACATTATCAAGTTAGAATGTTCTCTCACAACCCTTTGTGGTGATCATCACATGTGACATGAACGTCATCTACTTTATTATCGATATTCAAGATTGTCATATTTGATGAGAAAGATAGTGTTTCACTAATATCAAGAATAACTTCATCATTGTCATCAGTATCATGCATTGTTCCACCTTTGAGCACCATTGATCATTTGCTGTCTATGGAATCAGTGACATAAAATATATTTTTTTGGTTTAAGATGCCATGATGAATGACTCTTCGATATAGCCTTCCTAAGTCAACTAATGTAAAACCTACATCACTAGTTTTGATGTCAGTATTATCATGAACCCACTTACATCTAAAAATAGATACTTTGAAACTTACGTAGCTCCAAAAATCTACAACAATAATGAAAACATTCCGTTATCTATCCTAAGAAACTAGATATCAGTGCACGAAAATCAAATCAAATTACAAGAAAAAATTTACTAAATATGACTAATTATATAATGAAAAACCTATAACATAACCTTTTTTTCTTGATGAATCTTGATCACTTCTTTCCCAAAATATAAGACTTTCATAATATCTCTAAGAAAATAACAATGCTCTCTTTTGAAAAAAACATGATAATACATATAATGAATGAGAGATAACTTTCTCTTTTAGAGAGTTTTAAGATTATATAATTAATTATGTTTAAATATAATCAATTAATATATTCGTCGTTTAATCCATAAATTATTTTGAATCAAAATAATCAATTATTTAAATTATCAAAAAATGTGACATTTTTTCTTAAAAACTCGTAACATAATCCATTATTATCTGAAATAATTGATTATTTTTCAAAGATTAAGTATTTCCAAAACAGTTTGAAATAATCAATTATTTATGATTCATTATCAATTATAAGCGAAACTAGTTAAAATTTAAGTATGATCTAATTTGAGATAATAATTATAAACTCAATATAATTTATTGTTATGTTAAAAACAACATAAAATCTACAAAATATACTTAAGAAAATCTTAGATAATAATTCATGATTTACATTTTAATCCATCTAAAATAATGAGTCATGGAAAGAGAATCTAATAACAATATGTACAAGCACATCAATGTATTATCATATTAACACTTCATCAACATATCATACTTTGCTAACAAGATAGACCTTTATGATTTTAATTTAATTTTTGTATTTCCAAATTATTAATTGACATGCAATAAAAAAATTTAACTGATATTTTAAGATATAGTAAGTTTTTTATTCGGTAAGAGTTTATTAATTACATAAAATATAAACTATTGTACACCAAAAAATATAATATATTGGACAACAAAAATATATATTATTGCAAAGATTAAACTGAAAGAAGAATTTAAGATAAATTAAAAAATATAAAATACTGCAAATTTTAGAAGGAGAATTTAAGATAATTTAAAAAATGTAAAAATATTACCAAAGAAGAATAATTAATTGACTTGCCACCTTAAATAGACACGAGAGGCCCTACCCAACTCTGATATTTCATATAATATCACACATTCCCACTCCATTTTCTATAAGCCATTTTGACAGTTCCGAATGTTTATAAGAAATTATTATTTTTTATTTTAATAACAATTTAATTTTTTAACTAAATATAAATACACCTAAAATGACTAACTAAATTCACTTATTTCCATATAAATATCAAATAATAGTATTACAATATTCCAAGATATTAATTCACTAAAATTTAACTAATTAAGTAAATATAAAATGATTTATTTATTTATTATTCTCAATATTACACAAATTAGATCATTTTTAATAAATTGAAATTAAAATTAATGAAGACGCTATTTTTTTAGGATAAGAAATATATTAAATCATTTGAATTAATTGTTCTTTTTATTTGATTTGAATGAATTGTTTTCAAATATATGATTGTTGAAGAGGAATATAAATTCGGAATTTCGTTTATAAACGCTAACTGAGTATATAGGAAGAATTAGAACAAAGTGAAAAGAGAAGAAAAGCCTTTAATAAACCAGTTGAAGTAGATGGAGCACGAGGAAGACGAAGAGCCACCTCTTGCTGTTCAGATTCAAGGAAATGATGAATTCGTTTCTCAGAAATCTTCTGTTGGGGTCACTCTCATCACGGGCTATCTTGGTGCAGGCAAGTCCACTGTAAGTTTTTTAAACCCTTTTCATTTCTTCTATCATCATTCCAAACACCCCATCATTTTCTCTGCTCATGATTCACTATAAATCATCCATTTTGCAATTTTCGGGAAATAGGGCAGTTTAAAGTTATGAGCTTTTTCACTTTGGTTGTGTTGCTCTTGTTGCTTTTTGGCACTACTTCTTTTGGAATGGTGACGATGTTTTTCGTGTTTTGTGGTGTGGAATTGTGATGTTGTGACTGAATCATTGGGTTTCAGCTAGTGAATCATATTTTGAATTCGCAACATGGGAAGAGGATTGCTGTCATTTTGAATGAGTTCGGTGAGGAAATTGGCGTGGAAAGAGCCATGATCAATGAAGGGGATAAGGGTGCACTTGTTGAAGAATGGGTTGAGCTTGCCAATGGATGTATATGTTGCACAGTCAAGCATAGTTTGGTTCAAGCACTTGAGCAGCTTGTTCAGAGAAAGGAAAGGTAAAGCAAGGAAATACTTCTATATTTGTGGTCCATTTGAGGCATGGAAAATTGAAGCAGCAGTTGAATCACTTTGGGTCTGTTTTGGAGAAACTTTTCCTTGAACACTTTTAAAGAGAAAAGGAAGAAAGCAAATGAAATCACCTCCTCCATAAGTTAAAACTAGTTTATGTTTGAATTAATTTGTTGAAAATATTTCTTATTAGCTTCTCCAGAATCTGTTTTTTTAACTCTTCCATTAGTTAATTTGAGCTTATAAATAAGTTAGTTTCATTTTCTTGCTTAGTTTTCTATTCTAGAGTGCTTATGAAAAAAATTGTTTCAAACAAGCCCCTAATGTTGCCATTCACTTTACCTTATTTTCATTTTATCATGATTTGATCTGGTGTTCGGTAAAGTGGGCCAACTCTGCTGCATATTTTGGCTCGATTAAGTAGTTTTCTGTATTGTGTGTCTTTAGGCTTGACCATATATTGCTGGAGACCACTGGATTGGCAAATCCAGCACCTTTGGCATCTGTTCTATGGTTGGATGAACAGTTGGAATCAGAAGTGAAGCTTGATTCTATAGTCACCGTAAGTTTCTTTTTTGGCTGTAATTTATTATAATTTGTCTCCCTTCTTTGGCATGAGTATGCTCTAATTTCCTCTAGAATAAGACATGCTTATAGCTGTTTCATTCCATGTCAAATGAACTAAAGTTCTTTTAATTATTATCGCCTCCAGAAAAATAGTCATTCTTTTGTGTTTGTGGCTCTTCCACTTATATAATGATAGATGTTATTATTTCCTTGGTATATAAAATCATGGCTTGTGAAGCATGGCCTCTTTTTGATCTAGTTTCTTCTCAACTAGGTGGTGGATGCTAAAAATTTGCGCTTCCAGCTTGATGAGCACCGTGACTCATCTTCATTTCCCGAAGCATATTTTCAGATAGCATTTGCGGTAATTGTTGATTATATTGACTGGATATTGGATTATTAGTGCTTATTGATAACATATTTCTCATTTTCCCATAGTACCTTCCAGAATTTCAAAGCTTGATGAAAGGGGAAAATATAGAGGAAACACTAAAAAATATATTTCATTTGAGACTCTTAAGTAGTTGTTATGTATAATACTGATCTTGTACCCCTATTTATATTAATGATTTAGGTCTGGTATTGGTGTAGTATATCTAGCTCAAGTATTTAGTGGAATCGGGTACTGAAGAGCTAATCATTTTTGCTACTTGTTTCAGGACATTATAATTCTTAACAAGGTTGATTTGGTATCTGCAGAGAGCTCTGGAGCTCTGGAGAAACTTGAGGAGGAAATACATAACATTAACTCCCTTGCAGAGATAATACATTCGGTTCGGTGTCAAGTTGATTTGTCTAGGATATTGAACCGCCAAGCTTATGATACTGCAGTTAATATAATACATATGCTTAGTTTTTCTTTCCACTCCATGTGACTACACTTACTTTTTCTTTTTTTTCTTTTTAGCGTGCCACACATTTAGAGACTTTGTTAGAAGAAAGTCGTTCTTTCTCTACAAAAAAGCTTCATGATAGTGGCGTGAGAACCATATGTATTTCTGGGACACAGATGATTGATCTTGATAAGGTATATATCTAATGAGATCCATCAAATGAGAAAGTTGTTTCTGTAAGAGGCACAAATATTGACCATGAGATCTTATCATGAATGATCAAATTTAAAATATAAAGAAGATTAGGATGCTCATGTGATTTAGCTATTAATCTCAATCATTCATGTATAGTTTGTATGACAAAGATTTGCTCCTCCTTTGTAAAAATAGTTTTTTTTTTTTTTTTCACTAAATGCAGCCACAAACACACATGTATATAGTTTTCCCTTTTCCCACATCTTCTAGTCTATTATCATTGTAGATTATTCAAGAATTAGTGGCTGCTCTGTGCATGTTTGTGATAGGCTTGAATTTAGGAAATAATTGTTTGGTTTCAAAGTTCACTCAGAAAGCTAGCAAGGTTAAGTGATTATTTCTTCAGAATAAGCCGTATAGGGAGAAAGTAGATAACTGATTATAACAATGTTTCCTTCTTTATTGACCATTAAATCTTAACCGGAATAATTAAGTTTAAAATATGATCTTTTGGGATGATCATGTGACTTTAACCATTAATCTCAAACATCCATGTATAGTTGGGTATGGCTAAGATTTGTTTGTTCCTCTCATTTTCATCAAGTTATCTTTTGAACTAGATGCTTCCACTCACACATATACAGTTTTCCCTTTTTCTGTAGCTTATAGTTTAGTATTATCATAGTTTGTTATATAGTTAGCACTTAAATTATATGCTTGTTTGTTATTAAATTTAGGAAATAGTCTGATAGAACACCCAGAATTACAGAGAATACCAAGACAGATTCTTGAATGTTTTATTAGGAACAGAACTGTCCTACCAATGTGGTAGGAACACAACAGCAAAGTATAGCAGAAAACAAAGGTCTTTCAAGAGAACCCTAACTCTCCTAGTTCCCCTTTTCCTCCAAAAGCCCCAAATAAACTCCCTGCTCACCTCCTAATAAGACTATTATAACTATTTATAATAGTCTGTTAAGTTATGTAATTATAACTGTACTAACTACCTTCTTTTTTCCTTCTTTTGTAAACTATATCAAACCTATCATAGTCACTTATTTTTAAAAGTTCTCTCAAAAAGATAGGAAAGTCGGGCATTTATTTGTTCAAAATATGTTGATTATGTTTCCGTTATGGCTCCACTAGAAGCAAAATCATTTATTTCTTCAAGGCATAAAATTGCTGCACTCTTTAATCGAAGTCCATTCATTGTCTCCTGCTTCCTGTGACGCATAACAGTCAAAATTTTGTCTTGAACTCACTGTTTTTCAAGTTAGTGTTTTGTATAAACCTCTATCTGTCTTGTCTTCTGTTTATATATTGTTTACAACCATGATAGACTCGAATATGGCTTGAGGAGATTCTCTGGGAGAAGAAATACGATATGGATGTATACCGTTGCAAAGGAGTGTTAAGTGTTCAAAATTCTGATCAACTGCATACTTTGCAGGTAAATTACACTTAACACGATTTAGATTTTCCACATGTTTTCTTGTGCTAATACAATGTGTTAGACGTTGGTAGCTTTATTCATGTTCTTCAGATTGATTTTTGTTCCGTATTATTTATTATCTGTGTACCTCTTGCAAGCATGAGGATTTGAAACACCAGATCCTAACCTGATTAAAGGGTTTATATCATTCATAAATGCTTCTGAAGATTTGATAAATTAATCTATTTAATATCCTATATGCATGCTATTTGATTGAGATGAATGCAGAGGAGTTACATTGTCTGATAGATAGGTTCTTCTATTTATTTATTCTGTATTATTTTAAAACCATATGTTCATGAAAATGTTGCAGGCAGTGAGGGAACTATATGAGATTGTTCCATCTCGCAAGTGGGAAAAGGAAGAGAAACGCATAAATAAGATAGTCTTTATAGGTAACTTGATGAACTTTTCTTGTTTTAGCACAAATTTGGGGTGTGAATAGACCACCTTCACCTTGTTAACATACTAATTTTTTCTTCTTTCTGAATGACAGGCCATAATCTGAAAGAAGATATTCTTATTAATTCTTTTAGAGATTGTGCAGCCGTGTAAAGCTATATTCAATAATCAATGAATTGGTGAATGATTTTGAGTTTCAACCAAATCACAATTTGTTTGACATCATAGGCCAATTTCTTAATTGCCATCTTGCTCTATTAATTCGATTTGACAAATAGATGATGAGTAATAATACTCCTTCTCTTCTTGATCAAAAGATATTGTTTTGTGATGTATTTTATTTATTTTTTAATAAAACTGTCTTTTAAATGAATTGTCTTTTTTTCCCAATGATTGGGAAATTAAGGAATTTAGTTTTACAAATTAAAATTTTACTAAAATTGTTTTCTCTTTATACATTAATTATTTGAGAAATTTTTAAAAACATATATTACAATTATATACAAATTTAGTATTATTAATTAAATTTATTAATTTTTAATTAGTGTGAATTAATTATCAAAAGTAGTCCTTAAAATTTTTAAAGTTATATACAAATGGAGAGTGAAAAAAAATGATTTATTGAAAAAAAGTTATTAACTCATTAAATATTATTTTTAATACTAATAAAATTTAACTGTCACTCATAATAATTTAATTAAATTTTGTTCTCAAACATAATTTTACAGTTAATTTAATAAGAAATATATTAGTATAAAAAAAAAAATTTGAGGTTTTTTTTAAGAGGTTTTTTTTTCTAAGAGTTTTATTTGCTTGGGCTTTAAGCCTTACGTTATATTCTTAGTTTTATGATTATTCTATATTAAACATACACGTGTTTAACTTCCTCCTCTCTTTTTTTTTTTTTTAGTTTTTTCCTGTATTTTAAGCATTTATCGAGGCTAGGAAAGACCGAAAACTTACTAAAACCAAAAAAGTGGTGTATGTATTGCTTCAAATCATTTATGTCATTGTAACATTTTTGTTTCCAACTATTTGTTCATATCAATTTACTTTCTTTTTTGTGTGGCAAAATCTTTCTAAAATTTTTGCTTTTTCTTGGATCTTTCAAAGCCTTTATTATCCAATTAGATGGTATAATAGTTTTGTTGGATTATAATCTTCCAATCAATTAATGCATTTGTTTTATAAGATGTCAAATACGTCTTTCTATTTATTTTGATTTCCATTTTGACTCATCTCATCAATTGTCATGCATGAATCTTGTAACAATGAACAAACAAACAATTGAACTAATTTTATTGATTTAACTAACTTTTATAAATTGAGTAAGGTAAAAATTATAATTATCTTTAACTCTTTGTTAAAAGTTAATTTCTATTTTAACAACACTTATAATTAAATCCTTTGAAATTTCAAGTAATGATTGGATAAGAAGATTATGAATTTGTGAGTTGCATTTTAAAAAAAAATTCAAAAATAAAATCCTTAAAAAAAATTTAATTTAAATTATAACAATCAAGACCAACTTAATATAAGGTGTGATATGTAAGAAATTTTGTAGAAATATTTTTAGAAGAAAAACATTATATATATAATACAAAAAAAATATATAATTTTTTGCTATTTTAAATAAATTTTATTTTATGAAAGATTGATTATATTTATTTTTATTTTATGTTTCTATTTCAATTTTTTTCTTCCACTAAAAACTCAGTTCACCCATATTGAACTCGTGGTGAGTCGGGTTAGCTTGCCAATTCACCTAATTTTGTTTTTTATGTTTGTTTTTTTATTATATTTGGAGTTTCAGATGATTTTTTGTTGTATTTGGATTGTATTATTTTTTTTATTTTAAATTGTCTTTGGAATTTAATATTATTTTGGATTGAAATTTATTTAGATTTGAATTAGAAAAAAAAATTGTTATTTTTTTTAATTGAGAAAATATGAGGTAATTTTGAGCCTAGCCCATTAAGAACCCGGCTTACACGGATTGAATCCCTGGTGAGCCGGGTTAACTCGTCAATCTACTTAAATTTATTTTTTATGTTTGATTTTTTATTATATTTGGAGTTTAAGATTATTTCTGATTGTATTTGGATTATACAATTTTTTTTACTTTAAATTATCTTTGAAATTTAACATCGGATTGAAATTTATTTAGATTTGAATTAGAAAAAAAAATATATTTTTTGAAATTAAGAAAAAAACTTGTAATTAGGGAATAGCGAACTAACCTGTTTAACCCGTCAACCCAGATAAATCATACCAGATTCAAATTTTTTCGACTTGTTAATAAGTGAGTCGGGTTGGCTTAACTCACTAAGTAATCAACCTGTAGTAAATAACCAACCCGCAATAAGTCAAGTCATATAGGTAAGATTTCACTAAGTGACTCGTTTTGACAACACTAACTAATTGTCACTTCCTCATTTGTTTCAACAATTATGTAATAAATGAAGGATTAAATTTAAAAGCGAACACGAATTAAAATTTCACACACACACACACACATATATATATATATATATATATAATAATGTATAAATTAAATATTAACAACTAATAACAAAAAATAATAATAATTATTTTATTATTAATATAAAATTATGATTTAATAATTAAGTAATTTATAATAATAAGAATAATTTTGTAATTTTATACTTTCTTTATATTTTTTACATTTTTTTCCTTAATCAAATAATTTCACCTTCTACTCTTAACTTATTTTTTTCCAATTTTTTCTAACCTCTCAAATCTAAATCCCAAAATAGATAGGTAAAAATACCATTTAATATATGACTCGTATTTTGTAGTAGATGAAAACGAAAGAGATGAATAGTAGTGGAATTGTTTGGCATAAGAGAGTGAATTGTCCCCAAATAGGCCAACAGGAACACGTAGTCACTCATTTATTAGCCGTCCGTTTCGCTGACATTAAGATCACCATGTGCACTCAAATCAACAACCCAACATGCTTTCTCCATTTCTTTAATAATGTTTTTATTTGTTATTTCTTATATTCCAAAATAACTATCTTTATATTATTTCTTTAATTTAATTAGCATAAAGAGGAAAAATTATTTATAATAAGAAAGAAAGCGTAATGATGTATAAATGTACATTGAAATAATAAAATGGAAAAGATGTAACAAGTAATTCACCTAAAACTATATTAAAATAGAAAAGTAAAATTATTTTATTAGTTTAGATGGACAAATCTTAAATAAATATTTTAATTAATGATAAAAATATAGGGATTAAAATTTTATTTTAAGAGTAATTGTAAACTTAAACTATTTAAGCAGTAATTAGAGTATTTGGTATCACTCTTCATCAAATAATTTTGTTAACAATACATATTTAACGTCGAATGAAGTAATCTATATTACAAATTAATTTCGCATATATTGAATATTTTAAAAGATATTCATAGCTTTTTAGTACTAAACTTATATCTTAGATATAGTTTTAAATTTGAATTTTGAAAATAAAAATATTATAAAAAATTATTAATATTTGAATGTGTATTCTATAGAATTTTCAGTTTACTTTTACTCTTGTTGGAGGCCAACTAGAAAGTATGAGTTTAATATTGTAAAAAGTACGAAGTCAAATTTAAAAATAGGGATTATAATTTTAAATTAAAATTAAAAGTTTGTAAAATGTGGATTCAAAATGTGAAATAGGGTCTAATAGCTTTGGAGTAGAAATTATAATTTTAAATTGGAATTTAAAATTTTAAAACCAGGAATTATTCATTTTAAAGTAAGTTTCCAGTAGGAACTAAAATTATAATTTCTTTAATATTTTAGAAAATGATTTAATTTTGAAAGTAAGAATTTAATGATTAAAGTAGAGATCAATAAGGTAACAAAGTTTAATATTTCAAAGTAGGAAACAAATTTTAAAGTTATGTTTACTTTTCTCAAACATGGATTTAGTTTTTAAAATAGGTTTTAAAATAAGGTAAATCAATGTTTAAAATGTCAAATTATGTTGTAATATTTTGAAAACTAATGGATATAGTAGGTTTTCAATAATGGAAAGCATAATTGCAAAATTTAATATTGTTGTATTTATTTAGTAGTTCATCGTGTAAATTTATATGTTTAAAATTAAAATATGTATTATGTGAGATGTGTAAATATAATCTGTCATTTGTTTTAATATATTTCTGGAAATATTTTTTTTAATTAAGAAAACTTGAAATGAAAAATCTTTTATTAGTATAAGAGAATTTCAACTATTGTTGCATAAAAAATGATAAACTTTTGAACATATATGTAATAGAAGAAGAAATCGATGATAATGTATTACTTTTAGACATCAATTCAATTTAACAAGTACAACAACACTTACAACTATGTAAGTAAGCATGTAGTATTACTTACAATTATTTGTGTGGTGAATAATGGATTATACATGTTTATCATGTCAAATTTTTTAATCAATCATGTTTAACTCTTTTATTTAATTATGTATAGAAATTCAAATATTATTATTTAATTGTGATTTGACTCATTTGGTTTTCATTACATTACAATGTTGGTGTAGGTAGTTTTAGAAAGGAGAGGATTGAATAAATCATTGACTTTTTTTTGCGTGTTCTATAATATTAAATAAAATAATAAGTGGATCAAAAATAAAATATTTTTTTATATTTTGGGTTATGTATAGTTTTTTTTCTCAATGAATATTGACATTTTCAAGTTATCTAAATATTAACCTCTTAGGTCACATGAATATCAATCTCTAGGTATCCTTATTAACCTCCCTCTAAAATTAAGAACTGTTAAACAAGATGAGAAAAACACTCAAAGAAAGAGAGTATAATTTCAGCTCACAGGATTAAACATCGCAAAGTGAAGAATATTACAATGGTTTAATCACACAACCTAATTGTATATCACAAGACTTTTTCTCTATAAATTTGACTTTATGCAGTTAGAATTTTCAGTTCTAATTTTCTTTAGAACTATTTTTAACATATAGCGTTGTTGTTTTTGTTCTCTTCTTTTTCTCGATTAGTTTGGCATCCTTTATATAGTTATTGGAATGAATGTTGTTGAGGTATTTGAATTTGATAAGCATATTGTAATTGATCTTTATAAGGAATAATTTGATAATTTCTTCAATTTGATTCTTTAAGTCTTTGAATTGCTTTTACTTATGCTTTCAAATTTTCTCCTTTGTTTCTTGTATTAGAGAATGCTTGATTGGGAACCATTTTATTTTTATTCTTCTCTTCAATGTTCAGATTTTCTACTAAAGGGAACTTTGTGCAACATATTATGAAATATCTCGTTAGAATTATAATAACCACACATCTTTGTACAATCCATCACTTATCCATGTTGTAACATCAATCAAGAGTCAAATTTACCCCAATTGTAGCATCTAACTCGCTTTTCTTGATAAACAACATGTCTTGTAGCCCAACCAACTTGGCCCTCGCCCATTTTTCATCAAAGCGCAACTTCCCAAAAAATACACTAGGATAATCGATTATCACCCATGATAATCAATTATTCCAGTAAGTTTTACAATCTAAACCTTTCAAATTACAAGTTACACGGAGATATTCAATTATCACTCAAGATAATAAATTATTCCAAGGACAAGACTCATCAACGACACGTAAATAATCGATTACTACTCATGATAATCAATTATTCCAAAAATCCAACTCTAAAGTGACTCGTAGGTAATCGATTATTACTTAAGGTAATCGATTATTTTCGAAACTAAACCACACGAGAAAGATTCAAAAGGCTTATAACACACATTCATCATCTCTAAACCACATGGAAACCATATTAACATACAATACACATGTTCAAGCATCCTAGTTACATAGAAAAATACCTAGATACTTACATCATGCCAAGAGAATCATCCAAACTCCATTTCTATGCAGATTTACCTTAACATCACCAAATATACTGCATATAACCAATACACAACCCTTTACAACCCATATCGACATATGACAATCCTTCAACCTTCATATTTCCCATATACTCAATCTTCACATATGAACTCACTTAGCCCATCAATAGATTTCCCCATAAAACATTGTAAAACACAACCTTTATAATCCCTATCATGCACTCACAGATTCATACAATCCTAAACTTAATTCATGTCTCATAATACACGAGCAAAACGTGTTCTTTCATTATCCAAAACCATCATCACACCAATGCAAATATCATAACCCTTAACAAAACCCTATCATCATAAGGGAACCCCATCACAGTCATGGTATACACCATACCATAGTCCAGGAAATCACATTTTCATGCATATCACATACCATTCAAGGAAAACAAGAACATAGCCACATTCATCATATAATACATTCTTAGGTAAGTTTCCCCATACCTTGGCCAATACTAGGACTTTATCTACACCTAATATTACAACAAATCTCCCTTGCACTCACATTTCTACAATTGATTCCTCCTCCCACATGCATCCCTCATTTCCTCTCTCTCACGCAGGACCTATCTCTTTTTCTCTCACTTTCACGTAGGTTCGTAGAGTTTTGTAGAATGTAACCCTATCTCTCTTACCCCTCCTCTTTTATTTTCCCAACACACTGAAAAACCCTTAAAATCTATTTTCAATCTTTGAAAACAATTAAGATCATGATCCTATCTTTCCTCACTTTAGTGTAAAAAAATTTCAAATCAAAAACTTCTAGATACTCTAAGATTCACGTTCTATCTCTTTTATCTTCAAATTTTTATCATTTAAAATACATGTCCTTACTTCCTGCACCTACTTAATAAAGGGAAAAAACCCTCTTGCCCTTAAGCAAAAATGTAATTAACAACACAAGGTTTTCCCCTTAAAACTTCTCCCCCTAAGATTTGAACCTAGATCCATTCATTCCTAGAAAACATCTCTACTAACAGGCCAACATATCACACTAGTAATCACACACATCACAAATTCAATAATCATATAATAACATGTGTTGCACTTATAAAGAAAAAATCAATAAATAACATAAAATTCATGTTCTAAGTTCTACATTTTTCTTTGGGTCTTACAAAGAGGATTCATTGCAACTCAAAGGACATGAAGATCATGGATAGGAGCACAATTACAGAATAGTTTTAAACATTTAAAAGTACTTGTAATTTTCTTTTATTTTTATACATTTGTTGGACGAATTGGATCATTGGGCGAAAGTTTAATTAAAAGTTGTAACTCTCGCTAGGCAAGTGAACTCACTAGGCGATGAGTCGTTAGGTGAGCTCCACATGCAGGTGAAGATTCTGAGTTTGTTTTTGAATTTTGGAGTTATTTTTTAGGCCTCATGACTTTAGGCTTTCTTAGGTTGCTTAACATTTGAGGTCTATATATACTTTCACCAAAGACAAATGTAAAGACCTTTGATGGTCATTAAATGAAACTGGTTTTCATAAAGAGATGGTTATCTTGGTTCTTGACATAGGAGTCAGTTCTTATTTGATCTTTGTGGGAAATCTTCCTTAACTCATCAATATGCTAGATTGTGACTCCCCATCTTTGTCTAAATTTTGCATTCTTATATGATTTTCTGTGTTTATATTATAGAAGGAATCAAATTAAAAAACAATCGTAATCTTTTCACTTCTGCAACACAAACACAATGACCCACACCTTACTCGCTTTCCCCATAATAATATATTATAATACAGTACATTTATGAATAATAATTAGAACAACAAATATCTAAGGCAAACTTTATATATATTCTAGCATACAATAATGCTCTACCACATACCCATTATGATTCAAAGAAAAAGATCTAATTAGTTCCCCTTACCTTGATTGACAATACTTAGAGCTGTCAAAACGGGTAACTCGGCTCGACCCGGCCCGACCCACTACGGGTTGGTCACTTAGTGAGCCAACCCAACCCGGCTCATTTATTAGCGAGTCAGAAAAATTAGAACCCGGCTCGACCCACCATAGGTTGGTGGATAAACGGGTTGGCTCACTGGCCCACTTAATTACAATTTTTTTAAAATAAAAAATAATTACAAAATTTCTATAATTCAAATCTAAAAAAATTTCACTCCTAAATTTCACTCCCTACATGGATGTTTAATTAATTTTGAAAGGCTTAATACCTCCATTGGTCCTCTTATTTGTCTGCTAATCTCATTTTGGTCCTCAAGTTTTAAATTGTCTCAATTGGGTCATAATTTTTGTAAAAATGCACAAATTTTACCCTAACCGTTAAGTTGTCTCAAACGGCGTTAATTGATGCTGGGATGAATTTTTTATTTTAGGCTTAATCCCTCTTTTGGTCCTTATTTTTGTGTGAAAATCTCAGTTCGGTCCTCAAGTTTTTCCTCAAGTCCTTATGGAATGCAAACATTTTACAAAATTTTACAACATTTTACCTCAACCGTTAAGTGTATTGAGACGGCATTAACTTTGAACTGAGCTGTAATTTTTTTTTTTATGTTTTAAAATCATTAAATCCACGTGGCTATAGTCTTTCTTTTTCCTTCCAATCACTGATCACAGTTCACTGATTCCTCTACCCTCAAACCCCCCGACTCACACATTTTCTCCCTCTCAAACTAAAAAATGTCGTCGTTGTCGACAGTTCAAAAATTATGACCCAATTGAGACAGTTCAAAACTTGAGGACCAAACTGAGATTTTCACACAAACATAAGGACCAAAAGAGGGATTAAGCCTAAAATAAAAAATTCATCCCAGCATCAATTAACGTCGTTTGAGACAACTTAACGGTTAGGGTAAAATGTGTGCATTTTTACAAAAATTATGACCCAATTGAGACAATTTAAAACTTGAGGACCAAAATGAGATTAGCAGACAAATAAGAGGACCAATGGAGGTATTAAGCCATTTTGAAAATATGGAACTTAAATAATTTTTTCAAGCAAAAAAAAATAATAAATATTTTTTATAAAATTAAAATTAAATTTTAATAAAATAAAATTAGGTAAGCGGGTTGGTGGGCCAACCCGACCCATCACGGGTTCAACCCGCATGAGCCGGGTTGAAATCTGACTCGCATAAAAAAAATACAATTTTTTCAAACCCAACCCGGCCCGAACCCGTAACAGGCCGGGTTAGCTCGCGAGTTGTGACCCATTTTGACGGCTCTAACAATACTTTCCTTCCTCCTTATACAATCACAATGCATTCCCTCCTCCCTTTTTAATGAAAGCTTAGATGTCAACTTGATTAAAAGAACACCCATGCTTTGCTCATTCTCTCTCTACACTTGAAAGAGAAGGAAAGGAGAACATTGAAAAAACCATAAATGTTGAAAAAAGAAAGACAAGAGTAAAAGCTAAAGAGAGAACGAGAAAAGAGAGAAAATAAGGAAGAAGAAATGAATGAGAGAGAGGAGAAAGAAAAGATAGTGAAAGAAGAAAAAGAAACAAGAGAGAGCGAAAAATATACTAACTCATCTCTTCTTATTTTATTTCCTAGAAAATACTTCTTCATCAAGGAGCAATGACAACAATGGAAAGAAGAAAGGATGGCTGAGAAGGAGGACACAAGCTTGGAAATATATAACTATAACCTAGCTTGTTTACCCATTCCTAACAAACCCATGGACAATCAAAGTCATACCTATATTCTTTTAGCATAACATCTTTCTTTAAAATTATGTGATGCTTTTGGCAGGTGGGTATTTGACCCTAAAGGCAAACCTCCAACCCTTTAATAATAGGAAATTTAGCTTTTCCAGGATTTAAATCTCATTATAGCTAGAATTTTTATTTGAGATTATTTTTAGATTTGTCTTCTTTGACTTATGTTTGTATTTATGTGTAGAATCTTCTAAAATTAATGATGAAAGGTTGATTAGATCCAAAGGAACAAACTCAAGAGAAGGAACTCCTATAAGAAATCATTCACCTCTTGGAGGAGTGAGGACAAATTTAAGAAGGAAGGAACTAGTTCAACCACTCTCAAACCTAAGGATAAGAAGTCTTCAAGTGGAAATTCTCTACAAGAAAGAAGGTATGATAAAGGACTATCTCGTGATCCAATAAAAACAAGACTGAAGAGAATCCATCGCAACTTAAAAAACATGAAAATCACGCTTGGAACATAATTATAGAATAGTTTTAAACATTTAAAAATATTTATAATTTTATTTTATTTTTGTACATTCGTTGGGCGAATGTTTAATTTAGAGTTGTAACTCTCATTGGGTGAGTGAACTTCTTGGACGACAAATTGTTGAGTATGATTCCAAATATGTTTTTAAATTTTTGAGTTATTTTTATAGTTTGATGTTTTTGGATTCTCTTTTAAGATTTTTAATGTTACTTAACATTTGAGGTTTATATATACATACACCAAAAAAATATAAAAACAATACGAAAACCTTTGATGATTATTAAATGAAATTGGTTTTCATAAAATATTATCTTAATTTCATAAAACTCAATTTTTATAAAAGATTATGATCTTTATCAGGGAAATCTTTCCTAACTCGTCAATTTGTTACATTATGATCATATTTTTGTTTTAATTTCATGTTCTTATATAATTATTTTTCTTTATATTAAAAATTTAAAAACAATCGAATATTTTGGATTGTATAAGTATATATGTTTACATATTTAGTTATATTTTATAATAGATACGTGATATTATAACTGCGACGTAAAATTAAAATAAAAGATGTAGAAATTTATCAAAATAATTTTTTTTATTTCTTAAGTTTCGCAAAAAGTTAAACAATAGCGAAATAAAAAAATTTCATTAAAGAAATATAATTTTTTAATAAAAATGTATGAAATATATATATATATATAATATATATTCCCTGAAGTTGAAGGTGCGTAGTAGGAAGAAACAATGATTTAAGTGCAATTATTCCTTATTCTCTTTCGTTTTCCCAAAACATTGATGAATGCTTATTTCATATTTTAATGTGATGATCTGTTTTATAATGATTGTTGCCATTTATATAAATGCTAAAACGACCAACATGACAGTTCAACTTAATTCCCTCAAATTGCTTTATGAATCTCACTCTCTTAACTAACTCAATTCTTTGGGACCAACCAAACCCTAAATGTCCATTTCCTTTGTTATATGCCACTTAATTTATCAGCTTTGATCTGATCGGTGTTAGTTCTCAATTTTGTTTTTCTTTTATGAATTGTTCTCAGAGTGTTTTTCTTTGGGCGTATTGATTGATGGAGTGAATCTCGTTTGAATTTGTGTTGCAGCTGATGTGATTGCTTGTGTAAGCATTGGGTTTGATTCAGAATTAGGAATTTGGATTGAGATATTTGAGCACCTCCTTTTGCGCCATAATTGGGGCTTTGATGAATCCATTGGCATTCCTGCGTTATTGGGGAAGGAGTGTGAGCTATTGTTTCAATGCGTTAAGGGATAGTGAGGGTTTCATAGAATCCTGTGTTATGTTATGATAGGTTGTGGTTTTTTCTCTTCGCTTGCTGCTCTTGAAATTCTGGGTTGGTGGCATTTGGTGTGGATTTTGTATCTGTTTGTCAAAGGAAGGTAAAGGATTTGGACATGAGAAGCTCGTGGTTCAATAAGTTATCCATCATTATTGGCCATAGATCCCCGGTGAACTGGTTACTCTTGTGCCTAATCAGCCTGCTTCTGCTGATTTTTGTTCTAGGTTCATCTTCTTCTAGTATTGTTGATTTGGCACCTCATATTCCGGTGTCTCTCTTATACACAAATTATAGGAAGGTTAAGGAGCAAGCGGCGGTTGATTATTTAGAGTTAAGGTCTGTGGCAAGGGGTAATTCTAGACAAAGAGAATTTGACCTCTGTGGCAAGGAAAGAGAGAATTTTGTGCCTTGTTACAATGTTTCAGCCAACTTGGGAGCAGGGTTTAAAGAAGGAGAAGAGTTTGATAGGCATTGTGAACTGTTAGTTGAAGCAGAAAAGTGTTTGGTTCGTCCTCCTACGGAATATAAAATTCCCTTCCAGTGGCCAACTAGCAGGGATGTTATATGGAGTGGAAATGTGAAGATAAGCAGAAACCAGTTTCTTTCATCTGGAAGTATGACCAAAAGGTACTTCTTTGTCTATGCTAACTACTAGAGTGAAATGGAACCTCTTTGGGCTAAAATAGTGTTTAGGCTATAACAATGGACTGCTTAAAGAAAAGCACTGCAACTTTTGCAAGTAGTTTGTTAATATATTATTAATTTATTATTATTATTAAGGTTTTTGTGTTTCTATAATTTTGCAATAAATTATGTAGGTTAATGCTTCTAGAAGAGAACCAAATTGCTTTCCGCTCGGAGGATGACGGTGTGAAAGATCACTCTCGCCAAATTGCAGAGATGATTGGCTTGGGAAGTGACAATGAGTTTCCTCAAGCTGGTGTAAGTCTTCCATTTATCATCACTTACAAGCTCTTCTCCTTTGGAGATCACTGGTTGTGGGGGGAAATGATTTAGTGTGTAGTAAAGCCTATTTGATTGTCATTACGAATTTTAATGTTTTTTGTTGCATAATAAATATTGTGGATTTGCTCTATACTGATCACTTTATTGCAGGTTCGCACTATACTAGACATTAATTGTGGATTTGGTAGCTTTGCAGCTCATTTGGCATCACTGAATATAATGACAGTTTGCGTAGCTGCATATGAGGCAACAGGTAGCCAGGTTCAGCTGGTTCTTGAGAGGGGCCTTCCTGCTGTGATTGGCAACTTCGTTGCAAGAGAACTTCCATTTCCTTCATTATCATATGGCATAGTTCACTGTGCTCAATGTGGCATCATTTGGGATGGAAAAGGTAACTCCATTATGTCATTGCTAATGTGAATTAGTGAGTTATCTTTGCTTCACAAGTATTAGACTTCTCTGTGGAATTTTGTTTTAAAATAAAGTTACTGCCCCTTTCTTTCCTAGTTGCCTGCTAGCCCTAAACCATAGCTAATAACATTGACGTGTTTCAACAGTTGGAATTTTCCTCATAGAAGTTGACCGTGTTCTTAAACCTGGAGGATACTTTGTGTTAACCTCGACCCCAAGCATGTCAGAGGGAAGTTCATCAAATATGAAAAGGAGGAATATGTTGAATCCAATGAAAGAACTGGCCCAGCAACTCTGTTGGACTCTTCTATCTCAGCACGATGAGCTATTTATCTGGCAGAAAACTGATGACGTTAATTGCTATGCATCTAGGTAAAGATAGTTGAGAATATTGTCTGCAGAATGTTTATTTAAGATTACTTATATCAACTACCATGATCTCTCCTAAAGGCTTGCTCCATGGGTTTCTTGAAGTAGTCTGCTACCATAATTCTTTTAGTGACATGTTCCCTTACACTGTAGAAAGAAGCATGCTATACCATTATGCAAAGAATATGATGATGTTCAGTCATATTATCGGACTCTTCAACCATGCATACGTGGAACCTCTAGCAAGCGCTGGATTGCAATACAGAACAGATCCGCTGGATCTGATTTGAGTTCAGAGGAGCTTAAAATTAATGGAAAGTATTGTTTGTAAATACTTTCAGATGATTTTCTTGCAACCCTTCTGTACCACTGCTTTGCCTTTTCATTGACATGTCTCTACTGTAGCAGGAGTTCAATCTGAAGATTATTTTGAAGACTTAGAATTCTGGAGATCAACTCTCAAGAACTATTGGTCTTTGCTTACACCACTAATTTTCTCCGATCATCCGAAGAGGCCGGGAGATGAAGATCCATTACCTCCATTTAACATGATTCGTAATGTAATGGATATGAGTACTAAATATGGGGGGTTGAACACTGCCCTTCTGGAGGAGAAAAAATCAGTTTGGGTCATGAATGTTGTTCCTGCTACAGTTTCTAATTCACTTCCTCTAATACTGGATAAAGGTTTTGTTGGTGTTGTGCATGACTGGTAAGTTGCTTTTTGTTCTTGGTCTAGGCAAGTTGTGGAGAGGAAGGTTGTCAAACTCAGTAGTCAACATAAACTAGTAGGGGTTTCTACACTAAAATCAAACTCGGCTGAAATATAATCAATAATATTAGAAAAAAAAAAACTATTAATGAAATCAAACATGACATAATACTCTAAATGCAACAACAATTTAACATTCTAACTCTATAATAAAGCGAACAAGCAAGAACTATAAGTGTGATGGTACATTTGTACTAAATAAGATCAAACTGCATCATATTTAAATTATAACACGTAAGTTCTAAAGTGTAAACATTTAAATAAAAGTTCATTTGTTCAGATCATCTGAGTCCAAGTAAAACATTCTTACTGGTGAGGGGATAAAAATTGTTCTTGATTTCGGTACTCAACTTTCTTGTAAGAGTTTGAGTTAACTTGAGTTTGACAATAAGTGGTCTTATGAAATAAATGGTTTCGTATATGTGATCTAGTGATTGATCTTTAGGTGTGAACCTTTCCCAACGTACCCCCGGACGTATGATATGCTTCACGCAAGTGGACTTCTTTCTCATCTCATTTCACTGAGATGCAGCATGGTGAACCTATTCTTGGAGATGGACAGAATTCTGCGTCCAGAGGTATCACTGTCTCCCTTATGTTTTTTGTCATAACTATTTTGTGCCAGAAAATGTGGTAACTTGATTTACTACGACCCCATAGGCACAATATTTTACTAGGAACACAATCTTGAATTCTTTATTGACATGACATATTACATGGCTTGGTAGGGATGGGTCATTCTTTCTGATAACATGCAAATTATTGAGATGGCTCGCACACTCGCTGCACAAGTACGTTGGGAAGCAAGGGTAATTAACCTTCAGAACGGAAGTGACCAGCGGCTTCTTGTTTGCCAGAAACCATTCCTGAAAAAATGATTGGATTTGCCAAATTATGTCTCACCCTGGTGGATGAACTCGATGTTTTGCTCTGGTAATTCTTCTTAACTTCTATTGCACTTAGTGATCATTTAATTCTGCATAAAATTGAAAATCATTGGATGCTGTGAAACTCTAGGTTTGATCGTGTAGGACATGGAATCTACATAGGTCTTAATATGGATATTTTTATACTAGTACTAGTGGAATGTATCTGTCAAACTTCATTTTGTTGCTTCATTAATTGTGTGGATAGTCGGAATCTGAACATCCATGATAACTTGTACTCTGCAAGAAGCACAGGTACTTTTGGAACTGTCACTTGTCTGAACACTAAAATGCAATTCTGTTTGCTATTTCAATTTCAGGGAGTGAACTGTTCTAGTGCATGTTGTATATACTGCTTGGAGCCCTGACGTTTTTCTAAATTTTTGTGCAATTGGGTCGGGGAATTGTGGAAGCACTAGATTGTCAAGGTTCACGTTGAAGTTAATTCTCCAATTCATTGTTTTTGTCAAATGTGTTTGCATTAATTCATTCATTTATATCTTGTTAGCAATTTTTTACTTCATGATTTCTTTTTTTTTATCATTGGACGTGAATGCCTTCTTGTTAAACAATCGCAACGATTTTTGTAAGAATAAGAATGGCCAGGAAGTTTAAAATTAATGAGGTTGTAGCATATGCAGAGCGTTTTTTTTTTCTTCTTTTGACGGGATACGGAAGAACAATTCTAAAGTATTTATCCTAAGGATCATGATATTTTAACCTTTTTTTATAATAGAGATTACGTGTCACTGTTTTATTAGTTCGTATATTTGAAATAAATTAATTACAAGCTGTCACATATTATTAAAAATACATTTTTCTTTACATAAATTACTAGAGATGTGTTCTACATGAATAAACATATTTTACATTTTTTCTGTCCATTACATCTCGTATTCTCTTCCTGTGTGTTAGTTGGACAATTGCTAATTAACATTTTATAATCATCATTTGACACTTATGGAAACTATAAGCACCAATCACTTTTACTTCTTGTTTTTTGCATTCATAATTGTTAATTCTATAAATTCGTACTCAGTTTCTACCTCTACAGAAATCATTTACTTTCATATTTAGTGTTAACAAATGAGCTAAGAAAAATTAAAATAAATAATTTTTTTTACGTAAATTAAGATTAACAGAAGATTGAGAAAATTAATTATTAAAAGGGCCAATTTTAAAGATTAATTTAGATGTTTATTGTAGTAATTTGCTTATCAGCAAAAACACTTTTGCAAATTAAATAATATTGAGTACTTATGAAAAGATTTTACTCCAGTAAAAAGTTTCGACGAATTGTGTCTCTATAGAACTCAATACATACCTCTAAAACTTATAGGATTAAATATGATTTTCGTTCCTTAAGTATCATACGATTTTGGTTTTAGTCCCTACTTGAAATTTTGATGATTTTTTATTCTCATAGTTTTGAAACTCTTATTATTAGTTCTTAAAATTGGACGGTGTTAACTTTTGCACAAACGTGGCAAACGGCGAGCTAGCTTCCCTTTTCACTCTTTGCCACGTGTTTTTTCTTTTTAAAAGTTGATTGTCATGTTGCCATTCCAAGCTCGTGAACGTCCAACCCTTCGTCGCTGGTTACCACTTCAGCTCAGTCGTCATCGGCGGCGAGAGATTTCTTGGAGGCGCACAATGAGGTGAGGGTGGCGGTGGGTGTTGAGCCGCTGCGGTGGAGTGTGGCGTATACAACCTTGAACTCCTTCATTCACCACCACCATCTTCCCTCTAAAAGTTTCCCTTAATTGCAAAATTATACATCTCCACCACTTAAAAATCTGAAAGATCGAACCTTTAGCCATTCGTTGTACCAAATCATCATAATCCTTCATTCCTATAACCATTGCCAAAGCCTTAATACAGAGAAACTAATAAGCTAAAGCTCGATCCTGTCAAAACCAGTAAACATTCTCTTTCTTCCAAAATCATATTCAATTTTTGTCATCCCTGTTACAATTTCTTAATTCAATAAAAAGAGAAGAAGATGTAAGTCAGAACCTATTCCTATCATCTATCAAATAAACCATCAGATTCAGTTTTCATTCTTCACTCATGGAAAGACATCCAAAGGGTACACAGAAACTCGTCATCCCTTCTAGCTTTAACTTCATGTTCTACCTATTAAAAAAACCTCTCCAAAGCCATTTTCATAAATAAAAAAATAACATAATAATACAAAGAAGAGAGAATGTGAGGATGTAAATAAAAGAAAACACAAAATACAAAGACTTTGGTTGCAGGTGTATCGGCTGACTAGCCCTTTTATTTCCTTCTGGCTTAGAGATCTGAAGGTTGGGAGGAGAAGTGACGCCGGGGAAGTTCCCTTTTGGTGGCGTTTGCATGCACTACATGGAGGAGAGCGGCCTCTGCAGCGGAGATGTGGTGCAACGGTGTGGCTACCGGATCTGGTCAGGCTCGTGCGAGGAGATGAAAAGGTTGAAGGAGTATGATGCAGGTTCATGGTAACCAGCAACGAAGGGTTGGACATTCACGAGTTTGGAATGGCCAACGGTAACGTGGCAATTAATTTCTAAAATGGGAATTTTCACCGTCAGAAAATGGGAATTTCCATTGCCAGAAAAGAAGTGGTGTTGCAACCAAACAAAGTGAGTGAAACCTTCTTAGGAGTTGCAGCGTGGAAGAAATTACAAGAATGGAAGACAAGAGGATGAGAAAAAGGTGCAGCCAAACAAATCGCAGAATGTGGCCACTGCCGTGGAATCTGAGTTGTAGAGAAGGTGTTGTCGGTGTAGGAACGGAGGAAGTCGTTAGGGTGGAGACAAAAGAGGTGAAGGTGGAGGTAATGATGGAGTGCAGGAGGATAAAAAAAAGAAAAGAAAAACAACGTGACAGAGAGTGAAGAAGTGGCATAAGACGTGGTCTCGCCGTCTAACAAAAGTTAACGCCGTCCAATTTTAAGGACTAATAGTAAGAGTTTCAAAACTATGAGGATAAAAAATCATCAAAGTTTCAAGTAGGGATTAAAACTAAAATCGTGTGATATTTGAGGTACGAAAATCATATTTATCCCAAACTTATAAAGCAGATTACCAAAGTCATTTGTGGATTGTTACCCATAAAACCTAAACGAGAGTGAAATTCGTACTCATTCTTACAAAATATAAACATCAATTATCAACTAAATCAATTTTTGTGCCTTTAAAAAATTACCTGCTGCTTCATATGTTAAGAATATAAGTTTAAATGTTACATTTAATAAATATACGAAAGTTAAATAATAAATAAAAAAGAAAATTAAAACATTTATTATTTTAAAATTTTGGATTAGAAATTATGTCAAACTCTTTTATAGAATTCAAATTTGATTGTTGAATCTTTTCTATAATTTTACAAAGAAAAAGAAAACAAGAAAATATTGATGTATTAAATTGAAAACATGGTTTCTTACAACCACTCAAAACATAATGCGCATATGGAATGCTTGACTAGATATCCATGCTTTCAAAAGTTTTTAGGATTTGTCCAATCCAAACTAAATAACTTTCAAATGATTAACCAACTGCAACTTGAGAGGGTGGATTGCTAAAATCTTCCACTCCCTTCCTTATTCTGGTCCTCAACATAACTCAAAGCAGAATGATATTCTATGATTAGTTCACCGAAAGAGCAAGATATAATTGAGTGGAAAATAGGTCAACCCCAAGAGAAGTAGGGTGAATAAAAGAACCTGTTATTAATCATTTTAAAAAGAAAATTATAAAACCAGCAAAGTCTATGTTGTCCATTTCTTAGAATTAGTAAAGCATGACTGACATAATCATAAAACAATAGACCTGCATTATTGCAGTGATCTTTTGAGTTTGGATTATCTTGGAAACATGAATGAACTAGATTCCTTTCTACCTTTATTCTCTTTAAAAAAAACAAATAAATAAAATCGTATTTAACAGCAAATAATCCTGAGTAACAAGTAAATGGCACATGCTCATCCTAAACCATTATTTCTAAATTATGTATTCATATAAACCTACAAATAATGGGATGCATGAGGGGGGTAGTTATTAAATTAAACTGGAAAACCAATGATATACAATATTTAACAGCATGTATACCTGAATCATGTGCTCCTTGCAGGACAGACTTCACCACAATTGCAAATCTTAAAAATGTCGTCATTTCATCAATCCCCTGCTTCATTTCCAATAAACTTTAGTCTTTTTACATAAATTTACATAGTCTCTAGATTTACAAAGCCTAATTATCAGTATCTGATATCACTCCTTGAGTATCTGGGGCAATTGGACTTCTGTTTCTTCTCCTGTCTCTGGTAGCCATCTTCTGCCCATAGCTCTCAAGTATGTCTGCCAAATCAAACAGTCCCACCTCTCTCAACTTCTTCCCCACATCCTCAAACATACACACACCTTCCTCGTTTGAAAAGTAGTACAAAAACTTGTTATAATCAAACCTTGGCACTTCCATTCCTCTGTTAATCACCCTCTCCACATACTTAGTAGCTTCCTTCGACTTTCCTGCCTTCACCATACCCCCAACAAAAATAGTGTCGAAATTAACAAGCGGATCAGACCCCTTCCTCCCCCTCCTCCCCAAATGCCCTTGCAGCAGCATTATGTATGTGTGCATAGTCGGCTCACAACCTCTTCTTACCATTTCCCTAAACACCTGCGTCGCCTCACTCGCCCTTCTCAGCCTCAAAAGTCCCTTTATCAACCCATGATACACGCTCAAATCCGGCACCTCAATCCCCTCAAAAACTTGATATGCCTCTCTAACCCTACGCCTAGTCATAAGTCCATACACAATATGCCCCAGAATCGTGTTATCAACTCGAACACCCCTCTCGCGCATTTCCTCAAACACCTCATGCGCCTGTGCCATCATCCCCTTCTTACACAACCACCTAATCACTAGCCCATAAGTTGAAACCCCAAGTTCATCCATCCTCTTGAACCTCATTGTATCAAAGAGCCTCAAAGCCTCACCATACTGATTAACCTTAAAAAAGGTCTCCATCATTTTCTCAACAGCATCCACATCAGGCTCAAACCCCTCATCCTCCATCAAGTTCCAAACTTTGGAAGCCTCAACCAAATCACCCTTATCACAGTACCCTCCAACCAACCATTTGTAAGTCACCCCATCAGGCCTAACCAACTCCCTCAACTTGAAAACAACAAACTTTGCCTCCTCAACAAGCTTGCACTTACACATTGCCTCAACCACCTTGTTCAAAGTCCCTAAGTTGTATTCACACCCATTGGAATTCATCAAGTGGAAAAACTCCACACACTTCTTCAGCTCCCTTGCACCCCCCAGAGTCTTCAACGCGATCACGAAGGTCCTGTCGCTGACGAAACCACGACGTGCCATGTCGTTGAGAAGTTCCCAGAAAAGGTCGATGTTGCGAGACTTGCCTACCACGTCAAGCATCTTGTTGAAGGAGACGGTGGTGTGCTTGAAGGAAGGCTGGGACTCTGTGTAGAGGAAGAACCGGTAAACGGGACGCCATGAATAGGGAAATTTATTGCATACTTGAAGGAAGAACTCGTGGGTGAGTTGGAACTCGCACGATGTGAGTCTGGAGGTGAGTCGTGACTCGGGAGAGTTCTGTTGCTGGTAGAGGACGGTGCAGACTCGGAGTAGGTGCTCTGGGTTCACCGGAGAAATGGGGTGGTGGTGATGGCGGCGGAGGGGTTGGAGGGAGCGGGAATTTGAGAATGTTAGCGTGGCGGTTCGCCGGAGAAGAAGCATTTGATCTGTGCTGTGTGGGGTTTAAGCAAATGCTGAGGTGAACGTTAGAAATAAGAGTTATTATTCTAAATTTTTATATTTATTTCATACTAACTTTCTTACTTTTTACTTTTTTTTAAATATAAAAATTTACCCTTTTACTACCATTAATTTTAATGTATATCATAATATTATTACTTTTTTTATATATAAAAAATTTAAATTAAATAATATATTAACATAATTAAATTAACTTAATTTTGCTATGAAATGCGGGATCACAAATGGTTTGATCCACTTCAAAAGAAATTATTTATTTTTATCTTAGTTTTAAATATATAATGAATTTTGAAATTTTTGTAGTTTAGTTTTTATCAAAAAATTTTGTTTCATAAGTATTAAACATTTTTTAAATTCTTAAATGAGTCTTTACTCTTTAATTTGTTTTTAAAAAAAGCGAAGTGACTTTTATATTGTCTTATTATTATTTTTGTTTAATTGTCTTGACGTTTTAAAAAATATTAGATTTTGTAGTCAGTGTAAAATGATATTGTAAAAGTGATTTTTATAATTTAATTAGAAACATATTGGATAACGAAATTGTCATGTTAATCAATAGTTCTTAAATCACCATGTATAATGATATTGTAAAAGTGATTTTTATAATTTAATTAGAAACATATTGGATAACGAAATTATCATGTTAATCAATAGTTCTTACATCACCATATATAGTAAGAGATTATCATTATCATCATTATTGATATAGATGAGGTTAAGAGTCCTATTTTATCAAATATATTTTTTATGAAAGTAATAAAAGTCAATTTTATTTTTAATAATTACAAAAACTCATACTTCTTAATATCACTCAATTAAAAAAAACAAATGACATAAACTCAATTTTAAAATATACAAATTTAGAATACTTAATAAAAATAAAAAAATTAGTAAAAATTTACTTTAAAAGACCCAAACTTATAAAGAAACTTAAAACTTCACTAAGTTTATTCTTTCTTATTTTAAATACATTTAATTTTATTGCAATAATGTTTAAGAAAAAGAGAAAAAAAATCAGTTAAAAAAACATGCCTTCATGCACATGGTAGGAATTTAAAGTTTGTAACTAGAAAAAAAATTATAACGAAATACTAATATTGAACTTATAAGGATTTTTAAACAGGATCAAATCATCAACACAGCAACATAACACTACAATTCTCATATGGTCTTTGGTGTAACAACCCAAAACATTTACACAACATTTAATAATACTTAATTATCATATGGTCTTTGATGCACTAACAAGATACTTCAAAATAAATTCACAATTACAATTCTTAGACTAAATAATGAGATACTTAAAAATACATTTAAATAAATTCATGAGTACTTCAAAATAAAAACTTAGAAACTTAATAAAATTCTCCAAAACTAGAATCCATCATCACTATAATATTTCTATCCTAATCCTTCATTTCTCCGTCCCAGTTCCAATGTCACTATTACCATTAACTCTTATATCTACTCATGTATATATAGAATATACAAGCATCGTGGAAGAAAATAAAACATGAGAACATACAAAATGTAAGGATAAACTAATTTTTATAAAAATAAACTCCAATTTTAAATATATAATAAACTCGAACATTATCATTCCTATTCGTTAATTCCAAGCCAAGGGAAGACCCAAAATTTTCAAAAAGAATGCATTACATAATCAATCAAGAAGTTAACTCTCCATACTTGGTTCAATTCCCCTTACCCAATAACTCTCAATTCGCATATCATGTTCCCAACTTTTGCTTCCAAGAACAATCTCTCTCGGTGATCTCCACTCATCCCTCACAGTCCCTACATAACCCTTTATCGAACTCGTAAAACAACATTTTTCTAGGTTTGATATCAGGTCTAGCACACCACACACAAGCATCACACAACACATATCACTAGGTCAAACTCAATTCACTAATTAGTAACCATTTAATATCTATTTAAGTTATCTTATTTCGCTTATTTCACATTTTTCACATTTTTAACTCAAACAAATTATTTTTCACACCACATAGAACATATACACGAGACCTTTACCTCACCATACTAAGTTCTGAGTAATTAAGCCACATGGTACTTTTATAAACAAATCTTATTTTATTAATACATAATATTTTAATTATTAATTTATATCTAGAATTGTATAAATTCTCGAGTCTTACGTTGCATAGTCTCTAAGCAGCAAGTAATTACCATTGGGTGCTACCATAAAATTTTGGCAAAAACGAATGTCTAGGGATCTCATCGTTGGGCAACACTTAGCTACTATCATGTGCTAGCGTGATAGTGAGCCCCTTACTTTGTGGCACTAGGCGACGATTACCTAGCGTTGGGTTGTACTCTAAGAGTTTTGTTTTTTACTATAAGTGGCTTATATTATACTAAATAATTATCTTTGCTTGCCACAAATTATATTTGTGATTATATTGAGTATGTTTGATAACGTAAGGTCATTTAGGGAAACTTTAGTGTGCTTTAACTGTCAAATTAGTTATTCCTAAAAAGAAAAGCTAATTCTAAGATGATTTCAATTGTATTGAAGGAGATTTATTATGTGAGACTATCTTGACTTTACTAATATTTAACTCATAAAAAAATTAGTATAAAAATATTTAATCATGGATTTATCCTTTTGAACAAACATATTAAGTCCATAAGTCCATAGTTATATTTTGAAGCATAATCTTATCTAATGTGAATGAGTTCACCTTTAATTATTAATGTTACGAAGAACCTCATGATATTAAATACTATTAATTGATATTTGTTAAAAAAAAAGGTTATAAAGGTGGTAAAATAAGAAATAGATTTATAAGTTCTCTTAAGAAAAACAAAACTAATGACTCCTTTATCATATCATTCAAATATAGAGTTGTAATTATTAATGTTATGAAGAACCTCATGATATTAAATACTATTAATTGATATTTGTTAAAAAAAAGGTGGTAAAATAAGAAATAAATTTATAAGTTCTCTTAAGAAAAACAAAACTAATGACTCCTTTATCATATCATTCAAATATAGAGTTGTCAAAATAATTAAAACTCCTGAGTCAACTTGGCCTATCATGAATTCAAGTCGGATTGAGTTAAAAAAACATTTGCAAATTTTAACATAGAGCAAAAATAGATCCAATTCACTAAGAATTCAACTTATTCTCATATTGAACTTATGATGAGTTTGTACTAACCAGCACATATAAAAAAGCTACTTCATTCTTAACTTAATAATCCTGTCCAAAACACAAACAAACTTATTTTTTATTTTTTGAAATTTTGAGAAAGGTTTATATGACATTCCCTTCACTTTTTTTGTCTATCATTATTTATTTTCTTTTCTTTAAAATAAAGTAATATAATATAAGAATGGATGATTTATTTGTTATATAAAATGACATAAAAACAAATTTTTAAAATAAGTTTAAACTTTTTTAGATTTTGATTACATATTAAAAAAATATATAAAGTGTTAAAAAAAATTGTAATTTTTTAAGTAACTCAATCAACCCATTTAATTTATACATATGTGATAGGTTGGATCAAACTCAATCAACCCACTTATCATCCCTAAAGCTTAAACACACTTATTTATAAATATAATAAAAATATTTATATATTAATTATAATTGAAGGGAAATTCTTATTTGAGTAATGGTATCATGACATACTTTTACATTCATTTGACACAACACAAAGCACAAGGATAAAATAGTCATAAAAGTGTAAACTTTTATATTTTTTCAATAAACAATAGAGTAAAAAGTAAGAAATGGTAGTGCCAAATTTATGTTGAGAAGGATATTAATAACATGTTTGTAAATGACTATCAAACTCAAAGTCTGATTTATTACAAATAAATTTTAAAAATAATAACAACAATGATTATTAAAGCTTAGGTTTTTACAAACCCAAAAAAAAAACATAATTTAAGATTACCTTAGTGGAATAAAAATTGATAAAAAATAATTTACAAGTAGTTTATAGAGTTTTTTTTTTCATGTCTTTTCATGGTAAAAACATGCACTTTTATGCAACTTTTGTGAGTTTTAAACAGGAGATGAAAATTGTCGTGGATATGATATTGTTGATAATAGACATTTTCTCCAACAAAATTAAACTTATGTTGCGCACTGATTATCTATTTAATTTAAATTTAAATGTGTATGATCAACTTACTTTGAAAAATAGATGATTATTCTAATGAGTTACAATGCATATAAACATTTTGTTAAGTAGGCATATGCAAACAAAAAGGAGAATATGAAGAAATACACACACACACACACATATATATATATATATATATATATATATATATTTATTTAAGATACCACGTTTTGTTATGTAGGTTAGGTATATACAAACAAAAAAGAGGATATAAAGAAAAAACATATAAATTTGAGATAGTATAAAGAAATTCAAATTCTTATATTTTTTTAGTAGAAATTGAAATTGGTTAATATTAGGTCAAAAAATTACTTAACCAATTCTTAAAATTTCATTTTATTCCAAAAAATGATACAATTATAAGATATTTATAAAAATATGAAATAAATACTAAGAATTCATAATACAAAATCAATTAACAAATACTAGATAACACAAAAAATAATTATTTTCAATTTAGAAAAATAAAAAATAACTCATCTTAAAATAATAAAAATATTTTAATATTAGAAAATAATGTTAGTTTGACATACAAAAGTAGAGAAAAATATGTGTTACAATTATTATGATCTACAAAGCATGCTTAAAAAGAATGTCCCACAGTTACATGTAAAAAAAATGAAAGCTCCTTCCTCGTTTTCTTAATTTTATGTAGGATAATGATACTTGAACAACATTTTTTTGACAACATTTGAACATTATCTATGTCTCATTCTGTGATTGGTCCAAAATTACTCCACAATCAATAATAATAATCATAAACACTATCATGGATCAATCACAGAATGACACATAAATGATGTTTAAATGTTGTCAAAAAAATGTTGTTTAACTATCATTATCTTTTATGTATGCTAAGATAAAAAATATTTAATATCTAACTTAAAGCCGTGTGAGTTTTAATTTCAAAGTAAATTTAATTAATTAACATTTTAAAAATATAATATCGATGCTTTCCTTTTTCGTATATTTAATTTTTCCTATAAAAACAACTTCTTAGAAGGTAACTAAAATGAAACGAGGAAGCCTATGTTAAAGTCGCTTAAAATCATGATCCTTTTGTAATGGAAGAACAAAAAAATTTAGACAGCATAAAAACAAATGAAAAATAATTTAATAGTTATATATTATATGTAAATATAATAATTTGGACATTATCAATAAATCATAAAACAATACTTGACAGGACTTTTAAGAAATTATTAGTGTAATAATTTAGTAACAAAAATATTAACCTCACTCTCATAAGATTTGTATTTAAATCATTACTTTTTATGATCTCACTATTTCATTTAATGATTTTTTTTTCTGATTTAGAAGGGAAATAATAAAAGCTACAATTAATACTAAAAAAAGACTGTTAGAAAAAAAGTGTAAGAGAGAAAAACTAATTACATTTATCAAATAAACACATTTATCACATGATTAATCTTATGCTCGTGTCATTATCAAAATTTAGTAATTTAATTAATTTGTGCATGAATGAAAAATGAAAAAAATAAAAATTGTGGTTCTATTTTATTACAACAAAGAAATATATTACATTTATATTAAATTGGTGGAAAGAAAATGAAAAATTAGAAGTGAAAAGTGAAAAGTGAAAGTAGATAGAAGCAAAAATCACAGAGAAGCACATTCTCTGAGTCGATCACGATTTGCGCGCTTCTTCTTTCAAACAAGGAGATCCAACGGTTGATATTTCGGTCTCCCTTTGACCCCCACAACATGCTCCATTCAAAACCACTATATAATCACTCCATCTTCTTTTTTCTTCTTCCTTGCATCACCCCACATTTCCCTCTTCTTCTTCTCCTTATTCTTCATCATCTTCTACGCCCTTTTTCTGTGTTTGTTCTTCTCCTAGTTTTCTGATCTCTCTCTCCCACCATGGCTGCCGAGAAAGAGAGAGACACACAGGTTTACTTGGCCAAACTTGCCGAGCAGGCCGAGAGATACGAAGGTCTTTGCGCCCTTTCCTTTTAATCTGAGATTTTGCTTTTCCTTATTATTTTGACTTTGATTTGGATTCGTTATTTTGTTTTTTGGGGTTTCATGATGGGGTTTGTGATTTGATGCTGCCATTGGTGTGGATCTGTGTTTTGGGGAGCGGTTTCGTGGTTCTGTTGGGTGGGGAATGTGGATGGAGAGTCGAAAGATTTGATTTTGAGATGTGGGTTTTCGGTTATTTTATGGACCTGCTTTTCGGTTAGATCGTTTTCCCTGTGTGAAACCTACCTTCTTTTGCGGATTTGAGGCTGGCATTGGTTCTTGGTTTTTGTTTTCAGAAATTGTCTTTGGTTTTCAACATGCAACTGAAAAAGGTTACTCAGATAGTTGGTGGAGGGTGGTCTAAGGCATACAAAAGTGTAGAATTGAAGGAGAGGTTGAATGAGATGAATGCATAAGAAAAACTAGAGCTAACTTCTCCCAAATTTGTTTTGTTTTTTTAAAACACTTATTTTGAAAATAATTTGCATAAAGTAATAAAATTTTGTATGAATCATTGATGGGTGTGTGAAATCATTTTGGAAAATAGATTTTAAAATCAAAAGGTGGGAAGGGAATCAAATGGGTCCTAATTTTCAAAACTGTAATGGGTTACCAAACTGTTGTAATGGGGCCAATAAGGGAAGACCTTTCATCTCAGAATAGAATGCTGTCCTTTTCTATTTGTACTTGAATCTATCCACCTCAACATGATAAACTCTATTTGCATGGCTACCCTTTTGATGAAAAGAGGCACATACGGATCAGTTTGTTTCTTTTACCTTTAGAGTGTCATCTTCTTGCATGATTAGGTGAAGATCAATCTGTTTCCAATTTTATTTAATTAATTGTCTTATTTTGGGCCCGGATAGACAAAGTCTGATTTATGCTCAGAACCTACAATATGTGAGCGTAATTGTTGCATAGAGCATAGTGAATGCCAGTGATCACTGTTCTAGTTTCTGTAATAATATCCTTCTGAAACTTAATACTTATTATGCAGAAATGGTTGAGTGTATGAAGACAGTTGCAAAACTTGATCTTGATCTAACTGTGGAAGAAAGGAACCTCCTCTCAGTGGGATACAAAAATGTCATTGGTGCACGAAGGGCCTCCTGGCGCATCATGTCCTCAATTGAGCAGAAGGAAGAGGCTAAGGGTAATGAGCACAATGTCAAACTGATCAAGGGCTACCGCCAAAAAGTTGAGGAGGAACTCTCCAAAATTTGTGGTGATATTCTGACTATTATAGACAAGCACCTGGTTCCTTCTTCTGGATCAGCAGAAGCTAGTGTTTTCTACTATAAGATGTGAGTTATGCTGCTACATTTCCTTTGTTATGCACTTGTTGATTAATTCAATTCCTTTCCCAGTTCGAGTCATTATCTTTATCTCCAATTCTTTATTGTATTTTCTTCCCTTGAGTATTTATAATTGTTTTATCTGATTAAGGTCTTAAAAAGGATACCGGGACTAGTCTGGGAAGTGTAGAATCTGTATAAATATGATGATTTGATGACCTATTTTTTGTTCCTGATGTAATGTTTGTCCATAATTGGTAGAGAACCCTTAGCTTGAGTCGATGTTGGATAATGAGGGGACTCTAATACTATGAATGAGTCATTGTATTTATTTTTTTACCTAATATTTTTCTTTGATATTCCTGATTTCCTTATTCTGTTTTTGGTCCAGGAAAGGTGATTATTTCCGGTACCTTGCTGAGTTCAAGACTGACCAAGAAAGAAAAGATGCAGCTGAGCAGTCACTGAAAGGATATGAGGTCATTTTTTATGTCCTGTATTCCAGCACTGAACTACTTCATAAATCAATTATTGTTTATATTATACATTTATATTATACATTATACTTTCATTTGATTTTCAAAAATGTTTTAATTATTAGGCTGCTTCAGCCACTGCAAACACAGATCTTCCATCAACACATCCAATTCGTCTTGGACTTGCCCTCAATTTTTCTGTCTTTTACTATGAGATAATGAACTCTCCTGAAAGGTAAGTTATTGGTTCTCTTATCTGCATGGATCCATTGAATTGCATTTGTTGCTAGCTCTTGTCTGAATGTCATTACTACAACTTACAGGGCCTGCCATTTGGCTAAACAAGCTTTTGATGAGGCAATTGCGGAATTGGACACCCTGAGTGAAGAGTCATACAAGGACAGCACCTTGATCATGCAGCTGTTGAGAGACAACCTGACACTCTGGACCTCTGATTTGCCAGAGGATGGAGGTATGGAAATGATTAAAACTTGATATAAGATGCATTTGACTTTTGCCTAGGGAAAGCAATAAATATTGTACCGTATGCTGCTCAATAATGATGTCTTTGAGACAAAAGTAGTTGATGTACACTTGTACAATATCATTGCAATAGTATCTTCCACTCACTCTGTTCCTCTCTGAAACTTTGTGAAAAAAAAAAAGCAAATTAGGATGACCAGAAAGAAAAATAAAACTGCATGCCCTTGGTGAGATCATCATGAAGGTCATAAGTCATTGTTTCGAGAGTGGTGTCTTCAACTGAGTCACTCCTAGTTAACAGCATGATCATGTTTCCTTTTATTTGGTTGATACTAACATACTTGGAACTACTAAAAAGGTAATGCTATTATGCAGGTGAGGACAACATAAAAGCTGAAGAAGTCAAACCTACCGAGCCTGAGGTGTGTGCATAATAAGTTGTCTACTTTACATGATTTTATTGTTGAATGTGTAGTTAGTTCTTGACAATTCATAATGTAGAAAACAAGCAATTCCTTGTATATGAGAGCAACTTAGGGTCTGTTTAGTTTGAGACATTTTTCTCAGGCTTTTTCAAATAATTCAAATAATTACAAAATAGAATCTCAGGTGGCTGTTTCAATGATTTGTGCTAGAATCATTTTTCTGAAATCAAACATGTCTGTATTTACTTTAGTCACTGTTTAAGGTTCCTTATTTATGACATTCTTCTACTTGTGCAGCATTGATCATGATTCGGTAGTCAGATGTCTAAGGTGTCAACAAGGGCGTTTTTTCAGCTTTTCTTGCAATGGATTTGGACCAGACAACAGGGCCATTTTCTCCATTACCAAAGCCAGAAGATCTGTGCCTTTCATTTATTTACTTCAAACTTTTTCTTTTTGTTGTCTTATCTGTTTTAAGTAAAGTGATCAGTTGAAGCAAATGAACAATTTAAATTTACCCTTATAAGCATCTCAATCCGTCCTTCATTTTGTTTGCATTTACATTTCTTAGATTATGTTTCCTATAGGCTCCTAGTTAGTAACCATCTATACAAAATAACGCAACGGTTTAGAATGAATGGTCTGTCATAAAAACTAATTGTGGATTAAAAAGGCAATCTATTTTCCTTTTTATTGGTTGTGAAAAATTGATAGAAAACAATTCATTTTCAGTTCTATAATTTTCTTTCTTGATCTTAGTGGGTTTAGTAAATTTATATCAATATAAGACTTCCGAAAGTGATGACCATTCATGGTTGGTTTCTGTCAAATTTGAAGAAAAGGTTTATATAATTTGCTTATATAAACTCAGATTAAATCATAATACAACATGTATAATAATCAATATTAGATTTTCTTTATTTATTTAATTTGTTTGATAAAATTAATAAGATTGTTTAATCAGAAACCAATTATTGGTTTTATTTGTATTATAAGACATTTCTATTTATCAAGGACTAAAATGATAATAAATTATTACGCTTCGATAATATCGCAATTTTTTAAAATGTACTTAATTATTTTAGTTTCAATCAACTAATGTGAAAATGTATCATATTTAAAAGACAAAAAGAGTGATATACTCCAATGAGTTTTTCCTTTCGCCAGTTCAACTTAATCTACCAATTCTATTCTAATATCCATTACAATATAAGAAAAAAAAAATACTAGGAAATTTATTATAATGTTTATTCTTTTTTATAAGTTTTCTAAAAATTAGTTCTTTTAATCATTTGACATTTTTCATTTTTATTTATTTACATTTATTTTATTCTCACATAAATTATTTTACTTTTTTATCTAATTATTTTATCTTTTAGTTTTTTTATTTATATTTATTTTGTTATCACATATATATTGAATTTATTTTATTCTTTTTATCTATCTATTTTATTTTTAAACTAATTTGTATATATTTTTTATTTTTTATTTTATTCTTTTATAACTTCTAATTAATTGGTCATTTAATAAATTATTAAAGAATAACTTATGTATAAAATATTAAATTTTCTATACTATTTTTTTCATTTTTTATTTTATCTTTTCTTTTATGATTTATAATTACTTGATCATTAATAAAATTAATTTAAAAAAATATATTTTATTTTTAATTCTTAAAATATTATTTTAAATATTATATATATGTTAACAATAAAAATTGTTTACACCATAACATTAAATATTGTCTCTCTAACGAATTATTAATCAGTAAAAAAAACAATATATTTCAATTCTATCATTTAATATACAATAAATTATTTTTTTTGTTTTTAAATAAAATAATTATTTTTTAAAATTTAAAATTTTCATATCAATCTCTAAAATGCGAATTAAGTATAAATTAAAATTATTTTATTAAATTATTATATAAATATTCTTATTGTTCAATATTTTTCATATAAATTAAGTTGATATTATTTAATAAAACATTATATATATATATATATATATATATATATATATATAAATTTTATTGACTAAAATGATTTAACGACAAATAAGAAATAAGTATAATAAAATATTACACAAATATAAATTATATTTTTATTATTACTTTTTTTCTATACTATTTATTAATTTTTAATTTTATCATTTGTAATTTTTAATTATTTGGTCATTTAATAAAATAAAATTTAGAAAAATGTATTTTAGTTTTATTTCTTAAAATAATATTGTTAAAAAAATAATTTGTATTTATTAAAAATACAAATTATTACAAGTGTATAAAATAAAATTCAACTTAATAATTTTCTTAAAAAATTACATTTATCTTTTTATTTTTATTTTTTTATATTAATTTTTTCTTACTATTATCTTTTTTTTTCCTCTTTCAGCTTCGTCGTGCATGATCGCACGTTCCGTCTCTTCTTAAACATTTATTCAAAGCATCAAGATTGTTTTTTTCTTAGGTGTCTTAATCGAAGAGTCTTAGATTTTTTAAGTATTCTCTCTCATGTTCGTCCATGACTTCTTTTGTCGCGATCTCTTCTAACCTTCTTTTTGTCACCATTGCGTTTGACCCATCCATATATGATTTTTCTCCAGTGACAAAGATGACTTTTGTTAGTTTATTTATAATTGTGGTGACTCTTCAACAATGACCTCTTTATCCACTAGATGTCAACAATACATTCCTTAACGAGAATTTGTAAGAAGAGATGTATATAAAGCAACCTCCCAATTTGTTGCTCAGGAAAGTCTTATGGGTTTCACATTCTATGTCGTCTTCACAAATCAATAACAATTTGGTGTCACTCGAGTTCAAAAACAAATATTTTCACTAAGTTTTTATAGATTATATTAGTAAGAAGCTTGATACATATGATTTGTATGCACTAGCTTGAGGGGGAGTATTAGATATATTATCTTTATCTTTTATCTTTAGTTAGTTTGTTATTATTTCTTATCTTTGGACTTAGCCCATATTTTTTCTATTATAAATAAAGGATCATATGTGTATATTCAACATAAGAGATTAATCTCATATATAGTTTTCACTTTATTCAACATTGTTAGATATATTATATTTATTCTATATTCATCTTTTATCTTTAGTTAGTTTGTTATTATTTCTTATTTGTATTTTGCACTTATCCTATATTTCTTCTATTTATAGAAGACCCTATATGTATATATACAACACAAAAGAGATTAATCTCGTACATAGTTTTCATCATATTTAAAATGGTATCAAAGTCAATGGTTCATCTTGGTGACTAGCTTAGATGAGTACAATGGTCCTTATATCGAAAGTCTTCCTGGCGAAGGTTCTATGTAAGTGTGTTCTGTTAAGATGAATAATGGTACGAAAGGGTACTTGTGGTTGTGGTTGGTTGGGAATGCTTCCGTTGAAGGGGGAGTGTACCAATGTGGAAGGTGAAATGAGAAAGTAGAACACTATGTAAAGGTCAAAGACCCATTAACCAATTGCCTTAAGGTTTTAGGTAGAGAGTGATGTCAATCCCTTATATGGTTGGACTTATATCTCATTGGTGTTTATATGTCCTAGTGAACCTCCTCATCGATAGACCCAATAGTGGTATCAAAGCAAGGTTAGAGCCTATCCTAGCGAGCTTTGTGTGGACATATTGTTCCACCCATTATCAGACCACCCATTAATTTCTAGTCTCACACTTGAGATGTATATACCTCGACGTGAGCATGGTATGTTGGAAGTCCCACATCGACTAGAGAAAAGGCCAATTCATAATATATATAAGTGGGTGCAAACCTCACATTACAAGTAGGTTTTATAGGGTTAAGTTAGACTTAAAGTCCATTTCTTAATAGGGTATCTAGAGCCTAAGGTTCTTTTGAGAAAAAATATGGTTGCATCTACCATTACACCCGTGTTGTCGTCGGCAGTGTTATCTATCGTTACCGGCGACACCATCGTCTACCGCTGCCACTAACAGAGTTCTAGTTTTTTGACCGACGATTACATGGTTTTGATCGTCTCTGCCAGGCGACCACCAAGCCATCAACGACGCCTTCATCGGAACTCCTACGTGCTCTCAGCGCCTTTTGAAGTTGTGGATTTGCTCAATTTTCTGTCGTGCAAGATGACATGTCTAGTAACAATTCAAAGCGTTGAGATTGCTCGTTTTTCTCTTTTAGGTTCACCGTGCGTTGTCTCATGTGTCGTCTCCTCTCAGGCAGCTATTCAAAGCATCGAGGTTAATTTTTTTTTCCTCTTTTGAGGTGCCTTGATTGGAGAATCTTGGATTTTTTATGGCTTCTCTCTCTTGTTCATCCACGGATTCTTCTACTGTCATCTCTTCTGACCTATCTTTTGTCACCAATGCATTTGACCCGTCTATATATGTTTTTTCTCCCATGGAAAATATGATTTTTGTTAGTTTATTTATAGTTGTGGTGGCTCTTTTCACAATGACCTTTGTATCCATTGGATGTCAACAATGCATTCCTCAACGATGATTTGGAAGAAGAGATTTACATGTAGCAACCTCCTAGATTTGTTGCTTAAGGGGAGTCTTTTGGGTTGATATTCGTCTTCTATGTCGTCTTGTAAATCATTAGCAATTTGATATCACTCGAATGCAAAAGCAAATATTTTTCACTAAGTTTTTATGGATTATATTAGTAACAAACTTGATATATATGATCTGTATGTACTAGCTTGATGGGGAGTGTTAAAATATATTATATTTATTTTATATTTATCTTTTATCTTTAGTTAATTTGTTATTATTTCTTATTTGTATTTTGGGCTTAACTCATATTTCTTTTATTATAAATAAAAGATCTATGTATATATACAATACAAGAGTTATTAATCTCATACATAGTTTTCGCTATATTCAATAAACATAAATATTTTTCATAATTTTAGTATGTAAAAATTAAACAGATATGTATTTAATAACAAATCTAGCTTTAATTATATATATATATATATATATATATATATATAATTGGAGTAAGATTTTAAATAATTATATTTGTAATATATTAAATTAAAATATTTTATTTCTTAATTCATTTTAAAAGTTTAAATTAGATATTTGTAATAAAAAATCAAACATCTTAATAATATAAATTTTGTATATTTTTTAAATTCACTTTTTACTATTTTAAATTTGAAAATATAAAGTTTAAGAATTTAGTAAGATTGAAAAAAAAATACTAATTATATTAAAATATATCACTAATGTAGATATTGTAATTATTGAGTCTAGAAATATATATTAGACGTATATTTATTAGACGAGTCTAACAACATATACTAGACAAATATAGTAAAAAAAATATCACGAGTCTAAAATTATACATATTAGACGAGTTGGTACATACACTGATTAGATGAATATAACAAAAATTATTAGACGAGTCTAGCAATACACAATAAAAAAATTATGTCCATACATTAATTAGACGAATATAACAAAAAAAAATTAGATAAAATACATTTATTAGACAAATCTATACATACAATTTAGATGAATATAACAAACAAAAATATTAAGAGAGGTCTGGAACAGAAATAAGTTCTTATTACATATGGGCACATGGAATCATTCTTGGTATTCTTGGAAGACAATTACAAATCTCGTCGATATATGGGCAAACAAAGTTAAGCTTTATTCTAGTAATCATGATAGCATCAAAATTCTTGTTGGAAATAAGGCGGATAAGGTAAAAGAATGAAACAACAGAGCTTATGCTATCTTTTTTCTTATACTATCCGATTTTGAAGTAATAATTTGTTTTGAAATTGGAATAGAAATTCAATTTGTTCTTGAATATTGTTTTCTTATATTTCATTGTTTGGATTTTGGAGACTATCAATTGTGTTATTTTTCAGGAGAGTGAAAGAGTTGTAAGGGAAACCTGATGCATTTATTTTGGACTCTAAAGCAATGTTTGATGTTTAATAATTAGGAACTATTGGCCAAGTTAACGTGAGAGATTGGATAATTTTAGCAATTATTCTTGAACATCTTTTTTTTAAAAGAAAAAATTGTATTGTTAAATAATGTTATTTTTTTGTTTTTGTATTTAATAATATTAACAATGTTTAGAGTATATTTTATATAATAATATTTAATTTTATTTTCAAATTATTTGATTGTGTCTTTTATTATTAAAGCATTTTCTATGGTAATCAGATAATTTCTGTGATAAAAAATAATTGATTTCCAGTTCCAGCAGTTATGTGAAAATCTATGCAAGTATGGTGTTTTTAGAAATCCCTAATAATTACCAGCAATTTTGCAAACCTCCAAACTATTGACAATTTTGTGAAAAACCCTACAAGTACCTATAACCCCCCAGTAACTAATAGCAGTTTTGGAAACCTCAAAAAATAGCAGTCGTTTTTCAAAAATCCATTGGTAATTAATTACCGATGCTATTTTTCTTGGTGGTTTTTGTAATTGCGAAAAATATATTTAAGTGGGATTAAAACTGTCGGTAACCTAATTATTTTTTTTTGATAAAATTGAATATTTTTGTAGTGATTACACGAGTCTAACAATATCCATTAGATGAGTTTATATAAATACTGATTTGATGAGTATAACAAAAATATTAGATCAATCATTCTATATATTGTTTATATTAGTGCTGTCAAAATGTGTTTGAATTCGCGGGCCAACCCGGTCCACCACAGGTTCAGACCGAGTTGGATTTGAAAAAAATGAAATTTTTTGACATGGGCCAATTTTCAACCCGCTCACTTAGTACCTGGGTTGAAGCCATGGTGAGTCAGATTGGCTCACCAACCCACCTAGCTTAATTTAATTATTTATTATTTTGTGTTTCAATATTATTAGTTAACATTTTTTTATTGTATTGTAAATGAGAATAAAGAAAAAGATGTTTCAAGATAGCAAAATATTATAAATTTATCTATTAATTCAAGACTTTAATCTTATAAATGGATAAGTGACACAAAAAATATCAATATTATAAACTTATTTATTCACTTTTTGGGTTTGCTTTTGGATTATATTTGAGTTGTATGTTAGTTTTTTTTATTTATTTTGAATTGTCTTTGGAGTTTAACATCATTTTAGAGTGAAATTATTTAAATTTGAATTACAAAAATTTGTAAATTTAATTTGAATTTAAAAAAAAAACTTGTAATTAAGTGAGCTAGTGAGCCAACCTGTTTAACCCACAAACCCATGGTGCCCAGCCAGGTTCGAATTTTTTCAGCTTGCTAATAAATGAGCCGGGTTGGATTGACTCACTAAGTGGACAACCCGTGGTGGGCTGGGCCGGGTTGGACTGAGTGACCCCTTTTGACAACACTAGTTTATATGAATTTAAGAATACACATTAGACGAGTGTGTCAACACACTAATCAAATGAGTTTTGCAATACACATTAGACGAGTTTGTCCACATACTAATTAAACTAGTCTAACAATATATGTTAGACGAATTTGTTCATACATATATTAGATAAATTTATTAATACACATTAGATGACTTTATTTATTCTATAAATAGATGAGTCTGACAATATACAATACACAAGTTTGTCCATATACTATTTAAACGAGTCTAACAATACACATTAGATGATTGTAATCATATACTGATTAAATGAGTTTAATAACGCATATTGAACGAGTTTGTTAATCATCGATTAGACAAGTCTAATACATCAACATGTTTATATATTGATTTATATTTTTAATAAGTCAACTCTACATATTTTTAGAAAGTCTACATATTTTTATACATATTTTATTTTATATATTTTTATTAAACCTATTATTTATATTTCTATAGACATATTAGCTTTCTAAAACAACAAATTATTTTTAAGATTGATTTTATTCAAAAGTTAATTATAAACTTAAAAATATTTATTATTTTTTTTCTTTAATTTCTAAATTTCTTTTAAAAACTAACAAATAAACATCAATTCGTGGGTAGTCACGGTTTAAAACTATTTTAATTTTAAAAAGAGATAGGTTTAAATTTTTATAATCTTAGTTTGTAAGATGTTTTCATAATATAAGTACTTAGTCCAAATTACTAAAAACATCATGACAATGATAATATTTTAGTTGTTAGTATTTAACTTTTCTCTATATTCATATAAATCTGACCCTTTCAACAGCGAGAAGAAATGTTTTAAGAGTATTTCTATAATTATATAACAAGGAAAAAAAAAGGTAACTGATAACTATTTTCATTATTTGACCGCAAGTAAACTTCTTATAGAACAAAGATATTTATTTAAATGACCACCAAATGGAACTTACATAATAATTCAGGGCTCGAATGTCACTGCTAAAGCTATAAGACTGCAAAAGTATTTTGCTCATTGCATGAAATGAAATGATACAAGCAATGCAGTTTTTTAATATAATAGTAATTAGAACTTCCTCCATCTGCCAAAATGGATATGACCAAATTTTTTTGTAAATTGGTAAACAGATAACCATTCAACTAAGAGACTTAAAATCAGAACAGATTTCCTGAAACTGCGGAAGCAGTGTTCAAGGGTTCTAAAAAGGTGGACTTTGAGTTTCTCACAATAACACAAGTGGACTGAAGGAGTTCAGTGACTTTCTATCTATGTTTCTTATTAAGCCCACATCGAGTAGTGTTGAGTGGAATATAAGAAACTATGATATAAAATATGAGTTTTAATCATAGCTAAACACGGAGCCGTGCGATGAGCACAGAGCGAATTATTCTTTCGCCTTTTACTAAAGAATACCGTGGGCTCGTCGCTATTAGCGGCATACGCCACCTTTTGGAAGGGTTACCATTTGGTCACCTTGTAATTGAGTCTTAATTTTTTCTAGTATTGTCATTGATGAAGTCTGTTAAGGTTTGTTTCAGCAAGCAGATCGTAATGACATTTTGATATCATTAAATTTTTTATAATTTTATCATAAATAGTTTTTATTTATTTAATTTGGATTTATTTTGTTTTAAGTAATTATTTTTCTTCATGTTCTTGTAAAAATTTGTAACATTTATTTTGTTTAACTGTTTAACGGGATATATCATAATTTTAATATTGTAAAACAGTTTACTCGAATATATATATATATATATTACAAGAAAATATATTAACAATAAATTTTACAAAATACAAAAGAAACGACGAAACGTCTTATTCCAAGTTTCAATTCTGTCACTCGTTAGCACTTGTTTACTAGAGATTCATCCTCACACCGTTAATGTGATTATTGTAAAAGAGAAAAATAACACACATAAGGAAACGAACAAAACAAAAGCAAGGGTAAGTTAATGAAAATAAAAATATCCTAGAATAATTAATACATCAATACCAATCACAAAGCTCCAAACAAAATTAATCACACATGCTATACATTTAATCTACTTAGACTTGACTCATCCAAATATTGTATGAATGTCAAATTATGGTAGTTTATGCACTTGTAGTGGTAATACTGTTGGCTCATTCAAAGCTACCATACAAGGTTAGTCCTTTGTAATTGTTTTTGGCTAAGGTAAAGTTCCTAAACGAGGACCTCCTGTTGCTTTTGCCACATGTCTCATCCCTTTCTACTTGAGAATGAATGATCATTAGAGTGTTAGGATAAACTCTAGTAAAAAAATCCATACATTCATACACACAACACTTAGTAACCATCCATAAGAAGTTTCTCCTTGGAACTCTTTTCCACAACTTTTCATTCACAGAGATAACATCATATAAAAATCACATACTCTAAGTATTTCAAGGATAAAAGTTCATTTATAATAATCTGGAAATATTAATCACATAATAACACATTTTGCTTCATAGTGGCTTGATACCCACATTAGACACGAAAAGCAACCTTGAAAACCTCACCAACTACTCTGGAAGGGTCCAAAATTGACATCCAGAACCCTGAATTTGAGATCCCAAACCACATGTCATTGCTAGACGATCTCTTACCATAGACGACTCCTTACCCAAACGATCTCTTACCTAGACGATCTCTTACCTAAACGATCTCTTACCCTAGATGACTCTTTCTCTCTTACCCAAACGATTGTTTACTAGACAACTTCTTACCCAGACGAACTCCTTCCCTGATGATCTTTTACCAAACGATCTCTTACTGGCGATTTTGGAAACCCCAACTACAAAAACCCAGAAATTATTGGCGGTTTTGATAACCCACGTAAGTCTCAGCAGTTTTTGAAACCCTAGCATCTACCTGCAGTTTTTGTGAAAACTCGCACAAATTACGACGATTATGAACAAAATTGTTGAAAATTTTTGTTGATTACGATTTTCCTGTCGATTTTCCCAACCACGAAAAATGTATTTATCAGATGTTAAAATTGTCGGTAACACAAAAAAAAAACCCTGATAAAATCACATACTTTGGTTTTGGGAGCCTAGGAAAATTAATAGCAAATCGAACTTACTTTTGTACTTAATGGCTCTTAAAAATGCTATAGGATTGCAAAAGTATTTTAGGTCATTGCATGAAATGTTACAAGCACTGCAGTTTTTTTAACATAATACTAATTAGGACTTCCTCCATCTGCTAAAATAAATATGACCAAAAGTTTATGTGAATTGGTAAACTAACAACCATCGAACCAAGGTACTTAAAGTTGGAACCAAATTTACTGCAATTGCTGAGCAGTGTGATTGAGATTGAGTCGTAAAAGAAGGACTTTGAGTTCCTCACAACAATAAGATCACCCAATATAACATAAAAAGTGAACAGAAGGAGTCAAATGAATTTTTATCTATTATTAAGCCCACATCGAGAAGTCTTTTGAGTGAAATCAGCAACTGTGATATAAAAAATGTGAGTGTTAGATGTCTAAGATCACGGAGCCGTGTGATAAACACAAAGCGAATTATTCTTTCGCCTTTTACTAAAGAATACCGTGGGTTTGTCACTACAAACGGCATACGCCACTTTTTGGAAGGGTTGTCATATGGTGACCCTGCAATTGAGTATCTATATTTTGTGTTTTAAAATGTAAGTATAATTCTAATGACAATTGAACCAGCATCACTTTTGGCTTTTGGTAAAGGTCATTTCATTCGTATTTCTCACCAATTTCAAAATCTGTTGAGTAAGAGCTCAATTGTAGATAAACAGATATTGATATGGTACACAAATTCCAAAACAATGTGTGCATTAGAACTGAAACTTGAATTTCTAGTAATCACTGGACTATGTAGATTCTATGGTGAACGATACATAAAATGTGACCTCAACATGTGAGCTGACTGAAAAGAAACACATCCTAGGACTAATTGTATCACATGACATCATGGCCTCATAGTGGTGGTTGTCATTTGTCATCTCCAAAGCATTGAGTCTATTTCTCCATTATTAGTATCACAAGTCAAAGGAAAGAAACCCAACCAAAACAAAATAACAAATATCAAACAGAGAAGAAGGTGATAATAATATATGCAATTTGCATGCGTTCTCCTTTCCAGTATCACAGTTGCATATGTTCTATATTATTATACAAAACATAAAAGATAAAAAGTACATTAACTATGCTTCATTATGAAGTACCTACCATCACATTATATAACAAATAAGGTAGACTCAAGGTATAACAATATACTATATATAACATATATATGCGTCTTTATCAAGTACTACCATCACAACCTATTATAACTCAATTCAGTTTATTATAATTTTGAATTTTGTTTACATTATTATCTTTTTTTTTTTAATTTTAGAAGAGTTAATATTTTATATAGATCTCATACTTATTGAACTTTTGGGTAGACAAGATATATACAACTATATTTTTATTATGTTACATGTACAATTATAAATGCCTATAATTTAATCAATTAAATTATTTAAAATATACTATTTATTATTTATTAGAAAATTATATATATATATATATATATATATATATGTGTGTGTGTGTGTGTGTATGAGATATAAAATTTTATTTTTTTATAACTTAAACAATAAAATTATTTAATAAACTGATTATAAAATTATATGCGTGCATTATAAAATTTTATATAATTATAAATTTCTATAATTTAAACAATTAAATTATTTATATAATTTAAATAATTAATAATTTGTTTTTTATTAGAAAGAATCATTAATTTTATTATGAGTCATAATAAAAAGAAAGAAAAATCCTTAAAATTTTGAAAGAAAATGATGACCTAACATATTATTCTATCTCAAAAGTTATATATATATATATATATATATATATATATATATATATATAATATACAGATTGATATCATATAATGATTGAATATGAGTCATTTTAGAATGTAGCTTTGATATATACAATCAATATAATTCTTATCAATTGTTAAATTTAAACTGTTATCTGCTTGGAGGTCCAATATTATATTGCAAATTGTTCTCCAAAAGAACGAATTGTTAAATAATAAGTATTTACCTCTACAACTTTTTAACTTCAAGATCTTTAATTGAATAATTTGGAATTGTTAAGAATAGGTATAAAGTTATTTATCTGGAGAACATTTTTCACTTTAAGTTCTTTAATGGAATATTTTGGTGTTATTTTTCTGATGAGTCTTTAATTCACATTTATATTAATATATTAAAAAGATTTTTAACATATTTTAAAACATTAAAATTAAAATATTTCGATACCTTACACGAAATTTAGCAGCAAATGGAACTTACACCAAATACATGGCTCTTGAATGTCACTGCAAAAACTATAATACTGCAAAAGTATTTGTTTCATTGCAAGAAATGTTTAAGCACTGCAGTTTTTTAACATAATTGTAATTAAGACTTCCTCCATCTGCCAAAATGGATATGACAAAGTTTTTTTGTAAATTGGTAAACAAACAACCATTGAAGTAAGAGACTTAAAATTAGAAAAGATTTTCTAGAAAGGGAGGATTTTGAGTCCCTCACAATGAGACCACCCAATATAACATAAAAGTGGACAGAAGGAATTATGTGATTTTCTATCTATTATTAAGCCCACATCAAGAAGTCTCTTGAGTAGAATTAAGCAACGATAATATAAATTATGTGAGTTGTTAGGTGTCTGAGTTCACGGAGCCGTGTGATGAACACAGAACGAATTATTCTTTCGCCTTTTACTAAAGAATACCGTGAGTTCGTCAGCATAAGCGGCATACGCAACTTTTTTGGAAGGGTTGCCTTATGGCACCCTGTAATCAAGTTTCATTTTTTAATAGTCTGTTTAGTAAGGGTTGCCTTATGGGATCCGGAATTGAGTTTCATAATTTAATAGTTGTTTAGATCTATATTCAATTTTATCTACCTTGGACTGAACATTCCATATTGTACAGCCAATCTTGGACTGCCGTTAATTCAAACTTATCGGTCATCTGCAGTTTTTTCATAGTAACTATATCAGTAATTTACTATTTTACTTAAACTCTTTATTTATCTTTTTTAATAAATCTTTTATTAAATTTGACCTAATCGCTACTAAAATCTATTTAAGCATGATTAATAGTTTAATCAAACTATTTACCTACCTCAAACTACTATCAACTACTCAGTTTTTCAATCCATAATGTACAATTAGTTTAAAAGACACAATGTTTGATTAACCATCTTGACCAACGATTATTTAATGCATGCAGGTAGATTGATAAACAACTCCTAGGCAGGAGGAACAAGATGCCTTCTTACTAAGGATTATATTTGCTTCATATAAAAAAAAGTTATCATTGATTCAGTTGTAAGTAGGGTGGAAAAAATAACTACACTGAATAAAAACTAGTTTGCCTTAGTTTAGACAAATGAATTGAACTATTTTTATTCTATCAAATTATACTATACTAAATTGTAATATGAACTGAACTGATATGTATCTTAACCTGTTTTCGAACTACATTAATTTTTAACTGAACTGTGCTATTTTTGAACCAAAAGACACTAATTTTAAATCAAATTACAATATTTTTTAATTAAAAATCTATAAAAGATAGTATTTATCCACTCCATTCATAATATATGTTCTTCTTAAAAAACATATAAAACTAAGTAGATAAAAAAAAATCTCTTTACTCAAGAACATATGTTATCTCATAAACAAATCTCTTATTACTTTTATAACAATTTATTTTCCTATAAAGCTTTGTTAATAAAAATTAAGAACATGATTTTTTTTTACATTAAAATTTAAAACCCCTCTTTAAAAATATCATAATCGTATTAGAAATGCATTGATTAAAAAAAAGTATTAGGATGAGTTCACAAGATTCGATCTCATTGAATCTTTATCCTAATCAATTTATACAATTCAGAATTTAGTTATTTTAAATGTTTTATAATTTCTTCACTAACTAATTCTAATTAATTGTTTAATAAAAAAAAATTAAGAAACAATTATAAATAATTAAACACACAAAACCAAAAAATAGTTGAGTTTGAATTGAACCGTTAAAAATTGTATTGAACCAAAAAATAGTTCGTCTGAATTAAACTACTTTTTATTCTAACAAATTGAACTAAACTATTATTTTAAAATCTTCAAAAAAATTAACTTTGCAAATATGAAAGATGTGTCTTCCCTTAAGAACATAGGTTCTCCTATAGACAACAAAATTAAAAAGTTGAGATGAGTCGAGTCAAACCAAAGGTTGAAACGAGCTACATTGGGAATAATGTTGAAACAGGTCGATGTCGAAACTCGGTCAAATTCAACCGAGACGGGCATAATCGAAACTTATTCGAGTCACCTTCAGCCTAAAATTGACAAAATTAGACTAGAAAGGTGACAACGAAACTCGATCAAGTCAGTCTCGACCAAAATTTGACTGAGTCAGCCTAGATCGAAAATTGGACAAATTCGGTTAGAACACCCATGCCTAGAAAAGCTATGGTTGAAACTTGCTTGATTTAGCCTTGACCGAAAATTGGCCAAATTTTGTCGAATTGGCCCCGGTTGAAAATTGACTGAATTCGGTTGAGACAACCATGACTGAAATTTAGTCGAGTTGGTCTCGATAGGAATTGGCCGAATTCGACCGAGTTGACATTGGTTGAAAATAAGAAGAATTCGACTGAGACGACCAAGAATGGTCGAGACTGTAAGAACTTAGAAAATAGAGTATTAAAGTTTATAAGTGTTTTAAAATAATGAGACTGAGTAGTATATTTTAAAATAATTTGATAATATAAATAGAATTTTTTAAACTAGTCTCATTACTTAAAGCACAACTCATTTCTCTAAAACTCTTTCTCTCAGTTCTCTCTACCTTCTCTCTAACTTTTATAACTCCTGAGTCATCTCTTTGATTATCAAGAGGTGCCTAATCGATCACTGCAACGAGGTCTACATATCCATCCGATTAATTCCTAGTTTAGAGCAAGTAAGTTTCGATCCCTTCTTTTATTTCGTTCTTAGTTTGAGATAATGTGTGATGATATCTTGTCGCATGTGCTTTAGGATCTTTCTTCCTGATTCTTTGTAAACTTGTAGTCCTAAAGATTCCTTTCTATCACAATTTAGTGATTTGTAGGTGTTTCTACAAGTTTCTTACGCGAGAAGTAAAAGGGGTGTGTTCTTAGAACTTTGTATCCTCGGTGTAAGGAAAGGGAAGCTAGATGTTAAATCTTTAATTTTAATTGTCTTGTAAATTTAGGGGTTGTATGTGTATTAACTTGATCAAGTACTAAATTTTAGTATTTATGCTATGTTGGTTTAGTTAAATGTGTATGTTTTGGTATTGGATGATCTAATTCTGATGTGATGAAATTTGAATGTCAATGCTGTCATGAATTGTGTAATATGAATTTTTATTGATATTTGGGATTGAATGCAAAGTGTTTGGAGTAATGATTGATAAAATCTTCGGCTTTTATGTCTGAAAAGGGGCTTTTAATTGGTAATTTTGAGAGATAGGTGTTGGTGTGAGGAAACAACTATTCCAAGTCTTTTATGGAGTCATTTGAGACTTGTGAGAAGTGTGAATTTAATTAAAACTGATCTAGGACAAAGAGGTTGTTCATTGTTGGTGTTTAAGAGGATTTTAAGTGTAAATTTGGGGTTTTGAGTAATGAGATTTTGAAATAAAGGGTGTGGACTATTTTGGGAAGTTGGGAGTCTGTTATTAGACCAATTATGAATTGTCTAGGCATTTAAATAAATGAAATCTAGTGTGGGAGTGATAATTGCATAATAGGGTGATCAATTCATTAGCACATTTTAGTTCAACTTTGAGGTTTAACTAGTGAAAACTTGAAACAGAAAGGTTGGGAGTAAACTGAGGTGTTAGGGTGTGTCATCTAGTGTATTATGACTTCTCTGCGCTGGTAGTTTGCTGAAATTGGTGTTAGAAGAAGTAGAAAAAAGTTTGGATATCTTAGAGAAATGATTTTGGTTCCCAATGATCAAATGGAGTTAGATGTGTGATTTTTGGGGTTTATCAATGTTTAGAGGATCCTAGGGATCAGTAAAAGTGGGGTGTAGAGTGTCGTAAGTCAAGTTTGAAGTGTATTAAAAATGACATGTCTAAAGTTATAAAAGTTAAATACTATATTTTTATAAAAAAAATGCATCTAAGACAAGTAGTGTTAAACACGGTATATATATTACGTTTAAAAGCACAGACTTATGCCAAACAACCAACTCTACGTAACATGCCTAAACATTTTCTTGAAGTAAGAACATTATAGGACATACTGCATCGTTGTCTGCTTTGCTTTTTCTCTCTTTATATGTGCAGATAATGACTGATGGAGGCACTCCCTGGTGTGGAACATCAATTCCAGAAGCTGGAAGCGAATGTGCTGCATATTGGATGAAGAGTGTTACGGTTGAAGGTGCAAATGGAATAATCTATGGTGTGTGCATGATGCCTCAAGCTCAGAAAGTCTATCCACTAAGGAAGGAAGGTGGAAGAGAAGAAGAAGAACATTGAAATGAACAAACTCTCAACCAAAGCATGGTTGGTAGCAATTTTTCAACATTTCATTACTTAGCTCAAAAGAAATTACAAAGAAAGAAGCTATCTTATTATAAGGAAAGGAAGCCTTCTAATCTACCTACTTTTCCTTCTAAATTTGAAATAAAAGCTAACTGGAAAGGCCAGCTGAAGAGATCACATCTTATAGGCTAAGTCACGAAGAAAAGCAAGCCAAAACGTGTGACAAAAAGTTCAAATCGCTGGTGCTGAGTGCCCATTGGTGGTCGTTGGGTGGTGGCTCTCGGCTAGCTTGATTAATGGATGAATGAGCTTGATTGGATGGGCTTAGTAAACATGTCTTGGGGTTTATTAGATCCTACAAGACAAAATATACAAAGTTTTTAAGAGAAAAGAAGGAAGAACTAATAGTCAATCTTCCATAGAAGCAAAGTCCTTTGTAATCCTTCTTCCTCTTGTATCCATCTTGCCATGAATCTTGTTAGATGTCCTATACTTCTTCTAGATTGTCCTCCATCAATGACAATACCAAACTTTATTCAAAAGTTCAGCACAAGGATCATAAATACATTAAGAGATAGGAATACATTTTGATAATGTTTCCTTAAAGCTTTATGTTCTATCCAAAATCGTACGCACTATCACTACAAAAGCAATGTTACTCTTCCAAGATGCAAAATAGTACATATCTTCATATCTAAGGTCACCTACTCTCAAGGAGGACAATTCTCTTAGTAACGGATCTTCTCGAAGATAATTATATAAAAAGGACTCACTAAAGAGAAGAGAAAATCGATAACAACAATTTTTTGAATCATTACGCTACTATTCTTCTTCTAAACATACATTGTCTAAGTCTTTCTTTAAAAGAGAAAAAGTTTTTTCAAGTTTTCATATTTCACTGTATTGAATATATCCTCTTTTGGAGATTCATTTGAATCTATATTTGAATTCAAAAACACTTTTATTGTTTTTGTAGATTCAAAAGTCAATTCAAACACTTGTATTGTTTAACTCAGTGGAGTTAAAGGTTCTAGACAATTTGTCTAGGGTTGTAACTACAAGTGGTTAATAATACTTGGTAAACTAGAAGTGGTTGATAATACTTGTATACTAGGACTGGTTGATACTCGTTGTAATCTTTGTTAAAGATTAGTGGAACTTCATAAGAAGTCTTAAGGAAGAACTAGACATAGCTCAGATTAGATAAAACCATTATAAAAATATTTGTATTATTACCCTATTTATTGAACGTTTTCCTAAATACTCATTTTAACAACTACTAAAGATTATTTAACCTCTGTAATCTTTATTAAACATTATCTTATGAAAAGATTTTAAAATATTATTCAAACTTCCTTTATGTGACAACAAAAGTGAAGATAACATTACTTGCACATGTGGTATCACCATTTCAATCATAAGTTTTTAATTATTATTCATGTAGTCCTTAAAGTTAATAAATCTATAACTAAGAAACACTTACTTTGATTATACATATCTTATATTAGTCAACATTAACAACCTTTCATCAAATTAAATGTGAAATTAATAAGCGAAGAGAAAATACCAATATAAAAGTCAATACTTGTGTGTTGTATATAAAATTATATTATTTTATGACTTAAAAAATTATTATTTTTAAAATATTATTTATTAAACTATTTCCAAAATTATGAAAGCACACACACCCATATATTATATATATACATACATATATATATATATATATATATATATATATATATATATATATTGTAAATATTTATTCAAAATATTTATTTATATATTTTTAATGATAAATAAGTTATTTTATTATTGACCATAGAGAGAAAGGAAACACATTAAAGTTTTTAAAGAAAAAATAATTTCATATATCCTAAGCTATTTTGTATTATAATGATTGAGTATGAGTCACTTTAGTTATTGAATTCTGGCTTCAATGTCACAGCTAAAAAGTATAATACTAATTAAAGGCACCACATATGACAGAGAAGGGACGGAACATAATAGCTGAGGAGGAGTTCAGTGTTTATGTTTCTCTGTTTCGTACTAATCCCATATCGTTTAGCCTATTCAGTTGAAATAAACAATTATGAGATAAAACCACCGAGTTTTCTCAAGATTTCATTCACGGAGCCGTGTGATGAGCACATAGCGAATTATTCTTTCGCCTTTTACTAAAGAATACCGTGGGCTCGTCACTATAAGCGGCATACGCTACTTTTTGGAAGGGTGTCCTTACAGCACCCTGTAATGAAGTTCAATGGTTTATTGGAATAGCTGCATGTATGCTATTAGTAGTGTCATTTACATATGTGAATTATTGTGCATGTCAATTACCAAGATAATAAAGTTATATAATAAAAAATTAAAAGTAATGTTCCTAGATCTTCTTAATGAGTATTTATACTTATTTACTTGAACATCACATAGACTTTTTTTTTAATGATTTTAGTGTTTATGGATTTTCTTTTTATGCACTCTCATAGTTTAAGTGTATAATGCATTAAGACTAATTTTAGTCTAAATTATCACAAGTGTCAATTCATGGTAGAGCATTGTATAGTCTTAATTTTCATTCTTGTTGTACTCTTCTTTATTCTATGTATCTTTAACTTGTTATAGAACTTTAAAGTGAAGCCACTAATAAGATTGTCTCAAGTTATTTCATGAGAGTATTGTAGAGTATTGTGTTATTAAAGGAGATGATTAAGATTAGTTTTGAGCTTAGTGTATTATCTTGTGATGAAATTTAGGTTTAAACTTTCAGATTATTTTTATATTTGTTAAAAAATTTTAAGTGTGTTATCTTGTTTAAAACGATCTCAATTGGGTGCGTCAAGAAATACTGACGTGTTGCACAGTAAATATGTTGATATAAATGTTTCTATTACGTAGACTTACTATTTGAATTAAAATGGGGTATTAGTTTTTGACATGGCCTTATATAAATGGTCAATGTAGTTAAAATAATAAATTAAGGATTATGTGCAATTGAGATTAAAAATTTGTGAACTGAATAGGGTTTACAGAAAGAGAGATTTCGAAAGGGAATTAGGGATTTGGAATTCGAAGACGAGATGAACAACTTTGGTAATTCCATATCTCATACGAAACCTCTTTCTCAGGTTTTTTTTGGATCTATTGAATGTTGTTGGGCAGTCCTTGAAATTTGCAGAATATCCCTCTTTTGGGAGACGATTAATTAGGAAGTTTCGCGTTTCAATTGGTTTTTTTTCCATGGTTGCAATTAGGTTTGCTGATTTGTTTGCAGGTTGATGGATTCACCATGGTTGCGCGAGGATGAAGACTCGTGATTCGCATTCTCTGGATTGGCTTGAGTTCCCATGAAAGATTACACGAGTTAGGGTTTTCAGGAACGATGAAGATTGCAGTTTCTAGTTCTTGGGTTTTGTTGCAGGTCTGATTAGGGAGCAAAAAAGGTGGAGAACGAGGGAACAACTCGCGATGTGTTGGGATTTAGCGATGTTCGCACATGGAGGCCACGAGATTGTGGTTCTAGGTTTTTTCGCGGTTGATAGCGTGATGAAGATGAGTTCAATCTGCTGGAGATGGAAGATGAACATGCAAGGAGGCTTCGAGATGGTCTTCGTGGTGGCGTAGGGTTGGCCGAAGATGAAGATGGCGAGGGCGTGACGAGGAGCTTGAACGATGCTACGGTGGCAGATTTCGCGATTTCAATGGTTGGCATGGTTTAAGGTTCTCTAGCTTTGTGATTTCTGGTTTGGTGATGATTCTTTCTGCAACGCCTTTTAATGTTGTTGGACAACCTTGAAATTTCCATAATCTTCCTCTTTTTTTCTTTTTCTTTTACTTTACTAAATTCTACATCATAATTTAAATCCTATTTTCATCTAATAAAATGATCCACCTCAATACTTTTAGTGTGCACCACGTCATCAATATTTGACGCCGTTTCTGACCAAAAGGTTTAATTGTTACGGTTTTACAAAATTTAAAACCCTATTAAGACCAAGAGAACCGACTTGAGATTCTTCAACAAATATGACGACCATCCGAATATAGTTTTGAGATTATAAAATTATTTTCAGTTTTAGAAATTTTTTATTGTTTACGTTGTGGTAATTTTTCTCCTCTTTATTGTTTATTGTTTAGTAGTTAATTTGTATTTAATCCATTGTAAAAGAAAGAGTTGTAGTTAGTAATTTAATTTTTTTTATCTTTACATAAAAACAAAATTCCTATAATAAGAAATACATAGGTATATTTTTTGCATTGGATTTTTAGGATTTGTATAAGTGGTTAGCATTTTCATAATTCTTGGATAATTAATTTCATGAGTTAGGTTGATTGTATTCATTACAATTTTTAATAAGTTGGTTCTTAGAATTATTTTGTTGAATCTTATATAATATAATTGTTTTTTATGAGATTTTTACTATACCCTAGTAACCAATCGACTAAGGAGAATCTAGAGTCAAAATAGACAACTAACAAACACTAATAAGGAAATGTAAATATTATTAATGACCAATTAATACATTTAATGGCCATATTAAGGACGAATATAGGGTATTTATGAGTGATTGACAGACTATATTGCTCAAAAATATATTCCAGGGTTAATTAGTGGACTTGGTACAAATTCAACCGAAACAAGATTTGAGCTAAGGAATGGATTATTTTATACGAATCCAATTTTTTCGTGTGATTTCAATTATGTTTGTTTATGCTCTAGAACTTGACATGATTCTTTAATTAGTTACTTGGTTCGCGTGTATGTATTGAGATGATTGAGAGATTTCTTTTGTTGATAAGAATCATATAAACCTACTTAATAATTAATCCACTTATTATCCCTTTGAGCCTATATATCTCAATTCATATTATAAAAAGTTCATTATATGTCTTAAAGGAGAAAATAATGATATGGGTGAAGGAACTTTGAAATTATTTTTTTTCGAATAAAGCCTTAATTAAGTATACGAATGTGCTTCATTTTATTATCTCTTAATGTGGATAATTCATTGTTGTCCTTTGAGTAGTCATGTATAACATACACACACTCATACTAAATAAAGAATAAAGAAAAACTCAAAGAAATGTGTTAAAAAAATAATATTCAGCATTTAAAAAAAACGAGGAGAATAATATTGATATTGAGATTTATGTTACTTACACTCTTTATTTTGAGATATACGAAGTCCTTTTTGATGTTTTGTTGTATGTGGTTCAGTTGTAGATATTATAGCCTTAACAATTTTATGTAAATGCTTGCTTACTTGTGTGCTTTCAGTGAATATACAAAAGCTTAAACATTTGGAGATTATGTTTTCAGATGATTCTATCATATTTGATTCATCCTTTAACTTAACAAACGCTCTTGTTTGCTAAATTACGGAGAATATTGTTAACTTTTTTTTATTCTTTAGTTCCTTGAATTTTGTATTTTATTGAAAAAGAAAATAGGTTAAAATCAAACCAGATGGAGAATTAGTTTTACTAAAAATTGATTTTCAAAACAAGTTCACATCAATAACCTACACTCTGTACATACAAAATTCTTGAAATAACCCTTCAAGAATTACACAAAAACAGATGATACACTCATCTCAACATTCACCACATACGTGAAGTACATGAAAATCATTGAAATTAAAAGGAAAATAAATATAAACTTATCACCTTATGTTATGGATATTACAATAAGAACCTATAGTCTGATCACCTCTTTGATGAACCTTTCATAATCTTTCTTTCAAAAACAAATGCAAAATGTAATAACACTTTCAGAACGATTTTTAAAACACAAACAAAGAGTTCTTTACATTTGAAAGATGTGAAAATGTTAATTTGAAAGGGAGAGAACTTTCTTTTTAATGAAGTTTTGAGGTAATTGGCCATTATAGTGCGTTTAGTGGTGTGTATATCCCTTAGTCTTGCCTTTTTTTTTTTCTCACTTGTGGAAGCCTTTTGTTGCTTCTAGAGCTTGCAAAAGTCTCGCATGTCTTCAATGTTGTCGTTTATGAAGGGATGTCATCAACTCCCTCTTACTATCAATGAGTTGTGTGCCTTGGGGGTAGGGTTGTATTTACTTTCCTCCCCGTTTCGATGGACATGATCGATGTGAGGGGGGGTTTTCTATAGTGATTGCATGTTATCATTGATTTCCTTTCCCTTTTCTTTTTTATCTATTACTTCAATCTCAATCTTCATTTTCAGTCTTGCATTCTCCTTCCTCGGGGTTTCTATCTCCTTAGCACTTATTTTATTAAACTCAACGAACTCCCACTACATCTTTAATTGGATTTCTAGTATAACGACTATGTCAGTAGAGGAGGTCCTGCTTCTCTTTCTCTAACCATCCTACTTCTCATGGATGCTGTAAATGTTTTCTTCACAAAATATAAGTCGACGCCAAAGTTGGCACCAATTGTTCTTATAGAGTCGAGTATGTACACTGCAAAGACTTTCAAAGACTCCTCAAACGCTCTCATCCTTCAATTTTCAAAGTACTCGTCCTCCTCTTAAGTTCTCCTTCCTCCTAAGATAAAAGGGAATTATGCCTATAGAAGACACTCTAGCGCTCAAGTTACTTTCATATCAGCAAACAATAAATTCGTAAATAATGAATACATAATTAACATATCTTGTAAATTATGTTATTTATACTTATTGTTTATGGACTTTTACCTAGATGGGCCTAACCCATTGGTCCAAATACTTGTTGGTTTCTTAATCATTGTAATTAACCACGGATTATGATGATTAAGTATCATGTGTGATGTTGAACTGATCGAATAGGGATGGGTTGAGTACATTTTGACTTAATAGTCTGACATGTACCTGTTCAAAGACGAGACTTGTACTAATATGTTCGAGAGGTACTCAATCATAGTACAATTCCCAAAAAGGTTCAATAGTATTAGGTGATGGTTTTTATCTTGAGAAATTTTTTGGATCCAAGATTTGAACCTTAAAACGAAAGTTTAGCAGAAAATGGAACTTACCTTTATACTTCATATTGGATCCATGCATCCATAGGAAATGGGAGTTGAGTGTTTTTATGTCTTTTTCTTATAAAACCCATATTGAAAAATCTAATTAGTGGAAATGAACAACCATAATATAAAAGAGGCGAGTTTCAATTTTCAAATCTCGGAGCTGAAGCACTATATAAAATGAGCGAGTTTTTACTTTCACAGAACCATATGATGAGCACATACCTTATTATTCTTTCTTCATTTCCTAAAGTATATTTTGGACTCTTTACATTAAACGGCATAAGCCATTTTTGTTTTAAGAACGTTTCATAATTGTATATGTGGTGCTATTTATAAGTCTCATAATTTATTTATTATCAAGTTATTCCATTTTAATACTACGCTTAATTCACATTGTTATTTATTAGTTATAACGTATTTCTGTTTTGAATGAAAACAATCTAAAATACAGTATTCTGAATTACACCACAATTCATTATTTAAGTTGTGAAGTCATGCAAGTTGTTTCAAGTAATTTAAATTACAAAAATTAATGTTATGTACCATATAATATAATCTTTTACTTGTACAATAATAAAGATGAATATATTTTTAATTGATAAACCTTTAAAAAGTTAAGCCGATTATAATTTATATAATTTTAATTTATAGTTGTAAAGATTAAGTATTAATGTTTGTTATACAGGTTAAATTAGAAAAACTAGAGAACATTCCGTGCATAAATATGTATATATAAGGCTATTTACAAAGAAATTTTGATAAATAACCTAATTTTGATAATTAAATATTAAGGAACATTATTTTATTTATTATATTATTTTAAGCAATTTAAACAAATAAAAGTATAAATTAATAATAATAACTATAATTGTAAAAGTAATATTAAGATATTAATATAAAGTATCTTCATTCAAAAATAGAATTTAAATATTACAATACATAACATTAAGATATTACTTACAAAAACAAAAACGTCAAACACATGTAATCGTGGTACAGTAATAATAAATATAGGACCTGAAAATAAACTTAGGACCATTGGACCTTATGGATTAGAGCAATTAGATCCATAAGTTTAGAGTGTCTTAGCTTTAGAGGAGGCTTTTCTTTTCAGAAATCAATTTCTCATTTTGTAAATTTCCTTTCTCTCTCTAAGAACATTGCCCTAACCTTGGGGCTCTGACTTCTCTCTAAAATTTCAACACTTTGAACCGTTCAAAGTTTAGCAGGGTGCTCCCAAATCGTTTCTGGAGTTCCACTTCTACCGATTGATTTCTTCATTCTGACCAATAAGCCCTTTTTTCCCCTTCTCTTTCACTGTTATAGAACCTAGGGCATGAAACTTTGTTGGGTTCATGTGCCTTGTACGTTTTTTCTTCCATTCTATGTCCATTCGCGTTCTGAGAGCTATGTTCTATCACTAATTTTAGTGATTTTGTAGGTTCTGTAAGTTCAACGCGGTGTGGGTACGGTCCTAGGACGTTCTTGACAAGTTACTGTTAAGTTTTCCAGGTAAGGGGAGCTGATTATATGTTTAAATGGTTTGTTCGATACGTGTGTAGGTTAATTTTTGAAACAATATTTTTGTTAGTCTTAAATGTCATATTTTGTGCTTGAGTGGTATGTATTATGATACTGTAATTATTCATGTAAATTATGAGAATGGGTATATGTGTAAGGGGAGCAACTTGATTCTATAGTTATTCACATGGTGGTTTGGGTGTGTTAATATTCTTTGGTTGCCTATGCTTTCCTTTTATCGTGGTGATGATTTATATATATATATATATATATATATATATATATATATATATATATATATATATATATATATATATATATATGGGAGTTGTATTGTCTCTAGTTTATTTTGTTGTCGTATTAGATAATATTAAAATCAAAAGAAGAGCTTTTGCATAGGTGTGCTATGGTTCACGTGAAGAGCTTTATTTGGTTAGTAGCAAGAACCAAGATGTAGAGGGGGGAAGTTCTTTAATGAAGATTGAAATTTTGGGAAATAAGGATTTGGTGTTGGGCGTGAGGCATGAGGGATTTGTGAGAATGAGAAAGTTTAAGTGAAAGAAGAAAGAATAGAAATAAAAGAAAAAGTTACTGGAGTGTTGTATAAAATAATTTTAAATACTTTACTATTGAAGAGGTTTGAATGATTTGAGGTGCAGGAAATATTATACGTAATATATTATCAATATAGTATGGATATATTAAAGTAGTATGATATATATATATATATATGATAAAGTAGTATGATATATATAAACATACATATTATATATATAGGATAAAGCAGTGGTTATCTGGAAAAAATTGTAGATAGGTGGGTCTGTTTTTATTTAATAAAGATTGACGAAAACGTTTTTACGAAGTTGTTATGCTGTTAAGAAAAAAAATTGAGGTGGAGAGTAAGAACAGTGGTGGTCTGTAGTTGGTTTTGTGAAAGTGATCATAATGAGAGGGAGACGTTGTGCTTGGAAAATTTATAAGTGGTGGTGGGACCCATGGAATTTTAGAAGAGAGAAAAGAGGTTTAATTGTTTATATTGGGTGGATTAGTTCAAAAGCTGAACTCTCTGGTTTAGATTACGTTAATATATATAGTGAAATTATTAGAAAGTGAAATAAAATGTGTAGATAGAATATTTTTCCGGTAAATCTAAGTATGATGTGATTAGCAGAGAGTGTAAGTGTACCGGGTTTGATAGGTTGGAAATGTTGTTAGTGTTATTATGTATTCAAGTGGTGATGCGACCGTTGTTTTCAAATTAACATGTTATTCGTATGATGTGGATACTAATTTATTTATAGATAAATCCTTTTTAGGAAACTGTGAATGTGTAAAACTGTATAAGTTGAATAATTCCATTTGATTCTTTTAATTGAATAATTCCTTTGAGTTCTAAAACCTTGAAAGGGGTGGATAAATGTTATGCTGATAATGCATATGAAAGGTAATAAAATTTATGTTATAAATCTTGTGATATCAGTCTTGTGATTGGTGAGTAATGTATATTGTTGAGATTATGTATATGTTGATTATGGTAAAAAATATATGATTAGAAAGTGATGAAAGTACGATCCAAGTGGTAAACCAAGTTCCATTTGTGTAGAATCTCTTGGTGAGATTCTTAGTGTTTTAGAATAAAAGTATGAGCTCAGTCTTGGGGTCTTCCTGACGCTCCAATGACCTTTCTTCTTACGTAGAGAGGATTGGACCATGTGGTGAGGAGTAGCAGGAGGTCTTAATCTCGGAGACTTCCAGTATGCTCCAAGGTGTGGAACGGACTAACCTCATGGGTGTGGCAAGGTGGGGAACCCAAGTTTCATAAGCCACCACGGGTGTATGACCCGCCATAGCTCAACTCTCATTCTAAAGTCCGGACGAGTCAAGTCTAGTGTTCAACATGTTAGGATACCTGTCTTAATTTGTTTTGATTTGAGAATAACTCTTGTAGATTCTATGCTTGACATGATGCATGCTTTTTATATAATTAGCTCACCCTTGCACTACTTGTGTTTGTATCATGTTTGCGTATGTCTTTCTTTTGCAATGATCATCCACTTGGATGTGAGCAGAAGAGAATGAGGTTTCACTAGAGCATATGCCTTGGAGGAAAATGAAGATAATGCTGCCTAGACCCATAGGACTCTCTTATGTCTCTCATGTTCTTTTGGAAACATTTTCATATTAGGATATTTTGAGATACACTCCAGCACTCTAAGTTTTAAATTTTCAGCTAATTCCTGGATGACTGTAATCCTAATATTTTAAGTACATCTCTAAATGTTTTTCAATATTATACGTGATGACGTCTTATTATTATATGTCTGTCGTATATTTTGGGATGTCACAAAAATAACGATTTATTTTAAAAGTCATTATAAATATTTAGTTTCATTCTTAAAAATATATAATTATAATTGAAGACAGCCTTGAGTCTAATATGTTTGTATTTAATCTTAAATAATACTTTAGAAGTGGGTGCCTAAAAATTTGGTTCACAACGCACTAATCTTATATCTCTGTTCAATTAAACTTAACATTCAAACAAAACATTCTCTGTACAAAGACATTTGTCTCAAGTTAATTTAGACATCATCAAATGGAGAGTTTGTATTGAAAATGTTCCCATTGCAGTAGATAGTGAAAATGATAAAAAAAAAATACATTTTGTACAGGAAAGAATGAAAATGTGAAATGAAAACAAAAAAATTCCAAAATCAAATAATCCTAAACCTATCATATTCATTTCAGGTATCATCAAGAAATAAATAAATTAATTAAAATTACAAATGAAATAAATGTATAGAAATAAATTAATCCATACCATTTTTTTTTCTATTATCTTTTCCCTTTTCTATTTCTTATTTCTTTTCATCTTCTATTAAAAAACAAACCACTAAGTACACAATTATATCTACAAAACTTGAAGTTGAAACTTGATTTAAGAAATGGATCCAATTTGAATATGGATTTAGAGAAGGATTGAGGTGAGAAGAACAAAGAAAGACAGATCATAAAAGGAAGTAGAAAAGTGACAACTTTGGCTATGGACTTTCCAGGAGAAGCATAAAGTTTTACACAGTTTGGCTTGGATGGTGATGAACCCTTCATCATCCACTTTTTATTAAACGCAGTTAAGCACTTTATTTAGAGACACATTATAAAATGACCTAAAGGCAAACATAAAATTTCAAGGAATGCTTCTTTGACTCTCATTAATGTTAAAGTTATTCCTTATTCCTTTTGAATCCCATTATTTCATTATTGCTAATGATGTATAATGTGAAAGGTTTAAAAGCAGTCTCAACTGTTTTTACATGTTCACAAAACTAAGCAATGTGGATTTATTATCTTTTGGAATACTTTAAATATAAATATATGTTATTCATAAAATTATTCTAATGTAAAAACGAATTTAACTTTCCTAATATAGAGTGAAAGATAAAGAATAAAGAAAGAAAAAATAATAAAAGAAAATAGTTGAGATAAAAAAAAGACACAAATATATTTATAATTTTTAAATCGTTACTTGGAATTTTTCTAATTTCTTATTTAAACAATATTAAAAAATTCATGAAAATGAATAAAAGTTATTTAACCTTTGACAAAAAAAATTGTAAAGATTCATAAAATAATATTTTAAGACTTATAGTGGTTTAAAAATTAGTGAGACTCGATTATTTTAATATTAGAAAATTTTAGTATAAATAGTTTTGTTATAAACAAGTTTTATCACTTTAAAACACACAATTTTTTTATAAACCACTTTTCTAGAGTTCTTTGACTTCTTTCTACAAGTTTTTTCACTCTCTTCATTTGTTTAAAGATCTAAGACCGCTAGAGTCATTATCGTGACAAACTTTTCAAATTGGATTTATCAGTTTCTTCATTTGCGAAAGTTAGTTTTCTAGCTCTTTTCTCTCTATCGAATTTGTTTTTTCATTGCATGCAGTCTTTCATTTGGTTGCATGTGTGTTTAAGTCATCAATATGAGTTTCTACTTATCAGTAATCATAACAATATGTCGTTGCGATGTTTTTATGTATAGATAGACCATCTTATGGAATTATAAGTGTTTTGTGTTTCAAAGTTATTTGAGTTTAGTAACAAGTAAAGGAAACTAATTGCATTGTTTTTAAATTAATAAATATATTGAAATTGTTAATTGTATGATTATAGTGTGAATTTTCTGAATGATTGAGCTATGTGATGAGTCTTACCTATTAAATTAGGATTAGGTTCCTAAATTGCATGAATTGGTTATATGATGAAATGTGAGGATATTGTTTGAATTATATTAGAATTGTGAAGAATTTAGTTCATGTATGTTGTATAATTCAAATTTGGAGTTTTTTTGAACTCTGTATGTGATGTTGGCTAAATAACATAAATTTTAATAATTATGTTTTGCAGAATTATGCAGACTCGTTAAGTAAGGAATTGTGTCACTGGGTGAGTCTAAAGCCATAAAGCCATTAACTTGGTAGTTATTGAGCAAGGATATACTCGTTGAGCGACTTCTGAGTCAGAGAGTTCACTGACTTGGTTGTCGTTGCGCATGACATTTCTCCATTGGACGAGTTGTTAGTGATTTAATCTTAGTGAGTTATAGTGAGTTATAGTGGTTGTGTGGACAAACTCGCTGAGCGGGATTAACAAGGTTGTTCAGTCTTCCATGTTCATTGTTTTGTATGTTTAATATGATTATTAAGTAAAATATACATATATGTGATTTGTATGAGGATGGTTGGTACTGATCCAAGGAGGATTAAGATTTGATTTTATTAGTGTACGCATTGATGTTGGAGTGTAGACATTGGAGGTTATCTTGTCGCTTTAATAACCATTAAAGCTCAAGTAAAGTAGAATGGAGTATGTGGTGAGAGGTGCAGAAGGTTCTAGTTTAAGGGCTTTACCTTTGTCAAAGATGTTAATGGATTAACCTTGTGCACAGTAGGTTGAAACTCATTGGCAATGACTTTATAGAACAGTATATGTCACCATAAGTGTAAGACCCTGTGATTTCACATTAATGCTTATATTTAGATTATTTAAACTTGTTTTAGTCATTGTATGAGATATGTTTGTCTTTACCAATGATTTGTATAATTGACTAAGTATGTGAGATTAATTTTACTTCTATTGTATAAAAATTCTTACATATTGACTTAGTCTTTTTTTTGAGTTTCTGTCTTGTTTATTTTCTACTTTTGCAATAATCACCTTATTGGTGTGAGCGGATAAAAATGATGGTGTAGAGGTACCTCTTTTGATTGAGACATCATTAGTTTAGATGAATTAAGTAATATTAGATCGGTGTAGTTTTGTAATATAATTATAGTATAGTAGCTTAAAAGTGTATATATGTGATATTATTATAGTCTTATCTGATTTGAGTGTACTAATATACAATATACATTAGATTATATATTTTATGGAATGTTTTATTTAGTAGTATTATATTAAAATGAGGTATTTGAAAACATCTTAATTTTACAAAAATATAAGTAACATGTTCAAATAAATTCTTACATTAATAATATTTAAAGTTATACTAATTTGTAAGAATCTAATTAAAAACTTTGATAGCACGTAGGACTAAACATTGGTTGGGTTGATTCCATTTTATATTTAATTTGATTTTTAATTTATATATTCAATCATTTAATTTATTGAATTAGTTAATTTTTCAAATTATAGATGAATTTAAAATTATTCAAGTTACATATTTATGTTGGGTCAATTTTATTTTTTAAACTTCTACTTAAATTTTGAATAAATAAAATAAATTACTAAATTTTTATAACAAAAATAATATGTGTAATTTTAATAATCATCTTTATAATGAACTATAATTTTATATAATTTATTTTTAATAAAAAATATCATATAAAAATAAATTGAAAACTTAAAATATACATACAAATTTATAAATATTAAAAAATTATTTTTGAATTGGGTCAGATACCACACAATTATAATCACAATTAAATTCAACCATTAGTATTTATTTTATTAATTTTATTTACCTATTTTCTTAATCGGACTGAATGTACAAATTTTTGTAGGACCTTTATACCTTTAATTATACATTGTTAAAAAAAATGTTTTTTTTTGTTATAATTAATTTGAAAAACATATTTAACTTATAATAAATTAATGGTAAAATATTTGTTAAAAGTTAGATTACGTCAAATTGAACTTTATTTGTAATTAAGAAGCTAACAATTAAATATAAGGTGAGTTTGTTTGTAAAGTGTTTATTTAACAAAATTCAAAATATGTTTTAAGCCTCCTAATTTAATATTTTTTAAAATTAGTTTTTCAAACTATACAATTATTTTTAAATATTTTAAAAATTACGGTTCCTTTTACATAAGACCATTTTAGATCCTGGTTTACTAAAAAACAAAAAGTCTCTAATGTCTAAACTTGCTTATATAGTCTCTGAACTTAACGTTAAAGTATATGTAGAGCTTAGAAAGTGTTTCATTGTGTGATTTTTCATAATAACTAAAAATTATCATAGTATATCTCTCAAAGACATGATGAGAGATATCTCTCAAAGATTTATCGTCTTTTACAAATTCTTTTAAATTTAATTAAAATTATAAAATATAAAAATATAAAATTACAGATTACTAATTTAAAAAATAATAAAATATAAAATTAAAAATTAAAAAATATATATAAAATTATACAATATATAATTTAGAAATTAAAAAAATTACAAAAATATAAAATATAAAATTACAAAACTGGAAAAATATAAAATATTATATTTTTATAAAGTTATAATTATATATTTTATGTTTTATAATTTTTTATTTTTTAAATTTGCAATTTTATAATTTTAATAAAACTTTAAAAGAATTATATTAAATACCATAAATCTTTTAAAAAAAAATAATGATATGACAAGACGAGATAACTACAGTATCACATAATTAACAAATAGAAAACCTAAAGGTTGAATCTTTTATTTTTGGTGACTTTTTTCAAATAGTTCTTTCACTTTTTTTTTTCTCAATTGGTTTTTATTTTTGAAAAGTTGAAATAATTAGATCATTGTCTTTAGTTTTATAGTGACACTGTTAAAAAGGTGTCATTTTTCAACTCGTGATTTTTTGAATTTTTTAAATATTTAAAATTACTTTTATTATTTATTTTTTATTTTATTTTTAAAAAAAAATGACATGTGTTAGCTGATATTATGCTATGTGACAATGACAGTGTGATGTGACACTGACAATGTCATGTGTCATTATCAGACCACGTGTCATTGTATTTGTCTCAATTTGATCTTTATATTTTTATTTTATCTCAATTTAGTCTATGTATTTTTATTTTGTTTCAATTTAATCCTAATTTTTTAAAAAATTAAACAATTTTGTTCATCTTCAAATTTTGACAAAATTTAATTTGTATATAAATCTTTACAAATATTTTTATTATAATTAATATTTTTTATTAGAAAGTACCAAGACTATTTTTTTTTAAGGTCACCTTCACAAAAATATTTATTATTAAAATGTTAACATTTATAGTTTGTTCATTAATATTATTTAAGTTAAATGATTTCAATTTATTGTTTAATTATGTAAAAAAAAATAAATCAGTTTCTTTATTTTCATTTGACTCAATTTAATTTTTGTTTTGATAACTTTAATGCAAATAAGTTATTTTCATTAGTATTATATAAATAAAAATGTATAATTTTTTTATTATTTTAATAAAAAATATCAATTAGCATAAATACTTTTGTAAAGATTTATATTCAAATTAAATTTTGTTTGAATTTGAAAAGGAACAAAATTGTCAATTTTTTAAAAAATTAGAATTAAATTGAGACAAAATAAAAATATAAAAATCAAATTTAGACAAAATAAAAATATAAAAATCAGATTGAGACAAATGTAATAATACGTGACATTGTTAATATCACATTACACTATTATTGTCACATGACACAATATCAATTTCACACATGACAATTTATTTTTTATTTTAAAAAATAATAAAAAATAAAAATAAAAATAATTAAAAAAATATTTAAAAAATATTTAAAAAAATTAAAAAAATCACGAACGTGTTACCTTCGTTTGCGGAACTAACTCTATAAACATAATTGCTTCAAGTTTTTTAAAATAGACCTAATTAAGAAAAAAAAAACAAGAGACTATTTGAGAAAAGTTACTGAAAATTAGGACTATATGATTAAATCAAACCTAAATGTTGAAATTCAATTACAAAATTTTAAAATTTTAAAAACTCAGTAAACCACAAAAATTTAATAAAAATTCAATTGAAAGTTAAAAAATTTATTCGATACTCAAAACTTAATTAAATCTTAATTATTTTTATTTAATGTGAAAAAAATGACGTATGAGATAATCTAGCATGATATTGTTTGTGTTCTATTAGTAATAATAAAATAAATGAGAAAATTTACATATAGTAAAATCTGCTCAATGATATAGTTACACAATACAAATTAAAACCTTAAATTTATTACGGATAAAATCAGCATGAAAACCACTTTTTTTCAAGAAAATTAATGAGTTAACAAAAGAATCATTCTTCCAATCAAGTTCTAAGCTTGGTTATTTAAAAAAAAGCATGAATATTTTTTTTTCTATTTTCATTGATTTTGTTTAATATAAGACTTTATTTTTTATATTTAATGTCATTTCCATTTTGATAAATTATGTTTAGTTTGGTATTTTTTATGATATCGTCTAAATGGTTAACAAAATGAACAATGTGTATCATATGTCAATTTGTAATTTTTTAATTTATTTTATATTTTTTAATTTAAAAAAAATTATTCACGTATTAAGTCAATATTGTGTCACAGTAATAATATTAACGTCAAGTCAGCGTTAATGTCATGTGTTACTATCTTGTATTCAATTCAGTTTCAATTTTCTTTAATTTTATTGAAATTAGTCTCAAATTTATGTTCAATTCATTAATAGTTTTAAATTTTAGAAGAAATTTTTTTCATTATTTTTAAAATTAGATGAATTTTTTAATTTTAAAATTAAAAGATAAATTTTTCATTATTTTTAAAATTAAAAGGAAGATTCATTATTTTTAAAATTAGAAAGAAAATTCTTTATTATTTTTAAAATTAAAAAAAAATGTTTTTATTATTTTTAAATTAAAAGAAAATTTCTTTATTATTTTTAAGCTTATAAGAAAAATTTTTCATTATTTTCAAAATTAGAAAAAAAATAATGATTTACTTCTAAAATTATAAGAAAAATTATAATTTATTTTTTAAAATTGGAGAAAAATTCTTTGTAATTTTAAAATTAAACTAATTTATTATTATTATTATTTTTAAATCAACTCTAACCATATTTTTTATATTTATAAAAAATCAATCATAAATATAATTATTATATTCCAAAAATATAGTTAGAATTGGTTTAAAATAATGAATTTGAAATATTTAATAAAATTGTGAATTAAATTTGGTCTAAATTTAGAAAAAAAAAATTAAGACTAAATTAAAAAAAAATTATTACTAAGTTAAATAAAATTAACGAAATTTGAGATTAAAACATTGACAAACAACATTAATATTATCTTTGACACATTTGACATGTGATATTGATATTAACTTTGGTATCAACATTATCACATGATACAATATTAATTTGATACACGAACAACTTTTTTTAAATTAATAAAAAATTTAAAAAAAAAATAAAAACCCATAATAATATTAATCTTCCGTAAATAATTTAAACGGACGTATAAAAAATACTAAATTAAACATAATTTACTAATACTATAGAATATTAAAAAGACATGACTATATTGAGAAAATTGAATTATTTCTAAATAGATTATATTGACTAATATATTAATTTAAAAATTTTAAAAGAATTCCTTTTAGTACTTGTTAAACTGATCATAACTTATTAAATTGAAAATTATACATAAAAATAATTATATATATTCAAATAATTCATAAACTTTATGCATTTTGGATTATTTTAATTCATTCAAATTATGATATATTATAATATTTATTAATATATAAAAAAATAGACTTTAAAGAAAAGAAAAAAAGAAACATTTCAAAAGTTTCTAAACCTGAATATTTCTCTTTTTATAATATTTGATAAAATTAATTGATTATTTGATTGTTATAACTGCTCTTTTTATAATATTTGATAAAATTAATTGAACTAAACTACTTGATAACTTAAACTGAAAACACTAATTCAAACAAAATGTGCTCATATCATAATATAATTGAGTTTAGTTTCATAATAATTTGATTCAATTTACACATTTAGGTAAAAGAAAAGAAGTAAATAAAACTAGTTAACTATAACAATCTATGGTTTCTACAATAGAAGTTCCATCCCCAAAAGGACTTGTAAACTAATGGATGGTTCTAGTGCCAACACACAGCCAGAGAAAAAGATCTATGGGAATCTCCTGCTAACTGGGCCCACAGGGAACTTCTCCATGCTCTCTCATTCACAGTGTCACCACCCCCAGTTACCCTTATCAATTTATGACCGTTTGAAAATATACACAAAATCAATATACTTAAATACACAACATAATATTATATATATATATATATATATATACACTGTAATAATGTAAGCATGATAAAATAATAAAAGCTTCAGCTTTGGTACAATTCCCCAGAACACAGTCCTCAGAAGAATACATAAACTTATATTACTTAGTACTCTATATTAATTTATTAATCTTTACGAAATACTTATGCACATAATGTTTTACTCATAAAGGTGCTTGAAAAGTGTACCAGACAGGCTCCCCCCACCTCACCTATTCTATTGTCCAGAAATCTCCATTCTTCAAAACTACTTCCACTCTTCTGCTTTCCTCTCTCATTTTTTTTTCCTTGGCCTTCTTACACTGGAGTACCCTCTGCTATTCCCTCCAAATTCCATCACAGAAATTTCTCTTATACCCTCTCAACATCCATCATCACCATCATCAATCATGACTCTTGTGATGTATTTTGTGCTTTTTCTTGCCTTCACTGCCCATTCAAGTAAGCTAATGGATTTTCTTGTGTTTTTCTCAAGCTCAGTTCAGCATGTGGTTTAATGGCCTTTTTTTTTTCTTTTCTTATCATGATATATAAACTCTCAGATTTGTTCTCATGATTGCTATGTCTTTTTTTACTGTTTATTCTGTTTTGGTTTTGTGATACAGCTTGAGATTTTGAGATGGATTTTGTTCAGGGACTTTTCTATTTTTGTTCTGTTTTAGTGAAGGCTGGTGCTTTTAAGGAAAGATGGGATTTTTAATGGACTAACTGTTCTTCTGTTTACATTTTTTGCAATTTGTTTTTGGTTATGAACAGGTGCTCTTTACTGTGTATGTAAAGATGGTGTGGGTGATCAATCTCTTCAGAAAGCTATAGATTATGCATGTGGTGCAGGAGCTGATTGTTCCCCTATTCTTCAAAATGGAGCATGTTACCAACCTAACACTGTGAAGGATCACTGCAGCTATGCTGTTAATAGCTATTTCCAGAGAAAGGGTCAGGCTCAGGGAAGCTGTGATTTTGCTGGTGCCGCCACCCCAAGCCAAATTCCACCTAGTAAGTGGCCACCACTTTCTAGTCACCTTCAAAAATTTTGTACTTTCTTGACAAAATTCCCTTTTTTTCTAATTCTTCTCTGTTTGTTGTTGTCCCTACCTCTTTGATCTGCAGCTTCAGCATCTACATGTGTTTACCCTTCAAGCCCTGGGTATGTTCTTGATCAAGGATCTTGCTGATTTGTTTAAATTAATCCGCAATCATTCATTTATTTATCTGAATTTCAAGTTCAATTTTTTATTTAATTTTTTCCTAATGGCAAGATGTTGGTTGCTTGCATAATGCTGTATTAAACCAGTTTTTTCCTTCCATTTACAGAACATGAAGAAAACCCTTCTTGCCCTTTTCTCTCTATGTTGAGGTTGCCTTACATTAATCAATTGCCTACTACTTTGGTGGCCTTAGATGGCTTTGGTTAGATTCAACATCAATTATATCATTTGAAAAAGCAAACGCAATCTGTTATTTTTTTACACACTTTTAGTTTACATTAGCCAAAAGGCCATTTTTTGGGGTTCATGTATCCATTTCCAGAATCAGATTTACTCAGAAGCCAATGACATCATGATCAACCCTTTTGAAACATTAGCTGTCATGATTATGATGTTCCACAATATTTTTTTGCCCACTTCATTCCAACACTCTTATCCTAGATCCAAGATCATATAATATTCAATGAAACTAATTCTATATTTGGTATATAGCTCACTAAACTATTAATATACTGTTATGGTCTGTGTGATGATCATAAGGTAATTTTTGTGGGTTCCTTCAACTTGCAGCAATGCAGGAACAGGCACTACAGGAACCCCAACAACCACTACACCAACAACAGGCACACCATCCACCTTGACTCCAACCACTCCCACTGGTACAGGCACAGGTACAGGCACCAGCACCGGTACAGGCAGCACCACCACAGGTAACCCTAACGTGTTTGGAATTAGTCCAACATCTTCAACTGGAACAAGCTTCAGTGATCCAAACAAAGGAGTGGTTCACTTGAAGGACACATGCATGTTGCTGTTGTCCTTTGTTCTCACCTTTTTGGTAGTGTTAAGGTACTAAATGGAGCAGTTCTGGGAAAATCTTGGGGGGTTTGTGATTTGTGTTGATGAGATTTTGCAAATACAGAAGAAGGGTGTTCATGGAAGTTCATCATTAGGAATCATCCAGAAGCAGACCCCACTTTAGCCTCTGTTTCTTGTTTTTTTTTTTGTGTTCCTAAGAAAAAAAAAAGTTAGGGAATTTGGTTCCTTTTCAGTGGTGAATATTTGATATGTGACTGCAAACGAGGTGGGACCTCATCGGTTTTCTTTTGTATATTATTATATCTAATATCTATCATCACTAAGAGAGCCTCTATTTTTTTCATTTAATTGACCCTTGCTAATAATACCTTGTATTATGTGTTTGATATTTTTCTCTTTTACTTTATCTTAATTTAAAGAAAAAGTTATACTAGCTTATCTTGACTTCATGTTTATATTATAGTTATATTAGCTATCGTGTGTATGTGTATTTATTTTTTAAATATTTAAAAATTATTTAAATTTTAAAATAGTAATTGAAACGGTAAAATTAAAAAGAGAAAAAGAATATATAGTTATAGAAAAATAAAATTTAGTTATTGAAATAAAAAGAATTATAAATAATATTATGTAAATAATGTTTTTCTAACGAAAAAGGTAGTTGTTAAAATGATAGAAAGGTAAATAATTATTTTATAATGTGTAATTATTTAGATTTAAGAAAATAATTATTAAAATAATAAAACTAAAAAATAAAGAGTATAAAAGAAGATCAAATTGATGTTTTTTCGTATATAATTATAGTTATATCAAATTGATAGATATTAATTAAAATTTTAAAAAGATATAAAATATTATTAAGTTGTAACTATTTTTTATAATAAAATTATATAAAGTTGGCATAATTGGTCTATTTTTTTAATTTTTTAAAACTTACATTATTTTAGTAATTTGATGAAAAGAATTACATCATTTAAGTGTTTTGGGTTTTCTTTGAACTATGTTTTTGAATAAGATTAATATGATACACATTAATATTTTATTTAACATATTTAATGATAATAATTTTGAAAGAGTAAAGTTTTTTAGTCTTTTAAAGTATTTTTGAAAAAAAAACAAAATAAAAAATAAGAAAAGATAGGATTAAACAATAGTAAAATGGTAATAATTTTAAAACAATAAATTTTTATAGTTTTTTTAAAAATGTAAAAGAAAAAATAAATAAAAATGATATTAAATGAATATAAAAAACTTATGTATATTAAAATAATATTTTATTTGTTTTCTCAAATTTTTTTGCACAGTTTGTATCATTTGACACGGTTTTCATAACTCTACAAACTGATATTGATATATTTAATGTTTAGTCCGTGAGTTGGTTTGTCGTTTTCCATTGGACATTGATGATTTGGCACGGTTATCAATTTATGAATCATGGATCTCAACAATTCAGAAATTTGGAGTAGAATGTGGCGTAAGATTTAAGAATCAGGCCTTAGCAAGTTAAAACCTGAGCAAGAATTTGGATTTTGTGTTTTTGGTGGTGTTTCTTCTGAAGATATTCATTTATTATTGGTTAAATCTATTTTGGGGTTTCTATTTTTATGTTTTGGTCTCACTTATATTTTTGTTTTTCTATTTTTGTAATTAGCTTCTTAAAATTGAAAAATTGAAAAATTGAATGAATTTAACCTCTGTCATTAAATCAAGTTAATGAGTTAACTTTTTACTTACCTGTGAGGGTGAAGTGGATAAATATCGTCACGTGGTGTGCACATAACCTTTTACGTGAGTTTTATTATGTACATGGCATTAAACTTAAAAAATTGGAGTTTTTGTTAAATATTTTAAAATTAGGGTTATTTTAAAATTGAATTGGGATTAAAATTGGATGACAAATATGAAGCTTATAGTGTTTTGCAAGCACAGGTGAAATCCTTAGTAGAGGTTGAATTTGCTAAATTAGGGTGTGAAATAGAGTAAGGGTTGCTATCACATGAATCGCGAAGTCCTTGAACGTGGATCGCAAGCGGTTGGTGTGGATTTTCGTGGGAGGTTAGTATGTGTACTATAAATAACTATTTGGTGTTTTAATATTCAGTGCTTTTTGTTCTTATCTGGCCATGCTTTTTAGATTGTGGGGTTGGGGTTGGGGTTGTCCAAAAAAAGAAGGTATACATATTGCGGTTGTGGTTCCGCATGTCCCCCATAGTTAAACTTCCTTGTATGAAGTAATTATCAATGTTTTAATATTTGTTGTTTTTTGTCGTTTTATGTTTATTTATAGGTGTAGAATATTGTTCATTGTGTTGTTTGTGATGGAGGGTGATATAGAAGTTGTTATTCACCATGGGGGAAGTTGGTAAACGAAGGGTGCCTGAAGTATGAAGGGGAGTGTGATACTATGTATTTTGACCCTGACTTGTGAAGTTACTTTGTTGTAGTGAGTGTAGTAAAAGCGCTTGGATATGAAGGATTTGAGGATTTGTGGTATTCTGTTGGATGTGGTCCTGTATTAGATGATAAGCTATAAGTGTTGTCTGATGACGTAGGAGCTATGCATATGGTCAATTTAGCTAGGTTAAATGGTCATGTGCATTTATATGTTGTGCACACTGTGTCTCAACCTGATGTCATTGAAATGATTGAATATAATGTTGATGAAGAAGTTGAGGAAGTTTTACCTGAGATGCATGACGGTGGTGAGTGTGCAGAGTTGGATGAAAGGATAGAAGAACATGATAGTGGTGTAACTGCACAGTTTGGTGATGGCACATAACAGTTGGATGAGGGGGTCGGTGGTGATGTTGGTGAGGGTGACAAAATAGAAGTTGATGTTGGTGAGGGTGAGGGAATACAACATGATGAGGCTCATGATGAGAAGACAATACAAGTTGATGTTGAGAGTGAGGGAAAACAACATGATGAGGCTCATGATGGGGACACAATAGAAGTTCATGTTGAGGGTGAGGGAAAACAACATGATGAGGCTCATGATGAGGAGACAATAGAAGTTCATGTTGAGGGTGAGGGAATACAACATGTTGAGGGTCATGTTGAGGAGACAATACAAGTTGATGAAGCAAATTATGAGAGTACATAAGGAAATGATGTTGAGGCTAACAGAACAGAAGTCCATGAATGGAGTTCATCAGATGATGATATTGGTGAAGTCAATATTATGGATGGTGAAGTGAATATTATGGATGGTTTAGTAGACATAAACATCCAGTGTGACTTTAGAGAAAGAGATAGTTTTGGTAATATGGAGGTTGATTGCAGTGTTCTTTCTGAGTCAGATTTGGAAGAACATGAGTCAGATTTGGAAGAACATGACATTAGTGATAGCAGTTTATTCAATGATGAATGGGAGTCTGAGGAGTTAACTTCTCCTGATATCAGTGATGAAGAAAGTGATGTTGAAGAGGGATATGGAAATTTTGTTACATTCACTATGCCCAAAAAGATAGTTGATTTCAATTGGGAGGTGAGAACATATTTTGGGCAGAAAGTAGACATCTTGGATGCCATCAAAACCTACGCACTAGAGAATGGAAAAAAGCTCAAATTTATTAAAAATGATAAAAAAAGAATAAGGATTAAGTGTATGGGAGAAAAAAAAGAATGTCCATGGATGGCTTATTTTGGTTGCATGGAGGCAATAGATACATGGTAATTAAGGACTGTGGTGGATCGACACACATGCAGTAGGGAGCATAAGTTGGGCCTATTCAATGCAAAATGGCTAAGTAAAAAATTGGAAAAAATAGTAAGAGAGAATCATAATGTTAAGGGAGTTGACATTAGAGATAAAATAAGTAGGAAATGGAACATAGTAATAAGTAAAAATATGGCTTACAGGGCGAAAGCATATTCTTCAGATGAAGTGGAAGGGTCCTTCACTATGCAATAAAGTATAATTTATGATTATGCTCATGAGCTATTAGCAAGAAACCCAGGGTCCACTATCAAGGTCAAACTTCAGAAAAATGATGAAAAGGGAATATTTAAAAGGTTCTACGCATGTCTCAAGGCATGCAAAGATAGATTTCTCTCATGCAGGCCAATCATTGGCCTTAATGAAGCCTTTTTAAAAGGTAGACATCATGGTGAGTTGTTAACTGCTATTGCTCGAGATGCAAATGATCAAATGATGCCACTAGCATATGCCATAGTAAAGGTTGAGAACAAGGAGACTTGGACATGGTTTATGGAGCTATTCATTGAAGACTTAGGTGGACCTGACTTCTGTTCTTCACTTACATTGATATCAGATCAACAAAAGGTATGTAAATTGCAATATGGTTTTTTTTCTTCTATGTTATAAATATCATCTGACTTATTGTTGTCTCATTCACAGGGTCTGTTACTAGCTATACAAGATCTACTTCCTGTAATTGCACACAGATTTTGTGTAAGGCATTTATATGCCAATTTTAGGAAGAAATTCCCTCGAAAGAATCTTAAGAAGCTTATGTGGAGGGCAACAATGACAACCCACCCACAGAAATGGGAGAATGAGATGAGAAGTATAAGAGAGATAAACGAAGACGCATTTCGCCACTTGATAAATATTCCTCCAAGGTATTTCACTGTCCCACTTTAGATTTCTTTTGTTATGTGATTATTTTAAATACTAATTGTATGACTTATTTTTACATTGAAGGTTTTGGTCCAGATCAAGTTTCACAACCACACTCAATGTGATACCTTGGTCAATAACATGTCAGAAGTGTTTAATAGTGTTTTGGTTCACACGAGGACAAAACCAATTATTACAATGTTGGAGGAAATCAAACTTTATATCATGAAGAGATGGGCCACTAATAGGTCAAGGGTAAAGTCATTTAAGTCAGCCATTTGTCCAAAAATACTGAGACTACAAAAGGAGGCCCTAGTAACAAAGTACTGGATTCCCAGGTAAACTCATATAAGTCATTTAAGGCCCTACTTTCAGTACCTGCTATGCATTACTAATGTTGCCCAATGTTCACAGCTGGTTTGCAGAAAAGTTATTTGAAGTCAGACAGTGTCCCAAAGTGGGAACAAGTATGTGGTGAACATATATGAATCTTCATGCTCATGCAAAAAATGGAGCATTAGTGGAATACCCTGTGTTCATGCCTTGGCAGCAATGAGATTTCTCAACCTCAATGAAGAGGACTACATACCTGCATGCTTTCACACTTCAACGTATGAACAAATATACTCCTCTATTATCTATCCTATTAATGGAAACAACTTGTGGGAGGTAACCCAATATCTAGATGTCATGCCTCCATAAAAAAGAAAGTTGCTTGGTCGTCCTAGGAAGAAAAGGAGGTTAGAGCAGTGGGAGTTGAAGAAAAATAGAACCAGGATGACCAAAGGTGGATTGGTTAAGAGATGTAGCAAGTGTAGGGAAGTGGGTCACAACAAAACACGTTGTCCCAAGAGAGACGAACAAGTTGTTTTGCAGTCACAGGGAGAAGAACCCACTTCACTGGCTTAGGGTGCAACACATGGAGAAGAACCATCATCAAACTTGAACAATGTTTTTTGTTTTATGAAAGGAAATGTAATAGATAGATCTCCATTACAACACTCTTTTAGAAACAATGATTTAGCTTTCAGTATTCTAAATATTCCTATTTGTATGAACATCTGGATGACTACTTTTTGGAATTATGAATGGCAGATTTCATTGCTACCTTTCAAATATTCGCTTTTGATTGGAATATATTACTTGTAACATATGAATGACTACTTGTGAATGACACATTTGATTGGAATATTTTATTGGACCATTTTAGCTGGGAATTCCAGATTGGATTGGAACATGTACCTTAGTAGTGAATGGTAGATTACATTGCAACCTTTTAGTTGTCAATGACACATTTCATTGAACATATTACTTGTGAATGCCAGATTTTATTCACATTTGAATGGCATCATTGTGTTAAATGTGATATGTCAAACCTGAATAAAGCACATCAGTGCAGTTACATTTTACATTGCTTCATTATAGGCAAGAAGAACAAACAAGAACAATGTTCACTGCAAATCTTGATTTCATTAAACAAACATCTGCAACTATTACATTTGCAAGTAACACAACAAAACTACATTGCAACAAAACTACATCTGCAACTATTACATTCTTGGATGACCTACATTACACCTACACTACCTAGACAGAGATTATCATGCCCTTCCCATCAACATTGAAACTGCAATCATGTTGATTACACATACATTACAAACAACCCCAACCAAAATTTTCGTCCACTTTTCAAGACTGATCACAACTTTCTGCACAACAACTATCTTATTATCCCTTTCATTTTCAAAAGTCTTCAGCAACCTCTCATTATTTTCAAAAGTCTTCAGCAACCTCTCATCATTTGTTTCCAACAACTCACAACTAACACTTTCCTCAATTCCCAAATCACTCCACCATATGAAGTAGTTGCATCCAGCATTTTCACCTCCACCCTTATACCTAGGGCAACTCCAGAATTGTTTGCCTCGATTCTTACTGGCTTTCGCAGTCCTCAGCACAGACTTCTCTCCACAATGACAAATCGTGACTGTCAGAGCGGCTGCAACGGAATGGTTAGCGTGGAATAACAAACCAAGAAGGTTTTTAATTCAAACGTGTGCCTTTTAATTTCTTCTCAAGTTATCTTACTATGCAAATAATAAATAGTAAATAAAAGAGTAAGGTTGAGAGAAATTTGCACAGATGAATTTTATACTGGTTCGGATCTTACCAATCCTACGTCCAGTTGCTTATCTCAAATCAAGGTAAACAGTTCACTAATCACAAAACAATTACAAACTACATTCACAAAGAAACAATTTGTAACAGTTTAGAAACCACCTCTCTTGATACCACAAGAGATGAACCTGCACCTCCTTTGAATCTTCACAAAGGATGAAACACCTCCTCCGAATACTTCACGAAGGATGATCCTCTTCCAAACACCTCCTAAGACGCACCAAGGATGAACCGACTATTTCCTCTGTCACCGTAGCAGAACTTCACCAGCTCCACAAACAAGAGTTTCACAAGTCGAACAAGAACACACACTTATCAAGAGTTTCTGAGTTCTTAAGCACAAGGGAAGAGTTGTTGATGATGTATAAAGGGAACCTATTTATAGACTCAAGCAAATACTCTTCCATTCTTCGAAACTGGCCATTTAATGCTTTTAATCGATTAATATAAGTGTTAATCGATTAAAATGAGTACAACGACTAGTTTTCAAAAGTAGAAAACTCCAACGGTCAGCTTTAATCGATTAAAATGAATTTTAATCGATTAGCTAATAGATTAAAATGAATTTTAATCCATTAAAATAGAACAAGTTGAGTTTTTCAGCTTTTACTTGTTTTAATCGATTAATACTAGTTTTAATCGATTAAAATAGTGGGATTTTGACACTTCATATCAATTACAAAGTATGAAAGTACATGGAATCAAAACCAACAAAAATCTAAGTCCTAGACAATAAACTACAATTATTACAAAAGCTTTCCAACGCAATACAAGTCTTCATAAGATATTCTTGAATCTTCATTTCTCTTGACTTGATTTGGACATCATCAAAACTTCATCTTCATCATTTTGCTAATAGTGACGCCTCCTTCCTATTCCAGCTTCCACCTCCACGAGAGCTGACAAAGCGAAATTGCTTTCGACAATCATTGCAAGTGGACCACGAACACGAATTCTGCATAGACATGATTGCGTCTTCGTTTCCTACTTCCCTCTTTCCAACCTTGAATTGTTTTCCAATCCTAATGTTGAAGAACAGCGAACCCCAAACCCTCATCAATGATGCGAGCTTTTAAAATGGGTAAGAAACCCCAATTTTTTAATTCTTTGTTTAAGATACTAGCACGTGCATAATAAAACCCACGTAAAAGGTTTTGTGCACGCCACGTCACGATATTTGTCCACCTCACCCTCACAGGTAAGCAAAAAGTTAACCTCGTTACCTTGATTTAACGGCAGGGGTCAAATTCATTCAATTTTCCAATCTTAAAGACCTAATTGGCAAAAAATAAAAGATAGGGATGTAAGTGGGACAAAACCACGAAAATAGGGACATCCGAATGGGTTTAACCTTTATTATTTTAAATTATATTATTTAACTTAGTTGATAACTGATATAATCGACAAATAACTTAAATTAAACTGTAAAAGTGGGTAATCCGACTCTATCCGATCTGGCACACAAAGATTGGTCACTTAGTGAATCAATTCAACTCGATTCATTTATTAGCGAGTCGAAAAAATTCGAATCCAATTTGACCCACCACAGGTTGGTAGGTTAAATGGGTTGACTCATTCACTCACTTAATTATAAGTTTTTTCTTAAAATAAAAAAATTATAATTTTTTTTAATTTAAATCTAAATAAATTTCACTCTAAAATGATGTTAAACTCCAAAAACAATTTAAAATAAAAAAATATCATACAATCCAAGTATAATCCAAATACAAACAAAAATGACGAACAAATAAGTTTTTAATATTGATAATTTTTGTATCACCTATGCATTTATAATATTAGTCTTGAATATATAAATCTATAATATATTTTCTCTCTTGAAATATCTTTTTTTTTATTTCATCTACAATATAATAAAAAAATGCTAACTAATAATATTGAATCATAAAATAATAAATAATTAAATTAAATTAAGTGGGTTGGTGAGTGAATCTGACTCACCAAATTATAAGTGAGTTAGATTAAAAACTAATAAGCATTAAAATATTATATTTTTTTTAAATCTAACCCGACTCAAATATGTGATGGGTCAGGTTGGCTCGCGTAACATTACTTAAACTTTTTAAAATAAAGGAGAATTTATGTGCCAAATATAAATTGTTATTAATTTTTATTTTATATTAAATCATTTCAAAAAAATATTATGTGAGAGTTAGGTATGCTAATATAAGTTGGATTAAATATGTTATTTTAAATTATTTTTAATAGTTGTGTTTTCGTTTTAAAATAAATTATAAGATTAAATACGTATTTTGATTTTAAAATTTCAAATGAATTCCTATTCTAAATTTTATTAATGTTTGATTATTAAATTTTAAAAATAAATAAATATAATTTATATTAATTTTTTTACGTATTAAATTACATTTTAAATATTTATCATTTCATATGTTTCAATTTAAATGAAATATCATTAATAAAAAATAAACTAATGTTTTGAATTATTATAATTATATTTATTTATTTTTAAAGTTTAAAATAAAATATATATCAATTTAAAATAAAAGAATTTCAATTTTATATTTAAGTTTAAGAACAATTAGTCTTAAATTATACAATTGTTTGTTTATGTATTTTATGTAAGTTATAAAATATTCTTTTGAACAAATAATATACACTTTTTTTTACCAAACAAAATTTATATAATGTGTGGTGTGTTTTATATAATTTTTATTATGTTTGACAGGAGAAAATTTTAATAATGAAAAGAATGATTAAACAGTTCAAACTAAAAAAATATCTGATAAGGATAGGAAAAAAAATTTAATACTAAATTATCCAAAACAAAAGTTTTTAAAAATTAAAAGTTTTTATTCAAATGTAAAATGACTAATTAATGATAAATTTTTTAATATGATTAGAAATTTGTCTTTTTTTCCTTGTACATGAAAAGTATAAAATGATTTTTGTAAAGAAAATTATGATTTTTTTCATAATAAATATTTTTTTCGCTGTGTGATATAATCTTATCATGCATTTTTTAATAGAATCTTCGTGTGTAATGGTAGCACATAAACTATTTGAATCTAAAAAAATAAATAACTACATTATTTAATTTAAAAATAAAACACAATATTTAAATAATTTAGGAACTATGCTCTACAAATGGCTCCAATGGAGTGAAATTGCTTGAGGGAAAAGTGAAGTTGATTGAAGCATGGACCAACAATATGAGATAATTTGAAGTTTAATCTTTCACTCTTTTTTTTTTTTTCCAAATTAGTTAGTTTTTGAGCATTGATGATATTGAGGACCACTTTTATGTTCATGATGATGTCAACTTCCACCGAATGAGTGAATTAGAAAATGAATAATTGCTTGACCGACATATATGTTGGAAATAAATAATGATGCATGCTTTGCATCAATGGCATTCCTTTTGTAGATAATCAAAACATAGAAAATAAAATCAATAATTGTGAACATTTTAGTATGATTATTGTTACATACTTAACTAAAACTATATCAAAGATAAAGAAATTGCTTACATCACAATCAAACCACAAATGACAATCCAAATATAAGATTAAACATATGATCAAAAACATAAAATCTTCAAGTTTAAAAAACATTAAGTCTTTACATTTCAAGTTTCTATTTTAACAAATGTAACACTAATCTTATACTTTATCACCCATCTTTCCATATTTATTGAATGTGTTGCTAATTAATATCCTTCAAAAAATGATTATTAAAACAATTCTACAATCTATTTTCATACTAACAATCAATTATATGAATTAAATAATAAGTAAATTTTATGAGAATAAAAATATCATTTAGAAAAATGTAAAGTCTAATTAAAAGAAGCAACATAAAATAAAAAGAACAAATTAAAATATCTAACATTTAACTTCGAAGAAATAAGTGCAAATACTTAAATAAGCAATTGGTGGGAAATGTGATTATTATTCCCACTCCAATTCCTTTATTAGTACTTAATCCATCAAAATGTAAAATTCATCGATTTATTTCTAAACATAACTTACTGGCTTTTAAATTTTTAAATTGTAAAGAAAATTTTGTAAGATGTCAATTCAATTACCTAAAATAGATTTTGATAACAAAAGTTCAATAATATTATTCCTTTACTATAAAATTGCATCATAACTTCATTAAATATTTATGTTTGAAACATAAATAGTACAAACAAAGACAGCTTCTCAATAAGACTATATCAAGTTTCATACTGATTTAAAAAATATGTACTTCATTTGAAATCAATCTCCTTCTTCTGTCTTAATTATCAGAACATCTAAGTCTTTCCAGCTAACTTTAAAATAATTTAAAATAAACATCCTTTAAAAATTATTCTTACCTAAGAGAGATTATAATTTTCTTTTATTTTAAGGAGAAGAGAAGATATGTAAATCATTAATCAAAATTCTATACTGGAATCAATTGTTTAGGATGTTTGTGGCGTGTTTTGGTTTGATTTTAGACTAAAAATATTACCCTACAGGTTGGTACCTATTATTTATTGAATAACTATTAAGCTTAAAAACATTAACAAGGAATAATTTAAAGAAAAAACATTGCATGTTGATTGTTCTAAAACATATGATTATAATCACAAATTTATAATAAATTTAATAGTCATGTTCAAAAGTTAATTAACTCTATACTACATTAACTAAAAAGTCTATAAACTTACAAAGCCAACTAAAATAACATAACACTAGATTTTCAACAATAGAAGCAATACTGAGAACAATTTCAATTGACAAATGTTTTGCATCCTATGTAAACTAAAACATAATCAAATCGAATCTAGTAACATTACTATTTATAACTCAGGTTCATCTTTTATATGCAGTTAGATAGTAGCCTACAAAACACTATCATTGTCATGTCATCTTAGCCAGAGAATAATAATTGAATAAATGGTACACATGCTAGACTCATAAATTTTATATTGTTCTATCACTTTCAACAAATAACCAATCATGGTAGCACCATAACAAGCTTATCTATCATGGGTTGCTTTCTAGGGTGATGGTCCTGTTGTGTTTATGTCTTATGAAAAAAATAACACTTTACTCTTACCAAATCATGATTATTCATGAAAATCACTTGTCCAAATTCTCTACTCAGTCTTTTTGAAAGCTCAACAGAAAATTAGTACAAAACAAGCTTACCAAATAATCCAAATTATCAAAGATGATGCTATTCTGCTAAGCAGCTTAGAACCATGAATAATATTAATCATTGAAAACAATTCAATCCCAGAAGAGTCAATCAGTATATATAAAATGAGAATATAAGAAAGAGGCATATAATATTAACAATGTCATGTTACTTTAGCAACAGTTTTTCTATCTTCCTCTAAATGGGGAAGGAGAAATTCTTAATCAGTTCTATAGTTCTATAACCTTCAGGTTTGCCAAATTAATTCACAGTTGCAGCTCTTTGCCAATCTTCAAACTTGTGCAGCATATGGATTCAATTGCTTAGCCTCTTCTCTCTGCACAAATTCAACAATTAATTTGATGGTAGAGTCTGGTCTTTCGAGATGAGGTAGATGACCACAATGGGGTATTTGGCGAATTGTTGCATCAGGTAATTCACAGTGGAGTTGCTGCATGTGAAAAAGTTCAAAAGCAAACTTCAGTTATGATATTAGCATGGAATAGTGTTCCCTTGCAGTCCAATAAAGTGAAACAAGATGCGTCCTGATCATTACTTTCCAGCATGTCAAACAAATATTGTACATTTCTGGCTAATCACAATGTTAGAAAAATAGTGCCACAGGGTAACTTACCACCGCAAATTTATTGCTGATGATGCGGTCATTTTCACCCCATATTATCAGTGTTTTCTGCTTTACCTGTTAGACAAATTCAAAACATCTTAATGAGAATGAAATCAAGTTTCTTAAGAAAGAATGAAACTCCATCCCGGTCATCCATTTGTTAGATATTCGAGTGAGTTTGAATTCTACATGAGTAAAAGTGAGAATGCTAAACAACATATAAGGAAGGTGATCCTTAAAACATAAGGGTGGTTCAACTTATAACAGACTTTAAGCCTAACTCAACCTCACAAAATACAGTTTGTAAGATGAGTTTTAAATCTACTTATATATTATAAATTAACTTATTTTTAGTCGACATAGGATTTCCAACATTATACAGTTATTTTTTCTTTTACATTAACCTCAACAATATTTAGCTTTCTATGCATCTCATATGTCTTCCAAGCCCATTTTTCATCCCAATGAATAAAAGCATAATTTTACTTTGTTTTTCTGGCAAAAAATAGCTCTGATCAAACGTCTTGTTAAAGATACGATTTAATTAGGTTCAGTGTAAATAGGTATATAAGATATATTTATTAGATATGTAGTGATTTATTTTATTACCTTAATCATCCTGTACACATGATTATAAAATGAATGTGTATGCCCAGAATACACACTATTCCTGTAATCCTACAAATATAGTCTAGCACAAGTCTACATAGTTTAAAATAAAAATTGTCAAAATAGAAAATTTCAAACTGCAATCAAAATAATGCAGACAATCTTCCAAACATTCCGGTTTATGTAGCTGTGGCATTTAAATCCAACAAAGCTCAAATAATATTGACAGAGGAATAGACAAATTTGTTCACAGTCTCCATCTAAGAAATGTTTGTCCTAACATTTACTGAAAAAGCTATGTAAAATTAATCATCTTAAGCATTTTCCTTACAATATATGTATAAAGAGTTGCAAGTGAAAACTTGAACTTATAGTCATGTGGACCTAAAGCCCTATTCTTAGGAAGCATTTTCATTTCATTAATAACAATTGCATAAAAAATTGATTCATTCCATGGTGAAGATTAACATTTCCAAGTATCCATGTGAGTTAAACCACTTCTTCAGTTCAAATGACACAAAATTGCGTAAGCACTCATCAACAACTTGGAAAGCTTCACATACCTTTCCTATCAAAGGAGAAACATTGTAACCACCACTTGTCATAAAATCCACAGTAGCATCATTCCACCAAGGCAATAAACAATGCAACCGACCAACCTATGTAAAACACACAATAACTGTTAGCATTATTCATTCTTGCACATTCAAACTCAGACTATGAGAAGCTCATTGTGTGAAGTGTCTTCCGATATATCCTTGGACAGGCATGAGATCCCTTGACAAGTGGATAACTATTGAGATACCAGACATGTAATTCTCATGTGAGATATTTCCAGAACATGAAAATTTATCATGTTTCATTTAAATAAAAGGATTGTCTTCATTCATTCAAAGTGAATGGTTTTCTTGATTCATTCAAGATGATGAATTGTCTTTTCTACTTCAATCCAATGGATATAAATATAATGCTTCCTAACATCATTTGAATCTAGGAACATGTTGAGATGTTTTTTGTTAGAATAATTATGTTTAGAAAAGAGAAAATACGTTACAAAAAGGAGCTTGTTAAACTTCTATTATTGGGCTCTATTTATAGAGCTAAAGTGTAACACAATTAAATACTTACAACATCCTAATCTTGAAAACAGATTAATATCTTCAAATCTACTCAAGATCTTAGAGATTAGAAACATAAACAAAAAGTTCCTAGAAAGGACTAAATTGTTCAATTTAAAACGAAAGATATTTAGCCATGCGTTTTAACATTGCTCCTGTCTTAATAAATATATTCCTAAAATACTAAATAATTCATTTTCAAATTAAAGATATCAAGGCATATTTTCAACCCATATTCTACTAAAAGAGAAAATGATGTGACCATTCATGGAATAAGTGCATGAATAGACATCAACTATTCATGAAAGACACTGCTTATCCATGCCTTGAAGACATCATCTTCCAGCTTTCTTTATCTCTTTTTTTTCTACCCTTTAAAGATTCAATCTTACCAGCAATTCCTATGTAAATGTATTATTACAATTTTTTTCTTTTAAGGTTCTTGATTGTAGGACCACACAATAGACATGTAATCTTGGCTCATAACAGTGACAGCTTGTAATATTTGTTAGAATTTTCTGCTATCCTGTACAAAGTGCTTGACCATGTGATGCTGAATTATCCAAAAGTAAAAAATGCCGAATGGTCCATTGTGAAGCAAAGAATGGATAAAAAAAAACATGTATAACAGGTTACAACAAATAAAACAGTAATTCTACAATCAGGAAACTCACATTAGTCCAATCAAGGCTAGTGCTGAAGGGAATGTTTGTGAAGGTCAAATAGGTGGCATAAAGGCGTAACGGAAAGCTCTTCAATAAATTAACCTGATCCAAAAGAACAACAGTGGTGAGTTGTAACTTGACTAATGAAAGTCCTTAACTTCCAAATCCTCTCATATAACTACAGCTACTGATTTAAGCCAAAATGAAGGAACAAAGATGCCATTTCCAAAAGTTAAATGTCATATTATGAAACTCTGTATCATAAAGAGCCAAAAGTAACAAACAGGAAAATCCCATTGACTACACTTTAGGTGGTTGATGAACATTTGAAATAATTCTCTACATAATTGAATGTACAAATGCATAGAGAGAGATTGGGTTTGGTGTGATTTTGTTGTTAATCTCCCGTCTTATTAATAATATAGTAAGTTGGAAAGATATTCACCCCAGCATAGGCTACTGATCTGGGTAAGGTTGCCAGCTTTCCAGTTCCCTCTGCATATACACTAGCACCAATCAGAACAAGTTTCTCCACCTGAAAAGATGAACTGCAAATAAATGACCACAGCACACCAGAGTCATTTGATGAAGAACTCTTTTGCAAAATGGATCGTGGTGGATATTTAGAAGTCAAATTATTGAATGGTACGTACAGCTTCGGGATAATTGACTGCAAAGTCAATGGCAACAGCAGAGCCAAGGCTTGGTCCAACTAATGTCATTGGCCTTCTGATGTAGTATTTCCAAAACTGTCAAAGATAAATCCATTTCACTGTCAACACGGTATGCAAAGAAATAAAAACAGATGTAGAAAGAAACTATAGTTATTGAATACATCCATTATTCAATATCTTTAGACCATAGTTGATGAACTAGTCAAAGCCAATTTGACGACAACAAATTTACTATGTGAATAAACTGATTCACTTCTATTGCTGTTGTGTTATTCATGCAATCAACAATACAAGTTATAAACTCACATATTCCTAACCGTTGTACTCAAAATAGACAAAAACACTAGCACATTAACTACCCATAAGACTCCAATGGCTAATACATTAACTACCTATAAACTCCAACTGCTAATACATTAACTACCCATTAGACTCCAACAGCTAATACATTTAAGTTTATTCAAAACCCAACTAAATTCACAAAGTTAGATAATTTAGGGAAAGAATTTACTAGGTGAAGCAGATTTTTCAGATTTATTTACCATCTTATAGCTGTGCAGACTCCGACTGAGTTTTCACTTTTAAGATTTAATTATGAGTTGGGGATACAATACAACATATACATTTACTAACTCATTAGTACCTGGTAGAAGTGGTCACGCTTTGATACCACATCACATGGAGGAAGTTTTTCTGATGGACAGAAGAAGAAAAAAGAGAGCAGAAAGGATCTTAAAAATGGCATGAACAAAAGGGTAAGTAATAACATACAATAGTCAAAGTAATAAAAATCAAACCTAAATCAGAGAAACCCCAACCAAGAATGTCAATGGCCCAGGTCTCAATACCAGATTCCTCAAGCAATGGTAACACATATCTCCATTCTAAACAAGAGCTGAATAACAACACAGCATGAGTTTAAGGGGTAACTTGTGCATAAAATGCATAAATAAATTTGTCTCTTGCATATTTTGAGCACCTGTCAAAACCATGTAGAAGAACAACTGGAGTTTCCTTGCTCTGCACCATTGGCTTCACACAACTACTCATGATGGGATTTTCTGAGAACCTAACCTAATTAAATCAGACAGTTATATGAATGTGAGGCACACTGGTTGGTACTCTAAGCAAATGTGGCAGGTAAGAAGCATCATAGTGGAACAAACAGTGAAACCGAATTCATGAATGGACCAATTCTTATGACTTTAGTATCCATAAACAAAAACCAGAATCTGTGTTGAAAGTTATTTCAATACTTTCTGAAGCTTTTAATTGACTGCATAACACTGTGTCCATGAAAAAATTTAGAGAAAAATCTACTACATTCATAGGCTTAGAAAGTTAGGACTAGTTACAAGTTTTAAACAGAGGAAATCAGAGATCTCAGCTAGTGAATGAAGATAATTTTCTAATGCAAAATACATTGATAATGTGTCACACAACAAATTATTTAATAAAAGACACATTCTAGAAGCACATACATTTTTCAGTCCTGGCCAAGAAGAAACTCCGGAGTGTGTCGAAGGACCCACAAAATCATGAATTAATCACAAATAACATTAAAAACTCCAAAAAACAGAACACAGCAGTGTCAAACCGAGCATTAGGGACGAAATCCAAAGAAATGCAAACCCATCCAATCTCCTCCACCTCTCCAATATAATTCCACCCAACAAGTTTTCGTTGCAAAAACCATTAGAAACTAAAGCAAATCTCATATCCAAAAAAAAAAATACCAGAAAGCTTACCTTTATTAAAAAATCAAAATAAAAAATGCAAAAAACCAAAGAAAAAATGGGTTTAAGCCAATCTTCACAACAAATTTTGATTTTTCTTTTCCAAAGAGGTGTTCACACATCACAATTAGCACTGACAGTGCCCAAAACATGATTGCTTGTTCAGAAAATTGTGGGAAACTAAAAGAAATAAAATCTTTCCAAATGTCAACACTTTGTTTACAAAAGCTTTGATACATAACTTGTTTTCCAGAAGCATAGATACCCTTTTAACTTTACACAACAAAGATGCAAAAACAGTACGCAGAATACCAAAGGAAGAGGCAAGGAACTGAAGAAAGTAAAAAGATGAAATATTTACAGGCACAGGTAGCCTCTGAATCCGCATGGCGAATTTTCTGGCAAAAGGGTCTTGAATGGTGTGCATTTCTCTGGGGAGAAAGGAAGGGAAGGCATCAGCAGCAACAACCCGTTGAGAAGAGATTTTGGTATTGCATCTGAGTGGCAAAGACAATGCCGCAGAAGAACCAGTAGACACAGAGAAAAACATGCTGGGTGGGTGCAGTGAAGAAGATGGTGAAACGGTGTCGTATCTTATGGTATGCAACAGTCACTCACACAGTGTCAGACATGCAGAGTTTGTTTTTAGAGTGGTGTAAGTGGTGCGAGTACGTGTTAAAAGGTGGTGGCTCATGTGGGGTGGTGTTTAGGGTAAAGTGTCTTAGGGTAGGTACCCTTGTAAGAGGTAGCTACTTATTAAGATACTTCTCCACCTTCTTCCAACTCAACATCAAACAACAGTGTTGTGTCAATATTGATAATTATTACTATTATTGTGCAGTAAACTAAGTCCCATCTACCCCGTTTCTGCTCAAATGTGTCTTTTGTCTGCATTTAATGACACATGATGCAATGCCAGAAAACTTGTGTTGTGTTTGTGTACATAAAGCTTTTAGTTTGGAAACATATTCACACTGTTATCATTTACAACTACTTTTGAGCATACTGTTGAAGAAAATGCATAGAGAAAGTGAAAAATGATGTAATAGTTTGTGTTAGTGTTAACCAACCTTCACATGTAGCAAGGAAAAGTACCAAGTTTAAAGAACATTTGTGTTTGATTTTTTGTATGGTACATGTGAGATTATGTAGTGCTCTATTTCACTAATAGTTAATGTTTTTTAATGATTTACACAAAGATTTTTCATTAAATTATATATATATATATATATATATATATATATATTTTCAGGTAACGCTATGAAAAATATTACTCAAAACATTCAAAACTATTTTAAAGATTGGATGGATTTTTTTTATGATTTTCCATATCCAAATTATATGTTTGTTTTCTTTTTTTTTTATCCAAATTGTGTAGAAGAATGCGTGTTATACTTCTTCTATCAAATATATATTTATAAATATTATAATAAATTTATTTTTAGATCTTACACATTAATTATTAATAAATGATTTTTATTATTTTTATTAATTTTTAAACAATGATTATTATTTATTTTTTTTATGTGTCGATGTTTTTTTTTCCTGTATATATAATTAATCTATAAATGTCTGAAAACAAAAGACAAACTAAAAATAATGAGTTTTTGAGAATAAAAAGAGATGTAAGGCAATTAAAATGTTTTATAGAGAGTATTTGTACCTTACCACATTTCACTGTTGTTTGGCATGTTTGATGTAAAAAAAGGATACAAAGATAGTAAGGAATTAAAGAAGTAAATGAATCCTGTGATTTGTTATAGTAACAAGTGCTTGTGGTGGTGTCAGATTAAATAAATATCATAGCAGTACTTCAACTTCTGTAGCTCATCTCATCTTTCTCTTTTTGGAGAATAATACTTATTCAATATTATAACATCGTCTACGTGATTAATTCATAATAATATTTATAATTATTATTATTAATTATAAAATAATTTTAAATCAATTAAAATCACACGTAAATAATATTGAAATATTATTAAAAAAAGTTATGTTACTATGATTATCCTTTCTGCAAAAACAAATCAAATCGTCGTATCCAAGTCAAGTACATGCTTATTTATTTCTTTTATAGGATAAAAATACTATTCATATCAAGTCTTACTCTCCAAGCATCAGATCCCTAAAAAATCACTAAAAATATCTTGTACTTCTTACATTTTACACGCCAAATTCAAATTTATATTTCTTTCAACTTTTCATATATATTTTACTTTTTAATTTTTATAAATAAATTAATCTAATCTTTTTCAATTTAATGATGCTAACTTTTCTATTTATTAAATGATGTTAACTTTTTTATCATACATGTCAATCGGTCCAAACATATTTCAAATTAGTATAAGTAAACACTTTAAAAATTAATTTGAAATACCAGTTGACAAAAAAAAATTAGTACATTCAATTTTATTAAAAAATTATAACACTAAGTTATGTTTTAAAATTTGAAACTGAATCAAATTACAATTTTACTTGAAAGAAATTATAAGACAAAACATATTTTAAACATTTTGTTCTTTTATAGGATGAAAAACTATTCATCTCAAGTGTTAGTTTTCAAGTCTGAGATTCCTCACAAATGTAGTAAGAATAAGTGGCATCGGGAATCCAGTTTTTATTAAATGAAAAGAAAAAACTTACAATTTTTTTATTATAAAAATTTGAGTTAAAGATAACTTTAAATCTCTTACTACACAGCTTTCAAGTTTTAACCTACTCTCTTCTCCTGTTCGAGAAATTCAAGACTACTGTTTATGTCTGCCGAATTATTGAATTTTATATGATTTTGGTTTGTCTTACATTATGGTTTGAAATAAATATTCTATGGTAATTTTTTTTTAAAGTAAATAAGAGAAAAGAAAATATAACAATGTTTTTACATTTTTTTTATAATGTATTTATTTTCGTTTAAATATTTTAAGTCGTTATTTTCCTTTTTTTTTAATTTTTCCAACTAATGCTTTGTTCGTTTGATAAGATTTGGGAGAGATGATTTAAATGGATTTGAGTAGATTTGAAGGTAATTTTTTTTGTTATTTTTTTGAGTGGATTTGTGGGTAATTGAAAGTAGACTTGAGGGTAAAGTTTGTGAAAATTAGGATAAGATTTGATTGATGTGATAAATTTAAAAAATTAGTTTAATTAGTAAAAATTAAAGATTACCAAAATACCCCTAGTTATTAAAATAATATAAAATATAAGATAAAATTTAAAAATAAAACAAAAATATAAGATAAAATTTTAAAATAAAACAAAAATATTTTCTACTTTTATTTTGATAAACCATTGAAATCATCCTAGCAAGAGTTATTATGCTTTTTTTTTCACATGTCTTGATCATTATCCTTTTTAAGGTTTCATTTCACTAAAAAAAATGTGCTAAACCATAGATCTAACCATAGATCTAAACCAAAGATTTTATATTAAACAAACTAGTAATGCTTTCATAACTTGCTTTTTCATTCGGATAATGATATTAAGACAACATTTTTTTAACAATATTTGAACATCATATACGTGTCATTCTGTGATTGGTTCATGGTAGTGTTTATGATTATTATTATTATTATTGATTGTGGAGTAATTTTGAACCAATCACAGAATGACACGTAGACGATGTTCAAATGTTGTTAAAAAAATGTTGTCTAAGTATCATTATCCTTTTCATAAACACCTCGTGTTAAAAAGTACTAAGAGTTTAATAATTTTACAGCAAGTTTTAGGATTTTATCATTAAGGAACTAAGAATTTAATAGATTAAAAGTATATATAAAAGCATTATAATGAAATTTATATTGAGATTTAATGATTATTGAGTTGAGTTGAAAATATCTAAACTCAGTTATCTTTTTTATATTATGACCAACCAATATGCAAGTTCTTTTAAAAATTATAAAAAAATTCTTATTAGTAATGTTAGGACATTTACATCAATTTTCATTTCAAATTATTCTTAAGTCATTATTAACAAACACATTAATATTGTCTAGACGAGTATAAATCTTTGAGACAACTTGACTTACAAAATATATTACATCATTTATTACATAAGAATGTTAATAATATTATGATTTTAGTTTTGTTCCAAATTATTTTGTTTAGTTATGAAGTTTTATGATTTTATTTTTGTTCCAAATTATTTTGTTTAGTTGTGAAGTTTGGTATCAGGTCTATGTAGTAATGTCTAATTAAAGATCACTATGTTTTAAAGATAGTCCAACTTAACTTTTTATTAGTAAGTAAAATCATTAGGCATTAAGATGAGTATAAACAAATAAAAAAAATGTATTCACTAGTATAGTAAAGAGGTTTTACATTGGTTTTTTTTAGCATATTAGACTAGTTTTTTATTTGATGTTATATATAACGATGTAAAAGATGAAGACATATTACATTAGTTCTTGAACATATGTAATGTCATGTAGTATAACATTTGTTAAACTAGAACCTATTTGATAAAAAAAGGTCATTCAAGCTGGAAAAATAGATATTACATCTTGTTCGTAGGAACTGATGTAATATCCTTTGTTTTATTTTAAAAAAAAGTAGTAGATATTATATCGGTTATGGTCACAATTGATGTAGTATGTACTACTTCTTCCTTTTTTTTTAAATAAAACGTTGATTTCTAGCTTCTAAACCATAACCTACAAATTTACACAAGTTCTAGATTGCATACAATTGAAATACTTGATGTTGTGTAATCATACTTAAACATCAATACTTGTCATAAGGTACAATAAAGTACTAAAGGCTATCAAAACTATTATGCTAAAGGTTAAGGCCAGAAAATACTTAAACATCCAAATGAAAAACTCCTAATGGCTATGAAAACTAATTTTTACACCAAAAAAATTATTTTGTCCATTCCATGCGAATTTCTTTAAGTATGTCTGTGCCTAATGGTTCAACACCCTTTGTTAGATATATTAGATTATTAAATATCTTATCTTTATCTTTTATCTTTAATTACATTGTTATTATTCTTTATTTGTGTTTTTTAGTTAGTCCATATTTCTTCTATTATAAACACAGTACCTTATGTGTATATTCAACATAAGGGAGACTAATCACATACATATGTTAAAACAAGACAAGCTTGTCCATAGAACATCTAGTTTTGTCTTTAAAAACTAATGTTAAGTTTCCTATGTCATTGTCTGAAAGAATTTCTATTTACTTATCTTATAAACCCAACATCTAAACATAGTTCACTTATGTATATTTTCATTATAAACCATTAGATGCTGCTTTGCAAAAATATTTTGAAAGCACTATTCATCTCCTCCCCCTCCCTTTAGTGTTTTCTTGTGTACTTCAACTGCTGTACATGGGACATGTTATGATATGTAAAATGAGTTTACTATGACAAATATTTTGGTGTCATAGGTTTGAGAGCCATAGAAAATGTGCTCTTTCTATGACATTGCGAAACTTGTCATAGTAAGACCGACTTACTATGTCAAGTATTTGAGTAATAGTAATAGGAAATCCATTTTACTATGACCCATTTTTGAAAACCTATCATCATAGTAAGTTCACCTTACTACGACATTTTTTTAAAAACCTGTTAATAAGCTCATCCTACCATGACACATTTTCTAAAACTTGTCATAGTACCTTGAGCTTAGTATGACATATTTTTTATTACTTGTCATAGTAAATCTAGCTTACTATGACACATTTTCGAAAATTTGGTATCTTAAGTCCAACTTAGTATGACAGGTATTTTGACACTTGTTATAGTAAGTTGACCTATTATATAGGTACAACTAGGTCAGGTATAGTACCTTTAAAGTTACTATGACAACTAATTCAAAATTTGTCATAGTACCTTAGTTTTTTTGTTTTTTTGTTTACAATTTTCTTCTCCATTCAATTTACTTGCAAATCCCAAACAATTCATATCACCAGATCAAAAAATTCCTAAGCAAATCAATTCATACAGTTAAGTTGTCCAACAAACTTTAAAACATGAAATTGTATATACAATAACCTACAACCTTGACAACTTTTACAAATACTCTCAAAAGATTACAAAGCACTATAAGCCTAAGATATTTTTAAAAGTTATCACCAACACTCAAAAGAAAGAATGTTGAGACAAAATTAGAATTCTAGCAATCCAAGTTTTGAAGCTTATCAAATAACACTCAACGAAATACTGCTTATAGAGAAAATCGTCTAAGAAAGAAAATGTTTTTCAAACATATAATCTAATAAACAACATAAGTAACAAACAACGTCTGAATGTATAAAAGGTCAACTAGCCATAAAAAGTGTCTTACTAAGAGAAACATCTCTTTGTGACTCAAAAAACGTCTTTATCTAAGTAGAAATCTTATGAAACTTATATGCTAAACAATATTTTGAAAAACATACGAAAACATTTATTCAATATAATGACTAAGGAAAATGTATAAAGCAGTACTCATATTAGTGTTAAACGATAGGGAACCTCTAACAAGGGTATCATAACATCTAAGCATGTTCTAAATGTTAAAAATTATTTAAAGCAATAACGTCTAAATAAAAAATACTTAATAACGTTTGAAGCCTAGTATATAAATAACGTTTTCTAGATCAAGCTGTCTACATGAATTAGAAAAGAATAAACAACGTCTGAAATAAAACACCTCTCTTTAAAATCATCTAATAGATTATATGAGCAAAACATGTTAGTGTCTCATAAAAACAAAAGTCTATCTCTTGTATAACACTTAGGCTAAAAGAATTTTTTATTCAACACAATGTTACAACAAACATAGATTTTTAACATAAAATATTGTCTAATGAATGTCAGCTAAACGCTATAGCCATTGAAAAAACATCTTGTGTTTATACCATTTGATAATTATACATGTTATATGTCTTACCAAATGATGCATTTATGAATGAAATGACAAATGATAAAATGTCTTGAACCCGCTACACTATCTAATGTTTATCAACATTCAAAACATTTAATGCAATGGTAAAGTACTTCAATACTTGTATACTTTGTTTCTTGATATTTATGCAGAAGATCAATAAAGTATAAATATATGATCATAATCACTACATCCAAGAAAAAGACGTCGTGATAGAAGAAGAACATTATGAAAATGTTTCCCTTGAAGTCATTTGTTCTGTGACATCGTATAAGATCAAGTTTTTCTTAACGCTATGAGAAAAAGCTCTGACCCCTTACAAAGTAAACTAAAGTCTGACTCCCCAACTAAAGGCTACTTGCTCTCTTGAAATTAACTTAATGTCCAATAATCATCTTTCAAGATAGCATATATAAAGAAAATCAACTAAAGAGAAGAGGTTGATGGTTGAAGCATAAAAATAGAAGAGGTGAAAAATAGAAGAAGAAAATAGAAGAAGAAAAAGCGAAAGGGTATGCTCAAGAAAGATCATCATTTATCAACTCTACCTCATCTCAAAGCTTACATTGTCTCATACTCTTCAACTCAACAAATATTATGAAAGTAAGCTCAAACAAAATAAAATGTGAAGAGAAAGCTATCATCATATCTAGTCTTCTACTATACCTTCAAGTCTACAACGTATAATGCTTCTAGAATGAAAGGAAGAAAAAGAAGAAAAGAGAAGCATAAAAAAGAAAAAAGAAAAGAGAAAGAAGAAAAAAGAAGAAAAGAGAAAGAAGAAAAGAGAGAAAGAACTTCATGAGCTTATATCGTCTAATGCTTTTAACCATAAGAAAAGGAACCTCATGAGTTCACAATTTTTTTTATATTGTATTAATCCTCTCCATGAGAGCTTACACAATCTGTAATTATAATAAAACACTAGTTGTGTTTGTATTGAAACATTTGTCCTAAATTTGTGTACTAGTCATGTTAGACTAGGAAACCAAGAGTAGTTGAGAATACTTGGGGATCATGAGTGGTTATAATACTCAATAGCCAAGGGTGGGTAAATTCGGACTAGTCGTGTTAACTAGGTGAACCAAGAGTGGATAAACTCGGACCAGTCATGTTGACTAGGTGAACCAGGAGTGGGTAAACTCGGACCAAGACTGTTTTTAAAAACATTGAAAATTCAAAAAAAAAATCAAAAATTCAAAAAACTACAAATTCACATATTTAACACGGTTTTTACCGTATTAATGGAAAAAAGAAATCTAATTACATTAATTTATCACAAATTAAGATCTAATTAAGTTAATTTTTTCACAAATCAAAGATAAAATTGAAGGACCAAGACATTTGTGGACTAGAAGAGGGACAAAATAACTAATTAAAACTATTTTCTTTAAAGGGAAAGTAAAGAGAGAAAAAATAGAAGAAAAGAAAACTAAATAGTCCTAGGGTTCATTATTCCTAAATCATCAACTTCGACAAGTAAGGATAACTTATATCGTACAAACATTCAACCGAGATAATAAAGTTGAACCATTTTTAAGTTAACCTATATTTAAAGAAAGTATACCAAGATAGGTTAAGAAAGACTAATACTTGAAATAAAGGAAAATAAGAACGTACTCTTAAACTATGGACAATAATTACAGAAACTGAAGGAAAACCAGTATTCTACTTCTCTTCAACTATGGACAACGGGAATGTAGAGATACAATTTTTTTTCTAATTTGTTTATCAAATATTTGCTCATTTTTGTCTGATAAATTGAGACTTTGTCATTTTTATCTTTGATATTGTAGTGACTGATATTTTGAACCAGAACAAGCATTGGATATATATTTCATGGTACAAATTGCAGTTTGAAAGTTGAAATATTCACAAAAGCCTGCAATAACAAAAATGAATATATTTCAATAACAATATTATAACCAAGTTCCTGCTTTATTTCTTCTTCCACACCCTTTTTGCCTTCTCTTTTTTCACACTAATGAACAAAGAGAATGCTTCTTCTTTGCATTGGGCACTCTTTCACCAACTTTTGTGTGCTGCCCAATTATTCCTTGGCAGTGTGAGAACTGCTTCTGTGCCCTGATGATGCCATCAGAACACCAACAGCCACGATAAACATAAACAGCATGCTCCCTAGCAGAATATATGTTCTTCTTGATGATCTTCTATACTCCCCAAACAGAAGAACACCCCAAAAAGTGCTTACAAGTGGAAGTGCCTGTTTGATCAACACACATTGTTCAAATGGTGAAATGATTCAAATTTGGTGGTTCTTGGCTGGTTTTTACTTTCATTTTGAGTTGTTATACTTATGATTAACAAAGTGATGAATACTTTTTTTAAGAGTTTAAAGCTGATGTACTGCAAGTATAAAGATTTTATCATGCAAAACAATTATATGATTCAATGACAATGTAAACAACTTTTACAGTGTCACTGCATTTCAATCAAATTCCTTTTTTTTTTCAAAGAAGTAATGAGATTAACCTGGACAGCATCTGCCGCTGCGTATCCTGCAGCTTGACCACCCATAAATTGGAGGCCATTCCCAAAACCACAAAGGAGACCAGCCAACAAGGCCCAGATTCTTCCATCAGAGTCTGCCAAATAAGCCTTCAATGATGACTTTGGTAGGTTTAGGACAGGGTGGTAGAGGAAGGTGACGTTTAGAATTATGGCAATAACAAAACAAGAGATTGAAAAATAGAAGAAGGCAGTGTAAACTGTCAAATGGGGTATCCCTTTTGGCAAAGTATGCCACTGATCATTTGTTGCCAAGTTGAATGCTGGTGAGAACATAGAGAAGCAAAGTCCAGCAGAGAAAGTTAGAGCCAATCCAATCAAAGTGCTCTTCCCAAATACCTGAAGTAGAAGTTAGATATTAGGCCAAGGATTTGGTTTGTGGCAAGTGTATTATGTGCCATACAAGGTTGATTGGTAGAATGCATGACTAAGACATTAAACATATCAACAAGTATAGTTGCATGCCTTAATTGCTCTTCTTTCCTCAAGCTCTAAAAGGAAAACTGCAGTTCCTGCTTCAACATTGTCTGCAGAACTACTTCCCCTTTCGAGATCTTTCGATTTAACTGCAATAATATATGTTGAAAAGGTAGAATAAGTTGACATGTTTTCAGACAGAGAAATTCCCTTCACACATTGAACCATATGAGAGCTTCTTACCTAAATCACTTTCCTTTGAAGAGCTGCTGGCAGAAAACAAAAGGTTGCAGATAGAATTAGCAACACACTAATAAAGAAAGTTGACAAAATAACAATAATAGAGAATCAGTAAGGAGCATTAACCATAAAATTTAACTACTATTCATTTCTCAATATAAACTGTATTATCAGAAGCAAACAACACATACATGGCTGCTTCTTTATAATCACTTGTGTAATTGTTGAGCTTTGCTTTGTTATCAGAAGCATTGGATGAATGAACGGCAGAACCTAGAAAAACTGCAATCAAAAAGCAACCAACTCCTGGGAAAAGGATCTCAGCTTTGTTGATTTTGTCATCCAAAAAGTAATTCAGGGTTGTGCCTGTTACAATTGGAACAAAGTTCTAAAGTTCAGTAATGGAACAAGCTGAAAATCTTCACAGAAGTCAGAACTTATTAGTAGATAGCCTATGCACATATCATTGACTGTATTTTTTCTTGAACATTCAATTATATATGTAAACTTATTGACATAATGTAATTTGTATAACCAAACCATTTCAAATTGTTATAGTTATTGAACTATCTTGGAGTGGTTGTGTGATTGAATTACCTATAACAACAGTTATGCTGGCTGTGATCACTTCAGTAACTGATAGCCCAACAAAAGCAAATGCATATTGTGAGGATAGATTCCCTAGGCTAAGGACCACTCCACCTCCCATTGCAAAAAGAACTGAGGGCCAATTATCCTGCAAGTAATAACTTAATGGTAAGCCAAAGAAAAAAGAAAAAACACAACTGCATATGATGTTCAAAGCAAAACATGCTTTTAACTACAGATTGGTAAAATTAGATGTGGTAGATGGTACTAGAGTTTAAATTTAAATGAAGAAATTATTAGAAGATTCTGAAATAATGTTTAGGTGGGCAATCTTTAAACTTTACATCTAACAAGAAAAAATTCATTACATTGGTTATATGTGATGTAAATATTAGCAGAAATCGTGACAGTTCATTGTCACCTCAAAAATTTTCGTTCATATACTGGAATATTAAGCAAAATACTCCAACCATCCTTAGATTTTAGTGATCTTTCCTCATGTTCTCTTTAGTTAAAAGCTTGCATGTACATACTATCTTTTTGAAAAGGATTAGTGTATTTATTATCCAAATTATAAAGATGGATTCTGGATAAACTGGTACAAGCAGTGAAGGAAGAGTTTGCTATTATAATTGATCAACATTTTCCTGTTGAAATTGAAAAGCATATCAGTAGTGGACTGGAATTGTTTAATACTCGAAAATTGAGAAACCAAGTGTATAATTAAATCTTTGTAAAAAGAAAAATTGCACATTAAAAAAACTACACAGATGAATATTGAATTTAAGCGATGGATTCAATACCATCCATCGTTAAGCTTTTAAGATAAATCTGTGTTTATCCCTGAAAATCAGTCAATTTCCTTTTATTATAGAGTATACAAAACTCCATTAAATATTATCTCTTACTACTGACAGAATAAACTTCAATTCTAATTAGTGATAGGTACTACTCTTGTATCAAAGTTTTTTCTTCTTTTAAAATGAAGAGGACTAAAATTATCATTTTCAAAGTGTAGTTGCATAGGTCTAAAGACCAAAACGTAATCGACCCTTTATTCTATGATGGTAACAACAGCAAAAATACAATGAACATAGCCTCCATACCTGAGCAAGTTGAGCTAAGAAATTTGGCTCATCTGGTTTGCCCTTGCCTATCTCACCAAATGTAAAGGCAATGAGTAAAGCAGCAAAGAAATTGGTGATTGAGTAATCAAGGTAGGTATGCTGAGGAAGACGACCACGCCTCTCTAACATGGTCAAAAGTGCAGGCCATGTTCCCAAGAAGAAAAGAGCCAAGAACATGCATGCTATGGCTCCTCCTTTGCTCTCCACCAAATACATTTTCAACCCAGTAGTGCACAAACTGCTCTCAGATAATGAGGGAACCAAGGAGCAAAGGCCAGAGAACTCCTGAAAGTAGCATGAATTAGTCACTGTTCAGAAAAGTACAAGATGCTGAGCTATTGCTAAGCAATGAAAAAGGGGTCAGAAATTCATGCAATATGAGTAGGAGGTGAATCTTTTGAAACTGTTTGAAAATCACGGTCAAAAGCAAAGGAAAAACTGTGCAACAACAGCATATAAAGGGCTTAGAAGTTACTTCTGATAATGAAAAACTCAATTTGAATAGGTGTGAAAAAGAGAAGCATTAACTATACACTGTGCACATAAACGCAGCCACCAGGTGTTAGATCTGGCAGGGGGTAAATCTAGCAGAAGGGACAAGTTCCAACAATTTGGTGAACAAGGTTTGAATTCATAAAATGAGTGTCTTGTCTACATTTATTGTTGAGGGATCAGTGTTTCAATTAGGATTTAAAAAAAAAAAAAAAAAAACTGAAAATAGAGACTGATTATGAGGGCATCCATGATAAGTCATTGAAACCTTAACAAGTCAGCAGATCCTCTCGACTGATATGAAGAAAGGGGTAACTAGCCAAAAGACAAGTATATAAACGAGTAAAAATTCAGTTTTTAGTTAACCATGAAGCACCCAAATGGAATAAGAGAAATAAAAGACGAAGAATCTTCAGAAAGTCAAGCATGGAAATTCACATTGAATGGCCTAGAACTGAGAAAGGATCCAGCTACCTTGGAATCCATGGATCAGAAAGAAGAGGAAGTCACAATAGGAAAAGTCAAAAGATATCAGCCTTTGTGGTAGCTAATCAGCTATTAAATAAAAGGTCAAACAGTGATTACAAATCCACCCAGTTGCTTCCAGCCACACACAAAAAGCAATAGTGGGCCACCTGATAGAGAAATGTTTGAAACTTTGAAGCACTAAACATGCCAAACTTTCCTGGAAAATGGTTTCATAATCTCAAAAAACTATTGATGGGTGAGAATATTCCACCTCTGTTGATCTGCATTATTGGAAGTACTCACCAAGAACAGTACGGACTCTGAAAAATGAAAGAGAAAAGGAAGAGAGGTGGATGATTGTGTGAATGCAAATGGTCCTTTGTCACATACCAATGAAAAAAATATCTAATATAATGATGAGAACTTTGAATTGTGAGAAACACTTCATATAGATAGAGTGAACTGGAATCTTGGCACAGGATGATTTCAACTCTTCGGTCCTAATCCCAATTATTGCAGATTTTAATATTAATTAATGATTGTTTGCTTTGATTGGATGAAGAATTATACATTGTGTTTATGCTTTTTCTTTTGATAAAAACCTCAAAAGTAATGGGTGGGCTGTGGTGGGAAATTCGAGAGATACTTTCTCCGAATCGGATCTCTGAGATTCCATTCGAATCTTACTTTTGAAACATCTTATCTATAATCACTGCTAATTAAGATTATTTTCATACATACTTGTTAAAAATCAATGTAAATTAAGATTCTGTTAATACATATGCATGGTAATTGAGAATAACAAGAAGGAAAGTTATTAACGTTGATACATGCAATAAATTTTTAAATTATCAATTAACTAAAAGATATCTTAAATGTGATTCTTAAAGAAATCTAGTTCTATAAATAAAATTGATATCAATATAAAGCAATACACCTTCTTTCTGTCCTAGCATATAAAACTCCCTTAATTAATTCACATCTTTTATAAAATAGGTAAATTTATTTTTGACACAAAATTTGTTAAGGTTGTGTATTGTTTTAAATCAACCATCGCCAATCCTTTTTTCAAGTAATTAATTAATGTGTGGAGAAAAATAATAATTATATAATTTGTGACTATTCATCTTTTTAAAAAAAAAAGAGAAAAAAAAGTTGTATTGATGAGTAGTATTAACTATTTTTTTTAAAATAAATAATTCAACACCACAGAAAAAACAAAATATGAAAAGAGACAAATCTTTAGAGTTGGTTTTCTAGGATTACCTTAGAGTTTGATGATTATTTTCTATCTCAGGATTTATCTTCTAACTTGGGGTTTTTCTATCCCAGTGCCTAACTGAAGGTTGGTTTCCTAATTTAGGTTTAGGGTTTTCTAACTTAGTGTTTTCTATCTTAAGGTTGTTTGCTTCCTTAACCTAGATGTTTTATCCTATTTGGTTTGCTAAGTGTTTTTCTAGTTTGGAGTTAGCTTTCCATACACAAAGATTTCTTCGTTTCATGTTATTTAGTTAAACTTCAAAACCAAGACCAGGGTTTCTATTAGACGAGCTTGTCTTATCCTGATACATGGAACTATAGATTGCAGGACGACAGATCATCCATGGTGCTCCTTTAATGCCCACCCACACATTGGTGGCAATTGATGAAGTTAGAGACCCCACGCTCAAGTGTCTATGCCAACTTTTGAAATATAATTTGTGGGGGAGGCCTTAGGCTCATTTATAGCTTAGGCTAAGGCTATGATCATTCCATATTTTGGCCCACCAATGGTATTATATTGTTATTCTTAGTATTTTTATGTTCAAGTTATAAATAAATTATTCATAATTTTTATAAAGGTTTCTTTCAGTTCTGTTATCCTAACAAAAAGCCAATGGCTTAACTTGTGAACCATGAAGATGATGAGGCAACAGAAAAGGATGATCCTCTAGCCAAGTTGATGAAAAAATTACACAGGTTGAATAAATGACCGGTAGAGTTGGAGTGGCAGTTAAGAGTGCATTTGGCCTCCAATGTCATATGTCATTGTATATTACTTTAAATGATGCACTGGAGGTCGTTGGTAGAGAAAGAATGTTAAACATTTCAGTCAGACAACTATGGTGCATATAAGATTTTTAATTGTCTTTCCCTTTTTAAATATTCAAATACTTACTTTTTAGTATATATATATATATATATATATATATATATATACACACACACACACACACTTAACTTGTTATAGGTACATGGATATTGTCATAGTTGACCAAGGTTGGGTAACAATGTATGGCTTTCTTGAATCTCAGGCCATTCAACCATCTGGAAACACAATAGAAAACAAGCAAGCATATATCCAAACATGGATGATTGAGTCTAAAAGAGAGTTGCATATCGCGTCATACATTGATGGGTATGTGTTACTCAATATTGTACACTTTTATCAACATTTAATTAATCGACTCACTATTTTTTATTCATGATAGAGGTCATTGTCAAGTGATGGTGATCATACCAAGACAAGTCCAAGTTGTATGGTTTTGTTCCTGCATAGGAAGATGAAACCTGACTTGAAATGATTGTTACAAACGTAAGTATTACATTCTTTCATATCAATTCATTATGATATTAATATATTAACTTATGTTTCAAATGATTGAAATTGGTTTAGAGTTGTAGGTAGGCCCAGAGCATAACAAATTGAAATAATCTATCCAAAGGTTCGCCTTCATTGATTTTTAACTTATTAATTTTCGTATGTGAAATTTAGACCATCATATTTGACTATTTTCTTTGTCATGTTTAGCATAACAAGCAGACATATTATTGGGCATGCGAGTTCTACATAATGTCATGGATGAAGACGGTCATCCGAGCAGGAATCAAAGATGATTAGACTGAGGTAATAATTTAGCTTTGAAATCTTACAAATCACATTCAACTTTGACCATTAGAATAAAAAAAATAATCAATTTTCTTGCTTTTGCAACAGTTCAATAATCCATCTGCATTAACAGATGCCATAATCAGGAAGTTAAGGCAAGAATAGGCAGCATATCTTTTGGAGATATGGAGTTAGGCTAGAATAATTTACTTTCAATTCTTTTTGTTTTGATATTGATAGCTTTAGTTTTTAGTTTTATTTGTCATAGCTTTAGTTGTAGTTTGAATTTTGAATAGATGAATTCTGGATATATCAAATTAAAAAAAATTGGTTTTCTGATTTTTAGGTGTGGTAAATTGAAAAAATGAAGCTTTTATAAAAAAAGATACTAAAAAGATGTCGGACGTTGCACTACTCGACGTTAATAGATGTTAATTGACGTCAAAAAATGCACATTACGACGTAAAATCCCTTACAATGCCCACTCTAGGGGAAAATTTTCGCTAAGAGAGAAGGTGTGGCTCAGCGATATTGACGTCGGTGTTCCCATATTCAGACGTCAAATATCCCCTTTCAATTTTACAGAAACCATCCTCTAGATCTCAGCTTAGCATGAAGGGGATTGCGTTGGGCGCCTTATTACATCGTTGTGCATAGTTTTCCGATGTCAATCGACGTCAGTGATATTTTCCAATGTCAAATTAACGTCTCTCGATATGACGTCGGTCTGTGCTTGGATGTTAAAATCCGAAAAACACCGACATCAAAGCTTTTTTTTGCATTAGTGATTATTATAATTATTTAATATATTTTATGAAGCTTGTATAAATAAATTGTCATACATTATGGAATATAACAAATGATGAATGAATGAATTAGGCTTTAAGAGTTATCTTCCTTATTTCAAGCTTATGTGACCCATAAATTATATTTACGTATTATATTATCTGTTGATATGAAATTGATATAGTTGGATAAACTACAATTGTGAGCCTATGAAAAAGTTTAAGTGTAAAAAAATATAAAAAATAAAGAGAAATGATTATAACAGTAATAAAATTGTATGTGTGTGTGTGTAATATTTAAGAAAGTGATATTATATGATCTCATCTCACATTAGATGGAAAACTAGATTATAATTATTGAGAGTTGTTGAATATTACTCATTTAAAAGTTTATAATATTCAAAGTTTTGTTGAACTAGGTTTACTAAACAAGGTTAATGAAGAAAATCAAAGGAAGGATCAATTGACATTATTGCAAATCTAATAAAGAGTAGAGTGTTTTACTTTTAGTAAAATTTCTAATTGAAAAACTGCAAAGATAATGTCTGAGACACTTTAAAGTTATTATGTAAAGGAAAAGAGAAAGAACAAAAGTCAAAGTTGAAGCCCTTGCGAAGAAACTACTAAGAAAGGTGAGATATTTAACTCAAAAAGTGTTGAACAACAATTTACTAGTATTATCAATCTCATTAATAAAGTGAGAACAAATGTAAAGGATATTTCTTACAAGGTTGTGGGAATATTTTACGTACTTATCAAGTCAAATATCATAATGTGGTGACTATGATAATAAAGTCTCATCGCCAAAGCACTATGCTAGTAGTATAGTTATAGGTAAGTGTTGAAGGTCATGTAAGAAGAATATCATACAAAATATAAATGAATAAGCATTGAAGAGTTATGTCAATTTCAATGATATTATGCTCTGAGTCTTCATCATAACCTACTAAACATGTGACAACTATCAAATAAGGCTACAATATGGAGATTTGTCATCAATGTTGCAAATTAATTGAAAAGAACATAAAGTACTAAAGTTAAAGTAACTCCAAATAGCCTATTCTCTATGAAAATTCAACATGAAAAGTATCCTTGTTTGAGTTCTATCATATCAAATGATGATTGGTTATGGCATATGGCTTTTGGACACTTTCATTTTTTTTGTGTTGAATTTTTCATATCAAAAAAGAATATGTTTCTAGCTTACTTATTATAAATGTTCCCAATAATGTGTGTGAGACTTGTCAATTGGAATAAGAGTAATGGATCATTTCCTACAAAAATGTTGGGGAGAGTAAAGAGAATATTAGAGATTGTACACTCACATGTATGCAAAGTTATGATTCTAACTCATGGTGGTGATAGTTATTTCATTACCTTCATTGAAGATTTTGTTAGAAAGACATGAATATGCTTCTTAAAGCAAAAATCAAAAGCTTGTGATACCTTCAAGACATTTATGAAAAATAAAGTGGTTAAAAAATTAAAGCTTTGAGAATAATAGATACCAATAATATATTAGTTGTACATACTTCTTTGAGCAACGCAATATCCAACATCAAATAACAACAAATATTCTAATCAACATAATGGAGTCGCAAAAAGGGAAAATTAGATAAGCATGGACATGGTGAGATGTATGTTGAAGGTTAAATATATGTCTGTAAAATTATGGGCATAAGTTGTTAATAATTGTTCATGATAAAAAAGCTTGAAGAAGCTTGGACTAGAAGGATACCATCAATTCAACATCTTGAAATTTTTTGTTGTATATCTCTATGTCTTTGTAACAAAACAACTAAGAAAGAAACTTGATAATGAAGGAGAGAAATGTGTGTTTATTGGATATTGCACATATTCAAAAACATCCAATCTATACAATCTAGAACAAAGTGATTATTAGTCAAGGTGTGACATTTGGTGAAGAATGAATATAGGAATAGACGTTAAAAGTCCAAAATAGTCAATGATGATTCAAAGAATTTATGTTAAGTAAAACAAATATAATCGACTCTTAATGAGTTAGAGACATCTAGAACACTATAAAAGCAACACAAAAAGGCCTAACAAACTGGGAGATTATGTTGTGAGTAGATAATGACCCTTTTAATAAAGAAATTACCAATTTTGCTTTATTTGAAAATTGTGAGCGAATAACTTTTGAAGAAGCTACAAAATATCATACTTTATATATAAAGTTTATTGAACATGAATACACTTTAATTGTAATCATTTATGTTTACGATTTAATCTTTAGTAGAAATGATCTCAAAATGGCTATAGAGTTCCGAGAGGCTTTAACAAGGAATTTTGAAATTATTATTCAAGGGATGTGTGTTTCATCTCTTGTAGTTTTAAAAGAGGTGGTTTATCATTTTTTGCAAGTTTTTACAGAGAATATGTGTTTTTATCTCGACTATGACTTTTCATGTTTCACTTGTGATTAGTGGTTGTAATAATCAAGTTCAAAATAGTAATTTGTTATCACTTTGATTAAAGTGATTGCAACTAGATGTAAGATCTGTTTTGGTCTAAACCAGTATAAAAAAATTGTCTTTTTCTATTCTTTACTTTTTTTATTATGCTACTACAAAGAAAAAGAATTGATTTTTACATAATTTCCAAAGGTTTGAATACTCTTATGTTTGCTATTACACTTATATACAAACTTAAGGTTACTAAAAGTAAGTTTTGAATAACTGAAAAGTTTTAAAAATTAAAACTTTAACTGCAAATCAATTCAATGCCCTCTAATCTTGGTTTGTTCAATCTTCCCTTTTATTTAAAAAAAAAATACATTATAACAACTAGTTATTCTGTCACATCCCAATAATATACGACATGCATATATAATCTAGACGTCACCCATTATAATAAAGGAAAGCAGTTAGAGAAGTATTTGAAATATTAGGATTACAGTCATCCTTGAAAACAACTGAAAAATTGAAAACTAGTGTATTAAAGTTTCTCCCTGGAAATTACAAAGAATTTAAAACTTTAAATGCACTAAAGTTCTTCAAAATAATATGAGTTCATGGAAATAAAAGCTAGCAAATCTAAGTTGCAGCACTGCCGTCCCCATCAAGAGCTATTTCCAAAGTATCATCCTCGCCATCTACTCCCACCCAAGTGGATGATCATCGCAAAAGGAAACACATACAACATGGCATAAACACAAGCAAGCAAGGGTGAGCTAATTATATAAAAAGCATGCATCATGTTAAGCATAGAATCTACAAGAGTTATTCTTAAATCAAAATAGATTAAGACAAATATCCTAACATGTTGAACACTAGACTTGAGTCGTTTGGACTTTAGAATGAGAGTCGAGTTATGGCGGGTCATGCACCCGTGGTGGCTTATGAAACTTGGGTTCCCCACCCTGCCACACTCACAAGGTTAGTCCGTTCCACGCCTTGGAGCATATTGGAAGCCTCCGAGACTAAGACCTCCTACTACTCCTCACCACATGGTCCATTCCTCTTTATGTGAGAAGAAAGGCCATTAGAGCGTCAAGAAAACCCCCAAGACTGAGCTCCTACTTTCATTCTAAAATACTAAGAATCTCACCGAGAGATTCTACACAAATGGAACTTGGTTTACCACTTGGATCGTACTTTCATCACTTTGTAATCATATACTTTTTGCCACAATCAATATATACATAATCTCAACAATACACATTTCTTATCGATCACAAAATATATAACACAAATCTTATTACTTTTCATAATTATCATTACCAAAATATATACATAAAATCACCCATTTCAAAACCTTCAAATAACAATAAAATTATTCAGTTTAATAATTTAAACTCCAAAACATCTAGAATATACTAACCTCCTGTGGCTTACCACCCATATCACTAAACATGACCAAGATAATATATATATATATATATATATATATATATATATATATATAGTATTAACTTACCAAACTCCCAACCTCTTATATATATATTTATATAAATATAATACGCAACTCCCTCCTTTTTCAATGTATAAATATATACCTATATCTATATTATATTAATATAATATATTATCATACCTTCTTTATAAAATACGTACTATATTTATATAATATATAAACCCTTTAACATCAATTTCCTAACACCAACTACTTCCATATATTAAACCACCCCTTCCACAATTTCTTACTTTATTTTTCTTTATTCCCTCCACATTACTCATTGCTTTACGGATATAGCTCATTCCCCCTTCCTACCTATATTTTTTTTTTCTTTCTTCTCTCTATGGGACCCATGTGGGTCCTCAAAAGCTATCAATATTCATTCTCTCACTTAAATCACCTCCCCAGGAAGTAGCTCTCTCATGCACAAAAAAAACTCCTCCTATCACCCATCATTTCAATCACGATAATCCCCCATACATACATATATCTATTGCATGCTCTTTATAAAAAGGGTCCCGATATTTAGACACCAAAATTTTGACACCATTTTAACACTGTCACGTGTCACGATTTGATTGGTTGTTTTTTAATTAAAATTTGACATCAGGTTTAGGGGAGGTTTCAGAAATGTGTGCTTACAGAAATGCCCTTGTCCCGTTCCATTTGAAATGAACATTCTCTCTCCTGTTTCAGAAGTCTGGGTTTCGTTCTCGGTCTCGCTCTCGGTCTCGCTCACCCTCTCATTGTCGTTGTCGGTCTGGGTGTCGCTCTCACTATCGTTTTGAGCAACATCGTCGTCTTTCTTGAGTTTATTGTGTGAAATGGCAAGTTACGGTAACCATGGTTCTTCAACCAGTAAGGTAAAAGGGTTCTTCCTCTATTTCTATTTGGACTTTGGGTTCTTCCTCTATATTTTATGTTGTTTTCTTTTTAGGGCTTTTATGTTTTGGTTATTTTTTTGTCGTTGATGTAAGAAAATGTAATTGCAAAACTTAAAAGGAAGGTTGTTGTGTTGGAGGCAGAGTTGGCCGAAGAGAAAGCTAGAAGAAGAATACCAGAGGATGGTGGACAGGATGTGCCACGTGCAGAACCGTGCATGAACAGTGAATTTGATACCCCGGGAGGCATGTCTACCAATCCTCCTCCATTGAAGACGTATGTCAGGATGTGGTCACGAAGGCGATACAGGAGCAGAGCACTTAGGACTCCATACACTGGATTGCTTAGAATTAAAAACGAGTGATATTTATATAGATTTCTTAAGAGAATGTAATACAAAATTGTACTTAGATGAACAAATGTTTGTAATTTGGGATATATTTTGTTCAATGATATAAAAGATGTTTCTTTACTTGCGTTACATATATTACTGTTAATTGAATTGTCTTTGTCATTGTCATTGTGAAATGACCTTTTGTTTGGATGGTTAATGAATAAAACTGGTCACATTGATTTACTATTGATGTATTTAATGGACAAATGAAACAATGCTTGTGACATGATGATCTTAGCAGAAATGGTGAAGGATCTGACCAGAAAACCCCTCTTGTAATCGTTTAAAAGTCCTTGGTAAACGATTATACAAGCAAATTTTGGGATTTGTTTAGAAAGTTGTACTGCAGGAGCCAGTTCTGGTTACCTAGGGGACCATAGTCAATATTTTTCAATTTTTGCCTTAAAAATCCAATGGTGTTATTTTTACATTATTTTTTCATACTTCTTCCGTGGATGAGAGTTCTTTTTAGTGTTTATGTGCGAGTAAATGGAGGAAACTGAGGTTTGGGTAGTCCATGATGGATGAAAGACCCAATGTTGGTGTCGTGACCAAGTTAACATGGTGTAAACTTTGACCTTTGCTGGCTATTTTAATGATAACTTTTCCCACCGACCTCCAAATGATGTGATTCTTTTTTTATTAGAAACTATACTCAAAAAGCTTTCCAATGACTATTAATTTGCAATTTTTGGACATCTCAGTAGGTATAGTTTATTCCTTCATGTTGACGCTTTATATATTCCTGCCAACTGTGACCTTATCTGGTTGTTTTGCCCATAACTTTCTCCACCGAACTCCAAATGAGTTGATTCTTGTTTTGTTGGAATCTAGACTCAAAGACATTTCAAATTATGCATTGGTAATCAAGTTTGGGGCTTTTTGGCCATTATAATCGATTACAAGAACACTATAAACGATTACACGAACAAAAATCTGGTTTTATACAAAAACTTGTGTTGTAGGAGCCAGTTGTGGGCACCCCAACTTGCATATAGGAAGTAGTTGTGTTGACTACAAGTAATTGGTTGAAGTCCTGAAACAAGTGCACCAAAAAGACCACTGGTAAACGTTTACAGGAGGTGTGTAAACGTTTACGCGCACAAAATTTGGATTTTATACAGAAAGTTGTACTGCAGGAGCCAGTTTTTAGTACACAGGGAACCACTACGTGAATTGTCCAATTTTGGTGCAAAGATTTAAGTGTTTTGTCTTGTTTTTGTTGTTTAAGTGTGTCTTGGGTGTGAAGAATCACGTTTGGGCACCCCAACTTGCAAATAGGAAGTAGTTGTGTTGACTACAAGTAGTTGGTTGAAGTCCTGAAACAAGTGCACCAAAAAAACCACTGGTAAATGTTTACAGGAGGTGTGTAAGCGTTTACGCGCACAAAATTGGGGTTTTGTACAAATAGTTGTACTGCAGGAGCCAGTTTTTAGTACACAGGGGACCACTATGTTAATTGTCCAAGTTTTTGCAAAGCTTGAATTGTTTTTTCTTGTTTTTGTTGTTTAGGTGTGTCTTGGGTGTGATGAATCACATTTGGGCACCCCAACTTTCATATAGGAAGCAATTATGTTGAGTACAAGTAGTTGGTTGAAGTCCTGAAACAAGTGCACTAAAAAATGCACTGGTAAACGTTTACAGGAGGTGTGTAAACGTTTACGTGCGCAAAAATGGAGATTTGAACACAAAGTTGTACTGCAGGAGCCAGTTTTTTGTACATAGGGGACCACTATGTGAATTGCCAAATTTTTTGGAAAGATTGAATTGTTTTGTCTTGTATTTGTTGTTTAGGTGTGTCTTGGTGTGATCAATCACGTTTGGGCACCCCAACTTGCATATAGGAAGTAGTTATGTTGACTACAAGTAGTTGGTTGAAGTCCTGAAACAAGTGCACTAAAAAATGCACTGGTAAACGTTTACAGAAGGTGTGTAAACGTTTACACGCACAAAAATGGAGATTTGTAAGAAAGTTGTACTGCAGGAGCCAGTTTTTTGTACATAGGGGACCACTATGTGAATTGTCAAATTTTTTGCAAAGTTTGAAGTGTTTTGTCCTGTTTTTGTTGTTTAGGTGTCTCTTGAGTGTGATGAATCACGTTTGGGCATCCCAACTTGCATATAGGAAGCAATTATGTTGACTACAAGTAGTTGGTGTAAGTCTTGAAACAAGTGCACTAAAAAATGCACTGTGTAAACGTTTACGCACGCAAAAATAGAGATTTGTACAAAAAGTTGTACTGCAGGAGCCTGTTTTTTGTACATAGGGGACCACTATGTGAATTGTCAAATTTTTTGCAAAGTTTGAAGTGTTTTGTCTTGTTTTTGTTGTTTAGGTGTGTCTTGGGTGTGATGAATCACGTTTAGGCACCCAAACTTGCATATAGGAAGCAGTCATTCACTTCAATTGGACAACTATTGTGTTTATTAAAAGGAATTATTAATATCGCGCTTCAGTTTATAATTAATACACAAACAACATAAATAAATAAACATTGGATATAATATTCATTGCATATAAATCGTATGTAATTTAAATAGCAATTTGTATACATATATCATTGTTCTTATAAATCTGTACATATTACAATATAATATGTATACATATATACATATATCATTGTTGCTCTATATAAATCGTATGTAATTTAAATAACAATTTGTATACATATATCATGGTTCTTATAAATCTGTACATATTACAATATAATATGTATACATATATACATATATCATTGTTGCTCTAAATACATATAAAACTTTTGCATATCTATTCAATCCTACAACATCCCATATAGAGCTAGCGCTTCCAATATTCTAATGTTCTCGATGTCAAGGATCCAATCCTTTACATAGTTCTTTCTAATTTCACGCAGCTCCTCCTGAAACAAAATATATTTTTCTTTAGATACAATTAACAACATCAATAAATATTGCTAACAATGAAATTCATACTTACATTCGTATACTTTGGCATGCTCTTACCGTTGTATCTGTCCTCTCCATCCTAAATTTCCATAACTTTTAACATGATGACTCCACAATCATATCTTAAATAATAGAACCAAAACATATATCACTTATCACAACAAACAATAATGAAATAACCAAATATTTAAATCAAATGATTAAAACAACTTACAATTTCGGTTGGGATGGGATATTTGATTGTTGAACAGACAAAGGACCAATACTCCCTTCGGGTCTATCGTACAACATGCAAAAGAATTTGGCCATATTTTCACCCTACCAAAGAAGTTCATTAACTAGTTAAAAAAACATCATCACATCAAATAAACAAAATTATTCAAAAACATACAATGTGCTATCATACCACAAATTTGTCAATCATTTTCCTATCTCTAACACCCTTACCCAATGAGTCAATGGCATATATTTCTAATGTTCTAATTTTCACTGCATAGCACCACCAGTGGTCATCATAGACAAATGGCATAAACAACTACAAACAAACACAAACCAAATGTCAATACTTCAACAATCTAAATTTGGCAAACATAATAATTAGATATTACATTAACTCACAAAGTCAACTATAAAAGGAACAACTTGTTGACTAACCCTAAAACTAACATCATTCTCGGCTCACTTTTTCACCATATACTTCAACAATTTCAAATTCACCTCAACAGGGTCTAAAATTTGTACACACCAATTAAATGGGTCATCCTAATACGCTCTATGTGAGCGTCTCTCAATAAAGTATTCATTTCAAGAACGGTTGCCGATTCCATGGAGACACGCAGGCGCCACTACAAAACATTAACAAAAATATCAAAAATACTATAACTCAAAACATCACTCATACGAAATGTGCACAAAATTTACATTCAATCTTACACTTGGTTTTCGGGATGCCATTGCACCTGCACTCATAACATGCACAAAATAAGTAAAGGAACAAGTTAAACCGGTAGCCATAAATACAATGCATCAATAACATGCAATAGTTTCTGGGATGCCATTGCACCACCCATACCTAAACCGGTAGCCATAAATACATCAATAACATTAAAAGGAACAAGTTGTTGACTAACCCTAAAACAAACATCATTCCCAGCCACCGTTTCACCATATGCTTCAACAATTTCAAATTCACATCAATAGGCTTTAAAATTTGTACACACCAACGAAATGGAGTCATCCTAATTTGCTCTACGTGAGGTTTTCGCAGTAAAGTATTCATTTCAAGAATGGTTGCCGATTCCATGGACACACGCATCCGCCTCTACAAAAAAAATAAGAAAAATGTAATAAAGACTATAACTATAACTAAAAACATTGGAAATACGAATAAGGAATTTGCAATAAGCCTTACACTTGGTTTTCGGGGTGCCATTGGACTTGCAGTCATAAGGGCAAATGTGCACAAAATCGTTAGGTTTCGCAAAACAAGAACAAAACCTCGCTACTGGAAATTACAAAACTGTTCGACCACTTCCACTTACCAAAAAAACCAAAACAAACCACACAATGCGAACGGCGCACAACAATGAATGATACACCAATGGTTCAAACCACAGAGATGACCGAGAGAGACTAACGATTTCACCACTGCGACAGTCAGATAGAGAGAGAACGGTGGCTTTACCACTTCAACACAAAACAAAGCGATGAACGATTGACAGAGACCAAAGTCATGAACAACCTAGCAAAGCTTCAAAACTAAGATAGAGAGAGAGCGATGGCTTTACCTGCGAGCGCAAATGCAATGGCTTCAATGGAGAATGAACGAGACGACGAAGGAGAGAGCACCCAAAGGGAGAACGAAAGAGAGATGAACGAAAGAGACACTGCGAATGAAAAGAAACCGCCAAACTTTAATTTTGGTTTTTTCCTTCCAAATTTGCCCTTGCATTTGGGTTCCATCAGCTTTTTTTTTTAATTTCAAAACGCCCAACCATTTTGCTTATAAAAATGGTGTCAAAATCTAGTGTTGAAATATCATTTTGCTTATAAAAATTTCCTATATCCAAAATAACTCTCTCTCTCACTTTCTATTCTTTTATATCTACTTCTATTATATATATCAGTAACATTCATCTTTCACTCACAGACTCACGGTGTATCAACGTTCTCTCTCACTTAAACTCTTCAGTCAATTCCTTCACAAAACCCACACCAACCTTCTCCACATCCAGGGCCAACACGCTTTCTCCCTAATTACTTGCATAGAGTGCGTTGTGAGACCACACAGTCCCAAAGATTCACAAGAAGATTTCTCACTGTCCATTCCAAGCTTCTTTACGTAATCCTTTTTTTTCCTATGTAAAGATCTAACTGCATGGTTCACTCCACATCAAGGCTTAGCAACTTCATTAATAAAGAACCATCCTAGCAAAACCCGAGACTAACCTATCTTCATTCTTCCACCATTATATTTATCTTCCTCTTTCATTATTCCCTTTCTTGTACAACCTATCACTCTCCCTTCCACTTCTCCCAAAAGACCAAACTTATCTACTTCTTTTTATTTGACCATGACGCTTCAATCTTGTGCCCAACAATAGGTTTTTCTTTGATCTATCCATAAACCTAAATACACATTACACTTCTACCCTTCTTCTTTTCTTTGATTCACTATCATATTCCAAGGTACCCAAGTAAAACAGAGGCTACTCCCCTCGTTGTATGAATCCCACATTGCAGCACCTACTTCTTCCTAGTTTACATCATTCAAGAGACCCAATCTTTCTAACAAAACCATCCAAAATAAAGTCCAAAACAGTACAGCAGTACAAAATACAACATGCATACATTTTCAAATCAGATTCAAGTAATAAATTTAAAGAAAAATAACTAGCTCCCTTACCGTGCAAGTTTCTCAACACAGCTTAGAATACGATTTCTAAAATGCCCTCCCCGGAGGAGAACGTACCCAGCGCCCAGTCAGAATGAAGGAAACGTTCGGTAGAAATGGAGCTCTCTATGCGGTGAACGCTTGAGCACCTTCAGAATAAAGATTAAACGGTTTAGTGAGGGATATTTTAGAGAGAAGGCAGAGGAAATTTTAAGGAAAAAAATAAGGGTTTCTAGAGAGAGAATGGGAAGTTGGCAAATGAATTCAGATTTCTGAAAAGCCCTCTCCAAGATCAGGTTGTCCTTAGCTTCATGGGTCTGACTGCCTCCAATTAGGGCCCAATAGTCCTTTTTATTTATTCAGGCTCTTACATATTCAACCTATACATCATGGCTAAGAAGAATTTCAAGTAATTCATCAAAAACTAGATACTTCCACATAAATATTTTTTACAAGTTTATAGTTGCATTAAGAGGAAATGCAGAATTATGAACAATCCAAACACATTGATATTCAACTTCATAATATTTGAGAGTTGGTTGAGTAAAAATAAATGTAGATTAAATATTATCCAACTCAAGAACAAGTTGCAAATATTTTCACCAAGGAACCGAAAGTTTTATTATTTTAAAAATTGAAGAAAATGCTCAATAATAAAACTTTAAGCTTGATTAACTTTTTTTTCTCTTATTTATAATCTTCTCTCCATTTTAAAGGTAACCATATTTTTCTTATTTATTGTAATTGTTTAATTTATTTTATGAATTTTATATATGGTATTGCCATCCATTTTATAATATAATAAATGATGAGTTAGTGAATAATACTTTAAGTGACATCAAATATACTTTTACAGGAGATGTCAAATTAATTCACTTGACCTACAAACATGTCTTTTAAGTGACTTCCTATATTGATTAAGCAACATAAACAATACTTAAGCAAAGGGAATCCTTAATAATCTTAGTTCTTGTATGATTTAAATTCTTTTCAATTTGTTTATACTGTATTTTGATTTTGATTCGTAATTGTTTTCTTTAATTTAATTCTAATGCTTATTTCATATTTTACAAAGATTATTCTTACATCGTCTAGCCTTTATATTTTTAGTTGTTTTCTCTTTACAACTTCAATAGTCTAGTATTTAAATTTCAGTAGTCTAATTTTTACATTTTTAGTTGTTTGGTCTTTACATTTTCTATCATTCAGTTTTTATATCGTGTATTCTTTACTTTGTTGCTTTAATTCTATTTTTTGTTGCATTAAACTAAAACTCCCCAATCCTATTTTTGTGTAAGAAAGAATATTATACAATGAGCTTCATTACTATGTGTTCTTAAGATTCAACATAGGTTAGCCTCTATATTGCAAAATTTATAAAAACTTTGTTTGAAATCATCTACGACAATGATCATCAATTAATTCTACGTAACTCACCAACCAATGCAAATCAAATTATCAATAAGATATATATACTAAAATGCAAATCAAATTATCAATAAGATAAAAAAAAATAACATTTTTTACTTAATAATCATTTCAAGTATAAGATATCCACCTATTGAGTAAAATAATTAAAGATGGAGAAATATCAGAGAAAAAGATCATTCTAAATTAAATTTTGATTATTTATAAATACTTTATTCCTAGTCATCTAAATTATCATCTCTTTCATACCACACATTCATCTCCTTTCTTTCAAACTTCAATTAACTCTAATGTATAACTTAACATGTAAAATTCAAAGAAATTAATTCACACAAATTCTAGATAAAATTCATAATAAAGGGGTGTAAGAGAAGATGAAGAAAAAAAAATGGAACTGTGGTGTTGAAAAGGAAGAAGAGGAAGGAGATGAAGGATGATAGGGGAAGGAGGATAAAGAAAATGAAAAAAAAAATCATAAAAAAAAATAAAAAACTTAAAACAAATCAATGATACTAACATGTGGCATCTGTTAATGTCAATTTACCATTAGGTCAATATTGCACAATTTGAGTCAAAAAAAATATTGAAAAATAATTGAATATTAACCTTAAATATAAAGAACAAAATATTAATTAAACCTATTTTGAATTTTACAACTTAAATTAATAATTAATTATTTTTATGAATATGTGATTAATTTATATTATTTCATTATGTTTTATTTTAGTAGACAAAAAATTATTATTATTATTATCATTATTATAATTTAGTCTAAATAGATTATCATATGAATACTAATAATTAAAAATAAAAATGTTATTAATATTTAGTAAAATTTACAATAATGACAAATGTAACATTTATAGGAAAACAATGATATTAATATATAAAAGTTTCGTCTTAGTGTTTAAATTAGCTATTTAGTATCTAAATTAGTTTCTAATTTTAAATAATTAATTATTGTAGAGGCTAATTTAAACAATTTTTTTATTAAAACTTTCGTAATTAATATTAGACAATTATTTATAATTTAATTCATAAATTAATTATAATTTTGTATTGATAGTAAAGATTATTTAGATACCAATAACTTTAGTTTATAAATTAATATATAAATTAATCAAAGATTAATTATTCTTTTTCTAAAATTAATTATTATTTAATAATTTTCTTGTAGTATATAAATGTTTTATAAAATTTAAATTCATTCATAATATTTAATTTTAATGAAAAAAGAGAAAAACAATTATATGAACCATAATCCTAATAATATGAACAAATTTCATCACAAAACCTCATTTAATTCTTTAACATTATAAATAACTTTATCATTATGTCAAAAATTCTCTTAGAATGTGTATTTTTCTAAATAGTTATACCATAATAGTAATAAATAAGACGTGTTCATTTTAAAAAAAATAAAGATTTTAATTCAATATAACGTTAAAGTTATTGTTTTTCAATAAGATTCTAAAATTAAAAAATATGTAGAAATACAAATTTTAAAAAGTACCCACCAATTATTTGACCACTTTTACATAAGCAATCCTAGCCATACATCGTCTATGTATTCTATCCAATGGTCAGAAATAGCAGTTTACTGAATCACCACGTATCAGCCGGTGTTCCTTAGAACTTCCAACAAAATTTGACTTCTTCGTTGAAAATGACATTTAATAATGAAAAGTTGCGATCACTACAATTACGTTCGGAACACGTGTTTGACAAAACTTCATTTTTTCAAAGAATATTCTTAAATTGTAACTGTTAATTTATAGTAGGTTTCTATTAACTCTTTATATATATATATATATATATATATATATATATATATATATGAGAGTGATTGAATTTTTAACACTTATGATTATTAATATATTTTAATAATTATATCATGATCTAATACATTATGTTTGGATTTTTCTTTCTGAAAAAGCAATTTCAAACTCATTTAAATAGAAATTGATTGTTGTCAAAACCATGAGACTTTTACAAAATAATTAATTAATTAAAGAAAATGGGATGATTTATTTTGGGGACCTTTTTCTTTCAAAGACAAAGTTAGTTTACACACACATGATTCTCATGAGTTTGGAAGAAAACTTCTTATCAGATCATATTAGCTTTTATATATATATATATACATATATATGTATATACATATATATGTATATATATATATATACATATATATGTATATATATATATATATATATATACATATATATGTATGTATGTACATATATATCTATATATATGTATATACATACATATATGTATGTATGTACATACATACATATGTATGTATGTACATACATATGTATGTATAGCATTAGAACAACATCATTGAATTATAATTCGCCACAATAAGAAGAAACAAGAAATATCAAGAATGAATCATGATAAGTTTTTTTTTTTTTCTGATGAAGAAGAAAACATGAGGCAACAGTGGAAAGATTAATGGTGGAAGAAGCTTGGAAATGTTGGAAGAGGGTGGCAAAGTATATTATGATAAGGTGGTACATATATGTAAGGATAAGCAGTGAGAAAACTATCTAGGATTAGATAAGGACGTGGAATCGTATTCAATGTATATGTAAAATATAATATCTCAAATATAATATTAATCATAATACGTAAAAGTATAATCATTTATGTTTTTAATTCTAAAATTAAGAGGTTCAAAAGTTTATATATAAACATCCAATATAATAAGTCTACTTGAATTATTTTATATATAGTTTTATTAACTTAAAAATCAAAACAACTAAGCTAAACAGGTAAGTAATTAATTAGGTTGAATAGAATTAAGTCATATGAATAGGTCAACAAGGAAGAAAGTTAAAGTGTGAGAAAAACTACTTTAAGTGAACACCTAAACACATACACTCGAAATATTTTGGCGTCCACCCGATCGGTACATATCGATCGAATTATCCTAAACTCGTCCAAGTTAGGAGGAAAGCAATATGTACTGATCAAGATCAGTTAATCATCTGATTAAATTAAATAGGTCACTAATCAGATTTAACAGAAAAATATGATCATAAGCTCATAGAAAACCTATAAATAAGGTTAAAAATATGATTGTGAGAACTTTGACGACACATTTATTACAACATTAATTGCTTAAATGATCAAATACCGAATTAACTTAAGCATGAAAGTATCTTTAATAAGTACACCCAATTAGTTAGAGTATTCGAACAAAAGAAGTTAAGGAATGCATAAGGTTGTTTTAAGTGAACATTCAATTCCATACACCCTAAATATATTTTAACCATGATGGATTAACCTCCACTACCAAATGATTATTATAAATTATAAATAAAAAATAGTGTTGTTTTGGTGTAATCACGTGCTTCTTCTTTTTTGTTAGAGACAACTTTATCTGAGTAAAAAAATATACCTATTACGTAGTATTAAGTTAAAATTGTTAGTTAAGTCAACTTTTAATATACTAACATCAACACTTAAAATTAATAAAAGAAGGAAAAAAAATACTTAGCGTATTTCAAATTAAACTTATAAATTTTTTTATTTAAAAACTATTCCGATACACCCAATCCACATCATTCAAGACATCATTCAAGAGTTGAGACCAATGATAATTTAAATATTTCTTTCTCCTTCCACCTTTTTAAGTCATATTTTAAAGACAAAGTTATGGCAGAGCTCCAAACTTCAAAGTGAAATAACTTGGATGCGGTGATTGAGATGTCACTTGACAAACTTGGGATCGAAATATTGACACCACTTATGGAGACAAAAACCACTCTAGCCTTCTATTAAACAGTGAATTTTAAGTCTAACTTAACTCCACAAAAGCAACTTATAAGGTAAGGTATCCACTTATATATTCTAAACTGACTTTATCTCTAGTTGATACGGAACTTTCAACGCACTACTCATGCTGAGGTATATAGATCTTGAGTGTGAGACTGGAAATTAATGGAATATATACAACAACCAACAAATATCACACTAGGATATGCTTTAAACCATGACTATGATATTATGTTAAAAAATGGACTTTAAATCTAACTTAATCTCACATAATTTACTTGTAAGTTTAGATTTGCACCTACTTATATTCTAAACTGGTTTTATCTGTAGTCGATGCAAGACTAGGAGATTTGTTCCAATAGACCCAATTCACATCACTTAGAAATTAAATTTATTCCGGTACACCTAACATTTAATAATTGAGGTTAATAACAACTCTTTTCATTTTTCAAAGTACCTTTTAAAAACAAAATTCTAACAAATACCAAATTTTAAAGCAGACAATAAAGTAATGTTTGACCTAAGTATATCACTTAATAAACTTTTGACTTAAGAACAAAACAAAAACTAACTAATTAGTATGCATATGAATTTTAAATACTGTTGACACTTTTTATTTTGTAATAAGAGTATATTTAAAACATATTAATGGTCTAAATACTATTTTACTTTTAATTAGTTGACGATATATAAATTTCATACTAAGGCGGAAATAAGATGCTTTTTTGTATCTGCTTTATTATCATATTATTTTATTTTATTGATTTAAAATTTAATATTGATATACTTTTTATTATTTTGTTTGTAATACATATTTTTTATAGCTTATTTATTTTTATGTATATTTTTCAAATTGAGACATTGTTTAAAAGATTTAAATTTAAAATTAAAGAAATTCAACAGTTAGAAAGGAATGTGAGAGAAGTTATTGTAAACAAAAGAAAAAAAAATAGAGGGGGAGGAATGTGAGAGAAGATAAACTTTTATATTTTTTATATATAATATGTAAAAAGTTGAAAAGTTACATTGATAATATATAATGTCAGAAAATTATGTTTGTTATGGACATTATTATGGCCCCAGCCATTCTATTTGTAATGTGCATACATGTGAACGGCATCATCATTTCAAAATAAAAATTTGCAATTGATAGAATATACATAGTAAGCAACTCGTCTGCCTCGTAAACATGATTAGGTAAATAAAAAAATTAAAGTTATTAGTTTCTTAAACGTGCTACAATAAAACATTTTTTTAATAAAAATGAATATCTTAAGATTGTAAAATTATAATAATTACAGATAAATCAAAATTAAAGTTTCCACTAATATATCTCTAATATTATTATCAAATGAAATGAAGTCTATATTTATTTTTATATTGTAAACTAACTTTATTTTTAAAGATGAGTTTCAGATACAAACAACATAACAAGAATATTAACTATTATTGTATTAAATTATAGCATGTGATTAGTACATAGGTTCAAATAGTATGTCATTTGTTTGTTGGACTGAAATGGAAAAATAATATTTTTATAAGACTCAAGTACACATTAAATTTTTTCGACTCATATATTAACAATTTTTTTATAATAATTTTTTTACAATAGTCACGTATCAATTATTTTATTGGTATGTTTAAATTTATTTTTAAAAGTATATTTGAAATAAATGAATCATAAAATATCACGTTATCAAAATATTGTCAAAAAAAAATTGTTAAAAAAATATTTTTTTGAGTTTCTTCCTCACACGTTTTTCCTGGTTGCTTTTATTTTAAGCAGCAAAGAAAAAACTCAAAGCTTCTTAGACTTGTGAACTTTATATATTATACAATTCATAAGTTTTCAATGCATGACACTAGTTTTGGTCCTTTTCTCTGATCTCTTGCATCACTTACGTGAATTCTTATGAGATTCGCTTTCATAACGCCGATAAAAAAACAAAAACTAATTAAAAAGAAGTTCCATAAGTTTTAGGTATTATCAATTAATATATAGATATACGTATCATAAAAAAAATGTTATTGTTATAACTCTACTCTAAGATCTCCATAATGTATGGATATTATGAGATCATCCAGTAGTGATGCATATCAAATTAATTAGATATATTTCATTTAAAGTTTTCAATTTTTTTCATGTGTACACATTAAATTTAATTATAAAAAAAAATATTTAGCGGTCCTATGCATGGGTCACCATGAAGGATACAGTGATGCATTTTGCGAGAATCTAGGGAAATTATTTTTTTAATTATTTTCGTCCAATTTTTATTATTGATGTAATTCATATAAATATTATTAAGAGAGGTGGAGGTCACATAAACTTACATAATAAGTTTGACCGTACTAACTTACATTAATAAGTTTGACCGTACTACTATAAAAAGGATTTTTTTTGCAAGTTGCAACACATAGGAATGACATATTTTTCGTAGGACCAAAAAATCAACACACATTTATATAAATATCTAAATATTATGGATAGCGATGTGGGATTTTGACCATATAGTGATCGTTTTGGGATATTGTGGTCATAAAGAAGCAAGTAATGAAGTACTTAATAATATTTCGCGAAACTTTTCGATATTGGTATTATGGATGTGACCTGGCTTTGAAGATTCGTGCCCTGTGGTGTGGTTGACTTGGGGTGTATGAACGAATATATGAGAGCATTGTGTGGTGTTGTGTTGATTTGTGTTGTGAAGTGAGTTTTGGAGTTTCATTGTTTGATTGATTTGGAGTTGTTTTCAATGTATGTGATAGAGAGCAAGGGGGGTGCCATAGTGTGCATGCTGGTGTCCCTGTTGTTCTTGGGGACATGGCCTGCTGTAATGACTCTGCTGGAGAGACGAGGTCGTCTTCCTCAGCACACCTACCTTGACTACACATTCACCAATCTCATGGCTGCTGTTATCATTGCTTTCACCTTTGGAGAGGTTGGAAACACTGCCCCCAACTTCTTGTCTCAGCTCCATCAAGTACTCCTCTTCTCTCTTCTGTCTCTATGCAGAAAACAAACATTTTCTATATCAGCTTACTTTGCCTCAGCACAGATTTCAATTAGTTTTCTTTTCAACAAGTATGTGGATTTTTGCACTCTTATCTGTCATGTATGGTTTAGTTTCATGATAAGAATAGTTACTGTAAAATAGTTTATACTCTTTTTTATGAATTGTCTGGAGAGACTTTTTATTTGATAGATTTGAAAGTTGTAAGCATTATAACTTTATTTGTTGTTTGTATGGAAATTAGTTCTTCATAGTATAAGCAGTTTTGTATTTCTATCCTGATTCCTGTCACAAATTGCTATCAATAACTATATCAAAATTATCAAAATGGAGAAAATTAAAAGGGATTTCCTTGTTACCAAGTATTCAATGAAATCAAACTATGTGAGCTGACCAACCTAATTATAGAGCTGACCAAGCATTCTCAGTTTTGAACTTTATGATATATGATTATTTATTTAGGACTGGTTTATAAATGTGGTATGATATCTGATGCAGGAAAACTGGCCTTCAGTTCTGTTTGCCATGGGGGGTGGAGTGGTCCTCAGTGTTGGAAATCTTTCAACGCAGTATGCTTGGGCTTTTGTTGGCTTATCAGTTGTAGAAGTGATCACATCAAGCATAACTGTTGTTATAGGTATACCATCGAAGATGCCCCTCTTAGATTCTGAAGCTATGTTGCTTACTCTGATAAGAACACACCACAAAAGTTAACCATTACTAGACTCAAGTCCTACATTGCAATGGATCCTAATATACTCGGAGAAGTTTCAATATCTGTCTAGTTTATAGCTTGCTATGGACTAATACTTAGTGTAATTGCACTATTTCTGTTGTGGCTGTGACAGGAACAACCTTCAATTACTTTTTGGATGACAAGATCAACAAAGCTGAGATTCTTTTCCCAGGAGTTGGTTGCTTTTTGATTGCTGTATGTCTAGGTTCTGCTGTTCATTCATCTAACACTGCTGATAATAAGGCCAAGCTCAATGAATTTTCAGCTGATTACAAAGATGCAGCTAAGTATGTGTTTCTTTTTTTATATACAAAATGTATGAGAGCAAATGATTCTTGCTTATGTTTGTAAATGAAGTTAACCTCTGCTGGTTTGTTTTGTCGTGGATATGAGGTTTAGATGATAATTTTGATCAATGCAGTTATTAGATTATGATTTCAGTGAGCTTTCTTTTTGAATTTTTAGCTAAGATCTCACCACCAAATTTTACTCTTGAAACCAGGAACACCACTTTGACCACTTCGATAGAAACAAGTGAAGGTAACTAGCCATCTTTAGCCAGCTTAGCCAAATGGAATTGCTGTATTTGATAAATGCTAGCATTTTTCGTCTCCTTTGTTACATATATATAGTTGATTCGAAGGATCTAGAAGATGGAAGTACTTCTGTACACAAAGCCAAAGCAGGAACTGCAGCTTTCCTCATAGAGCTTGAGAATAAAAGATCCATTAAGGCAAGTGGTTACATGCTTCAGGGAATTTGTGCAGTACAGTTTTCACATATTTGTCTTCACTGAAATGAGTAGCTCACTTTATAGGATAAATCTGTTGGAATTCCGACTATATATATAAGACCAATTTACATTACTTTATAGAATAAATCTTTTTGAATTCTCGTCTTGACACAAAAAAAGTATAAACATATAACACCAATTTATAATATATAAGTTATATAAGTTGTACAAACTGGTATTATTACTTGTACTTGCATTAGAAAGATCAAATCGATTTTCACATACCCTTTTGCATTTTATGTTGTATATTACACAATGAAGAATGGAGAAATGCAAAAGATGTCTAAAATGTCAAATAAACTCTTTGAAAGATTTTGTTTTGCTGTCATTGCTGATGAAGAATGATGTAAATGAAAATGGTGTTCTGTTAAACCTTTTTGCAGGTATTAGGGAAGAGCACTTTCATTGGATTGGCTATAACATTCTTTGCTGGAGTTTGCTTCTCTCTGTTCTCACCAGCATTCAATTTGGCAACAAATGATCAATGGCACACTCTGAAGAAAGGGGTTCACCATTTGAGTGTTTGCACAGCCTTCTTTTACTTTTCAGTGTCTTGCTTTGTTATTGCCATCATTCTTAACATCAGCTTCCTTTACCATCCTGTCTTAAATTTACCAAAGTCATCACTGAAGGCTTATTTGAGAGACTGGGATGGAAGAGGTTGGGCTTTCTTGGCTGGTCTCCTTTGTGGCTTTGGGAATGGCCTCCAATTTATGGGAGGTCAGGCTGCAGGTTATGCAGCAGCGGATGCTGTTCAGGTCACTTCTTACTTTTTTTATTCTTCTTTGTAAAACTATTAGAAGTCTCATCGACCAGAAACAAAGCCAATTTATAATATATAAGTGGGTAACTTCTCATCTTACAAACCGGTTTTGTGAGGTTGAGTTAGACTTAAAGTACAGTTTTAACATGATATCAGAGCATTAAAGCCTATATTTTAAAATAGGTAGAAATGAGAAAGTGGAATACCATATAAAAATAAAGAGTCATTAAACCATTGTTTTAAGGTTTTTATATATCAATATGTTATGTGGTTAAATTCAGATTTATTCTTTAAAGTCAGATTTAAAAGAAAATTCATAATCTAAAGACAAGTGCTTGTTCTTCAAACCACCAATTCTTACTAACAAAAGATTATATATGGTGTTTTGACAGGCACTTCCACTAGTGAGTACCTTCTGGGGCGTTGTTTTGTTTGGTGAATATCGCAAATCATCGAAAAGAACATATCTGCTACTTGGTAGCATGTTGCTTATGTTCATTGTGGCTGTTGCTGTGCTAATGGCATCATCCGGGCATCGAAAATGATCAACACTTGAAGGATCAATCATCATATCATACATAGAATTCAAAGCTGCTGAATTCACTAATTCAGTTCTATGTAGAAGTAACTTTGTTATGGTTCCAAAAACATGCAATGTTTTTAAGTGTTTCCAAAGTTTAATGTTGTTAATCACAGACAACATAGCAAACTATATGGAAAAAAAATAGTGAATACAGACCATCTCAAAAAGTGAATTTTGTAGAATAAGGTTTGCATTTACATATATAATAAAATTTTCTTATTTTGAATCATATTAGATATTTAATAATTTAAGAAAGAACACTGTAGGAAATTTTCGTACTAATTATACCTTTATCATTATCATCTTACTATTTATTTGCATGGATGTCACGTATACGTTACACTGTATATTTCTTTCTACAACTACAAGTTTCTTATAGTTCTTTGTTTAGATGTTTTTGTGTGCTTAACAATAGTGGGAGAATGTATCTTAGGGATAATAATTCTAAAACTAAGAATAATATTTAAGTATAAGTGTGAAAAGTAATGAAAAAAGGTAATGAAATTAAGAATGAAAAATGATAAACGTACTTCATATGAAGTACATATTTTACACTTTCACATGATAGTTAAATTAGTGCAATGTTTTGATTAAATTAATATAAATGTTGGTTAACTTTATATTTAAACCAATATAACACATCAAAACATTATTTAACTACTAAAACCAGCTAATAAATTTTGAGCTTGATAGTAGAAATAAATTTTAAGTCTACTTCAATTTTACAAAAACTAGTTTGTAAAATAAAGTTTGCATTCTATTTATATATTATAATTTGATCTTATCTTTAATTGATATGAGACTTCCAACCATCACTGCAACGATTTGATTGAATTAATACAATTGTATATTAAAATGTAAATAAATAATGTCAAGTTAGTATATGCAATTTTAATAGTATACCTCTATCAACACTTAATTAAGAATAGATGGATAATTTTAAAACAAGTGGTTCAAACTTATAATATGAATATATGCAGCAATTAGAATATATTCTTAATGGTTTTAATATTATATTAATAGTTCAGATTTGTTGTAAAATGATTTTGATTTACAAAATTCAAATTAAAAAAACCTAACTTCTGTATATGACTTGAGTTTAATTAATATAAGTTGAATAATTGAAAATTTGGTATAGTTTTGAAAGTGGATTATTGACAAGTGATTCGAGTGGAAAATTGGAAAGAAATTTCAAGATGCCATTATAGTCTAATTTCCGATGATACAATTATTGGTGGGGTTCTTTGTTGAATGTTGACTTCTAAAGTCCACAGCAAAATAAAAGAATCATATTCTTGTTATATATTTCAATAATTAACTTCTTTTTTATTTTTATATAATTTTATATAATTTAATCTTATTTCTGATTGATGTGAAATTTTCAACATATATTTTCGTATTGAGACGGAAGTTCTTGTCATCTAAAGTAAGAAAATAAATACAATAATCTTTTGCACAATATTATTAAACAAATGAGGAACATGAATGTTATAATATAGTTATGGATCTTGTATAAAGAATATTGCATTTATATGAGAAGTTTTCATTTATAAAACAGAGGCTTTGATTAATAATCGTGTTCGTTTTGGTTATGGCTGTTTTAGAATGGTTTTGATCCACATGTGGATATTTTTATGTTACTATTGTTTTGGTTCTATAAAACAATCTCTTTAGTTTGGAACAAATTCAACCACTAAATTACTTTTTTAGACATACCAAGAAGTTTGAAATATTGATCAATTACGTCTATCTGTCATTCATCAACTAAGCAACTCAATTTAAATTTGATAAAAATAAATAATTGAAAAATAAACACAGTTAGAAGAAAGAGTATAGTTGAAATGTACTGTGAAATGTCAGGTATTTGTTTTTAAAGACTTTTAAAAAATTATTTGTACACCACTTTTTTTAGTTGTATTAGTGACATTTCGATCTTCGTTCAAAATAAGTATTTTCAATCATTTCTTTGTGTAAATACTCGGTATAGAAGTTAAAGTTCAACTTTCAAAAGCGATTGATCTTGGCTCTTATTAATTATCATTATAAAATAAAGTGATATTGAAATTTAATTTCTTTACAATTTAAAAGACAATCCTAGTTAATTATTGAGGAAGAATTTTTATGATAACTTATTATGAGATGTAAAATTCAGTTCTCATAATAAGTTAAACCGTGATATTTTCGTAATAAAAAGATACATATTATAATAAAAAGATGTGATGACAAAATTGAATTATGATCAAAATTTATTATGAGAAGTCTAAGATAACTTGTGTTTTTATTATGATTATTAGTTTACTATCTCTAATATAATACTTTGGATGTGGTGGTATAAATTGAAATTATATTTAAAACATATTATGACAGGTCTAGTTATACCTATTATTGACAATTGTTAATCATTATTTTTTATTATTCTCTTATAATTCTCTCCGTGTTCTGTGCATAAGAAAACTACAACATTGTCCATAAAACATATATTATAGGCATAAGTTTTCTTTCTATTTTGATTATTATGATTTAATGAATGTATACTTTTTGTAGATTATTTATTTGCAAATAATGAATGTTTATATTATGGAAGCTCTTGTCAGGGTGTTCCGTATGTATTATGAAAAATATGTAAATAATGACACCTAACGTAATTTATATGTGTTTTTACAATTTAAGTTCTAATATAAACATGTTGTAATTATTTGTATTTAATTTGCAGTGTTTACATCATGAAACTAAAAACTAATTAAATACTTATCTAATTGTGAATTATTATATTGTTTTAACTTCATTTCGTTTTTTCGTAGATATTTAATGATTCATCCTCCATAAATAATATAGGATGAAAGAAATCAAGTGAATTTTTTTTCTAGTGACTTATAGAAATATGTTGATAATTTAGTATTTTTTGGACAATATTTGAAACAATTAAAAAAAATGTAAGTTGAACGTCCACTGACATCTATTATAACAGGTGATCAAAAGTTTATCATAAAATGTTGGACATATTTTAACTGGTGAAAAAAATGCGTCATAGTAAAACAAATAATCAAAACAAGGTCAGACTAACCTAAACATATTACAATAAGTATAACATAGTAAGTTAGACCTTATGACAAATAATAAAAATATGTCCTAATAAATTAAACTTACTGTAATATATTTTTTGCTAAGTCAGAGAAACTTTCTATAACTCCCTACACTATAACACAAGAACACTTATAATAAAAAAGTCTATTTTACTTATCATAGAAAATTCATTTTACATTTGTCTTTAACATTTTATGTTGCAGACAAGATTAAAGTTCACAACTGCATTGTAATGGCAGCGCATATTTTAATTAAAACTCCATCCTAATTATTTATCTTTCGCATCCTTAAGTTTATTATATTTTAAACTTCAAATGCGAACTAGTTTAGGTATGTCAAATGAATCTAAAATTTAGGTGTCACATAATATTTTTTAAATTAAAAGAAGTACAAGAAGATAGCCTCTGCATTTACAGAGACGAAACATGTCTCCGAACCTCATCCACCTTAAACCTCTTTCTTCTTCTTCATCCATCTTCTGCTTTCACTCTTCACTTTTTACTCATACTCTTTCAAAACCTTTCTTGCTCTTGCAATCCATAACCTCTTTGTCCTCTCTCTCTCTACGTGCAGCTCAATTTGATGCCCATCACTCTTCAACAACCCCCATTTCCCTCCCACATCTCCAACAACCACAACACCAAGAAGATACAGAACAGGAAGAAGGTCATGACCCAGATGATCCAAACTACAATTTCTCCGGCAATGACGAATGGGTTTCCTCCCAAGACGCTCAAGACCAAGAAAAATTGTACCTTGAGGAGAACCCTTATACCCCGTGGCACATCGATGAAGAGCCTGAAATGAGTTTGGAGATTGATGAAATGGGGTGTTGTCAAAAGAGGGAATTGCGTGAGGCTGAGGGCGTTGTGGGGGAAATTGTTCAACTTGCAAGCAACTTGCCTCAAAATATGACTCTGGAGGAGGCTTTGGGTGAGTATGAAGGAAGGGTCAATGGGAAAGATTGTTGGGAGGTTCTAGAAATACTTGGGGAGGAGCGCCTCTTGCTGTGTTGTGTGTGTTTCTTTCAGTGGATGAGGTTGCACGAACCATCACTTGTTACACCTAGGGCCTGTATTGTGTTGCTTCCATTGTTGGGAAAAGGGGGGATGGGTGATGAGGTGATGGGTTTGTTCAGAAACTTGCCATCTAGCATGGAGTTCAGAGATGTTCATGTTTATAATGCCACAATTTCAGGACTTCTGTATGGTGGCAGGTATACAGTTCTTGCACAATTATATGGTTGGCTTTGTTTCTTCCTTGCTGCTTTTGTGGTTCCTAGGACTGGTAAGATTAGCTTACGTAACAAGGATTCTAATCAAAATGAAAAATGCTTGTATTTTCTGAGGTTTTTTAAATTGTGTAGCAGCTTGATTGAGTTCCTTGTTATACGGTTTTAATTGTGGTTGAAATGTGATTGTGGAGATCCCAAAATCCTTGACATTGCTGTCACGATCAGTCTTGGATCATATTTTAAAACCTGTCTTTTGCGTAGATAAGATGTATCACATTTTCCTTCCATACTATTTGAGTTGTGTCACTATTATAATTTTTCTAATTGTCCTTCTCCCATCTCCTGGAAAATGAAGAAATAATTGCGTGCAACATGTTTGTTATCTTATCATTCCTGTAATTCTAATTAATGCTGATATCTAGAAAACTGAACAAAGACCAAACAAGATAATGCTGTGACTTATGACATGCATATTCTCTCGCTGTTCTGATACTAGTGCATCAGTTTTGGCATGATGATTTAGTTTGTCTATATTCTTTTCAAATTCTCTTGAAGGGGTATAATTTTGCTTCCAAACTCCATTAATCCTGTGGTGTGAAACATTGTTTTTGTGTATTGCCCTATAAGGCAGAACCAGAAGTTCATATTTTCTAAAATGTCTTTGTTTTCTAAATGTTTCTGTATTTCGGTTATAAGTATCTAATTGTGGAAATATGGTTTTAATTTGGTTTTTGATAGAATATAATTTAAAATTTTAATTGAATGTTAAACATTAGTTGGTTACCGCGTTGATGATTTGCCTTTCTGGGGCTTGAGCAAATCATACGCATTTCTCTTCTACCAATTTAGTTTTTCCCTTATGGCAGATGAAAATCTTGTTGTTTACCTCTTGGGCTTGCTTAGTCTTCTGACTTTGTTATTTTGTTACTAAGAAAACTTATAAATGACTATAAAGTTTATGAAACTTAATTTGCTAAATGTCAAAAAATTATGATATTTCACATCACTTCACCTGTTTAGGCACTGCTTTCAAACATAAAACTGTGCTACGTTGGGGGAATACTAATTAAGTAATTCTCGTAAACACATTTAATTCCTTACCAAGAACTTGATCTTAGAAAAAGTTATTTCATCTTTTCCTACTACAAATATATCTTACTGTTTTAGTCAGCATTTTTTTTATGAAATGCTATACAATGTATTATGTAAGATTTTATTGTGTTCTTATTTTAGGTACGAAGATGCTTGGAAAGTGTATGAGTCAATGGAAACAGAGAATATTCATCCAGATCATGTGACATGTTCTATTATGATTACCGTTATGAGAAAACTTGGCCATAGTGCAAAAGATGCATGGCAATTTTTTGAGAAAATGAATAGAAAAGGGGTCAAATGGAATGAAGAAGTCCTATGTGCATTAGTAAAGTCTTTTTGTGATGAGGGTCTGATGCGGGTAGCTTTGGTCATTCAATCCGAAATGGAGAAAAAAGGTGTTTCTTCAAATGCTATTGTGTACAACACTCTGATGGATTCATACTGTAAATACAACCATGTAGAAGCAGCTGAAGGGCTTTTTGTGGAGATGAGAGCCAAAGGGATTAAGCCTACTGTAGCTACGTTCAACATTCTAATGCATGCATACAGCAGAAGAATGCAACCCAAGATTGTAGAAAAGCTAATGGCAGAAATGCAAGATGTTGGCTTGAAGCCAAATGCTGAATCATATACTTGTCTAATCAGTGCATATGGTAAGCAAAAAACCCCGAGTGACCTGGCAGCTGCAGATGCATTCTTGAGGATGAAGGAAGTTGGTATAAAATCCACCTCACATTCTTATACAGCACTAATCCATGCATATTCAGTTAATGGCTTGCATGAGAAAGCTTACATAGCATTTGAAAACATGAAAATGGAAGGTATTAAACCTTTTGTAGAAACCTACAATACTTTACTAGATGTTCTTAGGCGTGCAGGTGAAGCTCAAACACTTATGGAAATATGGAAGTTGATGAAGAATGACAAAATCGAACCGACACGAACGACATTCAACATTCTTGTTGATGGTTTTGCTAAACAGGGTCTCTACATGGAGGCAAGAGGCATAATATCTGAGTTTGGAAAGCTTGGAATGCAACCAACAGTGATGACATACAATATGCTGATAAACGCACATGCAAAGGGAGGGAAACTCTCAAAACTGCCACAGATATTCAAAGAGATGGCAGTTCTTAAATTACAACCAGATTCTGTAACTTACTCAACTATGATATTTGCCTTTGTCAGAGTTCATGATTTTAAGCGGGCATTTCTTTATCACAAGCAGATGGTCAAGAATAAACAGACTATGGATGTCAGTTCTTATCAGACTCTTCTGGCCATTCTGGAGGCCAGAGCTGCTCGGAAAAACAAGGATTGGAGAGCCTTGCTTGCTCAGATTAAAAGTAAGACAGGTGTGAAAGTGATTAGGCAGAAAGATGAGTTTTGGAAGTACTAAAAGAAAAGATATGTAAGAAAAAATACTTCTGATGTAAGTGTACAGTAAGTTAAGGATAGAATGCTCTGTAAGAATTGAATGTTCAATTTTGGCACACTTTTCTTTCTCTAAGAATCAATATTAGGAGTTTCTTGACATTATCTGTGAAGAATGTGTCACTATATGCTGCCACTTTAATCAGCAATATCTTTCACACATTATATTTGTACTTTGACATTGAATATCAACAACGATTAATAGAACAGATTAATGTAGTCAAAGACGTGTTTTGTGTTTCGGATAATATTGATATTTAGATTATGGAAATCTTGGGTTGGTTCTCTCATCACACTCAAACTAAAAATTGTTAAATTTTGTCTGCAAGATCGTACACGGTCACTTTTAATTCTTTTACAAAAGCTCTTTTGCCTTGTTCACGTTATGCCTTGCGGGTATATGGTCAACCTAATGAAGGTTGGTGTTGGATACCTCAAATCACTTGACATGGTTAACTTGGTTTCATGCTTACCATTGTTCCCAACTCATGTTCATTTTTGGATCAACATAACACAGACAAGAATAAAAAACGTGTGATAAAAATAGAAACCTTAAACAAACATTCCATGACGTAATTGCCACACTACCTTTCTTTTTAAACATATGATCAGAGATTTCCGAGCATAGAAAAAAATGTGTTCTGAGAAAAGTAACTTCATAAATGTATCTGAATACCTCAAGAAAAATAATCTTTGGTTGTTGGCCAAAAGAATACCATTGGTTAATATGAAAAACTAAACAAGTAGAAACAAACTTCGTAAAAAATATAACATGGTTATAGTTAAAAAGTGGTTGTTAATGGTGGACATTTTTCAGCTTCACTGGGCTGTGATCGAATAATAAATAGTTTTATATGAAAATGGATGTTTGTTCACTGAATTGGGTGACCTAAATAATTAGGAATGCCGCTTGACCACAACCAGAAAAGAGACTAAAAGTTGGGATGAATCAATGGTCCTTCAAGTAAAAACATGTAAAATGCCATACAATCCATGATTGTAAATCCTTCCTCTTCCTTTTTTGGTACACATTCTTCATAACTGAAAACATCAAGGCATGATGAAACACATGAAGTACTTTAGAAGAAATGATAATGCTCGTTTTATTAATAAATTTAATCTACGTAAGAAAAAATAACCAATTTGGTTATAATTCAAAGATAAGGGGAAAACAAGAAAAAAATATATAAGACTTAGATAAGATGAATCTGGTCTTTCTATTCTAAGATTCTGAAAGGATTACTTAAATTTTGAAAAGAAAAGAAAATCCTAACTACTTCCGCACAGGTAAGCATAATTTGAATGACTTTGGTGCCCTTCTAAATTGAATTGTCATGAAATAATTCTACATACCGAATTCCATACCATGAAGGTCAAACATGGGCTTAAACTGTGAAAGGGAACTTCTGTTCACCTGAGACATGTATATAAAAGCCACCATGTTTTCTTTCTAAACTCAAAATTGGCACTAGTACAGGAGATATACAAGGTGCAAGTGTAAAAAAAATATTGACAGAACTTTGATGAAATCATAAATTTGAAAAAAGTTCATCACAAACTTTGTCAAGCATATAAATAATCATTTCATTTTGGAACAAGGGCAAGGGATATATATTCAATCTCCTAATAAAATAATCTCAATCATTCCAGAGCCACAGCTAATGTTAATGGACAATGTTGATGACCCTAATCAATTTTTTCTTCCAATGGTTCATAGCTCCAGTACGCCCTCCATATTATAGGTGCTAGAAGCCGTTCAGTTTTCCAACCTAATGACTTGAGCTGCACATAACACAACGAGTGTTCTTAATATACCATTTAGGATATGAAATTCAGTAAGAGCAAGTGACATGCTATCAAGTTTTAGTTTAATTTCCATGGCATATCAAGAAAGGGAAAAGACTAATATATCGTACTGTTAAAATAATACCGAAAATATGCAAGAAGCAAAATCAAATTCAACTAAAGGCTTAAAGAATTACCTTCTTACTAAATAATTCATATTGATTATCAACCCACTTTTGGCCATCTGAATGCAAAGATTTGCTTTTATGAGCATCCTTTGCCAAGACCAGAGCATGAAAGAATGACTTTAGGACATCAGCAGCATTTGAATCTTTATGCACAATAACATCAATGATTCCCTTCCTTTCCACAAGTATATACTTAGCTATATACAGAAACAACAAATAGTGATACAAGGTTTCAGACTACAGATGGTATGGAGAAAATCAGAAGTAAAAGTAATGTGGCAAACTCAACCTTTTGTATAGTAAGATGCCGCAGAAAGCAAATGCTCCTTACTGTTAATGTCAAATGAAAAAAGAACTTGATCATTAAGCTTTGGTAATGACATTCCAAAGCCATTATTGCACAATAATCAAGTCTCAACCATGGACGGCTCAAGTTTTGAGCCAATACCATTGATATAGGCAGGTCAAGGGCTAATCAATGCTTTTGGTCTTTCATAGATCACTCGATCGAACTTTGTTAGCTAGTGATAGCAATATAATAGTGCAATATTATGACTAGGGTTATTGTAAGTTAGAACAAAACATGCTGTACCATTTACCCTGAATGTCATTTGGATCTTGCTAATGGAAAAGAGACTAATAATGCAATAAAAAAGTGTTCAGGTAATACACCACATAACTGCAAAACTATAGCTGTGCACTAAGAACAAATCTATTTTCTAATAAATTGGGAGTTTTACCAAATTTTTGCCACTCACATTTCCATGTTATCGAATGAAGAAATCCTCATGCCTAAACGTACTTTCTTATGCATATAATTAGAATTCCTTGAGCTCCATGAAACGAACCGTATGGGCAAAACATGCTCCAGTGAAGAGACCTGTTCAGGGGAGAGAACTGGAAAAAAGTTTAGAAGCAAGCATTAATATACATAGCAATAATTAAAATGGACTAATATGGATATTGAAATGATGGAAATTATGTTTCCCTGTACAAGATGCTAAATTTGGGATATGATTGAGGAAGGGGTTAAAGATACACCAGACAGAGACCTCACTGTGAGATCCCCAACACAAAAACTAGACTATACGTTGTCTCAAGGTAACAAAAAAATATTCGTAGATGTGACCAAGTTTACGGTAAGAATTAAAAAGACGGAATAAATTCTCAAATATCAAAGACATGTTGTGGATACAAGCAAGGAAGAATGGAAACTGACAATACCTTGGCCAGTCTCCATGAAATGATGCAAAAGAATAGAGCTTCTTTCAGGGTTTATTGAGTTCAATGCCAGGCATCGAACAGCTCGGTAATTTGCTGCATGGAAAAGAGACAAAATCTGGTGTTCATATATAATGTCGATGCTCAGATTTAGCTGCTGTATTTTGGGTTAAGGAGAGTATGCATGGAAAAAGGCTGCCTTATACCTTCAGATTGAAATTATAAGCTCTCTAACATAACAAATAAAATGGGATAGTTTAAAATGAGCAGAAGTGTTTCAATTAATTAAGAAAGTAATGTAGCACAATCTGATTACAAGCAGCAAATACTCATTCCATCTCTATTCTAGCACAAACCACTAACACACTTTAACAAGATTTAAAGATTAGTTACAATAAAAAGCAACTATTGTCTATCCAAGAAAGAAATAGAATACATATTTGTCCCAAACACAATGGTAAGAAAATGGATTAATTATACTACTGGAAATGGTAAATTATACCCAAGGATTCCCTCATAATTTTTGTTGTAGTTTGTACAACCAAAGCAGTATTGCAGAGATAGGTTTATACCTAGTACCATACTGCAGTTCACAATTCTACAATGCAAAGGATATGCATGAAACAAATTATAATTTAGAGGCTTACCATACATGTGAAACACCGTCAAAGATAAAAATGAAAGCCATATGGCCAGTGGGTATCCAATGGTAATGCGAGCAACAAGCATACCCATGGCCATGCCAATCATTGTGGCCACAGTTTCTTGACTTCCTTCCTATAGGTAAATCTTAATAAGTCAAAATATACTATCTAAAGAATATGTCCAACTGAACGAAGACATAATTATCAGCTAATAATCTAAACCTTAATAATAAATGTTACTTGTACCTTAGCAGATATATCAGCAGCATTATCCTGAAGAGCAAAATGCTGAGTTAAAGCTGCTCTAGTGGCTCCACTAGCAACACCAGCTATTTCAAAATCATATTTGCAGAGAAAATATACAAAAAATGGAATTAGTAACAAACAAAATGCCAACGAGAAAATAAAATAGAAAAATGTCTTAATCTTGGAAACAACATATTTTTCTGCATAACATCTTTTTTAATTAGGAAATGACGGATCACATAATGTCACACTAGCTTATATTTCTTACATGGAAAAAGGAGAGGGAACAAAGCTACAGCCACCAACTAACTTTAAATCGCATTAGTGATTGTTAATTAGTTTTGAACTTCCAGCAACGTAGGAACTTACTGAAAGATCTTGAGATGCTTCCCAAGCAAACAACAAACACAAAAGCTGATGGAAACAATGGAGAAATGAGGTCCATTAACATTCCTGTAAATAATGAAAAAGTCAACAAATCATGCGATATACAAATATGAAAGATCAAATTTAACAGAAAGCAGCCTCTTGGAAAGATACTGGTAGGATACTGCGAGTTTATGAGAGGAGAAAAGGAAATAAATATGTTAGAATACAGAGGAGAGTTAGTTAGGAAGTTGGAGGGAAAGGGAAGCCTATATAAGCCTTAGGAAATATTGTACAGGGGTTGGATATTGATTTCTTTGTATAGGCAGGACATTACATATCCTGCGGAGGAGGGAATTATCCCTTGGGAGGCTTGTATCATTGTTTGGAGATTCATTCAGAAGAAATATACATAATTCTTTTCTTCTTTTCTGTGCTGAGTGTGAGTGTTTCTGGTGTGAATTGATAGTTCTTGATCTTTCTTGATCCAATAACCTATCAGATACACTTGTGAGCTGCTATTAATTTTTAGTTTAACAAAGCAAATATAAAGAAATTTAGACATTAGTAGCAAAGTAAAATATGCTTCATGTAGAATTTCTCCTTTAGTTATAGTCTCAGTATACTATCAACATACTCACAAGAAATGCATATCCAACTGTGTATGTGAAATCAAAGATATAATGAATGCAAATCTGAAGCAATATTCATATTAGTTGAGAACATAAAAAATTACATCCGGCAGGGTCAACCAATTTGGAAGACACTGCTAATGTATAACCAGGACCATGTTCACACAAAACATCGTTCCATTATGAAAAAGTAGTAGTTCTAATATAAGTTTTGAAGATAAAAAACAAAGCTAAGCTCAAATTGTTTTCTAAAAAGACAATCTCTTTAGTTCTATGTTTCGATTTGTTAAATAAAACTGTAGCAGTTAGAAGAAATTAGGAAGTTTGTCCTCCTTCACTATCCAAGGAGAAGAGACTAACTCCATTCTGACAACTGCTATATCCTGAAATATAAAAGTTTCCATTTAAATATTGGGCAATGTATAACTATGCCTACTAGATATATAGCCTAATTGTGAAGTGAGTATTTAGATTAGTAGTACCCCACATATGATAAATCTCATGCACTCTGACACTATCAAATATGGATTGGGGTTAAATTTAAAAGTATTAGTTGTAACTGGTAACAGACAATGTTATCTGTGGGCAAGTGGAGAATGAATCATGCATGAACCTCAACTTTCAATCTATCTGCAAACCAATTAAAACATTCAAGTAACTTTTGTGCTCAAATGATTTAAGGGAAGTTGACTCCTTTGAAGAATTGGTTGACAAATTTATCTATACCTCCGCTCCCAACCCTTCAATTATTCCCAATCTCAATCCTTGAATCAAAATACTAATAAACCAGGACTCCCGTATGTAAAACTATTTTGTGCTTATGCCTATACTACGGAGAGAGAGAAATAGAGAGAGAGAGAGAGAGAGAGAGAGAGAGATTGCATGTAGAAAATGCCTGCACAATTTTTTTTTCACGTTTTTTTAAAAGATAAATGTGAAAGAATCTACCAAGGTCATTCATAAAATCTGCAACCAAACGCCACATTTTTGCATTGCTATCAAGATTTGATCCCTGCAGCATATAGGACAAATATAAACATACCTAATAAGAATGGACTCAGAATCATTCAAAAAGAGAGAACCAGAATAAGCCAATCGGTTGGTCCACATAAAGCTAGTACCACACATTTCAGTTCAGAATTCATAAGGACAGATGAACACATTTGCATGGGAAACGCATACCTGGTAAAAAGTGAACAAGATTCCTCCAAGCATACCTGTTAGATCTCTCAAAAACCACTGGAAACAGTTTCAAAGTTCAATATCCTACTGTCAATGCATAAGAAATTGCAGCCTAAGAAACAGAAGATTAAACGTACCAAAACAAGATAAAGTTAACACAAAAGGCTTGAACTCACAAGCCTCATCTAACAAACTAGGTTTCAATCATTAAAAAATAGAAAATATAACATTTACTACCTGAAAAGTAGCACCAATGACAGTAGCTGATTTTTCACCAACCCCAATAGCACTCAGGAGAGCCTGAAAGGGATTTCATTGACCACTCATGTACTTATGTCTTTTATGACACACTATAACTAAATAACCAGTTAAACAGGCCTTACCTGGGTAGAAAGCATGGTCCTTATGTACGTTGAAAGGCCCTGCCACAGTGAATCCAGGATTAACTCAAGAACGTGATTTTAATATAACGATAGAGTATAATTTCTATGCAATGTTATCAACCTATAAAAATTCATGGTAAGTTTGACTTTTAAGGTGATTTGCAAAAGTCTAAATCATACACCATAATTTGTGATTAGATAATTAAAATCATTTACATTTTGCACCTCAATACATAACTATCTATTCATAATAACAACTCAACTACACTATTTCTCATTGGTATTACCTGCAATGAGTCCCATATTTGAAAAGGAACATAATCTGCAGTCACACTGCTTGGAAAACCCTGTATGTTAACACGGAAAAAGAGAAACCTTTTTCAACAATGATGAACTTAAAGAACACCCACGTGATGAAATAGCAGTGGCAAACAAAATTTCAGTTCCTTTTCATTTCTAAGAGAACATGTGGAGTGAAATAGAAGCTTGCCTCAGGGACAAAAGCTTGAAGTAAGCGTCTCCAAACATGGCTAAATCGGGCACCAGATCTGTTAATAAGGAGAAAGAAAAAGGGTGAGAGAGAGAGAGAGAGGCTGTTGAAGATGGTGAATTGGTGATGATGGGAAAAGGGCAGTACCTTGTAATGGTGACAGAGGAAGAAGAAGCCTTGATGGTGAAAGTCTTAGAGAGCTTTGTGGGTGATGAACCGTTCCATTCTTCTAAAGTTATGGTCTTATTAGACACGGATGAAGATGCTTCCATGCCCAGATAAAGGAGTCGAATTGCCACCAAAACCTTAATCACTTCTCAGTTCGCAGGTTGTTTGCGGAATCTCAAAACTCAACTCACGAATTACAACTTTTTTATTTTTAAATTACACCTAACTGGCATTCTCAAATTTATTAAACATTTTAAATTGCCTTAAACTCACTATTGATCCTCATATTTGTGTTCAAATTTCAGTTTGGTCTTTTTAAGTTTTGAAATGTCTCAATTAGGTCATAATTTTTGTACAAATGCACACATTTTACCCTAACCGTTAAGTTGTCTCAAACGACGTTAATTGATGCTGGGATGAATTTTTTATTTTAGGCTTAATCTCTCCCTTGGTCCTTATGTTTGTGTGAAAAATCTCAGTCCTCAAGTTTTTTCTCAAGTCCTTATGAAATGCAAACATTTTACAACATTTTACCCCAACCGTGTGTATTGAGACGACGTTAACTTTGAACTGAGATGTAATTTTTTTTTTATGTTTTAAAATCATTAAATCCACGTGACTATGGTCTTTCTTTTTCCTTCCAATCACTGATCACAGTTCACTCATTCCTCCACCCTCAAACCCCCTGACTCAAACATTTTCTCCCTCTCAAACTAAAAAATGTCGCTATTGTCGACAGTTTAAAAATTATGACTCAATTGAGACAGTTCAAAACTTGAGGATCAAACCGAGATTTTCACACGACCAAGGGGGGATTAAGCCTAAAATAAAAAATTCATCTCAGCATCAATTAACGCCGTTTGAGACAACTTAACGATTAGGGTAAAATGTGTGCATTTTTACAAAAATTATGACCCAATTGAGATAATTCAAAACTTGAGGACCAAACTGAGATTTTCACACAAATATGAGGACCAATGAAGAGTTTAAGCCTTTTAAATTTGTTAAATCTTGTTTCTTCAGTAAGTTTTAAAATCTAACAAATTTTAGTTAATTGTAAAATGAAAATACTAAAAAATATACTTGAAATTGTAGTTTTTACACTCTTGAAATAATTATTGATATAATATTCAGTCATAGTTGTCTTTTACTTTTATTTTATTTAAAAAAAAACATGAAAAAGGATATATATATATATATATATATATATATATATATATATATATTGAGTTGGTATAAACAGATATTTAAGTTTTGTTAATACAATTCGGTGGTCAAATATGATGTTAGTTTTAAAAAACATTGGAATGGCTAAAGTTCAACACACCCTCCTTATCCATCAAATATCTCACTTCTAATCAATTTGAAGACTCACATATTCTATAATTGTCTTACAATTATAATAAAACATTTGTGACTGAATAAAGACTACTACACTAATTTAATCTTAAGATGACTAAACTTTGCAGTCATTAATAAAGATAATAAAAATATGGTTCAGTCAATTTTGACCTATTTCGCCCGTTTGCTTACTAAAAATTAAATAAATCTATTAGATGTAATACTAAAACAGACTAAAAATATTGATTTGTCTTATCAAATGATTGATTAACTTGTTGATTCCTTAACTTTTTTATTAAATTTTCTCTATGTTTAAAATATATATATATCAATTATAATAATTAGTTTTAAATTAAAATAATTAGTTTTTATTAACTAATTCTTGCATATTTATTTTCCTTTTATTTAATTTAATTATCAGTGTAACATCCTAATAAATCTATAACAATAGTTATAATTTATTTAAGGAGTTAACATGAATAATAATAAAGATCAGTGGAGGAATGGGCAAATAAAGAGAAGAGGACAAGAGATAACATATAAAATTTAAACTGTACAAAGTATAGAAGTCTGATACAATTTAGAGAACTAGACCGAACAATATTAATACTTATCTGAACGGTTAACTATACTAGGTGAAAGTAAAAAATCTAATCTAAGGATCGGACGGTCCTACACAGCTCTCCGGCATTGCGTCTATAGGTAGCTCAGCCTGCAGAGCATCCTCCAAGGTATTTTTGTGATCGCCCTCTGCTCACACCCCAAAGGATGATCATTGCAGTGAAGAGAACAACCGAACGGCACATGGACAAGACAGAAAAATAAGGGTAAACTTATGTAAATTTAATTAATCATTTTCAGTATACTATTAAAACGTACACATGAATCACATACATCAATATCTCAACCATAAATCCTAAGTCAAGTATATCCATATAAAAACCGAACGGTAACATCATTATAACCAAATCTCTCTAGACACTGTCTGAACGGTATGAACCATGTAGCTCGCCGCTCTCTGCACCCGGGTGGACCTGGTTGGGATACACTCAACAGACCGCCACCCGAGGTTAGTCTAGTGGAACCACCTCAGTATAGAAATACCCTGAGGCTAAAGGACCTCCTGTCATTCCCACGCGTGAATTACCCTTTTCTACCTAAGAAGGCGTACTCACGGAATATCAGGATAGAGCAGAACCTCAGTCTGACCATAGTCATACTTTACCAAATAAATTTCCAATTCATGAGATATTCCTCCCTGGAATACTCTTAAAATCATAAGAAATTCAATAATTGACTGAGTAAGGATAAGAAAACCAAACATCAAAGAAATTCACAAGTGACTGAACGGTCGGAAGCATATCAGACACCGAATATAACAAGGAACTTCCATCAGATGACCGAATGGTCGGATAAAAAAGAATACCGAACGCTTTATAATTTGAGCCGAATGCTTTAGAATAACAAAAGTTCTCTTCAAGAAAGTGGGTGTCAGTATCAGACCGAACACTCCGTGGGTAAGTTAAGTGTCAGTATAAGACCGATCACTCTTTAAAATAAGTAATATTAATGTTCAACCGAGTACTATTCAACAAACATTATCAATATGTAAGACCGAACGCTCAGTGTATGACCGAACGTGCTTCCAATAAGTAATGAGAATCTGAAACCGAATGCTTCATAAGTTAAGTGTTAGTCTAAGACCGAACACTTTATTAGTCGAAGGCTAGTATATGACCGGGCACTTCTCAAGGCTAAGCACTCTTCAAGACTGAGCACTTAACTATGAATATCAATATGTGTAAAACCGAACGCTATTCAAAGAAAAGAGTTAATGTAAAACTAAATACTTAGTCTATGACCGAGTACCTTGAGTTATTAAACATTCAGTATAAGATCGAACGTTCTAAAATAAGGAATCCGTTTTGAATGACTAAGTAAACAAGGTATTTAGGTTTCAATGCAATAGTGTAAGACCGACCGGTCTTAAACTGACTCCTACAAATGAAATACAATTTAGACCGATCGTTTTTAGGGGAAACCGAACGGTCTTAATGACCCTTCGATTTTAGATTCAGTATTTCCACTAAGTTACATAACCTTATAGACTAATTTCATACCAAAGATCAAACATGCAAATTCTCAACATCAGGATCATACATTCAACAAACATGTACTCATAAAATCATGCATACAAAATACTCATAATTAAATTTATAAGCTTCCCTTACCTTTAATTCCAGTTGACTTCTAAATCTCTAAAATCCAAGGTTGTCCAAATGGAATTCTAATCGGTGCAAAGTGAAGAGCTTGACACCGAGAGGAGAAAATGGTGTTTTTGGAGGTTGAAGACGAAGAGTTTACATGCAGAAAGTGGTACCATTTTCGAATTTCAACTTTAAATACAGTCTCTACTAAAATCGCTCGGTCCACTCTCTGCCTGCCACTTGTCTTCCATTTTCTAAAAACTCACCCTCTTCCTACCGCCACACGGTTCACGATAGCGGGGAATTAAATGTGGCTGCCACTTTGTCTCCCACTAACATGGGAAAACTCCAAAAACGTGCCACCTGTTTCCCATTAAAGAGGGAAATTAATGGGGTATGACAATCAGTGTTAAATATCAATTATTATAATTGATATTATAATAATTGATATTAAATTGGTGGAGTTTATTATCTTTTAACTTTTTTCAATTAGGTTATCAATTTGTATATTTATAGTATTGTAATCCATCAAATGAATTCATCCAAAATACTTATATATATATATATATATATTAAATATATTTAATTATATAAATATTTTCTAAATTTATAATTAATTAATTAATATCTCTAATAGGATATATTAAAATAAATTATTATTTACATTTAAATTATTTTACTATAATTAATAGTGGAAAGTTATTTTGCAAACGTTAATAATTTAAATTAAAATAATATTATTTGTTTGTATTTTAAAGTAATAATATAACATAAGAAAAATTAAATTTTTAATTTATTTTTATTTTTATTTTTATTTTTATTTTTAAAAAAATGGATGATGAAGCTTGTCCATCTTATCTCATAAAAAATATTTTTTTATTTTTTTAGAATCAGAAGTGATTTAAAATACTTGTTTGTTTATTAATTTAAGAAAGTTAAATAATATAGTCACTTAAACTATTTGATACCAATAGTGGTTATACTCATTATAAATCAAGAGTGATTAAACTTTTAATCTTTTCAAAGATTAGTGAAACTTTTAAGAGTATTTAAGAAAGAATTGAATGTAATTTAGATTGAAATGAATTAGTATAAAAACAAGTCTTCTTTCTTGTAATCGTTTTAAAAACTTTTTAAATGCTTCTTAAAATCCTTAAAGATTCAACACTATCTGTAGATCATTTAATCTCCAAATAGCGTATAACACTAAATTGCGATTTTTTTAAACTCTATTTAAACTGAGTTTATGTGATTTCAATTTTTTAATAATATAGCTAATAGTTTTTCTAATTTCTTTTTATTTTTATTTTTTTAAATTCTTATACAATCATATAATTTTTTTTTATGTATTTTCTATTTTGAAAGATTTAAATTGTGATTTTTTTAAAGCTCTATTCAAACTTTCCTTTTAGAGTTGATGTGATTTCAATTTTTTAATAATATAGCTAATAATTTTTCTATTTTTTTGTATCATTTTTTTTTTAAATTCTTATACAGTCACATTTTTATAATTTAATTAATGAATCATTTTATTTATTTATATATATTTTAAAAAATCTATTATTTTTTTTTAAATTTAGACAAAAATATTTTTTTATTTTGAACTTATTCGAAAATTTTGTTAAAAAAATGAAAAATCCAATACAAAATACTTTAAAGTTCAAAAATAAGTTCATATAAATTTTCTTAAAAGAACAGAAAAACTAAAATCTTTAAAAAGTGAGAAAGTTATAAAAATTAAAAGAAAGAAATCATATACCATATTATACTATATACTATGTTTCAAACTCTAAAACAAAAAACAGAAGAAAACGCTAGAAGGAGGGCTTGAACCTCCGACCTTGTGGTTAACAGCCACACGCTCTAACCAACTGAGCTATTCCAGCTTTCGATAATATTTTATAATTTATATTTAAATAAATAAGGACATGGAAAAGAGGAGGGAGCTTTCTCCTCCCTAACCCTGCAATTCTGATGAAACCGAAGAACTACGATGGACGATGGAAAATTGAGAATGAGAAAATTAAAAAAAGAGTAGTGATGATGACGATTGGATGAATGAAGAAGAATGGGAAAAAGAGTTGCGTCCTTTGTTCTTCCCTACAGAGCCCTGTTCTTCTCCTCCACCGCTGAAACCCCCAGCCTTTACTCCTTCCTCCAGCCCTCAGTCTTTACCCTCACCAAAAACAAGCAGCAACCCATTTCAGAAGGCTCCCCAAAGGTACCAACTTTCCTCTCACCTTCCCAGCTCTCCACTCTCCAAACCACCCTCCACAAGTCCCTCCTAAGCAGCAACACTGATGAGGCATGGAAATCCTTCAAGGCACTCACCACCCACCAAGCCTTCCCTCCCAAACCCCTCACCAACTCCCTTCTCTCTCACCTCTCCTCCCTTGGTGACACCCTCAATCTCAAGAGGGCATTTGCCTCTGCTCTCTTTCTCATGGAGAAGAACCCCTTGTTGCTCCAACATGACACCCTCCACCACATGCTCCTCTCCATGAAGGGTGCCAACACTGCAGCCCCTGCATTTGCCCTTGTCAGGTCCATGCTCAGCTTCAGGTTCTTTGTTCCCTTTCATGTTTGGGGCTCTGTGCTTGTTGAGATCAGTAGGAACTGTGGTAACCTTGCTGCTTTCATGAGGCTCTTTGAGGAGAATTGTAGGGTGGCTCTTGAGGAGAGAGTTGAGTTCATGAAGCCTGATGTTGGTGCTTGCAATGCAGCACTGGAAGGTTGCTGCTGTGAGCTTGAGTCTGTAAGTGATGCTGAGAGGATTGTGGAGACAATGTCAAGTTTAGGGGTTAGGCCTGATGAGTTCAGTTTTGGGTTTCTGGGGTATTTGTATGCACTCAAGGGATTGGAAGAGAAGATTAGGGAGTTAGAAGTTTTGATGGGTGGGTTTGGCTGTTTGAACAAGAAGGGTTTTTATTGTAATTTGATTAAGGGTTACGTTAAGTCTGAGAATTTGGCTTCTGTGGAGGCAACTATTGTTAGATTTCTGAATGATGGTTGTGGGAAGGATTGGGGTTTTGGTGTTGAAACTTTCTGTGAAGTGATTAAGGTTTATTTTCAGAAGGGAAATATCAAGGGATTGGCTAATTTGATTGTTAAAGCTCAGAAGATAGAGGGTTCAAATACTGTGGTTGATAGGTCTATAGGGTATGGAATTGTTAATGCATGTGTTAGTATTGGACTATCTGATAAAGCACATAGTATTCTTGATGAGATGAATGTTCAGGGGGCCTCTGTGGGTCTTGGGGTCTATATACCTATCTTGAAGGCTTACTGTAAAGAAAATAGAACTGCTGAGGCTACTCAATTGGTGATGGAGATTAGTAATTCCGGTCTTCAGTTGGATGTGGGAACCTATGATGCTTTGATAGAAGCATCCATGTGCAGCCAAGATTTTCAGTCAGCGTTTTCACTGTTTAGGGACATGAGAGAGGCAAGGATTCCTGACTTGAAAGGGAGTTACTTAACTATAATGACAGGTTTGATGGAAAAACATCGGCCTGAGTTGATGGCAGCTTTCTTGGATGAGGTGGTTGAGGATCCTAGGATTGATGTAGGTACTCATGATTGGAATTCTATCATCCATGCTTTCTGTAAAGCTGGGAGACTTGACGATGCGAGAAGAACTTTTAGAAGGATGATGTTCCTGCAGTTTGAGCCAAACGATCAGACATACTTGTCTATGATTAATGGATATGTCTTGGCTGAGAAATATTTTCTGGTGCTGATGTTGTGGAACGAGGTTAAGAGGAAGCTATCCATGGATGGGCAGAAGGGGATCAAGTTTGACCATAATTTGTTTGATGCGTTCCTTTATGCTATGGTCAAGGGTGGTTTCTTTGATGCTGTTATGCAAGTTGTGGAGAAAGCTAATGAGATGAAAATATTTGTTGATAAGTGGAGATACAAGCAAGCATTCATGGAGACCCATAAAAAGCTCAGGGTGGCAAAGTTAAGGAAAAGAAATTTTAGAAAAATGGAAGCACTTATTGCTTTCAAGAACTGGGCTGGCTTAAATGCCTGAACCTTTTACAGTGGCTACTTCATATCATAGGGATTAAACCATCATGTCTGAAAGAAACAATTCAAAATGAAGGCTGAGGATGGTTCAATATTGCAGATTCTTTCAATAAGCGAGCTTCAATTCCACCAACTTAGGAGTACTTCAAATTTTGATTTTCTTGAATGATACACTTAGTTTAGGCTTGGAGGGTTCGGCTCAACAAGGTTCTTTCTCCTATTTTTTTGCCTTGATGTTATAAAAAGCAATTATTTGACACTGTCACCGAGTTTTTATTCAGCTAATTCTTTCATTTTGGGCTAAATGTATTGATTTCTTCTTCCCTTTTGTTCTCTGCCGTCCCCCATTTTTGGTGGTTGATTGCTGTCTTCAATTGTCTTCTTGTACTTGTGACTGGAAAATTAAACACACTGAATCAAGGAACTGCTTACACTTCTTGATAACTATGTATGAAGGATGAAGTAACTTGTAACTTAAGGCAGAAAGTAATAGCATCACACATAGTACAGATCAATTCTTTTCCCTATTTTGTGCTTCTAGTGAGTTGTTTATAGAAAGTCATTATCTTTATCTGAACCAAATTAGAGTTAAGCCCTATAAAAGAACATGATTTGAAGCAGGAGATTGTTCATCCCCTTGACGTGTATGTTCAGGTTTAATATTTTTATTTAGCCTAGTTTTTTTTTTTCTTCAATAGCTGAAGACTGTGGGTAGTAATTGAGACTTGATTTGCAGTGTACTATATCAGTTGCAATTAGTGAGGGCGAAGGTTTTTCATCACAACATTCTGCGTTAATTACTTTATATCACATTATAAATAAAAAATAAGACGTTTTATGTTTTAGCAAACTAAACAGATGATTTGCCTTAATTTACCAAGTTTATACTGAATGAATTGAATAGGATTTTGAGGGAACAATATGCTTTTGATTGTTTTTGGAGAAAATAATTAACTTACTCAAAAGTTCTCTCTGAAAGTGTTTGTTTATAAGCTGTTGGAAATACAAAATAAGCCAAGCTTTCACTCAGTTATTTGCATTCCATATAATATAGACATTCCTTGTTCATAAATGTTGAATACTTGGCATGCCTTGCAGATTAGGACACATGACAACTCAAGATTCCAATCTGTCATTTTAGTATGTGATGTGTGCCAGTTTGACAATGCACGAGGCAAGGGCACCTCTGTTTATGCAGGTTCCATTCTTTGTGCTGCTTGTTGCTGCAATGATGGCGTGGAAGTAAAACACCCCACTGGTGTTAAAGTATCATAGTCTAACAGTTGGTTTACTCCTATTCTTTGTGCCCATTCTTGTGGTTATAGGATGTGGAAGGATGAAGTAACCTGTAACTAGCCACAAATTAGTACCATCACACATAGTAGAGGTCAATTTCCTCTTTTTGTGCTTCGAGTGAGTTGTTTAAATAAAATCATTATCTTTATTTGAACCAAATTAGAATTGAGCACTATAAGTTAACATGGTTTGAAGCACGAGATTGTTCCTCCCTTGGACATGTATGTTAAAGTGTATAATATTTTTATTCAGCCTCATTTTTTTTTTCTTGTATAACTCATAAATGTTTTGTAGTAATTAAAACTTTTATTTTGCTATATTGGTAGAATTATTAATTGACTTTTGGTTGATAATAATATGAATATTTTCAAGATATTTGATGATGGGTAGGTATATAATCACTTCAAATTCAAAATCAATTAACTTTCATTAGTCTCAAGTAAATTATTTAATTCCTTTATCTTGCTTTTAAGGAAATAGGTTTTATCATTTTGTACAACTTATAGTACTGATTTATAAAGATTGAAAAACAATGTTTAATGCTCATTTATAAAGAACCAAAAATAGTGTTTGATTTTTGTTTATAAATATTGAAGCAATGTTTAGTGTTGGGTTTATAAAGAGAGTGAAATCCAATAATTATAAAGAGTGAAAATGGCAGCATAGGTTCAATTACAGGGGTGAGTGTGTCCACATAGTGTAAGAGACACATATAAAAGGGTTGTACCAAAGTTCAACCTCTAGGTTGTGGTGGCCTCCACAAAGGCAGGAGAGAAGTAACTTGTAACTTAAGGCAGAAAGTAATAGCATCTGTTACGTGACCGAGTAAGAGATGTAACGAAATCAATCTTTCACACACTCAAAACAAGCAAAAGAATAATGAAAGAATGAAATTGAACGAATGAATGTATTTTATTGATGATAATATCTGAATAAACAAAAGTAAACAATAATTGGGAGCATAACCTCCGTCAATTATTTCTAATAACTGGGAGCAAGATTTCCGTCAGTTACCTGAGAGCATAACCTCTCTTACAAAACTCACCAATCAAAAGCATACCCTTAACCCTAGACTCTAACTTTATTTATACTAATTATTTCCCGTTCACCTCTCACTAAATATTTTCCTAGAATATATTTGCATTTAATATAAATATCCCTATATATAAATATCTCCCCATATATTATCCTAGCATATAACCTTAATTATAAATATCTTATATTGAATATTTTCCTAGAATATATATTTATTTACTCTAATTAACTTATACTATATTTATTTACTCTAATTAACTTATACTGAATATCTTATATTGACTATTTCCCTGGAATATATATTTATTTACTCTAATTAACTTATACTATATTTATTTACTCTAATTAACTTATACTAAGTATCCTCCCACCTTATACCCTAACATTACACATTGCTGCAAAACAACATTGTTCTCAAGGTTGGAACCGGGGAGCTTGATCTCATGGCTCTTCATCAATTCAGGTCTGGAGGCTCAGGTGGTGGCCCTCCCTCCTCGTCTTCCGCCAATATCGTGACTCTCAAGCTCCTGTCTGGATATAGCGAGCAGGACCGAACTGCTCGCCGCATCTAAAGCACCTTCCTTCTTTCCTTCGTTTTTCATATTCCTCATAGGGCAAATCCCTCATGTTTCTTTCCTTTCGTCTGGTCCCCACATTCTCTGTGATGGCCACTCGACTCTCCACGACAGTTACCGTTTGGCTCTGGTTAGGGCGACTGAGCTCCAACCGCGTATCCGCACCGTTCGGTTTTTCCCCAGATTGATTCTTGATCATACTTCCGCTCCCAGTCCTCGCGCTCCCATGGAGCTCCTCTGCGTCCCTTGCCATCCTCATAGCGATAATTAATTCTGGAGGATCAAGCAGTCGCACTTGATTCTATAATCGTTCCTGTAGTCCGGCCATGAAATATTCCATCAGTATTTCCTCAGCTACTTCTTTCGTTCGGCCCACCAAGATTTCAAAATCTTGGATATATTCCTCCACCGTTCCAGATTGCCTACTGGCTGCCAACCTCTTAAAAGACTGTTCCCTGGTTTCTTCCTCCGAATCGGCCCACCATTGCCTCCTTTAATCCTGCCCACGAACGGTTCCTGGCTTTCTCCCTCCAGATTCTGAACCAGTGTCCAACGATTCCCTCCATGCTGATATAGGATAAACGCAACTTTTCTTCCTCAGATACCCCTTGTAGTTCAAAAAATATTTCCGCTCTATTGATCCAATTCAACGGATCAATCCCTTCATAAGTGGGTAACTCTACCCTTTTCCTCCAATTCACTTGCTCATCTCGGCGTCCTCCATCTGGCCCGCCCTCATCTCTCTCACCCTCATCATCCTTCTTCCCATTGACAGATCCCTGGCTTCCTTCCGAATTTGCATCATGTTGTTGACGTTGCTCTCCTATCACCTTCACCAGTTCTTGGACTGTCGCCTCCAATCCCCCCATAGAGATTTCTATGACCTTCAATTTTCCTTCGACTACATTCATTCTTCCCTCCATGATATCTTTTACTCCTCTCGATCAGTATCCGGCAGGTCGAACCAATTGTTACATGACTGAGTAAGAGACGTAACGAAATCAATCAACCTCTCACACACTCAAAACAAACAAAAGAATAATGAAAGAATGAAATTAAATGAATGAATATCTTTTATTGATGGTAATATCTGAATAAACAAAAGTAAACAATAATTGGAAGCATAACCTCCATCAATTATTTCTAATAACTGGGAGTAGGATCTCCGTCAGTTACCTGAGAACATAACCTCTCTTACAAAACTCACAAATCAAAAGCATATCCTTAACCCTATACTCTAACTTTATTTATACTAATTATTTCTCGTCCATCTCTCACTAAATATTTATCTAAAATATATTTGCATTTAATATAAATATCCCTATATATAAATATCTCTCCATATATTATCCTAACATATAACCTTAATTATAAATATCTTATATTGAATGTTTTTCTAAAATATATATTTATTTACTCTAATTAACCTGAATATCTTATATTAAATATTTATCTGAAATATATATTTATTTACTTTAATTAACTTATACTATATTTATTTATTCTAATTAACTTATACTATATTTATTTATTCTAATTAAGTGAGTATTCTCTCACCTTATACCCTAACAGCATCACACATATTACATATCATCAAGCTGTCTTGTGTGTGTTTCTTTCAGTGGATGAGGTTGCAGGAACCATCACTTGTTACACCTAGGGCCTGTATTGTGTTGTTTCCATTGTTGGGAAACGGAGGGATGGGTGATGAGGTGATGGGTTTGTTCAGAAACTTTCCGTATAGCATGAAGTTCAGAGATGTTCATGTTTATAATGTGTCAATTTCGCGACTTCTGTATGGTGGCAGGTATACAACTTTTGCACAATTATATGGTTTGCTTTGTTTCTTCCTTTCTGCTTTTGTTGTTCCTAGAACTGGTAAGATTAGCTTAAGTAACAAGGATTTTAATCAAAATAAAAAATGCTTGTACCTTTTTCTGAGGCTTTTTAAATTGTGTAGCAGCATGATTGAGTTCCTTGTTATACAGTTGCAATTGTGGTTGAAATGTGATTGTGGAGACCCCAAAATCCTTGACATTGCTGTCACGATCAGTCTTTTGCTGACATATTTTAAATAATTTGTCTTTTGCTTAGATGAGATATATATCATATTTTCCTTGTATATTTGAGTTGTCACTGTTATAATTTTTCTGATTGTCCTTCTCCCATCTCCAAGAAAATGAAGAAAATGACTCGCATATTGGCGATTTTTTTTTATGTATTTTTATTTTCGAAGATAACACATATATTTATTATACTAGCACATTTTTAGAATTCGGTTTTTATAACCAATTCTAATTTTTTTTTTTATAATCTTAATTTAGAATTCAATTTTTAAAAAACCGAATTTTGAATTATTTTAATTTTTTTTATAATTTTAAGTTTATTTTTTATGTTTTAATATATTTTTATAAAGTCTTTTATTTTTTAAATATTTATATTTATATTTTTTTTATAATGTTAGATAGAATTTTATATTTTAATATTATTTTTTTATAAAAACTTTTATTTTTTTAAGTATTTATAATTTAATTTTATTTTATAATCTTATGTTAGAATTATATATTTTAATATTTTTTTATAGAAACTTTTACTCTTTAAGCATTTATAGGAAAAATATATTGGAATTGGATTTCTAACCAACGAAATTGGGTTTTCTAATTTCTTTGTCATCATTTTTTTTTTACTTATAAGTAATTTGGAACCAACTATTATACAATTTCTGAAGAAATTGGTGGCAAAGGAACCCTATTTAGTAAAAGTCATGGTGCAGGAACATAACCGGTACCAAAGGCAAAATAAGTGGGTACTTCAGGTGAAGTTTTTGCACATGAAGGTCAACTACGACATGAAGAATATTGGCCACCATACCAAGGCACAAAAATTTGGCCTCATCCAACCACAAAAAGGAATGCAAATGGTCGACCAAAATCATCCAGAATCAGGACTGAAATGGACATCAGGGAACAAGCACACCCACGAAATTGCTCATACTGTAAAACCCCTGGCCACACAAGAAATCATTGTCTTCACAATCCTGGCATTAGAGGGGTCCACATCCCATTATGGGGAGTGATTAATTAATTATTATTTTTAACGTTCGATGTAGACATAATGTCAATTGTGCTTCAGATATTGTTATGAAAGATAGATATGAATGACTGTTTTTCCCCTAGTAATCGATTACATGGGTCTTGTAATCGATTCCCAGAAAAAAGGTCATTTGTACAAAAACTTGAACTATACTCCCCAACTTTGTTTTTCCAGCACAATGACTTTTACTAAATAGGGTTCCTTTGCCACCAATTTCTTCATAAATTGTATAATAATTTGTTCCAAATTACTTATAAGTGAAAAAAAAATGATGACAAAGAAATTAGGAACTCCAAAATGAGTTTCATGTTCACAGTTGACCTTCATGTGCAAAAACTTCACCTGAAGTACCCACTTATTTTGCCTTTGGTACCGGTTATGTTCCAGCACAATGACTTTTACTAAATAGGGTTACTTTGCCACCAATTTCTTCATAAATTGTATAATAATTTGTTCCACATTACTTATAAGTGAAAAAAATGATGACAAAGAAATTAGGAACTCCAAAATGAGTTTCATGTTCATAGTTGACCTTCATGTGCAAAAACTTCACCTGAAGTACCCACTTGTTTTGGCTTTGGTACCAGTTATGTTCCAGCACAATGACTTTTACTAAATAGGGTTACTTTGCCACCAATTTCTTCATAAATTGTATAATAATTTGTTCCACATTACTTATAAGTGAAAAAAATGATGACAAAGAAATTAGGAACTCCAAAATGATTTTCATGTTCATAGTTGACCTTCATGTGCAAAAACTTCACCTAAAGTACCCACTTATTTTGCCTTTGATACCGATTATGTTCCAGCACAATGACTTTTACTAAATAGGGTTACTTTGCCACCAATTTCTTCATAAATTGTATAATAATTTGTTCCAGATTACTTATAAGTGAAAAAAAATGATGACAAAGAAATTAAGAACTCCAAAATGAGTCTCATGTTCATAGTTGACCTTCATGTGCAAAAACTTCACCTGAAGTACCCACTTATTTTGCCTTTGGTACCGGTTATGTTCCAGCATAATGACTTTTACTAAATAGGGTTACTTTGCCACCAATTTCTTCAAAAATTGTATACTAATTTGTTCCACATTACTTATAAGTGAAAAAAATGATGACAAAGAAATTAGGAACTCCAAAATGAGTTTCATGTTCATAGTTGACCTTCATGTGCAAAAACTTCACCTGAAGTACCCACTTATTTTGCCTTTGGTACCGGTTATGTTCCAGCACAATGACTTTTACTAAATAGGGTTATTTTGCCACCAATTTCTTCAAAAATTGTATACTAATTTGTTCCACATTACTTATAAGTGAAAAAAATGATGACAAAGAAATTACGAACTCCAAAATGAGTTTCATGTTCATAGTTGACCTTCATGTGCAAAAACTTCACCTGAAGTACCTACTTATTTTGCCTTTGGTACCGGTTATGTTCCTGCACCATGACTTTTACTAAATAGGGTTCCTTTGCCACCAATTTCTTCAGAAATTGTATAATAGTTGGTTCCAAATTACTTATAAGTAAAAAAAAAAATGATGACAGAAATTAGAAAACCCAATTCTGTTGGTTAGAAATCCAATTCCAATATATTTTTCCTATAAATGCTTAAAGAGTAAAAGTTTCTATAAAAAAATATTAAAATATATAATTCTAACATAAGATTATAAAATAAAATTAAATTATAAATACTTAAAAAATAAAAGTCTTTATAAAAAATAATATTAAAATATAAAATTCTATCTAACATTATAAAAAAATATAAATATAAATGTTTAAAAAATAAAAGACTTTATAAAAATATATTAAAACATAAAAAATAAACTTAAGATTATAAAAAAATTAAAATAATTCAGAATTCGGTTTTTTAAAAACCGAATTCTAGGTTAAAATTATAAAAAAAAAAGCTTAGAATTCGGTTATCCGAAAACCGAATTCTAACTTTAAATGAAAAGTGTGCTAGTATGGTAAATATACTGTACAGTGTGCTATCTTCAAAAATAAAAACACATTCCGTGCTATGTCAGAAAAAAAATCGCATATTAGCTCGCTGTGCTGATACTAGTACATCAGTTTTGGCACGATGTTTTAGGTTGTCGATATTATTTTCAAATTCTCTTTAAGGAGTATAATTTTTCTCCAAAACTCTATTAATTTTGTGGTGGGAAACCTTTATTTCTGTGTATTGTTCTATTAAGGCACAACTAGAAGTGTACATATTTTCTTACATGTCTTTGTTGTTTTAAATGTTTGTATTTCTGTTATACGTGTCCAATTGTGGAAATATAGTTTCAATTTGGTTTTTGATGGAATATAATTTAAAATTTTAATTGCATGTTAATCATTAGTCAGTTAAGACGTTGATGATTTGGATTTTTGGGGCCTGAGCAAATCATACGCCTTTCTCTATTACCCATTTAGTTTTTCCTTGATGTTATGGCAGAGATGAAAATCTTGTTGTTTACCTCTTGGGCTTGCTTACAAGTACCTCTTGGTCTGGATTTGTAGTTCGTCCACTACAACTTCAGGGATGAGTCTAAGCTCTAGTTCGAACCAGCCATAGAAATAACAAGCTTAAAAAAAAACTGACAAAACAGATATTACAAAAAGATAAATTATTATTAGGAGCTCCTACAACATATGGCTGTGAACTGTAGTATGGTATAAAAAAGTAACATAAAACACTTAGAAAACAAGTTGAAAGAGTTGAGGCATTTTGTTGCTTGACTTAATTACTAAAATTTTACTTTGAATCTTAATTCAAAATCCTTTAAGGTTTTCAGGTATTTAGACTTCTTAATTCTTTGAAAAGTCTCCATGTAGCATTGAAAGGTGTTAGTACGTTGGTCAACCCTTAGATTTAGTGGTCTCGATAGTGAAGCTTAAGAGAGGTAATAAGACCATTGGTCAGCTAGATAGTGAGAAGAGGTGGTCCCATAACATGCCAACTAGAAAAAGATTAAGGATGCCAAATATATTTAGAACACCAAGTGATTTAAGATTAAGAAACAAAGATAAACAAATAGTAGTTAGAACTTGCCAAAATGAAACTTCTTCTTCTTTTGAAAACAATAAAGATAAAGAATTACAAATTGCCAAAAAAGAAAACTCTTTACATAATGACCAATAGTGATAGTAAAAAAATGTGAAGTATACAAACAACATAAATTTTGATCAACAAATCAAGATGAAGTCCATATTATAGAGTATAGTTATCTAGGAACTAAGAATAACAAAATTATTAACATTTCAGAACAATCATTTTTATACCAACACATCAAAGATGAATATAACTTTATTCACTTAGGATTAATTCAAGTAATTGCACAACGAAACTATAGATTAAAAATAAACCGTCCAATACTTATGATATTAAGAGATATAAGACTTAAAAAATTTAATGATTCAATAATTACAATATTAGTAAGTAATTTACATGATGGTCCAACTTTCTTTAACTGTTATCCCAATTTTTCTATGAATATTAGAAATGATAAAACATGTAATGCAATAAAATTATATATACAAATTCTAGATGATTTTATGGACAAATTATCATGTCCAATACAAATAATCTATAGAATTTATTATAAAGTTAAAAAGATAGATTATAATTATAAAGCTCTAAGATCTTTATCAAAAGATGAGACAATACTTGTAGAAGCTAATCTTAGAAAGTCATCTTTACAAATCCCAAAGAAATTAAGTCATGAAGAAATAATAAGCAAAATTCCTGAAGAATGGATATTAAAGAATGTAATAGGAGAACCAAAACTTTATAATACTTAAATAAACGAGATAGTGCAAGAAGGTACAAACATTAGATCAAGACATTCAGTTGATGGATCCACAATAAATTTAGATATAAGATGATTAAATAATATTACATCAATTCTAACAAAACCAATAAACTTAGAGAAGATTTTGAAGCCAATTATAATAAAGAAAGGAGAAATTGATATTTTAAAACATTCACAAAACAACGAACAAAAAACTTTAGAGAAGAATTTTATAATTACCTAAGACAAAATGAAATAAATTTATACTTCTTTGCCTAGTTTTCAAATTACACTAGAAACATAAACTTTTTAGTAGTAATAAATCTATATGTTCACTAGACATGATATCCAATACTTGGAAAACAATAAATAATAGTTTTAGAATATCCTCTACAATAAGGAATTATGATACATCCCACAAAAGATATAGAAATAGAAACTAACCCATATAAAGTTGTTAAAAGTGAAGATAAACCTATACAAGTAAAAGATATTAAAAAATTGCATTTCCAACTTAGTTATCTGAATATCGTATTAGATATTATGTCAAAATAATTAGCTAGAAGAGAAAATAAGACATAAAAAGAAATTACTAGTAGTTTAAAAGAACCTATAAAACCAATATATAAGTTGTTCAACATGTCACATAAAGAATTGGATTCATCAAGATTAAAAATTTAAAAATAGAGGAATTGAAAAAGACATTGGATCAGCAGTAAATACATTAATTATAAATCAATAAGTTAAAAACATATCCAAAGCTTAGAAATTAATATCCTCAACCGACAACTTTTGATGTATAGTTTGAAGAGAGAGGAGACCTGATATAAAATGCTTTCTTTGAAAGTGAAATAATTAAATGAAATCTAGATGAGTGAACGAGTTATTTTAGATATGACTTATCAAAAATGCAATGGAAGCTATTGCCCATAAAATTAAAGGTTGTAGTAACAAATCTGCTGTTATAGTCATTGTACAAGGATTCATTGGCCAATTATGGCCAATTGAAAGGTTGCTAGGATAAACTCTCCATAGAACAAGATAAATTAGACATTCTAAATAAAATAAAAATTGAAACAAATCAAGAAGAGGTGGCCTCAACCTTAATTTATTCAATAATTCAAAATTTTGTAGGAGATCCAAATATCTTTAAAGAAAGGTTCACAATTCAATTATAATAGATTAAAAAAGACCAAACTTCTATATTAATCTCTATAATAGATAAATTAAAAGATTCACCATTAAAAACTTTTTTTTTCAACAATTAAATAATTTAATAATACGAAGTGAAGAAGTTCAGCAATACGTAAAACCAATAACCATGAAAGAGATTTACATTAGATTTAAAGGTCCAAGTGAACAAGTAAAAATAAAAGATTTATAAGAAGAAATAAAAAATCTTAAACAAGAGATATAAATATGAAAATGATATATCTTTAGAATAGATTATTAAAATTAGAAGGAAAAGAGATTATAAGAAATCAGAATGATAAAGAAGATAAAAAAGAAATTGAAAGCACATCCAATAACATTTATAGTAATTTATTAAGTTTGATAACCAAGGATTAATTCAAACACAATATTATTAAAAAGTAGTAGAAAAAGTAACTAGTACAAATGGATTAAAAATGCATATAAAATACAAGTTATGCAATGTAAAAATATGTTAAAACAAAGTTTGTTACGATACTTCTTTTGTATTAATTAAGAATATGAATACTCCCCTTATATTAGGAACCCATTCTTAATCTTATTATACCCTTTTTAAGGTAACTGAATCTCGATTAGCAACTAATACTTTAGGAAAAGAAATTTTCTTTGAATTTATTAAACCACCTAGGACAAGAGAGTTAACCTTTTAAAAGAATAATCAATAACACAAATAAATGTAAAAAAAAATGTTAAACAGATAAATAAAACTTAAAAGAATACAAATTAATAGTCCAAATATTCAAAAAGTTATAAAATCTTATGAAGAAAAATTACAAAAAAGAAATTTGTGAAACAAATCCTACTATTTTTTGACATAGGAAAAAATATACAATATCATTACCATACATAGACAATTTTGATGAAAAACAAATTCCAACAAAAACTAGGCCAATACAGATGAATCAAAATATTTAGAACATTGTAACAAAGAGATTAAAGAATATTTAGATAAAGGATTAATTAGACCATCTAAATCACCATAGAGTTGTATAAGATTTTATGTTATGAAAGCTTCCAAAATATAAAGAGGAGCTCCAAGACTAGTGAATAATTATAAACCTTTAAATAATGTATTAAAAGGGATATAATATCCTTTCCCGAACAAAAATGATTTAATAAAAAAAGTACATGATGCAATAATATTTTTCAAATTTGATCTAAAATTTGGATACTATCCAATATCAGTAAAAGAAGAAGATAAATATAAAATAGCTTTTGTAGTACTCTTTGGACATTATGAATGGAATGCGATGCCATAAGGATTAAAAAATGCTTCAAGTGAGTTCCAAAACATAATGAATGATATTTTTTTATCCTTATATGAAGTTTTCAATAGTATACTTAGATGGTGTATTAATCTTTTCAAAAAACATTACTGATCATATTAATCATCTGGATATATTTATTAAAATAATAAAAGAAAATGGATTAGTAATATCAGCAAGCAAGATGAAAATCTTCCGTAACAAGACAAGATTTTTAGGTTATGAAATTTACCAAAACACAATAACTCTGATATTAAGATCATTAGAATTTACATCTAAATTTTCGAATGAAATAAAAGATAAACAATAATTGCAAATATTATTAGGTTGCATAAATTACATAGTTGACTTTATTCCAAATATTAGAATAACCTGTGGACCATTATACAAAAGACTTAGAAAAAATGCGCTTGCATGGACAAAAGAAATGACTCAGACAATGATAAAAATAAAAGAATTGGTTAAAAAACTTCCTTGTTTAGGAATACCAAATTCAGAAGCTTTTCTAATAGTAGAAATAAAATGCCTCAGAGTTAGCCTATTGAGGAATTCTAAAACAAAAAATTCAAGAGTCTTCTAAAGAGCAAATAGTCAGGTACTTAAGAGTCTTCTAAAGAGCAAATAGTCATGTATCATTTGGGAATTTGACATTCCACTCAACAAAAGTATTCTATAGTCAAAAAAGAGATTTTGTTTATAGTTTCATGTTTACAAAAGTTTCAAGATGATTTATTCAATACTTTTTTTTATTGAAACTTATTATAAAGCAACTCCAAGTGTTTTGATAAAAGATGTTCAAAATTTGGTTTCTAAGCATATTTTTGCAAAATGTCGAGGTTTATTATCTTGTTTTGATTTCGAAATATAACAAGTAAAATGAAAGAAAAATTCATTTCCAGATTTTTTTAACCATAGTTTTTATAGGAAAAATAGCAATGAGTGACAAGTCACTAAATAAAGATCATTATGATCTCCCACTGGGATCACAAAAACAAGCTTCGATAATATCATCAAGGCCTCAGACGCCTTAAACACAACCAAAGCTTCAACAAAAATATTAAAAACTCCTCAAATAATAACAGGTACCGCTAAAAATCCTCTAGTCAAAACCTCCAATAAATTTACTCGTTTCCAGTATCAAAATATCATTTTCGGACCAAAAGACTTTACACCAGTCTCCAAAAATCAATAAGAACAAACCTAATAAGATTATACTAGTAAGCTAGAAATTGTCCCATTCATTATTCTAGAAAAAGCATGGATATATGATTCTGCAAAAGTAAAAACCTAAAACCTGTTTCCCAAATATTTCCATTATCCTGCATTAGACCTAGCTAAAACCAAAAATATTTTGAGTTTATTTTAGTAGATACAGATTCTACTTAAATATCTCATATTCGAAATGACCAAGGTATTATCCTTTTCTCAAAGTTAAAAGTCCTAAAAGTATTATCTCTAGAAGAATGGAGCCAACCACTTCATAATTCTAAATCCTTTTCAAGAATCTTTAACCCTCAAACATATAATTATTATAATTATATAGAAGGATGGTCCAAAGCATTATATATTCATCTAGGAACCCACTTGTGATTTATCTGGTTTAGGAGAGGAAGCTCCCTAAAATTTCTAAAATGGTTTATTAAACAGTTTTCAAAATTCGGCCCATTACTGTCTATTTTCCCATCTCAAACTGCAGAAGTTTATTCTTATTTAAGAGAAAATACTTCCTTTGAGTCTGGCTATAGATTGATATCCTTTGTGGCTACTCAATCTATAACTTGGATTGTAGCTTGGGAGTATATTATAGAACCGACATATGAAAATGTAGACATCAAATCCCTCTAAAGAAGATTTATACTCAAGTGGTGGACAAATTTAATACAAGTCTCATTAGTAAAAAAAACTTGATCAATGGCAAGCTAATTGTCGACACTAGAAGGAAGATACAAGCTTAGCATTAACTCAAGACTCATTATTCCTAGCAGAAAAACAAAGATTATTAGCAGAGTTAGTAGCGGCAACCAACATGAAGGAGTTTGCACAAGTAATCAAAGCAAAGTCATCAACATCAAAAATAAATTCTGAAGAAAGAAGTCCTCAATTTAATCAATATGACATGTTTGATTAAAGATGAAAAGAAGATGTGACAACATTCCCATAATTAAAGTGTAGTACATGGTGCGGTCATGTACCTAAAAGGGAATGATCGGTAATAGCTCGGCCCGAGAGGGACGATAGGTAGAAGGTAAGAAGGGAATGTCCGTTATGCCTTTAATAGCATTAATGCGTACTTAAGGTTAATAATTACTGTTTATTATCGTATAAACCGATATTATGACTGATTGATGAATAATATCAGTAATAATCGCATTTAATGATATTCAATGGGCCGGACCAATGCAGAGCCTATAAATACAAGGCTAATGACCAGGTAATTTTAATTTTTCTGAGATTATATCGAGATCTTTTGAGAACACATTATCTGCTTGAGCGTTGGAGTGTTTTCTTGCAAGTCTCCCATTTTGCAAGCCCGATCGGTGAAGTGGATAACGTCTGAAGTATCGTTGGCGGATTGGAAGTGTACGTGGAGTTAACCTCGGACCCAAATTCCACCGAAACATTTTGGCACCCACCGTGGAGCCGAGGATTGCAGAAGAAAACCTATAGAAACCACAATGGTAGAGCAACTACATGTACTACAGGAGATGCAGCGACAAATGTAGGAGTTGAGAGATGAAATATTAAACACTAGAAAAATAGTAAATAACGAAATAATAAAATCGGAATACCCTCCACGATAAGGAATCATAATACATCTCGCAAAAGATTTAGAAATAGAAGCAAATTCATATAAAGATATTAAAAGTGAAGATAAGCCTTTGCAAGTAAAATATATTAAAAAATTACATTCCCAACTTAATTATTTAACTACAATATTGAATATTATGTCAAAACAATTAACCAGAAAATAAAACGCAAAAAGAAACTCCTAGTAGTTCAAAAGAACCTATAAAACCAATATATAAATTATTTAACGTAACACGAAAGAATTAAATTCACTAAGATTAAAAAGTGATACATATTTAAAAATAGAAGAATTAAAAAAGAAATTAGATGAGCTAAATATGTTGTCAATAAATACATTACAAATCAACAAATTAAAAACATATGCAAAGCTTAGAAACTATTATCCTCATCCTATATCTGTTGATGTGCAGTTTGAAGAGAGATGAGAACTAGTACAAAATGATTTCCCTGGAAATGAAATAAATGAATGGAATTTAGATGGAGTGATTGAACAAGCTATTTTAGATATGACTTGTCAAGTGACAATGGCAGCTACTACCCATAAAACTAAAGGTTGTAGCTATAAATCTGCTGTTATAGCCATTGTACAAGGATTCACTGGCCAATTAAAAGGTTGGTGGGATAATCTCTGCACAAAACAATATAAATTAGCAATTCTTAATAGTGTAAAAACTGAAACAAATCAAGAAGATGCAGTCTCGACAATATCATTAAGGCCGAAGACACCTCAAATTCAACCAAAGGTTCAATCGACCTTAGTGGAAATATCAAAAACCCCTCCAATAATAGCAGGTACATCTAAAAATCCCTCTGTCAAAACCTCTAATAAATTTACTCCTCTTCAGTATCAAAACATCCTCACTGGACCAAAAGACTCTACCCTAATCACTAAATCACAAGAATAGTATACCTATAAGCTTGTCCCGGTCATTATTTTAGAAAAAAGCCTGGATATATGATTCTACAAGAATAGCAACCCAAAACTTATTTCCTAAAGATAATGAAAATCTTTGGAAAATAAGTTTTGGGATGTTAGTCTTGCAGAATCATATATCTAGGCTTTTTCTAAAATAATGACCGGGACAGTTTCTGGCTTATAGGTATACTCTTCTAAGGTTTGTTCTTGCTGTGATTTAGTGACTAGGGTAAAGTCTTTTTGTCCAATGGGGATGTTTTGATATTAAAGAGGAGTAAATTTATTAGTGGTTTTGACAAGGGGGTTTTTAGATGTACCTGCTATTGTTGAAGGGGTTTTTAGTATTTCCGCCAAGGTCGATTGAACATTTGGTTGAGTTTGAGGTGTCTAAGGCCTTAATGATATTGTCAAGACTGCATCTTCTTGATTTGTTTCAGTTTTACACTATTGAGAATTTCTAATTTATCTTATTTTGTGTACAAATTATCCCACCAACCTTTTAATTAGCCATTGAATCCTTGTACAATGACTATAACAGCAAATTTGTCACTACAACCTTTACTTTTATGGGCAGTAGGTGTCATTGTCATTTGACAAATCATATCTAAAATAGTTTGTTCATTCATTCCATCTAAATTTCATTCAGTTATTTCATTTTTCGAGAATGCATTTTGTACTAATTCTTCTCTCTTTTAAAACTGCACATCAGCATGTGTAGGACAAGGATAATAGTTTCTAAGCTTTGGATATGTTTTTAATTTATTGATTTGTAATGTATTTATTGACAACTTATTTAGCTCATCTAATTTCTTTTCCAATTCTTCTATTCTTAAATTTGTATCACTTTTTAATCTTAGTGAATCTAATTTTTTTTGTACGTTAAACAATTTATATATTAGTTTTATAAGTTCTTTTCAACTATTAATAGTTTTTTTTTTTGCATTTTATTTTCTTTTCTTGATTAATTATTTTGACATAATATTCAATACTATATTTGAATAATTAATTTGGGAATGTAATTTTTTAATATCTTTTACTCGTAGAAGCTTATCTTCAGTTTTAATATCTTTATATAGATTATTAAGATTATTATTATTATTATTATTTATATATATATATAAAGTATAATTGGATGAACCAATTGGATTAATTATTATTTGTATATTATCTATATGGATATATGCTATTCTACTTCTAGATTCCTTTTTTTTATAGATTTATTAATTTATATAATTGTTCTTCGTTTATTATCTATCTTTCCAGATGCTTCTGCTATAGCTATTGGTTGTTGTGGTACTTTCCTAAATATAATATATTTTCTCTGTTTAGTCTTCTACTTAGACTAGTTTGAATCCATCGTTGTTTTATATTTTCTTCTGAGTGTTAACTTATCTTGTTTTTCAATCTCTTTTATTTTATTATATTCTTTTAATATTATAACCTGATGTCTTTTACTTGTTTCTGCTTGTTCGAAAAATTCCCCTGTCGATTCCTTTTTTTAATTTACTGAAGTTTTTCGGTATCTTGTATATATATGTAATCTGATTCTCAGGATTTTTATCCTATTTATCTTTATATATTCTTTTGTTATTTTATAATGGTCTAATTGATCTAATGTATTTAGGCCTTTCTAGTTATTCTGGATTTAAAGCATTGTAAAAGTTCTGAATTAAATATAATCATACCTGTATTCTTTGCCTTTTGATTCTTTCTTTGATTGTTGTTCTTGATGTTCTGAAGATAAATATCATCTGCCTCAAGCAAGAAAGATATAAAAACACACAAGGTGTCTAAATAAACAAAAGGTTGATCCCTAGATGGTTTTCACAATGAAATGAAGACCCTTATTATACAATGAGAGTCTTTCGCACTATTACACATTATTGATAAAGAATCTTATTAGATAATTTCCTTTTACAAAAGCTTAAAAGCACACAGCAAAATAGTACAATAATTTACATTGTTCTTTTTCTTGTGCGCTTCACATGTTGTAGACAATCTTAACCAGTAGTTAAGCTTTCTTGTCAGATTGAGCGCTATCACTTTCTTTTCTTTCTAGGCAATTGTCAGGTGAGTCTCTAGCCATTGAAGGAAAAGCGACCTTCTTCGGAGCTGATCTACATTGTGGTTTATTTTTGTGGTGTTATGTAGCTTGCAGGCAAGGGTTTGAAACAAGTTGAAGAAGGCAAAAGTTGAGCAAGGTGGGATTCATCCATGGCGTGAAAGAGGTTCAAGAAAAATATGCAGTATCCGATTCCAAGAGCAAGGTATCTGGTTCCATAGAAAGCATATTTGATTCCAAGTGAGCAAGTGATGGCAACCTCCTTAGTTAGGTTACACCAAAATTAGAAGATGTGTATGGAGGGATGTTTTTTTGAATGAATGGTGTGAAAAAGTGATACTAAATGTCTAAGGATTGTGAGCTAAGGTGTGGATGGTGTAGAAGCTCGTGACCTCTAGGAGATATATGGTGGTGATGGTGTAATGTTTAGTGGCTTCAAAAGAGGTGAGGCCAACTCAAAGAGAATGATGACTAAAGGGGTCTTTAGGATTCCTTTAGTCTTGATTTAAGAAGTGTATAGACATAATTTGACAGCATAACATTACATTAATTCAAGATGAAATACAATGTTGGATATACTTCTATTTATAAGCCAAGAGTGTCCCCTTCTAACCCTAAAAGCATGATCTTCCGTCTTTACTCTCATTAGTCGAAAATGTGGCTTTCTAAGGAGTGGACAAGTGTCAATAAATCCCCTCCAATAATGAAAGGACATGTAACTACTTACAAAACACAATCATCTTCATTCATGTCACTACTAAAAGAAAATCCTCTCCAATAATGAAGAGATATATAACTACAACCTGCATAAAATAATAATCACTAATAATAGAGGTTAACACTTTCCATAAAAAACATCTATAATATAACTTTGATATCAAGAGTCATAAAAAATTTCCACGATTACTTTAATTGTGAAAATATGAAAAATCGTTGAAAATCAATTTGTGAAGAGTAAAAACCTTCACAAATTAAAAAAAAAAAAACCTTCACTCCACAAATAGAAATAAAAAGCTTGACTGAGTAACGTTTTTCTTACTTTCCATGCTAAATAAAATAAATAAAGAGTAATGTAAAAAGTGATAATAAATCTAAAATATCAAATCCCTTTTAAAAGATTATTATTATAACCTTTAACATAATTACTGTGACAAAATATAAATAATAGTTTTTTGAAATTTAACTAACAAAGCAGTACTAAAATTATTAACTCACTCCAACAAATAATTTCCTATAGAATATTTATGAAATAGGATTTATATGACTTAACTTTAAATAATTTATGGTGTAGTTTAAATATTTAAAACTCTTAGTGGCAAATGAAATTTTAAAATTTAAAATCTCCTAACAAATTAAATTAATGTTATGAGATTGGTACGATATTATTAATACAAAATTTTTCAACGTCATTAGGAGTTTAATTCCATAATTGTTGGATATTATGTACATGATAGACTTTTCTTTTTGTAATTAATTCCGAATGGGAAAAAATAGGGTAAAATTATTCCTAACTTAATATTAATTTATTCATAAATTTAAAAACAAAATATTATAAAAATTATAGAAAAAAACTTATACAAATTAACTTATATTTTTTAATTTGTAAAAAAATTAAATATTTTTTCTTCTTAAATTTGCTTACAGAAAAGTTTGTCGGAAAATACTTTAAGTAGAGAATCATGATAGATTCAAAGATAAAAAAATAGAGTAGAAGGAATTTTAAATTTTATTTTTTAAAAAAATTAAAATTATATAATTTTAAATAATCAAAATATTTACATAACTTTCAAAAACTTTGCATAATTTTTTTTTATTCAAGCATATTTACCATAAAAGCATTTTAATGATTTTCTTCGAACATGATTCTTATACCAACTATGGCATGTTTAAATAAATTTCTCTGTAAAATGTTTGAAAGAAAACATCGAAAAATTAAATCTGGTACACTGAACTGAACTTATGTAAAAATTAAAATAACTTTTAAGAAACCCATATAAAAATTTTAATAGTAAAAAGAAAAGAGAGAAAATTCTCTTCTTCATAAAAGGAGTCAAATACAAATGAAAATAGAAGAGAAAAAAGAGTCTTGTGACCCAAATACATAAATATGCTTTTTTTTCTATACCAAAATGAAAAAGATGAAGACTTTATCATCAACTCCATCAGAAAAGAGCTCGGAAACAGAAAATTGAACCTGCTTGCTTGAAGAGATGACAGCAGATGCACTCTCAAGCCAAGTCTATGTGCAATAGCATGGCCGATTTCCTTAGTGGAAGCTATCACAATTGTTAACTTTCCTTCAAATCTCTTACCTTTTCCATTTCTTCTTTCTACGCAATCAACCCAACTCAGCTAAAAGAAAGAGCCTTTTTTGTGTGTTTGATTGAGAAATGACAAAAAGGAAAGAAGGAAGATCAACCATTTGAGGAGATGAATGAGAAAAAACAACTCTGATTAGGGACGAGTAAGCAATTTTCAAAACAATAGCACACCTCACCCTTTAACAAGTTGCAGATCCCAAATTTCATCCACTCATTTGTTGTTTTAATTGAATTTTTAATGAAACTGAAATCGTTTTGGACGGCATTTTCGGCAGAACGAATCGACGAAACCTGTTGGGTCATTCGACTCTTACTAAAGTTTCTTGCACTGTCTAACGAAAGTCACCCCTCTCTCAAATTCTTCGAATTTCTCTTTCTGTCAAGTTTTTCTAATTGAAAGTCTCTGGTAAGCTGTCTTGCGTCATTGAAGTCTCCTTTATTTGTGTTTGGGTCGAGTTATCTTTTGTCTCTATCCGTTAGTGAAGTGGTTTGAGGACGTCTATGTTGGGACAAGAGTTGTCGTTTTTTGTTTTTTGTCCAAAGGAGAGGTTTTTTTTGTTGTGTTTATTGTGTCTTTAGGTGTTGGGTCGTTGTTGGCGTAGTAGCTTTGGTTGTTAGGTTGCGGTGGTGAAAAACTCTGAAAGGATTGTTTTTTGCGCTGTCATCATTGTGGATTTGGGTATTGGGTACTTTTTAATGGAAAGGTATTTCCTATTTCTATACTTTTTAGGTTATTTTTTATTGGTACATTTTATTCATGATTACTTGAATGTCATGTGTTATTGGTTTTGGTTATCGTCTTTGAACACCATTATTTGAAATGTTAGGAAATGTATTGAAATTAATTTTCTCCCCTTTTGAAATTTGTTATCTGAGGTTAATATTTGATTGACGGTATTAGTATAATTCAAAATGGTACCATGTAAAAGCAATGTAAGTAGATTTTTAAGCTTTATGTTTTCCTTATTGTTTTGGAGCACTATTTTATAAAATGATTGTTATAAAATTGAACTGTTGAACAGTGGTGCCTTAGAACTTGATGGATACATCTTATATTGTCCAAATGAATTCGTTATTGCGATTGAGACAGCTGAAGCGCATTTCTGAAACTCCATTTAAGATATGTTTACAAATTGAAGATTCTTTAGAGGTTAACCTAAAATTGTTGAAAGTGATGGTTCATCGATGGGTTCCCCACCATCAAGCATTTAGAGTTAGGCAACAATTGGTGCCTTTCAATGTGCTGGATGTGGTCATGAGTTTAGGGTTCAGAAATGGGGGTTTGGAGGTTTTTTGGATGAGTCAGTTGTGGGTAAAGTTGCTGAACATTCTAATTCAAAATCAATGAAATTGAAAGACCTGGTAAAGATGTTTAATGTCCTTGTGCATAATGATGATCTTGATGTGGATGTTGTATGCCGTTTGTATATATTAATTAGTTTTGTGGTGTTTTTTTTCCTAGGAAGGCAAGACATGTTTCTAACATGCCTTGTTTAGTATTAGATGACTTAGATGGTTTGTCAAATTATGATTGGAGTAGTGCAGTACATACATATATTTTAAAAAGTCTAAATATATGTAATAAGAATTTACTTACTAGAGCAATTGCTGATTCTTTGAGCATAAGTGGAATTGTTGTTTTACAGGTATGATTTATTGTGTTTGATTGTTGTATTAAGTCATTTCATTGTAAGATCTTGTTTTATTAGTTTTATTGCTTTGATTATAGCTTTGGGCGTATGAACGCCTTGGTTTGCATGCTGATTCTTCTCATAAGGTATTCCCGCGTGTTTTGCAATTTCATTTATGGGATCGAAGAATGTGATGTTTTATTGAGGAGAGGCAATGTAAGTAACTTTTTAAACATTTTATGTTGTTATTTTTGTGATTTCTGGAGTTGTTATTTGATTGAGGTAATTATTTGTGATTGTTATAGGTAGATTTTGATTGGTACCTTAGTTCCAATGACTATCTAGATCCCATCATCTGTTGTGCTTTCAATTTGGATGGGGTTGCAAGGGCTGAAGTTTGCAGCCCTGAACAAGAAGCACCTGAAAAACAAGGTTATGAAAGTTCCCAATCAGCCGCTGTTGATAAAATTAGAAGAAATAACCCGAGGATAAGAAGTCTAAGGGATAAAATTGCTTCTGTTAGGAAGGAACTGAGTGATCTAAGAAAGTTTCAAAATGTTGAAGAAAAAAGTGTTGAGGGTGAGGGGAAAGAAGATTGTGCAGGTGAAGAAGTAGCAGGTGAAGCTGATGAAGAAGTTGCATCTCACGCAAATGAAGAACTTGCAGATCCCGATGAAGAACCTGCAGATGAAGAACCTGCAGACAAAGAACCTGAGATGAAGAACCTGGAGATGAAGAACCTGCAGGTGAAGGTCATGAAAAAGCTACATATGAAGAACATGCGTGACGTGGAGCTTTTTCAAGTGCGTCACATGCACGTTCTTCATCTGCATTTTTTTCATGACCTTCACCTGCAGCTTCTTCATCTGCAGGTTCTTCATTTGCTGAGATGAGCTTCTTCATCAGCTTAACCTGCACAATCTTCTTTCCCTCACCCTCAACACCTTTTTCTTCAACATTTTGAAACTTTCTTAGATCACTCAGTTTCTTCCTAACAGAAGCAATTTATCCCTTAGACTTCTTATCCTCTGGTTATTTCTTCTAATTTTATCAACAGCTGCTGATTGGGAACTTTCATAACCTTGTTTTTCAGGTGCTTCTTGTTCAGGGCTGCAACCTTCAGCCCTTGCAACCCCATCAAAATTGAAAGCACAACGGATGATGAGATCTAGACAGTCATTGGAACTAAGGTACCAATCAAAATATACCTATAACAATCACAAATAATTACCTCAATCAAATAACAACTCCAGAAATCACAAAAATAACAACATAAAATGTTTAAAAAGTTACTTAACTCGCCTCTCTTCAACAAAACATCACATTCTTCGGTCCCATAATTTAACGAATGAAATTGCAAAACACGCGGGAATACCTTATGAGAAGAATCAACATGCAAACCAAAGCGTTCACACGCCCAAAGCTACAATCAAAGCAATAAAAATAATAAAACAAGATCTTACAATGAACTGACTTAATACAACAATCAAGCACAATAAATCATACCTGTAAAACAACAACAGTTCCACTTATGCTCAAAGAATCAACAATTGCTCCAGTAAGTAATTTCTTATTACATCTATTTAGAATTTTTACAATATATGTAAGTACTGCACTACTCCAATCATAATTTGACAAACCATCTAAGTCATCTAATACTAAACAAGGCATGTTAGAAACATGTCTTGCCTTCCTAGAAAAAAAAAACACCACAAAACTAATTAATATATACAAACGCATACAACATCTACATCAAGATCATCATTATGTACAAGGACATTAAACATCTTTATCAGGTCTTTCAATTTCATTGATTTTGAATTAAAATGTTCAGCAACTTTACCCACAACTGACTCATCCAAAGGAACCTCTAAACCCCCTACTCCGAACCCTAAACTCATGATCACATCCAGCACATTGAAAGGCACCCATTGTTACCTAACTCTAAACGCTTGATGGTGGGGAACCCATCGACGAACCATCAGTTTCAACAATTTTAGGTTAACCTCTAAAGAATCTTCAATCTGTAAACTCATCTTAAATGGAGTTCCAGAAATGCGCTTCAGATGTCTCAATCGCAGTAACAAATTCATTTGGACAATATAGGATGTATCCATCCAAGCTCTAAGGCGCCACTGTTCAACAGTTCAATTTTATAACAATCATTTTATAAAACAATGCTCCAAAACAACAACGAAAACATAAAGCTTAAAAATCTACTTACATTGCTTTTACAGAGTACCATTTTGAATTGTACTAATACCGTCAATCAAATATTAACCTAAGATAACAAATTTCAAAAGGGGAGAAAATTAATTTCAATACATTTCCTAACATTTCAAGTAATGGTGTTCAAAGATGATAACGAAAACCAATAACACATGACATTCAAGTAATCGTGAATAAAATGTACCAATAAAAAATAACCTAAAAAGTGTGGGAATAGGAAATACCTTTCGATTAAAAAGCAAAACACGATGCACAGAAACTTACTAGCGCACCCAATACCCAAATCCACAACGGCGACAGCGAAAAAAACAATCCTTTCAGAGTTCTTCACCACCGCAACCCAACAACCAAAGCCACAACGCCGACAGCGACCGAACACCTAAAGGCACAATAAAGACAGTGAAAAAACCTCTCCTTTCGACAAAAAACCACAACGCTTGTCCTAACAGAGACTTCCTCAAACGACTTCATTGGCGGATAGAGACAAAAGATAGGTTGACCCAAGCATCAAGAAAGGGGACTTCAGTGGCGTGAGAGACCTTGCGAGAGACTTTCGATTGGAAAACCTTGACAGAGAGAGAGCTTCAAAGAGTTCGAGAGAGAGCACTAACAGAGATGAAGGGGAGACTTTCGTTAGACAATGCGAGAAACTTTCGTAAGAGTCGAAGGCGCCAACAGGTTTCAACAATTCGTTCTGCCAAAAATGCCCTCCAAAACGATTTTCAGCTTCATTAAAAATTCAATTAAAACAACAAATGACAGAGCGACACGTGTCGTTGTCAAAAGGGCGTTGTTGAAGAAGCATTTTCCAGTAGTTTATATTTTTTAACTCAACCTTAGGTGTTAAAACATTGTTGATTAGTGAAGGTGGCATCTTTGGCTTTTGCTCCCACGTTTTCCATGTTTGTCTCCTTGTCCTTTCTAATGCTTTGTACCATGCTCCAAAGGGTGTGCTCACATGGAGATCAGCCTCTTTGAAAAGTTGCTGTTCATAAGGCAACAGTGTCACTTCTTGACCTGGCTTACATCAAAGCATCTCCAGCTATTCTTGGACAAGAAGTAAGTTTTGACATTGTAAATTCATCAGCAGTGTCACTTGTAAACTCTCTTGATGATAACCAACTTGTTTTAGTTTCCATATTATTGATATATTGCATATTGCCTCATTACTGATGTAAGTTTTACTGGTTTCTTTTATAGGGGCAAACTGCTGAGTGGATAACCCTAGAGTACAGTTCTCCAATTCCATCCATTGATGATTGGATTGGAGTATTCTCTCCTGTAAACTTTAGGTAACATTCAAAGTAGATGCCTATCTAAAATCTTGCCCTGGAACCTATAAAGGTTCTATTTAATTGTTTATGTTAGATATATTACATTTTATGTTAATAAGGGAAACGTAGACTTTTGATATTGGTAGATATTGTTTTTTAACAATATCTTCTATTTTTGATATTTATATTTGGTTCTCATATATACTTGTATCATTCTTCGTTATAACTATATTAGCTTATGTGTATTCTAGGAACACGAGAGCTTAATTACTATATTTAATAGTTTCAATCAAATTCTTGCCTTGTACAACCAAACCTGGTTGGTGAGTTTTAGTTGATTGCTCTTGTTTTTTGCATTTCAGTGCTTCCACATGTCCAAAAGAAAACCGTAGAGTCTATCTACCACTATTGTGTTTTGCGCCCATTAAGGTATCACTGACCTGTCGTATGTTTAGTAATGACATCACCACAACTGTTTTTTTTTTTTTTCTGTAGCCTTTCTTGAAGCTAGGGAAAGTTATCAAAGAAAATGTAGAAGTGAAGGTCTAATGAATGTTTACCCCATTGTGCAGTATCAATATGCAAATTACTCAAGCCCCCTATTCAAAGTACATGGAAAAGGGTTTCTGAAGCTTCGGTTGATCAATCAGAGATCAGATTTCTCATTTGCACTATTTTCTGGTGGCTTGTCAAATGTAGGCCATCATTAGTTTTAACTTTCTTGATCAAGTGGATGTTAATATTCTATGATTTTTATTCTTCTACAAACCAAGTTGCATCGACAAATCATTTCGGAGTAGATTCGGTCCATGAGAATATTGCCATATTTTTTTTTCTTTTTTGAACAGTGAATAGAAGTTAGCAAATTCCTTTGAAGGATACTTCAGGGATGAGTAGAAATTATCATTTTTATTTGTTTCTCCTTTTTAGTATGCATTTTTTGTCCACTTCTGCTCTGCTTTTCTATCAGTCATATTTTACTTCGGATACTGTGGAAGTCTTAGCATTATCTCTTTGAAGATTTTTCTATTCTCATTCTATCTATGTGTACATGAATTGTAAAGATTAGCTCCTCTTATGCTTTCATTTCACCCCTGATATGCTTTCTATATAGGCTAATGCAATATCTGAACAGAATGTAGGAAAGTTTCCATTCCCTTGTTCAAGAAATGAACAGAATGGTAAGGAGACTACTAGACAGCAAGTTGGTTCCACCCCCAAATTAGGACAGAAGAAAAGCAGAGGTATTGGGTAGAATAGATACGAACAACGGAAACCAATAGTAGTTTCAATGCACATTCATAGAACAGCAACCAAATACACAACACAGACAGTTCATGCTCAAAGTTTCACAAACATATACACACAAAAAAAACCAACTCGCTCACCTAATTTTCCTCTTTTGCATACTGGTATCATGGATGACACACATTTCTTTTGGACTTACGAATTTTTACATTACAATCCTAATTAGTGGAGCTATAATGTTGGCCTAGTGGTAAAAGTTGGAAGGGAGGATGGAAGAAGTTGGGGGTTCAACTTTCACACTAACATTAGGGAAATATAAGGCTGGTTTGAAGGGTTTGAAAGGGAGGGTAGGAGAGGTTGTGGGTTTAATTCCCTCCACTAACAAAAACTAACAACTAACATTTGCCAATAAAAAAAATCCTAATTAGTAATATCAATTACATTTCCCAATTCTGCATATTTAGTAACAATTTTATGTCTCTCCTAAACTCCTAGTTTGCTCATCAATTATGAAATGACTAAATACATTTTCTCATTCGTTTGTATTTACCTCATGACAGCCAAAGCTTGTGGCTGTGTCAAATAAAATAGCTTTTTCTAATCCAAATGCTCCAGTTTACCCTCGCCTGGCACTAGGAAAGTCATGGAATGAGGTTAGTTCTTATTCTCTAGTCCTCGATTGCATAAAACTTACACAGTTGAAATTTTCCTATGTTAGCAAATGTTATGTGAACTTTTGCATGAAAAAAGCATACAGCATGCTGCTACTATCTCTTTTAGTTTTACTTTAAATTACATTTTTGTTACATTTGCTGTTTTTCATTAGATGGTTTGTTTCATTTTATAAAAATAAAACAGTATCATTTTGATCTTTAAATCAGATGACTGTAACATGGACAAGTGGATACGGGATCAGTGATGCTGAACCTTTTGTTCAATGGGGTCCAAAAGGAGGGGATCATATGCATTCACCTGCTGAGACCCTGACTTTCACTAGCGATAGCATGTGTGGTATGGGAACTCATCAACCAGTAAATTTCTGCACTTAATCATTCAGTTTGATGGATTTTCTTTTTCAAAAAGGTTGTTCATTGCACACTATAATTATCTATTTCTGAACAGGTTCACCAGCAAAAACAGTGGGATGGCGTGACCCTGGATACATACACACAAGTCATCTAAAAGAACTGTGGCCCAATAGATTGTATGTTATTTCTAGATTAGGCCTAGTTTTAAGCACTTTTCAATTTTATGTTTCCCTTGGAAAGGTGTACGGCATATCCATGAATCTGATATTCAGATTTTGTTTTACCTTAAAGTACATTACCTTTTCAATAATTTTGTGAGAGCTTCACTCTGAAGCCATCAATTTTTATTTGATACTGTTATCTATTATGGTTGAACACCACCTAGTAGATTCTTGTTATCTTGTTGCATTGTCACTATATGCCATAATTTCAGCTTGATTTAGATCTGTTAGCCAATACTATTCTTTTGTTATTGAGCTCCAAACTAGGTAAACCTATTGTGTTGAACCATATTTTCTACTTAAATTGTGTTTGCTATAGTGAAGTCATGACAATTTAATTGTGCTTTCTACTGATTGTGCAGATATGAGTACAAGATAGGACACAAATTAAACAATGGTACATTTATCTGGAGCGGAAACTATCAGTTCAGAGCACCTCCTTTTCCTGGACAGAAGTCCTTACAACGTGTTCTCATATTTGGAGATATGGGAAAGGTTTGAACTCTTACAAAAAATTATGCATTCATATATTCGATGGATGGCATCTGCCATGTTTTTCAGTGACGTTGTTGGTCCTATATATATGATAATTTGATATCTAAAATTGTGATATATGCTCATACTCAGTATATTATATCAATATCTTGCTTGGACATTCAAAATTCTAGTCTATTGTATTTAGCCAAAGAATATACTATAGAATGAATGAATACTTATGAGAAGACATGTTTCGTTACTCATTCTTCATGAGGTAGCCATAGTTTCATGTGTTCTACATACAAAGTGGATATAATTGTTTTAAGTGTAAGATGTAGTTGCTAGTAATAAAATGGTGATGAGGATTATTCTTAGCCTCAAAGAATTTTGGACCTAACTAGGGTTTGGAAGTCACTTATAATATCAATAATATTATATATGAGATTTAGAGAATGATATTATCAAGGATTGACAACACTTGAAGAATTGAAAAATACAAATTCTGACTTGTAGAACTGATAATAGATGGGAAAAGACTTAAAACCAGGTACACCACAAACAATGAGGTTTGATAAGCCTTGAAGATCCCCACAAGCCTTGTATTGGGTCTTGGGCTTCCATTTGATCTTGAGTATGGACTTCATGATTATTAAGAGTTTCAGCATTCTCAATGATTATCATTCCCCTCTTCAAAAGTCTTTGTCCTCAAATCTGATAAATCATCACCCACATCAAAAGAAGAGAGATCAACCATATTAAAAGTATTACTTACACCATACTTACCCTGCAAATCTAGTTTGTAGGCATTATCATTTATCTTGGCCAATACTTGAAAAGGACCATCGACTCTTGGCATAAGCTTAGACTTCCTTTATGTTGAGAATCACTTTTTTCTGAAATGCACTCATACCCAGTCACCTAGTTCAAATGTAACCCTTTTTCTTCCTTTGTTGGCATATTTTGCATACCCTTCCATTTTCTTCTCAATTTGGGCCTCCATGTAACTTCTTGACATATTCTGCTTTATCCTACCTAGATTGATCCTTATATTGAGAAATGTTAGGTAATGGTAACAAATCCAAAGGAGTTAAAGGATTAAAACCATAAACAATTTCAAATGGTGACAATTGAGTAGTATTATTATGTATAGCCTTGTTGTAAGCAAATTCAACAAGTGGTAAACACTCTTCCCAAGTTCTAAGATTTTTCATAATTGTAGCTCTAAGAAAAGAGAGGAAAGGATTATATTCACCACCTGAGTTTGTCTACTGGGGTGACAAGTTGTTGAAAACAACAATTTAGTTCCAATCTTACCCCACAAAGTCCTCCAAAGTGACTAAGAAATTTAGAATCTGGGTCACTTACAGTGCTTTTAGGAAAGTTGTGCAATCTTTGTAAAAAGTGGAGCACATCAAATGGTTGTAGTTGTGGCTGCATCAACCATATTTGTCTATAATTTCCCGCAATATCAACAATCTTGATGAGACTAAACACGACTATAATTTAAAACCCTGTGCCTATGAGATCAATTATGAGTATTTGATGCATAGTTAACCATGCAGGAGGAAGTTGACGGTTCCAACGAATACAACAATTTCCAGCATGGCTCAATTAACACTACTCTGCAGCTTATCCAGGACTTGGAAAACATTGACGTGGTTTTCCATATTGGAGATATATGTTATGCAAATGGTTACCTTTCTCAATGGGATCAATTTACAGCACAGGTGGAACCAATTGCATCAGCTGTGCCCTACATGATTGCAAGGTTTTTTATACAGCTTACCAAAAAATTAGTCTAGGATGTGTTTTATTTTATTTATTTATTTATTTATAAAAAAAAATACTCTTGTGGTGTCTTTGGCCTTACAGTGGGAACCATGAGCGAGATTGGCCTGGAACAGGATCCTTTTACGAGAACATGGATTCTGGAGGAGAATGTGGTGTGTTGGCACAGACTATGTTCTACACCCTTGCTTCAAACAGGGCTAAGGTTTGGTATGATAATATGGCCTCCATTTGAGATGATAATCACTAAAAATAAATTTTGTAAATTGTATGATTTTTCCTGTGTAGAAAGTTTATCTTCTTTTGGGTTTAATGATTTTTCATGATTTGGGTATGAACAAATGAATTCCTAAGAATTGCAATGTTATTCAATGAAGTGTAAATAGTCAAAATAATTCTAAGGCTTTCCATTTTTGCACCATCTCTTTTTTTTTTTGTTAAAGATGCTACCCTTTTTTTTAACTATTATTCCAAAACTATCCTCATTTAACCAGAAAGGGTTTACAAATCACTTTTGAAAAGTTAATCCCAAGAAATATTAAATCTCTCTTCCAGAATTTGAACTGCGAAGTGATTCAGGGGAAAAAATGTTGCTAGAGCTTACAAAACACTTATAGAATCAGACTTCTGAAAAATTCATTACGCTCTGGAATTAAAATTTTGAAGAAATAATGACATTTTCATTTTGTTTTATGATAACAGTTAAAATATGAATAAAGGGTAATGCCATTAACATAAAAAAGTAGAGCAACAAGAAACACCACCTTGTATTGATCATATTATCATCAGTTCCTAAAATATGCAGTTCATTAGTCTGAGTTATTCGTCATCAAGATCATTAAGGGTTTTCATTCACACTCTTTTTTGGATTGAAAGTAAATAGGAGGGAAAAGATAACGAGGTAGGTTCAATATGTAAAGCTTATAAGGAATATCATTTATTTTAGTTATGGCAAAATAATACATTTTAGTATTTGGAAGGTTAATGTAATGAGGCATTGTAATAATTTCATAATAAAGTTCACTAATGGTTGCTTTTGGTTTAAAAGCTTTAGGAAGTATAGAATATTCAACACATCAGGTAGTTGGAACGTGTTACATTTCTACTTCTTTCACCAGGTATTCAATTGACTATGGCATGTTCCGCTTCTGTATTGCTGACACTGAACATGATTGGAGAGAAGGAACAGAACAATACAAGTTCATTGAGCATTGTTTCGCTTCAGTTGACAGACAAAAACAGCCGTGGCTAATTTTCCTTGCACATAGGGTACTTGGATACTCCTCTTGTATCTGTTATGCAGAAGAGGGATCATTTGCTGAACCAATGGGGAGAGAGAGCCTTCAAAAGCTATGGCAGAAGTACAAGGTGGACATTGCCGTATATGGCCATGTGCACAATTATGAGAGGACATGCCCAATATACCAGGTTTCTTCAACCGTGTGCTTTCTTCCATTCAATTTTTTTAATATAAAGCTAATATTTACATTAACAACACACATAAAAAATTAGGCGTAAAGAAATCAAAAGGCCAAGTTCCCTAATCCCTATTGTGCTCTTCTTGACCAAAATGAAACAAATAGCATTTTACATGCCACAAATATAACGACAATGTGCATTTTCTCTACTAACAACTATCTTTTACATTTTGCAACAGAATGTCTGCACTAATGAAGAGAAACACCACTATAGGGGAACCTTAAAGGGGACAATACATATTGTTGCTGGTGGTGGTGGAGCTAGCCTTTCAACATTTACTTCCCTCAAAACCAAATGGAGCATCTTTAAAGACTATGACTATGGATTTGTAAAACTAACTGCTTTTGATCACTCAAATTTGTTGTTTGAGTACAAGAAGAGCCGAGATGGGAAGGTTTATGACTCCTTCAATATATCACGTGATTATAGAGACATATTGGCCTGCACCATGGATAGTTGCCCAAGTATAACAATGGCATCTTGATTAAAGAAATAGTGATATATTCAATGTATCCAGCCATGTTGAAGCAGTGAATTATGAGTAAATTATCTTCCACAAGCAAATAGATGTTATATTTGGCTGCAAGCTGTCATCTTGACCAATGCGAACGCACACTCAATTTATTGGTATTGAAGTTTAGGCTGCAAGCACTTTCTTGTACCTAAAATAAAATAGGAGAGCGAAATACAATGCTATACAAGCAATACCAGTAATTACCAAAACCAAATTGAATCCAGATGGATAGTCAAAAACTGTGGTTTCAAAGTTCATTCCAAATACACCTGCTACAGCAGTAAATACTGCAGCTACCAATGTAGCAGCTGTAAGAAGCAGCTCAAACTGTATTAGCTGGTTTTGAATATTTCCCTGCAATAAATAGAGTGAAAAGTAATGCTGCCTGAGGACACAGTTTAGAGCATCAAAGAATTAAAGGAATATTCAGCAGAATGTTGCAAACTGTTAATGTCAGCTTACCAATTTTATGTTGATAAAATCTTCTGTGTCGTCAATGTATTCTTTGAGCTGCATTACCAGCAGAAAAAAATAAAATTTAGCACTTCCATGAAGCGCCTAAATAATAAAACCATATGCTATTAGTTAATATAAAATGTAACTGTGGCTGCTACTCATAAGAAAAAAAATCATAATGCAATAGCTGATTGGGTGAAGGCTTGCCTGAGCTAATTTAATGTTTATATAAGTACTTTAACTATATTACCCAATACTATGATATCCAACGTAAGATACCCTATGTTATAAGCAACATGGGTAGATTGTAATGCTACAGCTGAGTAGGTCAAACTTTTCATACCGATAATAGTGTGTTAAGAGTATTATCAATGACTACAAAATATGCTTCAAGCAACATTTCGAGTGGCTCAATCCTTTCCCCATTATCAGAAGAGACCATTGAGCTACCATGTTTACTAGAATTCCCAATGCTGCTGAAAGCCCTTTGCAACATCTGGACTCCACTAGTCGTTCGCTCGGGTGAAGCAGGAGCTGACTTTGAAATCACTCCACCAGATGCATTAGTTTGAAAACAATCATTAATAGTGTAAGTATCAGATCTTCTCTTTTTCTCAGTTAGACACATCTCAGCCATGTCACCATCATCATCCATAAGATGTTCTATTTCATCACGAACCTGGGAATTAACAAGGAGTTACTAGTTGCAGATAATAGAAAGCCAGAAAAATGAGAATAGTAATCAAGGATAATAATTCAACATTGATCAACCTTCTGAACTCGTTGAGTCAAAGCAAGCAGGTGACCTTTAAATCTCCTAACACGTTCCAGATTTAGAGTACTGATAGATGAGGCTAGTTCATCTAGCACGGGATATATTTCCATTTCCAGTTCGTTTACCTGTCAAATAACATCCTTCTTAATATACGGGATTCAAGATGACAATTTAATTGCATAAGGCTGGAAGCTTATTCAACATCTTTTTCTATGCGTTCAGCTATGCATATGATATAATGTGACATAAATGTAATGACCTAAATTCCAACATTAAAACAACCATTGGCAAGATACAAGCTATACGACTATACCTAGTCTTGAGCCACTGAAATTTGCATTACAGTGATCTAGGTCCTAAGATAAAATTAGATATCAGAGGAGTGATAAACCTTCACTCCTGTGGATTTCTTAGGGGACATGTGAAACTTCATATGTTAATTTTAAATCTTGCATTGGTTTTTGCCCAATTTCTCTTGTTTTACAACAAAATTAATGAATTAGATGAGTTCAGATGAAAATAGGTCATCACATTTGAAGGAGATACAAACCAAAATGATTTTATGAAGATATCAACAAAAGGATTTGTTGAAGAAAATTATAGAGATATGTATTCTGAGGCAATTTAAAGAAACTCTATCCAAACAAAATATATCCAATCTCAATCTCAAATTTGGTGGAAATAATGAAGTAATCCTCTCTCTATCCGTATGAAATGAGTAGGAACTATAGATTGGATACACTCATCTTTGATCATCTTTCATAATACCTCAATATTTTTACTCATAATTCACAATATTGTCATCTTGTCAATCTTGGAGCATCACAAACCTAAATTGTCAAATAGTACACAATAGCAGCAATAACTCAACCCAAAGTCATTGCCACTATTGCAGTGGTTAGTTAGTGCAGCAGGAAAAACTGAAAACACGGTGAAATCGTTTTGTTCATACATCGCTTAGTGTAGCGCACACTTCACGTTCTCTTGGGTATGAAGAATATATTTAAAATTATGACCTTTGTTATATAGTAATACCAAAGTTGAAGATTCGTCTCCTGGATCAATAGAAACTTATCATAATGACATTCTTGCAAATTATCAATTGCTACACATGAATTTCTATATGAATTTAAACAAATAGAGACAATTATGACAACTAGCTGGGAGAAAAAAAGTCTAGCAAAGTCTCAAGGTTTTGGGTGACATTGTTTGATGGTATAATATTTATAAATAGTATTAAAAGGTAATATAAAATATTTCTTAAATATACTACATCAAAATTTGTATACATTTTAATACCAACAAACTTATTATAAGGTTTAAAAAATCTCAATTGAATATCACCAAATTTTTCTGTTCTCCTTAAATAAATTCTGATAATTTAATTGAATACCACAATGTTTATTTATATCATTCAAGAGTCTTGATTCAACACCAGAAGAATTTTTGAAAAAAAAAATCTTTCAAAATCCTAATTAAAGGCACTCTCCTTAAATTATAATTTCCATACATTACTTATGAGCATACCTTAAATTTTGGATTTGTATTATTATTTTTTAGCTTTAATAGAAAGTCTACTATAAATGATTCAATATAATCTAAAAAATTCAAGCACGTATTCTTAAAGTTTGAGTTGATTGCTGCATGGAAAAAGGGATTTTTATCTTTTTATTCCATTTTTTCTACCATCTTTTGAATCTTTATGGTTGAAATATATGTTTGAGTACCAGGCATTTTTTCATTCTATAACTAAATCAACAGTTTGGGCTATGGTGGACCTTGGGATTTGATTGTGGACCTTCCCAGTTTTAAATATATTATATTTCTGTTCATTAGGTTTGTTACATTGCACTTATCTGCATTCAATTGGCCATTCTTAGATGTATGAGGATGGATTGATTAATGATGACAAATATAATTAATCATCAGGTATAAGGCAAATCAGGTCAATGGTTATTCAATAACCAAACGGAAACTCTTACTCAATTGTTTAATGGATAGCACTCAACAATCTCTTGCACTTATATATGGGAATATGGAATTATAGTAATTCAACACAACTGAGTCATGAACCATAGATTCATCTATAATTGATATCCTTTTGTTTATTTATATCTGCAAATTACTCCATTGTGCATTCCTTAGTTTTTGTTCTTATTCTACATTTTTTCACCCTCTTAATTTATTGTCTAAATGGATTAAGAGTCTTGCAACATTGGTAATTGCTAATGGCTAATGGCACACATCAGAGCTGATAGCAACCAAAACCGGAATTCATGTTTGTTATCTTGACAATCAAAGATCATTTGCAATGTTATCCGCCCCACCCCCAATTTTTATTCTACCATAAACAATGATAGGGTAGAAATTGATGTAGGACAAAGTGGAGCCATTCATAATTATATGTCAGACACCTGGACTTATATTCAAGCTGTTACAACTTGATACTGATAAGCTGATGTACCAGAGTACTGCCCACATACCATTCATGATTTTAAGTTCAGGTATTTCAAAAAGGCAGTGTCTAACATTGCCTTGTTTTTATTTTCCATTGCACATGTGATAGTGAGACACATAAGTGTTGCTTAAATGTGATTTAATTAAAGTATTTTTTCAATACAAAGCCATTATATTTTGAGTCAGATTACGGTTTTTAAATGTTACCATTATTCAAAGTGTCATATTATGGTTTTGAGCCATTACTCTGTCAGATATATTTTCGATTTAATGCATACTAATGTTTTGGTATTCAACATTTTTATCTTCCTGTTTATTTCTTATTTAATGATTAGGAGAATTATTCCATATAATCACTCTATAAATAACCTCTTTTAAGACAGGTTTTGCATACACCAGACAATTCTCTTCTCCTATCCTTTCCTCTCTTCTTTCATTGGATTCTTCTGTTTTGCTAGTTGTGCTGCCTTAATTCTTCTGAGAACTGTTCTCCTTCACTGAGACATGTACTAGTCGCTCCCATGGATTTCTGTTCAATTCTATTTATGCCTATTAGTTTAGAGTTTTAGATGATCTGGATATAGACCTAAGGGTTAGAATTTGTTTTTTTATAGGGTTTTCATACTATACAAATAGGTCTCTTGGCTGTATAATAAGAGAAATAGTTTTCCTTAATAATAGAAGTTTTCTTATATTTTCCTAAGATATTGGCTAGACGACCACCACCCTTTTGTTTGTGTTTCAAATCTCCTTGCACACTATTTTACCTTAGTGCTACGCAAAATTAATCCTAGGGCTTTAACCAGCCAGAACCTTGATTGCAGTGAATGGTGGAAAATATCGTGGGCAGTCAATAGAGCATAATCACAGTCGAGTTATATAGATTATTTGAATTTGCAGGGAAATACTTAGAGTAATTTAACCATAATGACAAGCATGCAAATTCATAGCTACCATTTTCAATGTAAATAAGAAAAAAATAGAAAATATACTATCATATTCACAGCCCTAAGGTGGAAGATTCCCCAAATAGACCTTTAGGTCAATTTATACCCGAGCATCTAAAGATGTGCATGTCAATTCTAGAGCCAACTCCAGTGCCCTAATTTCAAAAGGTAGATCATCTGTTAAAAAATGGCAGACAAAGTAAGCAATCCTATGCAGTAATTATCTCCATCAAAAAACTTAAAAAAGTGCTTAATAGCTTGGAAATATTGTAGATTTAAGTATTAAGAAGAAAATACTCCACAGCTAAAAGAAAATTCAATGTCTATCCGTTATTATTCTTCATCCATTCCCTAACAGTGTCCCAACAGAAAAGACAAATAGGTAAAGTTAAAATCGTCACAATAAACCTAGATACATATAAGACATTTTTTTATGAGTCTTCCTTTCACCTAAATCTATATGTTACATCAATACGAGCTGAACTCGTTCCTTACCAGCTTTTTCATTCTTAAGGCGACTGCATAATTCTGACCTATACTGACCAACACTACCATCCAATGAATTCATCAGGATGACCTCATCAGCAGTGATTATACATCGGATTTGCTCAAGGTTGACTACAATAGCCTTCTCCCGTCCTAATATTGCTGAAGGATAAATAAACATTGGATCCAATAGCCGGAGATCTCTAGAAGGCAAAGAACAATTTCTCATTATAGTTGCCTTGTCAAGTCTCACTGTCTCAAAATTTCCATCGTTACCAATTTTAATCCAAGACCGACTTCCATGACCTCTCTTCTTCAGGCCTGACATCCCCGTCCCACGATTTATTTGCGCATTGGAATAAGACCTCACACTGTCATCGCGAGACAAAGAAACCTCAGGTAGACTGGAAGAATAATCCTGATCTTGTGTTTCATCCATAGCAATTGCATTACAATTTTCTCACTTGCAATACTGATACAGAATTACTTTTAACTGTGGTAGTCTCCATCAGTATTCACTATTCAGCATTCATTTCGACCACAACCTTGATATACAGGTGATAACCGGATTAAGAACTGCATCTGAGGTGATCCATACGTTGTGCCTTTCTCAAATTGAAACCTGAAATTGGTACCGCGACAAGAAAATTACTGGACAACGGAATATAAAAAAAAAATGCAGAAAGAGGCCATATTCACGGACTCCATCTAATTGAAGAATTGACCGCAACCAATAAGAAAACTAACAAAGTGACGCCTGAGTCGATGTGAAAACTAACAAATAGGAAAAAGAATGTTACACTTTAATTGAAGGAGCAAGGAACAGACAAGTAGTTTCAACTCAATAGAACAATAAAACCTTAACCCAAATAAGCAATCAATAAAAACAAGGAAGCAATCAATTAAACAATAACAAAACGAAAGGGGAAGAAAACGCAATGTTGTGTTAATTACCATCATTCAAAACATTATTTATCTTAAGATTCGAAAAATTGCTTTGCCAGTAAACTCGGCCAGATATTTTAAACTTGCCAACACTAACGTTGTGCCAAAATACCAAATCACACTAGGGAGTCCTTCAATCAATTTCAACCCAACTCAAACAAATTGACACGTTAAGTTCTCCATCATCTGAACTAAGTCTCACACTCCCACTCCTTAACCTTATACTGACAGCACCCACCCATTACCGAGACGAGTACAAGATTTAATCTTTTGCATAAATACCACCACCCGGTTAACAATTTCTATCAAATCAGATTCAAACAGTAGAGTAAATCGAAAACCCCGAGTTACCTGAAGGTCGAGAATATGCAGAAAAGGTTTGAAAGGTGGAAGATGGTTGAAGTAAGATTGCGAACGGGTTTCTATTCTCAGAGGGCAGAGCCGAAGAAGATTACGAACACTGCATTACGAGAAAAGAAATGATGGATTGTACGAACACTGCGATTTAACTTTTTTATGTTTTCGAAAGAGTAAAACAGCTTGACAAAGGTAGTTATTAGTTGTATATGTTATGCAGAACATAAAAGGTTTCTTCTTCTAAAGTTTATTTTTTTTTTTAATTTAGTTAATGTATTTTATTAAATATATAAAAAATGTTTTTTTATCTTTAAATTAAATTATAATTTTTTTTCTGTATGCAAAAGTTATATAAAAATATTTTTCTAAAAAATTATATACGTGTTATATTATAGTTAAGTGTGAAATTCTTTTTTTTTATGAAAAACACAGTTCACATAATTTTTTAAAATGATATTTTATATTCCTTTCATAATAAATATTTTATATTTTAATTTAAAAAATAAACATAACTTTTTACAATAATTTGAAAAGAAAAAAAATATATTTAATTTTTTTGTTTATATGATAAAATATAAATGCAATTCCTATTAAAGTAATGTTTCTTCTTTATCCCTTATATTGGTAAAACAAATCAGCTCTGTAACCTAAAAGTTAATTAAATATTTTATAATTTAATTTTAAAATAAAATATATATTTTTTGCAACAGAAATCTGTAACCTAAAAATTAATTAAAGATGGAATATATTAATAGTTGATATATTATAATTTTTTTACAACAATGGTATTGCTATAAAGTATTTACTGATTTTATTGATAAGTAGTATATGTCTAAGAATACATGTTTCACTATTTTAATTGTTTTTTCATTCACATTAATTAGTTTTTAAACAACCACGAAGACGAAGGACTAAGATAAAATATGGAGTAGTGACATTTATCTTTAAGTCATACGAAAGATGAAACATCTTTCTTAAGTCCCAAGAAAAATAAAAGACAATTCTTTTGAAATTCATAAAGGATGAATTTTTTCTTTCAATTACATAAAAGATGAACAACTTCACCTAATAACAACAATCACACTCAATCTTACAAGATTACACTTGATAAAAGTTATCATTGTACTCATATTAAGTTTTCAAAAATTTTTTCTACACAAAATTATAACTTAACTCCTATATTTTCAAATGAAAAACTACCACTTTATTTATAAAATATTTTCGAAATTAGGTTAAGAACGAAAGGTCCAGTTATAACGGTCATTAATAATCGATTATCATAAGCAACAATCGGTTATTACCGCATTGCCTCTCAAAAGAACTTTTCTATGCAGTTTCTCTTTTCATCAATAATTAATTATTATAAAGTGATAATCGATTATTGGCACAACATTTCACAAAAGGAGTTTTTCTCTATAATAATCAATTATCATAAGTGATAATCGATTGTTATCGTATATTTTGAAAAAAAAAATTGTTTTTATCAAGTGACACAGTGTTGTTGTTTAGGTTATGCCTTTTGACTTATAATTTTCTATATTTACTATCTTGAATGACATACAAAGATTACATGGATTTTGTACATACAAAGCTTAATATACCCTTCAAAAAGCTTCTTCCACTTCACAAACTTCTACTACTGGGTATTCGTCCTCCAAACTTTCTTTCTCCTTCTAGTACTCGTCCTATAACAAATGAGCGTGTGGAGTGTTTGCAGAAAATTCTCCAACGCTTAAGTTAGTGTTCTAAGTCAGAGATTTTGGTCAAAGTATGATTAATGTAAAAGTGAAGTCAAAACTCGATTAAAATAATATTTATAGGAGTATTTTAGTAACCATGAGCATTTACTTAGATGGGCCTCGATTATGGACCCATTGGCCCATTAGCCTAATGAGCATTTTACCTGTGGTGATCTACAGTTGTTTTTGGCTAAGTTATGCAGTGTGTCGATGTCGTTGGTAAGTAAAGATAAATACTAGAAGGCGACATCCGACTTTAGTGAGGAGCATCTATTAGTAGATAGCACCTAGTCTTCGATTGGGGGAACACGATACCTAGTATTCAAAAATCGGTATTCGTTATGTATCATATTAAGTATACTCATTTAGGGTGCAGTCCATAGTATTCAGTATTCAGCATGTAAACTCTACTGGTCAAATAGTACCCAGTATGAGGTATTCTATTTATGTTTGATTAGTCAATCATCTTCAGGTCGTAGTTGATAGGATTGAAGGGTTTTTAGTCTATCAACCCCCTAGTCTTTTCATGTCTTGAAGGCATGCAAAGAATGTTAGTAGTTGGTTTGTAGTTGAGTTTTAGCATTACAGTGTCGGTACCTAGTAGTCGACGTATGTGATTTTGCAAAAAAAAAATTATTATCTTTAGCCATAACTTTGTAGGTATAATAGCCCTTAGCCTCGAGGAGCATAACGAGGAAGAGGTTTGAATGATGGGATGTCAAACTTGATCATATGTGAGTGATGAGAGTAGGTTTCGTGCAAAAACTGAAGCGGTAGCTTGGGAAGCGTTAAGAAGGTTTGAGAATGAAGAGTTGTCTTGGAGGGGAAGGAATGATTCAAAAACCGAAGAATTGCCTTGTGGACGATTTAGGATGTGTTTGGCCTATCAAGTCAGAAGGTGAATTATCACGAGCACATTATATATAGGAGGTGAAGTTGTCGAAAATTTCCCACCAAGTTTTTGCGAGAGCTATAAGATAGTGTGTGCTTGCTACTACCAAGATCAAGTTATCGTCCTTTTCATAGGTATGTCAAAATCTGATAGTAGTAGTAGTGTAGGTAGTTGGGTGTCAACATCATCTGGTGCCACCTCGTCGATAGGGTTAATCGTGAGTAAAGAGGTAATAATAGAGAATAAGGTAGACTCGCCGGAGGAATACACAAAGTCCGAATGATAGAGAAGGCAGGGATAGGATTGGGTGGATGCTCAAGTTAAAATGCACTTCTTTGTTTTAGGTGGACTAGAATTTTAAATTAATGGTTGCAAAGTACTTATATATTCGGCAAAAGGGTGTCAGAAGACATTGTTTCCCTCTAGAGAGCATGTTCCATCGATAGCGTTTATCATGGCAAGGAAAGTTACAAAGACAAGTTCTTCTATGTATATATTGTTAAGACAAAATCGTCTATGCGCCTAAACGCTCTCATGTTTTGAAGTTTAACTAAATAACATTGAAACAGAATTATAATCTGAAAACAACTTAGAGTGAAAACACAAAGACTTAAAATCTCAATTCTCAACATAGAAAACCTACACAAAACTTAGAACATGAATCCTCAACATAGAAAACCTTAGGAAAACATTTAGGCTCTTAGGAACTAGAAAAACATTTAGGTCAAAAACACCCAGACGCTATACTAAATGATTATTATGCCTAAAGTATCTAAGAGAGTTAAAGTTAAACGCTTAAAGCTTATCATACCCAAAAGGTATTCAGTTTAGGTCTCGAAAACAAAACAATGTCAAGACGATGTCTTTGACAAAACACTTTAAAAGAATAAAAGAGAAAATACAAAAGAAAACATAAAAAGGCTAAACGTTATTTGTCTAAAGAAGAGACAAAGATCAAAAGAAGTGTTTACTTGCCTAAACGATACCTTGAGCTAAAACAATACTTCATCCAAAGATGAAGTCTTACTTAACGTTTGGTATCTTTAAAAGAAAAGCTTAATTGTCAAATGTTACCTTAATGGTAGGAAATCAAAAAGCACTTTGTTGTTCTTAGCAAGCATTAAAAGTCATTCAATGTTCAACGTTCAAAAACAACAAAAGTGATAAGAAAAGACCTATTTGTTGCATGCACAATTTACTCTACTCTTTGCAGATAAGCTATTCTACACACATCCACAAAGCTTTAGATCAAATATCAAAAAGTGGACGTTAGAGACAAAATAGATATTCAAAGAATGTTCTTCACTTGAAGCCATACCTAAAAGGATGTACTGCCTACTTCAAGCAAAGTACTTAAAAAACATGCATACTCTGACAAGTTGATTTATACAACGGCTGTTGTACACAAAGAAAGAGAAAACACAAGAATCAAGGCGAACGCTTAGTCTATCGGACATTTATTCAAGGAGCCTTTAAATGGAAGAGCTTTCAAAGGAGAAATCAAGAGGATAGTCACACAAAAAAAAAAGAGAAAGAGCTCACAACAAAATATTGTCAACACCAAATTTCGTCCGGATTAGCTTTTGGCTTTATTATAGTCTGTTGTCCAACGTTTTATTATTTACAAATTTTCATATCTTCATTTTTTGTTTTTATTTTTTATTTATTTATTTTTATTGCCTTTTATTTTATCTTTTTTATTCTATCACTTTTATATTATTTCGTTTTATTTTTCTTTTCCCTTTATAATATTTTTAATCTTTGTTTTTCCGTTTTACCTTTTTCATATTTTATTTTGTTTTAACATAATATACCCATAAAAAAAATTAAAAAGAATAATAAAAAAAAGAGAAAAGAAAGGAAAAACTTTTTGTCGTGTGTTGGAGGAGGAGGGGGCAGAGAATGATTTTCTGCAGGCAAGGACAATGCAAATTGGTGGAAAGGGGACACAGCAGAGAGGATTTTGGGATTTTGGCAGAGCAAAACGGTTATTGAGAAAGTGGAGCAGGAGGGCTGAGACGAGAACGACAAAAGGTTGGGAGAGCTTTGGCCAAAAGGAAGCGACGATAACAAAAGGGGGCTGGAGACCAGAAAAAAAAAACGACACACACAAAGTGTTACATTTTATCATTCATTTTTACAAAGAGAAGAAAAAGAAAGGGGAAGAATGCTACACACGACATCAAGGACCTGAAGAAACATCTTCTTTGAAGAATTTGACTTGCACCGAGTAAGAAGAAGGACTAGGAGCGCGAAACCAGCCAAGACCAGCGACTCCGAGAGGTAAGCGTCTCTATTTCTTCTAAACTTACTGCATTGTATGTGATTTTGATGCTGGATGCTACTCTGTTGATGGCGTTGCGGTGCGAGTTCCCCTTCCTTTTACGGTTTACTATAATCAAGGATTGCTATCGCTTGTGATTTGGGAATGGGTTTTCACGCATCGTTAACATTTCTTTTCATAATAAACTAGTCCATGGCTCCATCTTAAACCTTGGCTTAACACCTTTGACCTTAGAAGTTCATGAGTAGACCCTAAAACAGAGACGCCAGATTCCTAGAATTCCTGCTTGACCGTTTGCAAGGTGTAAGCAGAGCCTTTACCTTTGACAACCCCAACCACCATGCTATCTTCACAACACCACCACGCATAATACTATCAGAAAAATTCTCAAACTTACACCCAGGTAAACAGAAACTCGTACAATACACAGAACAACCTTTAGTCTCTTCATTTTCCTATCTCCATTACTGAAGCCGAAAAAACCACAACCCCCATTATCATCCTCCACCTTGGCTTATACCATGAAATCCTCAGCGCCGTTTACCTGCAAGAAAAGGACCAGCCCAAACACCCAGAATCGATTATAACAACCACAAACCAAGTCAGATAATCCAAACCAGGTCTCTTGCCTCTGTTCATTCATTCACCAGCAAAAGAGTTGGCCCCTAAACCCTACTCATCCGTTATAACTGCTCTGGAAATCGAAACCAATTTTGGCCACCACGACACCTCCGCCGCGCACATCAATAACGACAGCCCTGGTCGCCGCTTCGCCTCCATCATCGTCGCGCGCCACTGTTGGTAACTCCGGTGCGCCACCATCGCTGCTGTCTTCGTCCTCCGACATGCCACCCTCACCAGGAACGCCTCTGCTTCTAGGTTCGCATCTCCGCTGATGGCTATTAAGTGTCGGACCGCCTTGTCGTTGGGTCAAGCTCCATGGTGGCTGGCGTCCGCTCCACTCAATTCGAGCCCCATTCATGTCGTAAAACGATGTCGAGAGCGTTTCTTTCTCTTTTTCCTCTCCGATCCCATTAACCCCCGAAAACCCCTAATCCTTGGAATGAAGAAGACGAAGAATAGTGGTGAATGGGGAAGAAGGAAAACGGTGACGCGCGGCCAGCGGTGGTTTTGGTGAGGCGCGGTGTCGCCGGCAACGCCAAAGCCTGCAGAATGGCGGTGGCTGGTGCGGTGGTGTGTGTTTCCCGGCCCTGGGCAAGTGGGTGCGAGAGAGAGATTTGAGGTTGTGCGTGGTCTGTGCTGATGGAAATGGGAAGGGGAGATTCGAACCCCTAAGTTTCTGAAGTTGGGGTGGGAAGCCTGGGCCAGTATTGGGCCATACAATATTTTCAAAAAAAATATAATAATAAAACCAAATCAAAATATTGTTTCTGCACCCCTAATTTTTGCTGTGTCGCACCATTTTACACTTGGGCCTTGGCCCAATTTGGTTATTTTTGTTTATTTTATTTTACTCGTTATTTAGTTTTCTTTAGTTTATTTTATCCTTTAACTTTTCATTTTATTTTTATTTTTACTTTTTGTTTTTATTTAGTAATTTACTTATTTATTTATTTTCTTTTTTTATTTTTTATTTTTTTTCATTTTATCAGTTATTTACCTATTTATTTTGTCTTATCTGCTTTTAAGTAAATATTAAAAACAAAACAAAAATATTTAAAAAAAAGGGGAGGGTCCAGCGCACGTGTGACCGCACGCGTCGTCCTTATGTTGGACACCTTTTCTCCTTCTTTCAAAAATTAACAAAAAAATATTTTAAAAAGGTTTAAGCACACGTGCGACCATTCCGTCGGCCTTGTGTTGAAAACCTTTTTTTCATCTTCTTTCGAAAATCAACAAAAATTTATTTTAAAAGGTTTAAGCACACATGCAACCATTCCGTCGGCCTTGTGCTGAAAACCTTTTTCATCTTCTTTTAAAAATTAACAAAAATTATTTCAAAAGGTTAAGCACATTTGCGACCATTCCGTCGGCCTTGTGCTGAAGACCTTTTTCTTCTTCTTTCAAAAAATCAACAAAAATTATTTCAAAAGGTTTAAGCACATGTGCGACCATTCTGTTGGCCTTGTGCTGAAAACCTTTTCCTTCTTCTTTAAAAAAAAATCAACATAAATTTACTTTAAAAGGTTTAAGTACACGTGCGACCATTCCGTCGGCCTTGTGCTAAAAGCCTTTTCCTCTTCTTTCACAAAAAAATAACATAAACATGTTTTTAAAGGTTTAAAGCATACGTGCAACCATTCCGTCGGCCTTGTGCTAAAAACCTTTCTCCTTTTTTATATATAAAAAAAATGCCAAAAGATATAAAATCTTCAAAAACCAAAAACATCTTCAAACAAACAATCTTTCGCCCCAGAACTACGTGATCCTTGATTCTCCACCAAGCGTGGAGATACGTAGGAGCAAGGTCAGTCCTTGTCAGGTTCACTTTCCCAAAAATCCAAATTTATCCATAATCAATTTCTTAATAAATTTTCCAAACAATTCTCCAAACAAATTTTCCAAATGGTTTGCTAGAACTACGTAACCATGATTTCTCATTTTGAGAATACGTAGGAACAAGGTCAATCCTTGTCGGACACAAAAAAACAAAAAAATATATTTTGTTTCGTTAGAGTTTTATTTTTCGGGGATATTAAAAACCACATCAAATTCGCGCATTTAATTAAAGGTACTGCCTTAGGGCAGGCGTTGTAGGGTACTAATACCTTCCCTACACTTAACCGACTCCCGAACCCAGAATCTGTTTTTTCGCGGACCTTGCTTTATCCTTTTTATGGTTTTTCCGTAGTTTTTCGGAATAAACTATGGTGGCGACTCCAAAATCTCTTTTTCAAAACCTCTTTTTTGGATCGTCGTCCCGTCGCGATTCCGGTTGCGACAAATATATATATCCTGAAAAGCGTTCAGAAGAGAAGAAAAGAAAGATCTCAAGAAAAAGATCATATCTGAGCAGAAAAAGAGATGAAGAGAAACTAAAAGAGAAGAAAAGAAACATTCTCAAGCCTCATTCTTATATTGCTTACTCGTTTTAAGAAAGAGAGAAAAAGAAAAGAGAGAAACACTTGCAAGTGTTTAGACTTGGCATGTTTTGCTAAGTACCAAGAGTGGTGCGAATACTCAAACCAGGAGTGGTAAGATTACTCAGTTGTAATCTTGTGAAGGAACCCTCTGCGATGGAGACTAGACGTAGCTTAGTTGAAGTGAACAAGTATAAAAATAACTATGTATTTATCTCTTCTATTACCTAGATGCTTCTCTTATAAAAACCTACAACTATGTTTGGATTTCTATATACAAGAACTCTCCAAGCTAAACAATTACCTTTCAACCAAGGAAGTTCTTATAAAACTTTGTAGTGTGCATTCTGAATAACACGTTAAAAGCAATTATCTTTTATTACCTTTATTAGGTCGAGCGTTTAAGCTTTCTTAAGATACATTCAAAGCTCGGCTACGTGATATATCAGAAGGGTTGCAAAAAGAATTTTTCAATTAACACTATATATTTAACCACCCCCCCCTCTAATGTTTTTCAGGTACTTCACATATGGCTCTCTTTATGTAGCTTCATGTCTGACTCACATTTGACGAGTTCACTATAGGTGTCCTTCGACTTCTAAATGTAGCGTTGACACAGTTGCATCTTAACGGTTAAGTTGTATTCAAGATTTCAAGCTAATCTGTAAGGCGTCATAAATTTTTCCATCTCCTAAATGATTTCTGTATTTCTATTGCACATGTCCCAAGGAGTCGGCCGTGTGGGTTTCTCTAATAAAGAAGTTATAGGCTCCAGTTTTGGGTCGTATTCGAACACCTTCAAGAATTTAAGAAAATATTAGGGTTAAATATGTTTTTAGTCCCTATACTTTTGGGCGATTTTGGTTTTAGTCCATTTTCAAACTAAGGTACAATTTAGTCCTTCAACTTTAGAAAACTCTAGTTTTAGTCATTTTTACCAAATTTTTTTAACTTTATTTGCTGTTTCAAGCACGTTTCATTATAGCATTTGGATTGTTTACACTGTTTGACACATTTTTGATTCAATGTTAACTGAGAAACGCGTTTGAAATAGCAAATAAAGTTAAAAAAATTTGGTAAAAATGACTAAAACCAGAGTTTTCTAAAGTTGAAGGACTAAATTGTACCTTAGTTTAAAAATGGACTAAAACCAAAATCGCCCAAAAGTATAGGGACTAAAAACATATTTAACCCAAAATATTATTCAGGGTTGTGGTCAACCAAAGTGGTTGATCACACTTCTATGACGAAAATGGGAACAAGAAGTTTCCCTTTTATTGGACCAATAACCCCTTGAGATATTAGGATTGGCCAAATGATGCTTTGTCAAGGGAGGATCAAAGAATTATTGGAATCTTGGAGAAACTACCGTAAAGGATGTTGCCTAACAGCTTGTTAGAATTTACTTATGCAACAATTTGATCTTTGAACTAGAGGGTAAGTGTAGAATGTCTCTTTAACTTGGACACTTTATGAACTGATCTAAGCATTTTTTTTTTGTGTTTGCAGGTTTCATGGCTCACCACACCGCAAAGGTTGGGGGGATGCCGAGCTCTTTCGCCACATCCATCCGACATACAACACAACTCACGCCTACCTCCTTTTCCAGGTTGAGCCTGGCTATAATAGTCTCGTACTCTTCTTGATTGTTCGATGTTTAAAAAAATGAAATGCAAAGACTTCTCGATCAGGACATTGTTCGACCCCTCTAGAAATATGTCGTCTCCTGCCCCTTTTGGGTTTGAAGATTTGTCAACATACAAAGTCCATCACTCATCTTCAAGGACTCAGTCCCCCTGTAAGCCACTCGCAAAATCTACCAAACTCTATGCTTTTATCAAACCTCTAGGCTCGTGTCGAATAAAGAACTTGGACTACTCCACTGCCAATGATGACATTTGTCCACCCATATCCAATTTCTACAGAATCTTCTGGATGGGATAACCATTTCTCACCACATCTTATTGGCTTATAAAATAGGGTCGCCTTACTGTAATGACAAGGGATGAGGCAACCTTCTCCACAATTTGGTATTGAGTCTTGACATCCTTAAGTGTTCGGGTGATGAAGTAAATTGAGCTTTTGAACAAGGGCCACACTAATTGTATCCTCCATTGCTACTATGTACACTAAGAGGTGTTGTGTTGTGTCTGGTTTACAAAGAATAAGTGAGAATGTTAGAATTTGTTTCAATTCTTCAAACCTTTGCTGACACTGGTCATCCCACACAAATTTCGTCAACCTTGAAGACTCATTTCTCGGAGTCAACCTCAAATTATACTCTCCCAAGGCCGAGAACACTTTCTTCAAGTCCTACAAGTATTGCACTAGGGTAGACGACGTTGGTCAGCCATGTCGTATACCTTGCTTCTTTAATGAATCCCACCTAGAGCAACTTTTTAGTCTTGACCTTCGCGACCTACTTTCTTTCGTCGCCCATCTTCCTTTTCTTTTGTGATATTGCCCTAGCTTCTCTAAATGTTGATAGCCGATGGGAGGCTACCTCGGGTAGACCATTGGGAGCTCAATTGTCATCCATTCAAACAGATTAGCATTTTCAATTAGTAGCCGACCTATCAGGTTCTCTCCTTCTTCTCCTACCACGACACCTATCTTCAACCTTCGCTTTTTAACTAAGGCAAAGTTCTTGGTTTCTCCCACCGGTTCCATCCTTGTGTGGTTGCCTACTCAGGGATTGAGGTCCTCCCCAACAATAATGTTGGTCAACTTTGTTTGCTCAATGTTATTAACACTAAGCGGAGGGCCTGAGAGCTACAACTTGTGATGTAGCATTCCTTGGCTGACTTCTGGTCCTCGTGTACTGTGATAATGTCCCCGAATGCCAAGGGGAACTTCATGGCTAAGTGTGGGGTGGACACCACCGCTCCAAGCTATTTAGTGATGGACGCCCTAGCAACACATTGTATGACATACTTGCGTTAATGACCAAGTACCTGATCGATATTGTCCAGGTCAATCTTCCCTATCCAAAGGTTGTATGGAGATCAATGTAGAGACACACTCATCAGTAGTATGACTATTATTATGGTGATACTTGTAGTACTTAGTCATATCCGCCTTTGGTGGGTTCTGGAACTTTCTGGATAGAGGGATGAGGTCCACATGAAGTTCTTCATCCAACATTCATGACCTAGGGATGTTAAGTAAGGTGTATCCCGAGAACTTTGACAGCTTGGGTTCTCTCGGCTGGGGATCGTTCTTCCTTTCGATGCCTTAGTCATTACCCTTATTCTCAGTGGATTGCATAGAAACTTACATGTTTTCCGTCCTTAACTTTATACGATACTCCTTGACCTCCTCCAGATGCATGAACTTTGCAACCCTAAGCCTTATCTCCTGCATGTCATTGGAGGTGTCATGCATAGCTCATTAACGAACGATCATGATTTAGCGTTGTGATCATGTAGTGAAGCACGACCTCGAGATTCAAATTCCTTATTTTCAATACATCTTTGTTGAACCTCTCAACGAAGGCTTGCATCGATTCATCCTTCTCCTTATTGATGTTTAGGAGAGCTAACAAGGTGAGGTCATGATGGTAGCTTGTGACGAACTGGGCAGTAAAATCCTTTGTCAAGGTGTCGAAGCAATCAATGGAGTAAAGAGGGAGATTTGACCACCACTCTGTAAAATAAACTTTAATGGGTCCCGCATGTTTCATTAATAAGTGCAAAAGTAGAAAAGTAGTTTTGTTTGGATGTGCAAAGTCCTGACAGCAGCTTTAGTACGTTGCAAGTCTTTGGTTGCAAAGACTTTGGTGTACATGGTGATGCAAGCAATGATGTATGGTGAAGCTTTGTTTTATGTGTGCAACTCACTTATAAAAGTGAAGTGAAGAAGTGATTGTAAAATACACACCACCACCGAGAAGAAAAGAGCAAAGTGCAACAATAGAGAGTTGTGTGAGTGTGTGGAAAAGAGAGAGAGAGAATCATGGGAAAATTGGTGTAGTGTGCACCACCATGAAGAAAGAAAAATAGGAGGGCCTCTGTTGTGTGTTGTGAGTGTATATTTGAGAGTCTATGAGTGTTGTGTTTGTGTACTTCTGTATTTCCAAATTCTAAACAAAAGAGATATATTTGTGTAGATACCAACACACTCTAGAATCTCATCCTTGAGAGTTGTGGAAAAAACCTTACACATAACAACATCACTGGTTGAGTACAACTAGATCTGGGTGACATAGATAAAGATATGCTCGTTTGGATATGTGGTACCATTGTAAAAGTCCAAGGTCAAGAACTTATAATGTTTTGGAAGGTAAATATTTATAAATTAGTGTTTGCCCTTTGTTTCAAATCAAAGAAGGACCATTGCTTTTTGCATGATGTTACTGCTCATAATGTTTGTTCTTTTTGGAAAGGTTCGTGATTAAAGGTCTCTTGAATAGTAACATAAGACACTGACTAAAGGTCCGGACAAAGATCTATGTGGAACGAGTTAAAAGATTGAACCCCTATTTGTAAAATGGGTGGCCTAATCTAACTTGTATTTTGCAGGCCGAATATAAGATGGGCCTAAATAGACAGAGTTGGCCCATATTATCACCTTATCATAAATTTTAAAAAATAAAATATTTATATTTAACTTTGAATTATTATTAGTTTAATTTTTTTTATGTGCGTCGTTTAGTAAAAAAGAAATTTCATTATGATTTAGCTAGTAAAAAGACTTTTTAAATATTTTTAAAGTTAAATATTTGTTTTGTTTGATAATCTTTTTAATAGTATTTTTTAACTTTTCATTTTTTTCAAAATTAATAAACATTTTAATTTTTATAAAATTTTATTTATATATAATTACATAATATTTTATAATTATTTTACTTTTATCCAATTATTATTTAATATTTTAATTTAAAATTTAAATTTATATAATTATAATATATTTGTAAATATTTTTTATCAAACACGTTTTTTATTATTAAATATTTGATAAGGTAATTCTTTTTTTTTTTGTATTTTTTTATAAAAATTAATTAATTAATATTTAAAGAGTAAGAAAATAATGATGAGTATGAGTAGGAGTTATGCAATATAAATAAAGATGAAAAAGAAAATTATACCTAATAAATATAAAATATAAATTGATATAAATATTTATTGAGATAATAGAAGTCAGTCTAGTCGTCGTTCCTAATAAAAATCGTATTTATCCTAAATTTTAAATTTTATCATGGATTAAAAATTAATTAAACTCTATGTGACTATAGTTTATATATATATATATATATATATATATATATATATATATATATATATATAACAAAAAACAAATAAATTGAAATTAATTACAATATTGATTAAAAAATAATAATTACAATTATCTTCTCTCACTCGATGTTACCTGACATACCTTGTTGTGTCTAACACAATTAGTTGGAGATTTGGCGCTAAACGAAGGAACAGTTGTTCACAGAATGGAATCCAAAACTCAATTCCTATATTGTCGCAACAATCCTCTCCGTCTGATTCTTCTGAAAACCCTAATTTCTCATTTCATTTTTCTTTCTAATCAGCTTTCCATTCCTCTCCTCTCCACCTCCTTTCAAATTCAACAACATCTTTGTAGCCAGCTGCAATCGTCAACGTAAAAAAAACAGAGGTTTCAGACGCAAAATTGTTTTCTCAGTTGTTTGATTTTTCAGGTGCATCTCTTATCTATTCAATCAAACCCGTTTGGGTTTTTTTATCTTGGGTTATAACAATTTTTAAAATTTTGAAATCTAGATTTTATGTTTTCTGTTTTCATTTTGTTTTTCAATTATTCTGTGTTTGGCTTTTGTTCTTTTTATGAACAAATGAATCAACGTGGATATAAAAAAGGGGAGGGTGTAGAATTTTTGGAAAGAGGTATCTGAGCTTGAACATGTCTCATTTTGGAGATGCGTAACGTGAGAAATGATGCAAGATATGGGATGATAACAATTTTATTGAATTTTGTGTTATTGAATATTTGAAACGTATATTGCAAATGGATTCTGGAATAATGAGATTAAGGATTCAAGGTTTTAATTGTGGTTTTGCTGCAATCCTTGATATTGGTTAAAGCGGCAGTTAAATACAACCGATATTGTTGTGTTGCAGCCGTCGATACTGAAAAAATGCCTTGACATTACAACCGATGTAGTTGTTTTCAGCCGTTGAACCTAAAAACCTTGACATTACGGTCAAAAAAACCGTTGTGGATCGTTTCTATGGAAGTGAAATAATACCTAATTCAACTTCAGAAAATTAATTTGGAAGGAGAGATATTATGATTTGGTCATGTCCTTAGTTAATCTAGAATCTACAACAAACCCACGTGAGATTATATATTTTTAAGTAGTTTATCTAGAATTCAATATCTATTGAAAATTTAAGTGAGTCTAAGTTCTAAATTAGATAAAAATGGAAAAGTAGCGTATCATTAAAATGTGAAGATCCAATAACTCATTGTCTTAAGATTTTGAGTTTAAAGTGGTGTCAATCCTTTATTTGTTAAACTCAGATCTCATTAATATTGTGGCTTTTTAGTGAACCTATCTCTCTATAGATCCAATTTAATATCATCTTTGTAATGGAGTTCACATCAAGTTTAAGATGCTGAAGGTGTTTTGTTAATGTGATTCTTAATCTTTAATATTAAATATCTCATATATTGCTTGCTGATATGCTTTGAAATCATTAAATTTAGCACTAGTCTGCACAAATATATTATCCTCAAGGTCTTTTGTTTTTCTCTAATTGTTAGGCCACAAAAAATTCAAAGTTTTCAATGTTCTTACGTGACATATAATTCGTTATTTCTTAGCATGCGGTATTTATTATGTCATCTTTGTATAATATCTTCGCTTTTTTCAGAAAAGACAAGCTTTTGAGCTTATTCATGCAGTACAAATGGAAATGCACTTCAAGTTTACATGTCAATATCCTGACGCTGAAATGTGGAAATATAGTATAACGTAAGTCAAGTACTCAAGTAAAATTCATAAGGGATTTGGGGCATCGCAAACCAAGTTCCCAGCATTCGAAATCCTGTGAGGGAAGAGAAGTAGAAAGTGTTGAAATGGATGGAGAGTCATTTGATCATAGTATACAAGATAAACAAGAAAAAGTAGTTTCAGAAACTATCGGTGATAGTCCGAGAAGTAAAGATTCCAGCAGTGAGAGTGGAAGCAGTAGTGATTCACAAAAGCAAATTTGTGTCATCAGTAAAGTTGAAAGTGATAAGGCTGAATTCTCTGACACACATACCGATGACACTAAAATCACGTCTTCATCAGCTAGAAGGGGAACTTCTTGCTCTTCATCCGAATCATCATCAGATGATTCCTTTGCAATGGAGGAATCATTTACGTACACCAAATCTGGGAAAGATTATGTTTCTAGCTCTGAGAGCTCTGACAAGTCTGAAGTTGACATCAACTTTGTACTTCCAACATCAACAGATGAAGTTAACAATTTAAGCAACAGCCAAAAGGATATGTCACCAATTGCTAGTCCCCCCCTCCAAGTGATGGATCGATCTGGAAGTTATGATGCATCTATTATTCCATCTTCAATTTTTGAAACAAATGCTAATCCTTCAGAATGGAGTATTGCTTCTAATGATTCACTATTCAGTATTCAAATAGGGCAACCAAGTTTCTCCAGAGAAAAAGCGCTTATGTATGGTGAATTCTGCTTGTCAATGGAATTGACCAAATCTGGTGAGCTGAATAATCAAGCACCTTCAGTTATACTACAAAAGATAGGCACTACTGAAAATAATGTTGCTGTAGAGGAGATAGACACTTCCATAAAGAATGCTGATGTAGAGGAACTGCAAGCAACAACATCATATGGATCTTTCAAGTTTGAGGGAGAAAGTCACCTTGAAGACAATAACGAAACAGAGACTTCACCTGAGACTAAGACTTCACCTAAAACAAAGACTTCACCTGAAACTAAGACATCACCTGAAACAAAAAGTTTGAAATCATCCAAGTCCAATGAGTCTATTCCTTCTCATAGTGACAATGAAATTTTACCTGATCCTCCATCGTGAGTTCATTTTCATCTTTAATTATTTAATCATATATATATTTTCTATGAATTGTACCTTTTTTAGTAAGAAAACAAAAATGTTAAAACATCATTATTCTGACTACAATACTAACTAGGTTTGCATCTCAACGAGTATTAGTTATCTTCATCATTCCTAGACTATATTTAAAAAAAAAATTACAAAATTGGAGACCAAACCAAATCTACTAACAAAAAAAAGCTATGGGAAACCACAATAAAAATGTTAGAAATATTGACAGAGAAAGCAATGTCCATGTGGAAATTCTTATATATTTGTACACATCCTTTACAACTGATTTATATAGACAAGCATATATGTTAACTATTAGCATGGTAAATTACAAGGACATTCATCCATAGATATTCAACACTCAGTCAAATCCAATTATTGAGGAATATCCCCTTATGTACATTGCAGAAAGAAGCGATCAAGGAAAGCCTACTTTTATAGTTGTGGCTGGATGAGCCATTTGTGGCCGAGCTGCAAGTGTTTGAGTTGTTGCTCATCATTCTCCAGCTGCTGGAGATGTAATCGTACAAAGTGTCATCATGCCACCTCCCTAATGTATGTTTTCTTCTCTTCACCATTGTCACATTTATTATTTAGACATCAAGTTAAACAACTTAAAGTTGTTCTTTGGTTCTTGCTACATGTCTCATTTTACATTCTATTTTCCTTATTGTTATCCATGCTTCTTTTTATTGCATCAAATATGTCCTTGTTATCCATTTTGATGTTTGCACACGCTGAGGCATTATAATTTGTCTTGAGATTCTCTGAAAGTTCTTTTAGTTTCAGCTCTAACTGTACAAGCATATTGATTTGAATCCTGGAATTATTGTAGTTTGAAAGAAGAAGGAAATGGTTCTACGAAGATGGATGTTTCACCACAGGAATCAGATAAACCACATGAATCAGATAAAGAAGAATCAGGAATGACTTCGGACTCTACAGCTATCCAAACTAAACAAGAATCCGAAGTGCTTTCCAAATCAAAAGACAAAAATTGCAATTGGCTCCATTCTTGTCCATGGAACCTACCTTCTAAACATTGTTGTTGTTGTTGAGAGATCTTTTACAGAATTCAGAGGCCTCGTTTGTATATAGTTTACCACCACCTTTAGGTACATAGGTTTGATCACATGGCAATGAACACATACGTTGGAGGTTCATGTGAACCACTCTTCCCTTCAAAGAGTAATATGAATGTATATGCGGGCTAGATTCATAACGAGTAAAGAAAAATTATACGGTTTCATCATAAATTTAATGGTTTTGACACTTCCTGGGAAATTCTTTCTCTCTCTTAGTGTCTTTTGATGCGTTTATAATCATTCAATTATCGGTCTAAAAGCCAATCATACCAAAACCCTTAAGAGTGTTTGGGTATAATAGGAGCACTCACGAAGAAAATTACCATGAACCTGCAATCTGACTTTGCTCTAAAAATTACTACTTAAAGAAAGTTTGCTAAGTTTATCTGACAAATCATTCCATAATTGTAGAGGACTTAATTTGAAGACAGATCAAGAGATTGTTTTGATGTTGTATTTCAATAAAATCCTGTAATTTGTTTCATAGAGACATCAATTATCATTAGTATAATATTTAACACACTGACAGATTTAATTAACCTGACCATCAAATTTTAAGCCATACATCGTCTTCACCGTTAGCATAAATTAATTGTACGTAAAAAAATGTGATCATATGGCTCATTGCTAGGTAAGCAATGGAGTATTTACAGAAGCAATCCTTTGTGATGTAGTTAAACTTTTTTTCTAAATATATTAACTAATTAAATATTAAAAATTCAAAATACTAATATTTATTGAATAAACATTACAAGAAAACGCCTAGATAGCAACTAATTTTAGAAACAAAAAGTAATTGGTTACACTAACAATAGTTATCTGATCTCTGTTAAACACTATTTTTTTGGATAACTAAAATCTTAGTAACTAATGTTAGAGACCAATTTATGGATCAATTCACAAATCAATTATAATATTTTATTTATAATAAGACTATTTTAAATATCAATAATTTTTAGTTCATAAATTGGTATTTAAAATTTGTCACTATAGTGATTAAGTATTTTTAGTTAATAAAATTAGTTAGTATTTAGACATTTTCTTATAGTAAAAAAGCATTTTTCCTAGCATTCAGGAGTAGAATGGGGATCTTTTAGCATATAATTGTAAGTCAAATCCTATGCTTCTATTAATATGTTAAAGTTTATTAAAATTGTTATTTAAGACTTACGACCTGGCTTCTTTAAGTTTATTAAAATTAATTGGTATTTAAGGCTTATGACCTCCCTTCTTTATGTTCTTTTTTCATAGTTGTTACTGGTACAAGTAGAAGATAGACCTCCTCTATGAAAAAAGTCTGGAAAAATTTCAAGAGATCTTCTTTAAGATGTTGACTCATGGAAGATTTAGCTTTAATATCCTTAGAACACATTAAATATATATAGATAGTTCTCTTGATGAGATCCTAACCAACTTAAAGGTATAAATAGCAAATAAAAGAAGTGCCATTAGCAAAGGAGGTGCAAGCGGCATTTTGGGAGGTGTCATTAGGAGTGAGCAAGCACATGGGTTTCCTTGACCAAGAGGGAGATGAGGAGCTGATGGTTTGAACACCAAAAATGGAGGTGCGCTTAGAAGAGCACATGGGCTACATTGTGCAACGTTTAAGATGCACATTTTCAGATCTTTCGACTTGGATTGCAAGGCAAAGGAATGCTTTTAGAAAGGAATCACATGGATAACATAGTGCACATGCTAAATTTGCAACATGTTTCAAATTTAGAGACCCTAGATTATGTTGAGATAAACTTAAATTTTAGGATTTTATTAATAATTTTGTTTAAATCTTATTTTATTAGTTTTGTGTCTAGTACTATTTAGTTTAATTTGATAGAGATAAAATAGAGATAGGTGATTATGATTTTCTGTTTATCTAGGTAGAATATTATTTTATGATAGAATAAGCAGATTTTATTTTTAAGACAGTTAATATTTTATTTTCATATTTTATTTTTATTTCCGTAATATTGTAAGTACCACGACTATTTAAAGTCCTTCAATTATCAATGAATATTAAACTCAATTTTAGAAAAATATCTTAGTGTGTATCATGAAATTTTCCCATCAGTAGTATCAGAGCTTTATGCATTAAGTACCGACAAAGAGAGAGGAGAGAGTCAAACACCGTGAGAGAAAAAGTGAGTGCTTGATATTTTTAGAGAGATGGCAAAGGTTGTCAATGGAATGAGTGTGCCACAATTGACGAGAAAAATCAATTATGATAATTGGTGCCTACAGATGAAGGCGTTATTGAGATCCCAAGATGTTTGGGATATGGTGGAAGACAGGTACGTTGAACCTGATGAAGATGAACATCAGACGGTGGCACAGATAATCGCGCTAAAGAAATCACGTTCAAGAGATGGGTCAACATTGTACTTTCTCTACAATGCAGTAGATGAGTCAGGATTCGAAAAAATAGCGAATGCCAAATCAGCAAAGGAAGCCTGGGAGATATTGGAGGTTGCGTATAAAGGTGACAACCGCGTTAGACAAGTCCGAATACAAGTTCTCAGAGGAGAGTTTGAACAGTTGAAGATGGAGCCCAAATAGCATATAACCGAGTACATAACTCGGGTGGAGAAGGTGGCCAACCAACTCGGCAGGAATGGAGAACAAATTCCATCTAGCCGAGTTGCGAGAAAAATTTTGAGATCCCTTACAAAATATTTCGAAAGTATCGTGTGCGCCATCGAAGAATCGAAAGACTTGTCAGTTCTCACAGTGGATGAACTTGCTAGGTTATTAGAAGCCCAAGAACAAAGGAGAAGGAGTTGGGATGATCAGGTTGAACTCAACGATCAAGCACTATAGGTACAGTTTGACTCGAATAAATCTCGGATTACTCAGAGCCGAGGTCCTGGCGGCAGACGGCAAGGAGGCCGAAGATGAGGTGGACGTGGCCGAGGTAATTTTGAGAATGATAGAGAAGAGCAAACCGGTCAACAGAATTGGCATGACCGAGGACAAGGAAAAGGCCAAGGAAACCGGTCAAGAATTGAGTGTTTTAAGTGTGGCAAGTATGGCCATTATGCAAACGATTGTAGATCAACAAAGTGCTACAATTGTGGTAAGGCGGGCCATATTGCAAAGTATTGCAAGGTTGAAACAAATGGGGAGACTAATCTCCTTACTAAAGATGCAGAAGAATTGTTGCTGGCAAAGAGCTCGGATGTAGTGGACATGGAAAATTTGGTCTGGATGAAGTGATCCTAGTAAAAGGTGTGACAAACATGGAAAAAGAACTCAAACAAAAAGATGAAGAAATTCAGCGGATAGGGAGGCTTCTGGATGATGCTAATGAGATTATGAATAAACAGAGGGTTGAGCTTGAGGAGCTGAAGAAGGCGCATGTTGGACCATGTTTGAAATCAAAGACTGATGAGATTTCGACCAACTCGGTATGATATCTAGATACCGGAGCAAGTAATCATATGTGTGGGAACGAGAACTTTTTTTATGAACTCACCAAGGTGGAGGCCAAATTTGTGTTTTTTGGAGATGACTCCAAGGTGGTCGTGAAAGGGCGTGGAACAATTCGGCATATTCAGAATAATGGACGAGTTGGAGAAATTAGGGATGTTTATTATGTTCCTGAGCTGAAGAGCAATATTTTAAGCATGAGTCAGATAATTGAAAAAGGTAATTCAATTTTTGTGAAGGACCAGGTACTGTATTTAAAGGATAAGCATGATCGTCTAACAACTCAGGTAAAAGCAAAGAAGAACCGATTGTATGATCTAGAGCTGAAAATCTTGGAGAGAAGATGTTTGAAACAATATGACTAGCAAGAGCTTGAATAACTCCAATTCAAATATGATTGAAAGAAGCAAACTCGGTGTGGGATGACGCATATAGAAAGCCGAATGAAGGAAGGAAGAATTTAAGTTTATGGGGGAGTTTGTTGGGATAAACTTAAATTTTAGAGTTTTATTAATAATTTTGTTTAAATCTTATTTTATTAGTTTTGGGTCTAGTAATATATAATTTGATTTGATAGAGATAAAATAGGGATAGGTAATTATGATTTTCTGTTTATCTAGGTACAATATTATGATAAAATAAGCAGATTTTATTTTTAAAACAATTGATATTTTATTTTTAGATTTTATTTTTATTTCTGTAATATTGTAAGTATCACGAGTATTTAAAGCCCTTCAATTATCAATGAATAGTAGACTCAATTTTAGAAAAATATATGAGTGTGTATAGTGAGATTTTCCCAACAGTTTAGTGGCTCATAATTAGAGAATTAACCTTGTTTAAATTCCTTAATCCAGTTAACCTCTCATCTATAAATAGAGAATTTTGTTTTAGATTTAATATATGATAAAGAAACTCTACTGAAATTGTGAGTAAGTGAGTGTTGCTTTCATTTTGAGTCTTATCTTGGGCGAACAGTTCAAGCTTCCTCCGCTCAACATTTCACTCTGCATTCCACAGTCTTCATCCATGTAATTTGTGTTCCTCGTCCGTTTATATTTGATGTTCTACTATGTGTGTTGTTTTAATTGGTGTAATTTGTGTTTTAATTGATTCAATTTGTCAATTCAATGTTTACAACATGTCTTTTAGTTTAGTCAGTGTAGTTGTAGCTTATATGTTAAAAATCCTCGAACATGCAATTGACATCTGGTTTTAATCGAACAAACTCAAGCATATTTCATTAAGACGTCAAGTAACAATCTGAATATGAAATATGAATCATATCATGTGGTATCTTGAGCCCAGGTTGATTGAAATATGCTTATATGAATATGTGTCATTTGGTACTAGTTCAACTTTATTAGGTGAATGTTGGGTGTCTTGTTTGCTTAATTTTGTTCAGCTATTTGTTCTTTTGTGTCACATGTTCTGAAGGTTTCCAGGATAAGTTGTTTCCAACTTGCTTAAGTTCAAAAGTGAACATGTTCTAAATAAGAAATTGTTATTAGAATAAATCTTACGTGTGGTCCGAACAATATAATACAAATGTTCAAGTCTAGAGAAGAAGCAAACTCAGTAGGATAGATCTTAAGTTGGTGTATTTGATCTACGAGGCAAAGGAATAACAAATCGAGGCTGTAAACATCTTTTAAGAATAGTAGAAAAGAGTGAACTAATGAAATAGTATTATAAACTGACTTCAGATCTTCAAACAATTTTGTTTTCTATTTTGAGGCATGGCGAATTGTGTTAGCATTTTTTATATCTGTTTCTTTTCTATTTGACAGATTGATTCTTACTGGGATTGTTCATGCATTGTTTTTTAGCAAGCCTTCTGCAGAGAGTCTTTTAAAGTGCTTTAAATTCTTGTCCTTTAAAAATTCTTTTGGTTTTGTTTGACCAGGAGAGTGTGGAGTGTTAATGCAATCTAGCTCTAGAAGAAAGGGATGAATAAAGCCTATACACATTTGAAAATTGTTTCGTGCAGATATGCTATAATAAATTAAACATAGATTAAGGCAAAAAAGAAATACAGATAAGGATTTATACTAGTTTACTTTCACCTGAGGCTACCTTTAGTATCTTAAGTCACATGATTAAGAAATTCATTAATCAAATCCTTTGACTAGCACAAGTTTCAATCTCTATAAGTTACAACAAGTATCAACCTCTCTAGGTATCATGAGTTTAACCCTCTCTAGAAAACACAAATACAAACCTCTTCAGGTTACAATGTGTATCAACCTCTCTAGATATCATTTCTCATTCTCTCCCTAAGATAGAGAACTCACAATTACAATCAACAAAATTGATAAACTTCTTTGGTCAAGAAATCTATCTATCACTCAAAACAGTACACACATAGAATACTAGACCAAAATAGTATATTATTCTGGTAATCAAAAATACACTGCACAACACCCAATTCTCAAGGAAGCACTCTCCCTCCACAGGAACAACCTCCTACTTATACAACTAATATCAAAAGCTCCCTAATACAAGACCTCCATGCCTTCTTATAAAAGCCCCTCAACCAACTAACCAACTAACAACTAATCCCTAAATTGTTTCCTTCTGTCCTGCACTCATTATCTCCTATCATTACACCCCACTGCAAAACAACCTTATCCTTAAGGTTGGAACCGTGAAGCTTGATCTCATGGCACCTCTTCTTCAACGTGATATCATATGATGGGAACCCACTGGCTACTGCCCTACAATTCAGGTCTGGAGGCTTGGGTGGTGGTCGATATGGGAGAATTATTGACTCCTTCTGTTCCATTACTAAGAACTGCTTCTTTTCCAAGATTCCCATGGACCATATGACTATTCTATACTGCTTTCTGACTAGTGACCTCTTACATTGTAAAGCACAAATATCTCAGCTCGCTCTGAAACTATTTGCACTGCTTTCATTCCTGAAGTTTCTTTCCTACCACTTTTACCTTCCACCATTGTGAGTAATACAAGATGGCTAGTTATAAAGATTCTACAAGAAACTTGGAAATTCCTTTGTGGCCATTGCTAGAAGCTAAATTGTTAGTTATTATAACATCAGTAATTTTAGGATATGGATTTATAACAGCCTTTGTGGATGCACCCATGGAAAGTCATGCCACAACTAGGTCACTCCCTTGACACCACAGTTTTAACCCCAGGCTTCAACAATTCTTCCCCCTTCTTCACTGTTTTGACATACACACCACAACCTACCACCCTATCTCCACTAAAAACAACAACTTTTGCAACTTTCTCAGCAGCAACACCAACAATGTCTTTATCACAATTTTCGTCTTTGCCTTCCCCTTCACATATATTTTCTTCTCCTATCTTGCCCTCTAATTCCTGTAAAAAAATCAACACTCAAAACAAAAACTTCTGAAACTTTACTCCCTTACGTAATGGTAACAACATCCCTTTCATGGTCTTGGTTAACCTCGTCCTCTGCAATGATATTTGTTTCTCTTTTCTTCTCCCAATTGTTTGAATTTTCTCCTCCATCTGAAGGTTTCTTAGTTTTCTTGATGTCTAGCAGACTATCTTGCCCAGCATCCATACTTATCTTTCCCTCTTTCTTTCCTTTCATGACAAATTCCTCACTTCTTTTTGAGCCCTTCCTGTGATTCTTGGATTTCTGCAACATTTCTTTTATTTCTTCTCCATTCTACTAGCTCCCTTTTATGTTCGTTGGCCCACCTCTCCAAAGTATTGATTCTTCCTTCCATCCTTCCCTCCAGCGCATTCATCTTTTCTTCCATCATGTTCCCCCAGGGATCCGATAGGTCAGACCAATTTGATAGACTTCTTTGTTCAAGAAATTTATCTATCACTCAAAACAGTGCACACACACAGAGAATACTGGACCAAAACAGTATATTATTCTGGTAATCAAGAATACACTGTACAACACCCAACTTTCAAGGGAGCACTTTCCCTTCACAGGAACAACCTCATGTCTATACAACTAATATCAAAATCTCCTTGGCACAAGACCTCTCTGTCTTCTTATAAATGCCTCCCAACCAACTAACCAACTAATAACTAATTCCTAAATTATTTCCTTCTGTCTTGCACCCATTATATCCTATCAAAAATGATATCTCATGCAAGAAAGTACAATCACACTTATAGGGTATAACTTTACTTGCTGAAGGATTTACAATGGTTTGCACACAACCCAATATCACTTTATAAAAAATTAAATATGACTCTAATGTTAAGAGAGTATTCTCTCTTTTCTTTTCTCTTCATGAATTGATATGACAGTATTTCATCACTTTGATATTTTCTCTCTTTTTCTTCTCATCTTCATCATTTAGGTACTTATAGCCTCGTTGTGCCTTTTGATCAATTTAGGCTTGATCTTTGTATCTCCTTGTGATATGATCACTCTCTTTTGCACCATCTGAAATTTACTTATCTGATGCTTCTCACCACTTAACTTGTTGTTGTAATCAGAGAAGATTTCTTTAGAATCTTCCTAATTAGAGAAAATAGATATACAATCTTTTATTTTATTTTGTTTTCCTAGTTTCTCTATTTCCCTTTTTAAGAGAATTAGATTGTTACAAATAGAGGATATGAGAATGTATTTTCAATCAATTCTAAATAATAAATTTCAATATTATTTTCTACTTGGTATCAAGAGCTTCCGATCTTGGAACTCCTTTCGCTGCACAGTCGCACCGCCGTCCGACCACCGCCGCTGCCGCCATCGCCGGTTGGGGTCGTTGATAGCGCAGAAAGGTGCGCCCAACTCCGACGACCACAACGCCAAAAGTCGCTCCGTGAGAGGAGCCACCACGCGCCTCCACCGTCGCCGGTGCGTGTAGTCCACGCGCCCACCTCCGGCGAGACCCACTCGCCGGCGCCGCCACAGACAGGGTCGCCGGAGCGCCCTGAGTCCATTCCTAGGGTCGGTGACGACTCGTTTGGGCTGTATTTGAGAAGATATGAGTTTTAAGTTTCGCTCTCTTTTTTCCAGCGCGACCCACTCGCCATCGCCGCCACAGAAGAGTCGCTGGAGACTCCTGAGTCTGTTCCTAGGGTTTGTGTCGACCTGTTTGACCTTTTCTTGAATAGATTTGGTTTTTTAAGTTCTGCTCCTTTTTTTCTCGGTGTGACCCATACACCGTTATCGTCTTGGAGACTCCTCGTTGCATTCTACGGGATGTCTGAAGTAAAAAATATTCCTTTGAAAGCAATGGATGAATCAATGAGTAAGTCCTCTGGATCATGCACTTTGTCCATAAAAGGTAAGATTTGCCTCAATACTGTTTATCATGTGTCTCAAGGTATTTGGATCCTTGATTCGGGTGCAACTGATCATATGACACCTTTTAGTGTGTCCTTTGACTCATATGGTAAAAGAAATAAAGAACAACTTATTACAGTTGTGAATGGTCAGGGTATACCTATATGCGGCTCTGGGAATATAATTTTGGACTCATCCATTGTATTGAAGGATGTTTTACATGTTCCTCAATTAACTAACAATCTTATCTCTGTGCAAAAACTCACAAAAGATTTAAATTGCTCAGTAACATTTTTTCCAACTTATTGTATTTTTCAGGACTTTGCCACGGGGAAGACAATTTTAATTGCTAAAGAGCAGAGTGGGTTGTATTTTTTAGAGTTTGATGACCAAAGCAACACAAAAATCATGAGTCAACAACAAACATCCGAGACATGGGCAAAATCCCAAATATGGTTACATCATCAAAGGCTTGGGCATCCTTCATTTAGTCTTATCAAGTCCTTATTTCCCCACTTGTTTACCAAAGAATCTGTTGAGTCTTTTAATTGTGATATTTGTCAATTTTCAAAACACCATCGTGCATCTTATCCTATTAGTCATAAAAAGAGTATTTCTCCATTTGATTTAATTCATTCTGATGTTTGGGGTCCTGTCATAGATTCTATTTCTGGAGCCAGATGGTTCGTTACTTTTATTGACGATTGTACCCGTGTCACATGGACATACCTTATGAAAAATAAATCCGAAGTTTTTCAAATTTTTGTTAATTTTTTCCATCTTGTCCAAAATCAATTTGGAAAAAATATCAAAAAAATTAGGTCTGATAATGGTATTGAATATGTGAATCATGAATTTCTTAAATTTTTGTCTCATAATGGTATTGTTCATGAACTAACCTGTGTTAATACCCCTCAACAAAATGGGGTTGCAGAAAGAAAGAATCATCATCTTCTTGAAGTAACTAGAGCTCTTCTTTTTCAAATGTCTGTTCCAAAAAATTACTGGGGAGAAGTTGTGTTAACTGCCACATATCTCATCAACAGGTTACCCACTCGTATCTTAAATGACATTAGTCCTATAGAGTCTCTATTGTCTTTTGTTCCTTCTTCTTCCCTACTAACGAGTCTACCTAGTTGAGTCTTTGGATGTGTTGTTTTTATTCACTCTCATCATCCTAACTGTGGTAAGTTAGATCCCAGAGCTCTTAAATGTGTCTTTATTGGGTATCCTTCTAATAAAAAAAGGTACAAATGTTATCATCCTCAGAGTCGGCGCGTCTTTGTCACCATGGATGTCACCTTTCATGAAACACAATCCTTTTATGTCAGTCCACCACTTCAGGGGGGAAAAAGCACTGGAAGTGGATGAACTCTCCTTCTTGTCATTACCATGTTTGTCTTTTCAGGATGCCCAAGACCTGAGCAATGAAGCTACCATAGTCCAGAGTGAGGAAGAAGAGGAAGAAGACAAATTTTTTGGCAAAAAATATGAAAGAAGAGAACAACCCACTTCGACTCTCGAGCAAGAAAAATTGTCTAATCCGGAGGTGAGGATCCCTGAAGATATCAATGATGAGGAGGGAAGAAGATCATGTGCTAAATATCCTATTTCTCAGTATGTTTGCACTAACAATCTATCTGATAAGCACAAAAGTTTTATTGCTGCCACATAAATTCCTACCTCAATCCAAGAGGCCATGAAACTTGAACATTGGAATCAAGCCATGAAAGGAGATGAATGCATTAGAAAGAAATTCAACTTGGGAGATTGTTGATAAGCCAAGAAACAAGAAGACAGTAGGGTGTAGATGGATACTCACAGTGAAACATAAGGCAGATGGGACAATAGAAAGACATAAAGCTAGAATGGTGGCAAAAGGATATACCCAAACATATGGGATTGACTATGAGGAGACATTTGCCCCAGTGGCAAAGATGAATACAGTTCGAGTTATTCTCGCTTTGGCTGCCCATTTTGGATGGGACTTACACCAGTTGGATGTGAAGAATGCCTTTCTTCATGGAAATCTAGATGAGGAAGTGTACATGGAGATTCCCCCAAGTTTTGAAGTGAAAAATGAAAGAAACAAGGTATGCCTCCTGAAGAAAGCATTGTATGGTCTTAAGCAATCCCCTAGAGCATGGTTTGGAAGATTTACAAAAGCAATGGTTTCCTTGGGATACAAACAAAGCCAAGGAGATCATACTCTATTCATAAAACACTCTTCTACAGGTAAACTCACTCTATTACTTGTCTATGTGGATGATGTGATTATTGCAGGAGATGATGAAACAGAAAAATTGGCATTAAAAGATAAATTGGCAGCTCAATTTGAAATGAAAGACCTAGGAAAACTCAAATATTTTCTTGGAATAGAGGTTGCCTACTCCAAGAAATGAATTTTAATCTCCCAAAGGAAATATGTACTTGATCTCTCAAAGAAACAGGAAAGCTAGGATGTAGAACCTCAATAGTTCCTATAGAACAGAATCACAGAATGGGATGTGAAGAAAGTGCTCCTGTAGAGAAAGCCCAATATCAGAGATTGGTAGGAAAATTGATTTATCTATCACACACAAGACCAGACATTGCTTATGCAGTTAGTGTTGTGAGTCAATTTATGCATGATCCAAGAGAGAGACACATGCAAGCAGTTGACAAAATTCTCCAATACTTGAAGTCAAGTCCAGGAAAAGGGCTATTATTCAAAAGGGAAGACACATTGACTATGAAGATATATACTGATACTGACTATGCAGGTTCTATTACTGACAGAAAATCTACTTCTGTGTATTGTGTGTTTCTTGGAGATAGTCTGGTAACATGGAGAAGCAAAAAGCAAGATAGAGTTTCTCGTTCTAGTGCAGAAGCTGAATTTCAAGCTCTTGCTCAAGGAATGTGTGAAGGACTCTGGATGAAAATCATTTTGGATGATCTTAAAGTCAAAGTGGAGAACCCGGTGCAACTACACTGTGACAATAAGTTTGCCATGAGCATAGCCCATAATCCAGTAAAGCATGATAGAACCAAACACATTGAGATTGACAGACATTTCATCAAAGATAATCTTGACAGAGGCTTTGTGATTACAACTCATGTTCCTACAGAACTTCAAATAACAGATATTTTTACAAAAGGGCTTTCTCCGGGTAGATTTCAAGATCTTGTAGGCAAGTCGGGAATGATTGATATTCATTTACCAACTTGAGGGGGAGTATTGTAATTAGAGAAGATATCTTTAGAATCTTCCTAATTAGAGAAAATAGATATACAATCTTTTATTTTATTTTGTTTTCCTAGTTTCTCTATTTCCCTTTTTAGAAGAATTATATTGTTACAAATAGAGGATATGAGAATGTATTTTCAATCAATTCTAAATAATAAATTTCAGTATTATTTTCTACTCTTGTCTAGTCATTATTCCATTAGACTTGTCTAATAAGGATATTCAACATTCAGTTTCATGAGTGGACTTTGACTCGTCTAACACTGATACTCATTTAGTACCTTTTTGTGCTTGCATTGACTCATCTAACACATTGCTTTGACTCATCTACTGCTTGTAGGAGTCTAATACTTTATTTTATCACATTGACTCGTCTGGTCAATGATCTTGTCAACTGAGTTCAACTGAGTCTGCACTATTGAATGTGTCTCATGACCTTTAGTGTCCAACAACTTGTTACTCTTCTAACTACTTCTGACTTGAGCTTGTCTAAGCTTTACTTTAATTTGTGTTTGCTTCAAACTTCAATCTTCATATTTCATCGTGTTATTTGTGCTTTTGCAATGCTTTTACTTTCACTCATTGAACAAATATTAATCCAACAAATATATACATTGACTGTAAAGAACATGGTTGCCTAATGGTTATTTATGAGCGTCTAACAATGTCTTTGGCTTAGCTATCCTTTCCTATGTCCAATCCTTATTTAAGAATATGTTCTAATTATCTTTAGCTACTCTGGAACATTTTTATAATAACTTATCTTTCTTGTTTCATTATGAATTTTGTTATAATGAGGTTTTCCGCGTCCAATGCTAACAATCTCCACCTTTTTATGATGATAAAATTATTATTCTGAAACATGCTTGCTTACTTGAATTGAAAGAATTATTGCTTTCTAGTGCTAGCAAAATTTTATGATATTGCTTGATGGGGAACCTAACTAAGTTGATACCACTTGTTAATCTGATTAATATGTATTGATAACTCTTGTTGATTGATTTAATACTTGATTATTCTCATTGAACAAATCAAATCAATATCCAAAGGAAATATATCATAGCAATATCATTCAAGTAATTTCAGATGAGTCAATATCAAATCATAGTAAACATGTGAGAGCAAACATGGTAACATAATACAATCCAGACAAAATATGTCTTCTCCAGTATTTCCTTATTGCTTCTCATGTATACCACTTTTGTTATTTGCAATTATTTTTATGTATTCTCCTCTTTATTGTTATGTTTCATTCGTATCTCTCCCCCATCTGAAAGTTGCTTGTAATAGCCTGTCATTTCCTGGGGTAATTTATGTACATACAAAGCAACATCAAAGGTTCTGTCCTGAAGAAACATTGTGGTCACGTCATTAAGGGAGTGATTATAAGCAGGAGTGATGATAGAGATTGTTTCTCTTCTTCAATTATTCCCTCTTTAATTGATCGTTGGTTAAAGGATCAGCCTTTCGTTTAACCCATTCTCCAGTCTATGGAACCTAAATCTTTTTTATCTAAGGGCTCCAAGTTCAACAACTCCAAAGGAATATTCAATTGCATTGACTTGATATTTGTTAATGGCATTAGTAATATTTTGTCAAATTCTTCTTCCTCCATCTCGTGAAATTTGAGATATACGTTTTGTGTCCATAATACCTTGTTGACAAAAAGCAATGTAGGGAACGAACTCCATTTCCTTTCCAGTCTTCTTTATAGTTCTTATTAAGTTCAAGTGAATGATGTGACGAAGGCTAAATGGGATACCCGCCACAAGATGGTAGATGATAAATTTGACAAGCTTATTCTCATAATCCTTTACCCTTTCTTTAGGAAGTATGACCTTGTTGCATACTTGCTGCCAAATGTTAGACATGAGGCAAAGATCTTAGTATATGATTTTAGTAGAACCTCCTCATTCTCAAATTCTCTTATTTTAGACATGTATTTTTTAAATTAGTCCATTTCATAGAATTTCGTCCGGACAAAAATAAACTCACACGATTAAAAAAATTATTTATTAAAAAAGTTTACGGAATTAAATATTCATTAAATATTATAGAATAAAATCCATCCATAACCCTTCTTTTAATATATATATGTTGAATGTTGACTGTTTTATTCTTAATAATATATTCTTAACAAAATTTAAAAGTTTTATGATTAAATTATTATATTGATCTAATTGATATTGTAACTTAATTATATCTATTAACCATGCAATTAAATTAACATTTAGCTTCTTTTCTTTTTTAATTTTATAAAATTGTGTGTATTTTTTTTCAATTTTGATATATAAAAATGTTTATGTTATATTACTATTGTTTTATAGAAACAATAATTTATTTTATTATTTCATGGATAATTCTTTTGAGAAAAAAAAAACAATTTTTTTAAACTGAAAAATGCTTTTTATATTTTAGATATCAAAACTAAAAATAAGTAAAAAGTTTATTTATATATAATATTTTTTTAAATAGTTTATCAAAATAAATTTATAAAAAGTTCAAAAACATGAACAGGTTAAAAGAAAATATGTTTTTATAATTGTATTCAAATATAAGAAAATTCTAGACGTATAAAAAGTAACTTACTTTGAACAATTTTTCTTTCTTTCAAAATTACTTTGTTTTTAAACTTAAACAAACTTAACATATATTATTTTCAACTTTTCAAAATAACATAATTATGTATCTATTATTATAATTAAAAAATTATTTCGAATAGCTTTTTATAAACCAAATATTTATATATTATTTAGGAATAATGTATTAAAAGCAAATATAAAATAACTTTTATTTTTAAATTTTGTACAAAATAATTATTAAAACTACATCTTTTTAGTAGATAATAAAAAACTATCCTTATGTGATAAAATTCTTAAACTATACTATTTTTTAGATATTCCAGATTGCAGAAAGATGTTTGTAGTGGAGAAGAAAAAAAAGGATATTGATAAAAATATCATGTAGATATTGTTGGATAAAGATTGCACAACAAATGAAAAGAATAATTAAAAATGATCTAATTTAATTTTGGAGGTTAGCTCTACCCTCATCTTACCACAACCCACTTTATCTTATCTAAGCTTCATTTTCATTTGTGTTTGCTACAAACTTCAAGCTAAATCTTTCTCGGTACTATTTGTGATTTTGATATACTTTTACTTTCACTCATTAAAAAAACATTAGTCCAATAAATATATACATTCATAATAAAGAACATGGTTCCTAATTGTTATTTATGATTGTCTAACAACGTTTTTGGATTACTTATCCTTTCCAACGTCTAGTGTTTATTTAAGAATATGTTCTAATTATCTTTAGCTATCTTGGAACATTATTATAGTGACTTATCTTTCTTGTTTCATTATGGATTTGTTATCATCAAAATCTACTTAATTTCAGGCTCGTCAAATGGGTTTTTCTAGCATCTAATCTTAACATGGAGTGGAATTTTTCTTCCTGGATTTGAATTGTCCGCTCAAGAATTGGCCTAAATTGAAGTGACATTCTAGTTTTTCTTGAGTGAATTTTGAGCGAACCCTCCTTGCACCAATTTGATCGAGATATACACTTAAAGAGAGAGACAAAAAGAGTTTTAACTATTTCTAGCTTTGTTGACTTGTTATTTTTTGTTTCTTGTGCAATAATTGTGTTTATGAAATCTTCAATGCACAGTTCTAGTCCATCTTCACCTTATAAAGCTCACCTTATGGTGGAACTGGAAGAAATAAAGGGAAGCCTCACTCAAAGAGAAGAAGACATGTGTAACATTCTGAAGAAATGTAACACTTGGAAGAATCTAAAGGAAGGTGTGATCATGGAAAGAGGTGGGAGGCTAGATATGAGCAAAGGCCTCATTTCTATTATGGCCATTCAAAAGAATAAGACAAAGAAGAAAGAAAGAAAAATAATAATAATAATAATAATAATAATAAGAGGAAAGAAGAAAAACAAGAGAAAGAAAGAAAATAAAAAGAAGAAAAAAAATGTTAGAAACTTTCAAAAAAGAGGATGAGTATCAATTACTAATTTGTCTCTTCTTGCTTTGTTGCTTAGTGAAGACTTGTGTATCAAGGAGCAATAGCATAAACAATGGAAAGGAGAAATATAATAGAAAGAAAAGAAACAAGATTGGAAAAATATGAGCATGTTTATAATAATGTGCTTTATTATTTGTCATTTCATAAAAGTTCTATGCACATTCAGAGACATTCTTTTACTTTTGTTGTTTGTATGAATGTTCTTCTTTTTGTGTTCCTTAGTGGAACATTTATTTTGAAAGTATTTGATATTAGTTTTAGGTTGGTATTTGATCATGGAGGACTATCTCTCAACACCTTGATAATAAAATATTGGTCTCTCATAGGATCAATCTGGGGAGAATGATGAGATCCTAATCAGCACAAAGGTAACATTTTTTTTCTATGAATTGCCATAACGCTGCTCAACGGGTTAAGCCTACTTGTTTGGTAGTATCTCTTCAGGATGTCCAAGCATGGCAGAAATTGTTTGACTTTATCTTCCTTGCGAAAAAGTAGGAAGTCAAACCTGATCATAGTCGACTAATGATAAGTCATTCTAACTTTAGGTGGTAAATGTAGGGAGGTTCAACACATACATAAGTCTCCACATTGGTAAGATATTGTCCGCTTTGGGTCAAGCCCTCACGGATTTGCTTTTGGAACCACTCCAAAAGGCCTCTTACCAATGGAGATATCTTTTTATCTTATCTTATGTGGGACTTTGTTTGTACCCAACATCCTCCCCTCAAACAAAGGACTATGGTTCTCCACCTCCACCTCCCCCACAACGGAAGTCTTTTCTTTCCTCGAGTACACCAAGATCACCACTTCTCTTTCACAATCCATGGTCAAACACTGAACATCTCTTGCTCTCCATCCCTCATGACTCATCTGGCTATTTGCTACTGGCTTCCTGCCAAGGCTTCACCTTATCATGGAGGGACGTACTCATCTGAGCCCAGTCACCAGACCTGAACCATGGGTTCTGATACCATTTGTAGGGAGGTTCAACACATACACATAGATCTCCACAATGGTAAGATATTGTCCACTTTGGGTCAAGCCCTCACGGTTTTGCATTTGGAACCACTCCAAAAGGCCTCTTTCCAATGGAGGTAACTTATGTGTATACAAACCCATGTCCATCTCTTATCTTATCTTATGTGGGACTTTGTTTGTACCCAACAGTAAAGATGCGAATTTAAATCCCTCTTAGGATTCAAGATCAAAGCGAGCCTTGAAAAAGTAGTTTCTTCCCTTGTGTGTGCGAGCCTCTTTACCCAAGGTAAAGAAGAAATAGAGATAGGGCCTATGAGGAAAAAAGGAATTTCATCTGGTTGATAACTCTTACTTCTTTATTGACATTACAGCATGATAGGTCTTGAAGAAATAGAGAAGTAAAGATTGATTTCACCTAACTCGATAGGTTGTGTTATCTTTCTTGCGTTATTTCAAGCAGTAATGGTTGTGCTTGTACAAGACTCAAGCAATCTTTTTGTAATCGCAATGAAATAAATTTTAAGTGGAACAAAGAAAAAATATTGTTATTCTATTATTGTTATGTTGTGTCACAACTCCATTAGTTTTGCCCCTCAAGGGAGATGAGATTACAACCACGAGGTTGCCGAAAATAAGACTAAAGAGAATCCTTCCTTGATTTCCAATGGTCCTAACTAATGACAAGAAAAAGAAGGACATCATCGATGTGCAAATGGTTAACGCAAAGGCAATAATAGCATATTTGAACAACTTCCCCAAGTCGTAGGAAGACTAAGGAACTAAATAAAGTGCTAAATAGGTAATGAATACCAATTCCTACTTTCCCTGGAAAGGTTATAGTCGAAGGCCCACAATCAACCAAGTTCATTCAGTAGACATCAATACCTTATCTTCTGAGATGGGAAAAGTGATTCCTAGGTCAAAGTGGATAAACTCATCAAATCTATGTTGATTATTGAATCTATCTTACTCTTTTCCTCGAGTGAGATTTTATTTTAGTTGCTCCTTAGCTTCTTTCATTGAGAATAGAAAATAAAAGGAGTGACATTAGAAAAGGAAGTGAAAGCAACATTTTGGGAGGTGTCATAAGGAGTGAGCAAGAACATTGAGCTATCTTAGACCAAGAAGGAGGTGAGAAGTTGATGGTTTGAACAATAAGGATGGAGGTGAGCTTAGAGGAGCACATGGGTTGGATGGTATGAACAATAAGGATGAAGGTGCGCCTGGATGAGCACATGGGCTGCATTGTTCACACGGTTAAGATGCACATTTTCATATTTGTTGACTTAGATTGCATGACAAAGGAATTATTCTAGAAAGAGTCACATGGCCAACCTTTTGAATATACTAAATGTGCAACATGTTTTAGATTTAGACATACTTGTTTAGTGACACATAATCAGGGAAATTCCTTAATCCAGTTGGCCTTTCCTCTATAAATAGAGAGGTCATACCTCTTGTATTTTTCATATTTGATATATGATAAAGAAACTCTGTTAAAATTGTGAGTAACGACTGTTGCTTTCATTTTAAGTCTTATGTTGTACGAATAGTTCAAGTGGTGACTTTAACTTCCAGTTGTTATCTTAGCCTTATTTAGGTAGCATGGCTTCCTTCATTGAATATTCCACTTTGCATCTGCATCCATTCTTTCAGTTCTCTTCAATCTTTCTTCACTAACATAAGTTTCCTTTCTTCCTCAATATTTTGTGTTCATCCTATTTGATTGTTTGAATCAATTAATTAGTAATTTAATTGTATAATTCCATTAGTTTGTGTATCTAGCTTATGTTTCATGATTTTAATCAATCAATTCACCTCATATATGTGTAAATCACCAAATGAGTCAATTTTCAGCATGTTTATGGAATAAAATAGGATGAATATGTTCACATCATGAACATCAACTCACATTCACGTAGCTCTTTACTGTCGTCCACGCGTTCATTTTAATTTCCACCACTCTAATTCTTAGTGATATCTCTTCTAAGCAATTAGATGAATTTGCACCAAATAAGAAGATATCATATGTTTAGTTCAATCATAAACTGCCTGTACCAATTAGAATGCTTCACCGAATAAGCCTAAGCATATTTCCATTAATCCAAGAACCTTAATCTGCACAAGTATTTAGGTTCATATCAATTATCAAGTTTACAAAACTTAATATTATATATAACAATATAATTATGGAAATGAGTTAAATACATAAGAAGAGATGGTTAAACATTTGTTTTAATTTTTTTAACAAATTTCACAAATCTTTCTGTGATGAACATGAATATAAGAAGTTTATACTTGATAGACTAAGTATGAAGAAGAACATCAAACACAACTTCAAGTTTGATATAGGAGCTATAAAAAACGTTGTTCAAAACTTCTTTTGCAAAACTTTCTTCCTTATGTTAGATGTATATGTTAATAACACAATATAAAAAGGATAAGGGATAGATAGATTTAATTTGTCTAATAGCCTAAAGTACACAGTTCTTTATTAACACGATGAAGGTTCCATTAGGTCAAACTAACGTTGGAGATACAAAGAAAGTACTATTTCGATTCAATCACTTTCGGTTACACTCATGGATATTCTTTGGAACTAGCTACACTTGGTTAAACATAAGTATTATTTGGAATGTAGTTACTCTTGGATAACACACAAGTATGATTTGAAACCCATACAATCCTGGTTAAAACTAAGTGTTCTTTGAAACTAGCCACTTTTGGCTAAGATCGAGTATTGTTTGGAATGCAACTACTCTTATCTAAGCTTGAGTATTGTTAGTCCTAGTTGAAATACAAAGGTTTACAAAGAATGTGATATAAATAATCACATGCTTTCTCACTAGAAGGAAAGGTTTTGCCTTATAACATATATAAAGGTTATGAACTCTTCTAGATAGTTATGGAACACAAACAATGTTATTCCTTACAAATGCAGGGTTAAACATTTATTTCATTCGATAAATGTTCCACTCAATAACATTTATTTCAAATACTAAGAAAACATTTAAAAATATTCAATAATTAAAATTGATCCAAAATACATTTGAAATAAAAGAAAATGCATTCCCAAAGGAATCCCCAAGCTCCTCACTAAACAAAGCGTTATTAGTAAACACCTTGTATAGATCAAACGATACCTTATACCAAACGACATTTTCATCCAATAATGAAACCCTTAAGAACTTTTTGGTATCTCTACATAAATTCTCAAACGCTCATATCTTGTTTGAACATAGAAAATTTGAAAAGCTCATAGTTGTTCTGAACACGTATTTAAGAGCATTAAATGCATAATGTTTCAAAACAACAAAAGTGGTAAGAAAAAGGACATACCTATCTATATGCATATCTACTCTACTGATTGTATTTGCATATGTCAAGTATCCATCTGCTCTATCATATACAAGTCAAAAGTGGACATTAGAGAAAAAAAGACATTCACATAATGTTCTCACCATCAAAAGTCGTGTTGAAGAGTTTGTACAAAAGTACTAAAAGAGCATGTTTACTTTGACAAGTAGACTTCAACCTATGATTGCTACCTATGAAAAAGGCTACGAAGATTTGAAGATCAAAGACAAGCATCATCGAACGACTAATTTCTTAAAAAGAATATAAATAGAAGATCACTAAATGAGAAGAGATAGAGGATAGACACACAAAAAATGTAAAGTAAAAATCATCCTCACGTAAAAGAACAAAAAGAAAAGGTGTTCTAAAGAATACACTCCGAGCTATATAGAGTAAGAAACTTACATTTGTAAGAGGAGTGAGAAACCTACATTGTTTATTAGATTGAATTGTATTGTAAATATATCCTCTTTGTGAGAGTAATTGTCTAAGGGCTTGTAAGCAATTTGATTGATTGTACATTCTAAAGATAATACAAATACTTAACAATTAACTCGATTGAGTTAAACGATACTTAGACAATGTATCAAGTTGATACAAGGTTTGTATATTGGAAACCAGGAGTGGGTGAAACTCAACTAGATAACGTATCAGGAAGATACCGGAATTGTCTACGGATACCAGGAGTGGTGAAGAATACTGCACAACCAAGAGTGGGTAATACTTAGTTATAGTCAGAGTAACGGGGGTTACTGAGATTGACTAGGTGATACCAGGAGTGGAGTTAATACTCAACTAGTCAACGTAATAGGTGTTACCGGGATTGACTAGGAATACCAGCAGTGGTGAAAAATATTGCACAACCAAAAGTGGATGATATATACTCAATTCTAGTCAAGGTAATGAAGGTTATTGAGATTGACTAGGGAATACCAGGAATGGTGTTAATATTCAACTAGTTAGAGTAACAAGTGTTATTGAGACTGACTAGGGATACCAGGAGTGATGAAGAATATTGCATAACCAGACATGGATGAAACTTAGTTCTAGGCGGTGTATCGGGTTGATACTGGATCGTCTAGTGAAAATCAGGAGTGGTGCAAATAGTTAAGTGTAACCTTATTGAAAATATAGTGAAACCCCTTAAAAACAATTTAGAGGAGAACTGGACGTGGCTCACTTGAGTGAACTAGTGTAAAACAACTGTGTACATATTGTCTTAGCTTTACAAACGTCCTACTTAAAAATGCTACAGTTGCTCAAACAAGTCAACCATTGTCAAATGCTTCTGCTGTCAAACACCTTTCTCTTCAAGAGCTATCCATCTCGAGCAATGGAGTAGATTTGCAAAGTGTTTGAAAATTCTTGAGCTCTGAACGCTTTGATTTAAATAGTGTAATACAAATCAAGCATCTAACAACTTGTATAAATCCTCCAGCCACCACCAAAGTTTTCAAACATCAAATGCGAAAAGTTTTCGAAAAACATTTTTCAACCTCTTTCTAGTGTTTTTCTATATTATCAAGCTTCTCAACATCCCAAACAACTTCTAAAAGTCTCTCTCAAACATTCTAGACTATTTATACTACATAGATCGTCTTTATCGTTTAAGAAGACTCTTAGAAAAAATAAGAACAATTTTTCAACACTTTAAATCATTCAATTTTTGTTTTTAAAATAAATTATTTATTTTTATTTTTTATTATTATTTTTTCAATCTTCAGTAAATATTATTTTCAGATAATGTCAGAGAGTTGAGTATTATTTAATTAAAAAAAATAAAGACACAATAAGATATAAAGTTAACATAAAAAAACTTAGTTATAAAGAAAAGTACAGTATCGAATATAATAATCTTTTCAATTGTTGTATAATCTTCGATTACAGGTTTAATAGATTCGGAAATCCCTATTCCTGTAGCTTTTCGTTAAGTAGGTCCCTATATTTTAAAGTAGCTCAATTTGGTTCCTAATTATGAAAAATTCAAACAATCAAGTCCATGCCGTTAAATTATGTTAACGATGTCAAAATTATTACTTGGTGACTAGGTGAGTTGGCATTTTAAAATACGTCATCTTCGTCACCACCACTATTCACGTTGCTAAGGACCAACTACCCAATCTCTCCACCATCCTTCCCCAACAGCTCTCTCCTAGAAACTACATTGAGAAACAATAAAATGTACATAAAAATCCAAAAAACAGTCAGATTTTGAAGACAATTATTTAAAGGAAAAAATTTCTTCATTCATAGTTTCATACCAAAAGTGTGAGCTTTCCCGTTTGCAACAGAAGGAAAATTACCACCGCCACTGTTGTTGTTAGCGATAATTCCCCTTTTGCTTCCACCACCGATGAGTCCTTCAACTTCCGTATCGCCTTCCTCGTCGTCCTCGTTGGATTCGTCGTCCGCGCTGGAAGTGGTGGCGGTGCCGTTGACGGTCCAATTGCGGGGGTCTTGGCGGGAGGAGCACTCGGCGTAGCGGCGAAAGTCGGGGTTCTGGGCGACGAAGAAGCGGTCGCGATCGATGAACATCTTCTCGTCGATGAAGGTGCCGAGTTCACGAGTTTTAGGACCTGGGTCTCCGACCCTACGCTACGGCGTAGGGAAATTGAAGCGAAGAGGATCATCTTGGAAAACAAGAGGGGAGCTGAGACCGTTCTCGATCCTCTGGTCAGAAACGAGGGTGATGTCTTCGAAGGACATGGGCGGAAGAGAAAAAGCTAGGGTTTGGACACGGTGGTTGCTAGAACGACGTCGTTGTGATTTGGTGTTTCATTGTGGGGTTTAAACACGTGTTTGTGTGAAATGTAATTTAAGCACATGTATTAAAGTGATTATGTGCCACGAAAATGACAGCTCATCTTGCTAACAAGCAAGATTTTTGACGCCGTCCAAAGAAATTAACGGCATGGACTGAATTGCTCGAATTTTTCAAAAACAAGGACCAAATTGATCAACTTGAAAATAAGGAGACCTACTTGACAAAAAACTACACAAATAGGGACCTCCGAATATATTAAACCTCGATTATATTATTTTAAATTCTCTAATTTTGTATTCTTATCTGTTGATACATTCCAACAATAAAACAATTTAAAACTTTGTTTCTCATTTTTTTAGATTAAATATTTTTTTTAAAATAATACAAAATGTTGTATTTTACCATTAAATTAAATTATAAAATATTTTAATTTTACAGAAAATAATCTAAAATATTTTTTTAACAAGTAATAAGTAAATATTATATTATAATTTACTATAAACTCTATTTATTAAATGAAAAAAATTTCATATATGATTTATTAGGAACATAATTTTAAAAACTAAATATTTTATAATTTAATTTAAAGTCATAATTATATATTAATTAAGAGGTAAAACACTATTTAACTTATTTTCTTCTGTCTCCACAGATAAACCTGTGTCTCTTTTTTAGCAAACGCAACAAACTCATTGATGAAAAAGAAGTTTAACGGAAGGTTTAGTTTATTAGAAAACGTGAGGTAAGAGTGACACGTGCGCATGATGACGTAATGACGTTGGCTCCAACAGACACCGAAGGGTCGTTCTCAGCTGTAGTTGATTGATGTGCGGTGGCACAGAACTCTCGCCCTCACCCGAGGCGCCACGTGTAACCCTGTGGCTGTCACACACGTGGCATTCCCACGTACACCAGTCCTTTTGCATGTCCTTTTCTTTTCAGACCCTTTTCTTATCGCTTTTCCTTTTCTATTTTAATCGAAATAAGCGCAACTTGGCATGTGGGTCCCACCTCCATCATGACCCTCTGTTTGGGACCATGTGACGTGTCGCTTCCTCTTTCTCTCCACCGCTTCTCCCGGTCACCCACCTCCACCACGCTCTGCCTCCTTCGTTGACTTCTTCTTTGACTCTGCTTTCGGGTCAATCATACTCTTCTCCTTTTTCTTCCTTTAACAACATAAATTCTGTTTTCATAGTGAGTAAGTTTAATGAACAATATTCCTTTTATATTATTTGTATTATATTAATGGTCATTAGTTAGTTAATAGGTATATTATCATGACTCATATGGTCTTATCATCTATAATATATAAATATATATAAACATATGGTATTAATAACTTATTATGAGTTTGATTATTTATAAATATACTGTGTCAATGATTAATCAATGTTTAGTCGTCACAAATCCTATAAATATATTATTAATGTTAAAGTAAAACAAAGAAAGACAACTGATCCAAAAATAATTTCAACCGACACAATACTATTATAAATAAAGCAACACTTATTTCTATCTTATTTTAATTCAAAATATTATATTAACTATGATTTGATAAAAAAATTATAAAAAGTAAAATAATTAAAATGAAAAATTAAGAGTTTCTATAAACGAAAATTTAGCAAAAACATATTTTGTAAATAATACGAGAACTGACTATCATTTTTCTAAAAATATAAAAATATGTATTTATTGATTAAAAATATAAGGACTGTAAATGTTTATTTAAAAATTATAAGAATGTGTATAGTTTTATTAACATATGAAGTTTGTAAATGTTTTTCGTAAAAGCAAACAATAACGTAAGTGTCATATAGTATATTCCAATGGAGGAAATTTTCATTAAAAATGTTTTTTCAGAATTTAAATATAAGAATTGATTAATTTTATATATTTTTTATTTTAAAATCATCATAATTTAATATTTTTGGCCTATTAAGAATAACACTAGATATATTAGTTGTAATGTAATTTATTAAAGTAACATTATTTTCTTTATAAAAGTATTCTTCTTTATCTTTTATAATCAAAATTAAAATTCCGTTTCACAAAAACATCATTTATTTAGCATACACTTTTTTTTTCTTTTTGGTTTTTTAAAGATTTAGACCTAAATCTATTATAGTAACACTAATTAATAGACAGAAGAAAACAAGGTTTTGATAACCATATTATATATATATATATATATATATATATATATATATAGTTTTATTATATAATACTCTCAATATCTTTCATAGTTAGATGTTAAACTATTTTCGTTCATTATTAATAAATTGGATTTATTTTACATGTTTGTTTTAATTTTTCATTTTTCTTATATAACTTTGTTCATTATTTTGGTTATAATATTCTCTGTAAATATTATTTTTTTAATGATTCTAGTTACATTAAATTCTACATATTGGGGCTTTAAAATTTATTGAATTTGAACTCTTATGTTATTTTATAATACTTTAGAAGTTGAGGCAACTTTAAAGAGAACTATGCAGATTAGCTTTTGCTGGTTTTAGGTCAAAAGATTTATATTTAGTCTGAAGAACTCAATTAGAGCCCATATATTAGGTCCAATTTTGTTTTTATTTTTAGAGCATGTGTAAGACCTATTTGTGCTCAGAATTAGAAAAAAAGAAATCATTTTGTAAAATTTTACGAGTTTTACTTCTTTTTTTCCTTCTTTCTTTTTTTCTATTTTCATTTTTATCTTTTCATATTCCTCTTCATTTTCTATTATTATGCTACGTTTTCTCTTATTCTATACTGGAGAGATAAATCTTTCTTAATAAATTCACAAAATCAGGATCAAATAACATCAATTAAGTTTTGCATGGTTCGATCTTTTCTTTAAGTTTATTCTTCTTTTTTCTGTAATTTTGGTTTATTCTTTGTGATATCAATTTACATATATGAAAATATATTTTATATTAGAAATCGATTAAATATTGATTTATAACATAATACTAATTAGATTGAATGATATTGATATTGTGACGTCCCAATTATATAGAAGAGGAATATATAAATAAGACGTCATCATGCATAATATTGAAAAGCAGTTAAGAGTAATTAGGATTACAGTCATCCTTAAACAGTACAGTAATTTAGAATTGGAGTATCATAGTCCTCCTATAAAATCCTAGGAATTTAAAACTTGAGTTCAAATGGCAAAAATCCTAGAGAACTAAGTTGCAGCATCTCTGTTTCCTTCCAAAGCTGTCTCCAAGGAAATCTCATTCTCCTCTGCTCACATCCAAGTGGATGATCATTGCAAAAGAAAAACATTCGCAAACATGACACAAACACAACCAAGCAAGGGTGAGCTAATTATATAAAAAGCATACAATCAAGAGCATGTACATACAAGAGATTAATTTAAAGCAAACAAGATAAAACATCCATCCTATCATGTTAAATACTAGACTTGACTCGTCCGGACTTTAGAATGATAGTCGAGCTATGGCGGACCATGCACCCGTGGTGGCTGGTGATACTTGGGCTCCCCCGCCCTGGGCTCCCCCGCCCTGCCACACACACGAGGTTAGTCCGTTCCGTGCCCTGGAGCATGATGGAAGCCTCCAAGACTAAGACCTCCTGCTACTCCTCACCACATGGTCCAATCCTCTCTACGTGAGAAGAAAGGTCATTGGAGCGTCAGGAAGACCCCAAAGACTGAGCTCCTACTTTCATTCTAAAACACTAAGAATCTCACCAAGAGATTCTACATTTGAAACTACCATAAGCAACCATGAAATCATATTTCAGTCTTTCCTAATTCACACACCTTTGAATTATAATCAAACCACATGTTTAAGCCTTAAAGATCAAGTCATATGTAACAGAACATGTTCCACAACCACTTCTAATCATCTCAAATAGATAATATTGTCATGTTACCACCAAACATTAATATATACCAAACAATAATTGATAAAATCATGGATTATATGTGAAAATAATAATAGCATAATCATTGAAAGCTAAAACAAATTTATCACTGCAAATTTAATATAATGAATGGAATGATAATAAAAAAAAAAGAAAACATTGCACTATTGATTTTTAAAGAGAAAAAGGAAACATTTGCAACATTGTAAACCATTCATTGAAATATATTGAATGGAATAACATCCGCATAATGAGAAAAGGTCCAGTAGTGAATTATTTAGAAATAAAGACAATTATTTAGAAACTATACATTAAATGCAATAGCATAAAAAAAAGACACTACCACCTTATGCTTTTGATAGGTTCATAAAAATAATATATATATATATATAAGTAAACGTAATATATATAAATATAATATATATATTATAAGTACGTAACGTTAATATATATAAATATAATATATATATATATATATATATATATATATATATATATATATATATATATATTTATTAATTTATTTTGCTACATAATTAATATTTTATATTACATTAAGTGTTATTACAGTGGAGATCTTACCTTTTCCTAATCCTCCTTACACTCCAAAATGGTTTCTATTTGGTAAATTACTTGTCTAATTATCAGTAGAGATCTTACTTTTCCCCAATTGGTCACCGGAGAGGACTCAGATGTCTGAACGCATCAAACTCACCTTCGACGCCAGCACATATGACTAGTCACAACTAACTGAACCAGGTCAGGGCTGCTCTATGATCAGGGATGCGCCAACTCAGGTTTTTAAGGTTCCTCTATCCTACCAACAAAGAAAGGCTCTCAACAATTCACAATTAATTTATTTAAATTATCTACCATGTTCTCTTATGCTCTAAATCAAAATGCCTAATTTTTAATATTTTCACTTCCTCTCACAGTAACCTCAAACAGAACATGTACACCTATTTAATACCCATATACATGCTATTACAGAACCCTTACTCCAGACCTTCCAACAAGATCAATTTCAGCCAACAAACTGATCCCAATCAAATAATAATCAGCACACACCATTTCCAGATATTAAACTCATTCAAAACAGATTAAATTCATCACATCACAACATGCACAATTTCACAGTTTTCAATTATAACACCCAATACAATAAAAGTCATAAAACAGTTTCACAAGAGCACACCAGTTCAACATTCATATGCATATATTTTTATAAAATAAATTCATACAAAAATAATTAGCTCCCCTTACCTGGTTTTCACAGCACAGCTAAGTGAAAGATTCCCTAACAATGTCCTTCACAGGACAAGAACTCAACAGTACCTATAAGTCACCACAGTGGTGTTGAGTACAACTCTTAGAGTTAGAAAAAGTGGAATTCACGAAGGGAAAAGGCCACTAGCTACATGCAACCAGAAAAGTTGCATGCCCTAAGCTCAAGAACAATGGGAGAAAGAGGGGAAAATGACTTACCCGCTGGAACGAAGAATTGTTCGGTTTGAATTGAAGCCCTCTACGCCAGGAACGATTTGGCAGCACCAAATCAAGAATCAAACGGTTCACTTTGCTGGAATTCTAGAGAGAAGTCAGAGCACAAGGTTAGGGCAAAGTTCTTAGAGAGAAAAAGGAAATTAGCAAAGTGAGAATCTGACTTCTGAAAAAGAGAGGCCTCCCTCTAAGGCTGAGGCACTCTAAACTTATGGGCCTGGCTGCCCCAATTCATAAGGCCCAATGGCCCTAAGCCTATTTTCAGGTCCTGACAGATATTTATTTTGTATAAATTGGTTTAATTGATTAATTGAATTCATATGGTTCAAACTTGTGAATAGCTAAATTTGGTCATTGAATATGTGATTAATATGTTTTAATTCTTTTAATTTTGGTTTTAGACTTCTAATTTTATTTTACAAAATTATGTTTCTGATTTTAAAATTAGTTCCTACATGAATAATATTAAAGATTAATTACAATTGAATATGAGTCTAACATAGTTGTGTTTTATATTTCAAAATTTAAAAAATCTTAACATATTTGATTTCATTCGACAATAAATATCAAACCCACTAATTAGTTTTGTGTTTAGAGTAAATTTCTCTTTACAATTTTCTCTTGGATTAATGTTTGTTGGCTGCTTTGTATGACTATGAAAAAGGTTAATACCTTATAGTTAAGAATTATAGTGATACTTTTGATTTGATTATTAAGGGTTTTTGCAAAAGTAGTGACAAGTTAACTAGTCTAGGCTAAAATTTTTGCCAAGTCAACACAGGTCGAAGGTTAAGTTAACTTCAAGATTAAACCTAGCGAGCCTTGTGTCTAAAGGTATAATGAGGAGTGGTCATAAGTGTAAAACCCCACAAAATGACATTTTAGAAGTGGGGGTAGTGTAAAAATAGTGAGACTTGATTATTTTAATATTAAATTGTTTTATTATATATAGTTTTGTTATAAACGAGTTTTGTTATTTTAAAACACAATATCTCTCTAGAAACCACTTTTCTAGAGTTCTTTGACTTTTCTCTAGAAGTTCTTCTTCTATTCTCATATGATTGAAGAACCGAGATCGTAGGATTGATCCTAGCCAGGAGCTCTTCAATTTAGACCGATTAATTTCTCCGTCTAATTAAGTTAAGTTTTGACCCTTTTTCTCTGGTCCTTTCTTTTTTCTGTTGCATGTGAGCCCTGTTTATTTTTCATGTAATGTCCAAGTCTTCTATAAGACTCTCTGTTGATCAGTGGTACTAACGGTAGACCCTGATCATGTTTCTATTGTTTGTAGGTATAGATAGAGCTTCTTGAGCTGTGTGACTGGAGTAGGGTCTCTAAAGCAGTTTGATTTTCTAAAAAGGTAAGGAAATATAATTAAATTATTTAGTATGAAATGATATATGGTATTACATGAATCAAATGCATGTTGATGGTTGTGTTAAAATGATTGTTATTAAGTTTGGTTGTTTTGGAAATAATGATTCTTAGTTGATTAGTGTTGGTATATTTTGTTGATTTTGTTTGGAATTGATTTCTATCATAAATGTTGTTGTTGAGTGGTTAATAATGTCAATTTGGTTGTGATGTTAAGAAGAGATGGTGTACTTTAAGTTACAAGTCTTTATCTTTAGTGAAAAGGAAGGTGTTGATAGGTGAAATTTAGATATAGAAGTCTAAGGGAAGAAAAAAAATTTATGATGTTTTTCAATGTCATTTGAAACTTGTTGGCACCTTGAGTTGATAAAAATCTTGTATGAAAATAACTGTGAGTCAATATGGTGGTTTTAGGAGGTATTTTGTTCAATTTTAGGAGTTTTGAATGGTGAGATTCTAAATTAGAATGTATGTGCTAAAAGGGATGGTTTGGGGTATTTTGTTAAGTCATTTATGACTTATTCAAACCTTTACTTTGCAGAATTTAGGGTTAAAGGGTGTAGAATTGAGTTTGGTGGTTTAAAGCAGTTAAGTTGGTTTGGAATGACTAATTTGAGTTAGATATGTGGTTTTCAATATTTCTAAGTGCCTAGGAGGTCATAGGGATGAATTAAACATGTGCAAAGAGTGTTTGGGGTTAGAATTGAAGTGTAGTAACTTCTGGTGTCACACTGAGCACCTCCTCAACGCCCTTTTTGTGCGAGCTTTGGCGTTGAACGTCCTTTTTGCCCCAGCTTTGGCATTGAGATGATCATAGCCAAGAAAAGAAGCATATGAACATACAAACAAACCACAAACAAAAAGGTAAGCTAGATATAAAACATTTCATATAAAACTTAAAGAATTTCATACATGATTCATATATAACATAAATCTAACCAAACATCTTAACATGCAATGACATAGACTGGACTATCCAGATTTATAATTAATGTCGAGCTATGGAGGGTTATGCACATTGTGGTGGCCGCTTAGCCCCCTAAAAGGGACGCTCAAGTGTCAGCTTTTTGAACAGGCATGCTTGGGGGCGCTTTGGCGAGTTCCTCTTGCAAAAAGGGCGCTCAAGGGTGCCTAGGCGTAAGGGGCGCCCAATGCTGCACTAGATTCTAAAACTCTCCTATTTTTAATTTGGTTACCCTCTACACAAGTTTAAATGGTTCCTACAACCCCTTAAGCATTGAAAAACCTCAGAAAACAAACATCTAACTCAAATTGACCCCTCTAAACCAAAACAACTTCACTAAGCTATCCAAAATCATTTCTACTCCTTCTAACACCACTTTCAGCAAACCAACAACATGAACAAATCTTAATAGACTCAACAACAGACCTCAAACCATCCTTTTTTGCATAAACTATCTAAATTAAAATTTCACCCTTCAAAGCCCCTATATTCACCCTAAAACTTTACCAAACTCCAACCTATCACCCACTAACCCATTCTTCATCAGAATCTTCTTAAGTAACAGCCTATACTAGTTTAAAATGTCCAAAAGACAACCTTACAATCCCAACTTCTGCCATTTGATCATTAATCCAAATTCTCAACTGTTCAAACCCCCTAAAATTGATCATAAACCTTACAAACTTCGCCTACCAACTAACATCAGTTTGCAACCCAAATTTAAGCAGTCTCTAAGCCCCAACCAGTTTTAATCAACATGAAAACAGACATGAAATACCAGATTACTCATTCCAACCATTATCTTACAACTTCGCTCATTAAGACCTCCATTCCAAATACCAAACCCTTACTTTGATACTCACCACCCCTTAACCAGTTTAACCAATTTTCAATCATCCATACAACATCACAACATGTTATTCATATCAACAACAACATCAGATTCACATCATACCAATTATTCAAACATTACTCTACCAAATTAACATTATCCAAGTTCAATTAAAACTAGCTCGCATATCATCTTTTCAATTGAATCATCATATCATCAAATCAAATATAAATTATATCTATAAATTAAATGTAAGAATCAAACACTAGCTTCCCTTACATTAGGAAAACTACTACGGCTCTAAGAACACCCGACCATTGCTTCTACCACAAGAAACTCTAGAAAAATCTACAATTCACTAAATGGTGATCGAAATAAAACCTTAGAACCTCAAATTAACCAAGAACCGAGGAAGAAACACATTTGATACATGTGAACAAATTTTTATGTATGATCATAGGCCGATAATTAGAGGAAAAAGGATAAAAACTTACTTACTCTAAACAAAGAATTGATCGGGTAGAAGTGAAGATTATTTCGCTGTGATCCTCTAGGAACCTCTTGATCGTTAAACAGATGATCGAGGAGTGAGACAAGGTAGAGAGAAGTGAAAGAGAACTCAGAGAAAGAGGTTTAGAGAGATGAGTTGTGTTTTAAGTAATAAGTTGATTTAAGAAATTCTATTTATATTATCAAATTATTTTAAAATAAAATATTTGGTCTCATTATTTTAAAACACCTATTAACTTTAATACTCTATTTTCTAGGTTCTTACACATTTTAGTTTTTAAATTTTAAAAATGAATAAATATAGTCATTTTAAAATAATTAAGTTATTTTTTTTGTTAAACACATTTCATGTTAGTATTTGGATTGTTTATATCATTTTACATGTTTACACTTCAATATAACTAGAAAACACATTTAACACATGAAAAGAATTTATCATATTTGGATTGAAATGATTATAACCATTAATTTTTAAAGTTTGAGAACCAAAATATATCAAAATTTTATAATAAATAAATTGTAACTTTGTGTTAAAATTTAAAAATTAAAATGATATTTAATCCTTAAAATTTTATGAAAATAATTTAAATTCTTTTGCTAGATGTTTAAAAAATGATAAAAAAAAGTCACCAAAATATATGTTTTTTATTTATTCAATCTTTTATGATTAATTTATGAAAATAAATAAATCATTAAATCATTTACCGATACATAAAAAATTATTATTCTGTCTTGACTCAATCTCTTTCCTCAAGATAAAGAGTGCAAATATAGGTAAAAGATTTATTTCTTTTATTCGTTTTGTCTAATTTATTCTCTCTCTCTGTCAAATAGTCTATAAAAGAGAGATGAAATGTGATTCAAAAAAGAAATCACTGAAAATGACCAGTCAAATTTCCTAATGAAAATTATTCTTTGGAAAAAATTGATTAATAAATGGCCAAAAACATATATGAATAAATTGAAAGAAGAAAAAAAATGCAAGATAGATGTTAAAATTGGTAATATGATTGAAGTGATTGTTATTATCTTTTTGGTAGCAATAAAAAGTCGGTCTAGTCATAGATTGCAGAGGCTAATGCTATGTGTCCACTTCTAATATTACAAAGTTAAAAGTTAAGTTGCACAGAGAAAAATCATTTAATTTGCATTGACTACGTACAGAGAGAAGAATCCACGTAAGCATCACTAGAAAGTTCTATTTAACAGGTGTCATATTTTGGATGGAATAAAGATACTTTCTTTCAAACAAGTTCTGATGGAATATTTGGAATGATATGTACTTTGTATATGACTTCTAACCCTGTATTCTTCACTATAGATGCAGCAATTTTCTCCAATTGCAAGATAATTATGAAGAACTATGGTGGAGAAAATCAGGTTAACTAATGAATATCTTCATAAATTGGATATTTAGATATTTTTATTTCAAAATATTTATAAACATACAAAAGTAAAAAATAGTGTTTATACAACGTTTATTATGTCACGGTTCATCAGAAACCGCAGCATAATGGTGCGCGGTGACAGTTTTGTAAATAAATCGAACATATATGTCACGGTTCCCAGATTAACCGTGGCATATACCCCAGTCAACCATCATATTTAACGTCATGTCAGGAAAAAAATTAAATAACAGGGGAATACGCCGTGGTTCTCTGAGCAACCGCGTCATATTCCCCCTGCCACATTGTGACACACCCCATTAGTCAGCCCTTGCAATAAATTGGCAGGGAAATATGTCGCGGTTCTCTGAGCAACTACGGCCTATTCCCCTGCCAATTTATTGCAGGGGCTGACTGATGGGGAATGTCAGAATGTCGCAGGGGGAATGTTAGAATGTCGCAGGGGGAATATGTCGTGGTTGCTCAAAGAACCGCGGCATATTCCTCTGTTACATTCTGTTATTCCCCAAAAGGCAGTTGGGAAGACAGTTGAGTATTCAGAACGTCAAGGAATATGTCGCGGTTCTTAGAGCAACCGCGGCATATCCCCTGATTTGAATAAATTTGAAATATTTAAGGGTATATACCGCTGTTGCCCGCTGGACTGCGACATATAGTTTCAAAAATAATTTCAAAAATGCCATTTTTATTATTTTTTTAATGAGGATAGGCCGCGGTTAAGTTGTGAACTGCGGCATATAGCCCTTTGTAGGTTAAAAAATACTAAACACTGAACAATTTCATCTTCTCCACGCGATTCTGAAGCTTTCTCCTCTGCCTCCACGCGATTCCGCTGCTGCCGCGCCATCTCGGTCGTCCGTCGCGCCCTCTACCGTAGCGCCATCTGCCGTCGCGCCAGCCTCTGCCGCTGCGCCTTACTCTCCGTCGCGCCATCTCTGCTGCCCAGGGTACGTTCCATTTTCTTCTCTGATGGTATTTTTGTGCTATTGAAATGCTAGGTTTGAATATGTTGTTGTGGCTTTGATCATTTTTGTCAAATTTGTTGTGGTTTTATTGGTTCATTAAGAGACAAAGTATGTTAGCTTATGGGAAAGGATTGGAATAGAGGTAGATAAAATGTATTTAATTTTTTTCATATCACAAGAGGCTGGGAAACGGTAATATTTAACTTTAACAAATTTTGATTTTTTCCAAAATTTAGAATTCATATACAGTAATTAATATAAATTGTCTTGTGTAGAGGTTTAAGACTACTACACCAGTTCCTGAGAAGCCACTATCATTCATCAAAAAAGCTGCTGCAAAGTATATAGTTAGATTATATAATAGTTCTTAGTTACTAGATTTAAACATTGCATTTGATTAGATTGTATTTTATTAGACTTTGTATTTTATTTAATGTTAAAATACATTTCAACATGTGTTTGATCTGTTGAAAATGAATTTGAATGTTTATTTGATATGCAGGTATGTTTTTGTGGTAGTGGATACCACAAAAATAGACCTGCTATTTTAAAAAATTGCAGGACAATATGTCGCGGTTGTGGTAACAACCGCGGTAGAAAGTGTGAATATGCCGTGGTTGTTACCACAACCGCAGCATATTGTGTCTCGTTTTTTTTTTTTAAATAGACTTTGGTAGAAAGTGTGAATATGTCTCGTTCTTTTTACCGCGGTTCCAACCGCGGCATATAATGCTACAATTTTATTTTATTTTTAAAAAAAGGGGTTTAGGCTGCGGGTGTGGTACAAACTGCAGTCTATTCCCCATCTTTTTTACCGCGGTTGCAATCGCGGCCTAAAGTCCCAGATTTTTTACCACGGCTGAATATGCCGCGGTTCGAGAACCGCTGCCAAAGGACAAAAACAACCGTTGTTGTTTCCCCTAACTGCACTAGTGATAACACAATATGATAAAAGTATATAATAGTATATAATGAAATAAGATAATAACATGATGAACAAATTATAGTTACATTCAATATTTAGTATGTATAACTATAGTGAAGGGAAATTCAACACTCAATATTCTTTTATTAAATGATTAAATAACACAATATAAAACATAATCATATTTCATCACTTAAATAAATTATTTTATTTATAATATATAATGTAATATATAATGTAAATTGATAGTATAACATCTTTCAATCTTATTTTTGTTGATAAATTTTACTTACGAAATAAGCGCATAGACTAACATTAATATTGTACTTTATGAGATTGTCCTTTATGCTTGGTTGTAGTGTATGTCAAGATGATTCATAAAAACATATAATAATATTGAAGATGTTTTGAAAAATGAGTTAAAGCTATTATGTTTTCACAATTTCTTTGTGTAATTTGTCTACTCTAAAAAAATCTATTTAATTATGCATTTTACACAATTTCAAACAAAGGTATTTTGATCATGGATCGATAAAATCTACAACTATCATAACTATCATAATGTTGTTTTAAGAGAAGAAAAATATTTAATATATACATGAAACACATTTAATTCATCCTTATAAATGCCTTTTTATACACTTTTAGAACACTTAGTCTTAGTTTTTTTAAACTATAGTTGAGTTTAAATCTATTACTTAAGATTTGTCCAAATGGTATTAAATGAGCTTTAAATAAAATTATGCACACTAAAATCAATTTTTTAAGCCATGTTAGACCATATATGTTCTAGGTAGATAAAATATATTAAATGAGTCAAATGGTTTCATCTAATGTCTAGAGGAAGTCATCTAAATGTGTTGTCTCACTCATTGGACTTATTAAATTGTATAGTGAGTTAGATTTTCTAATTTAATAGAATTTTTCTATCTTGAATCCCTTTAATATATACATGAAATCTATCAAATGTCAAATGTTTACCTTTTTGACCAATAGATTTGATTATTCAAAATTGTTATAAAAGATGAACCTCACTACAACTTCCAACATTGATCTGATCACCTTATCCATCATCATTCATCCACCTTATCACTTTGGGGTCTTGCACGTGAAAGACTTATCCTTCTTGGTTATTTCTTGTGTAATTTCATTATTGATTATGGCTTTATGTGCAATAAACATGTTGTTCTATTATTTTATTCAAATAAAGTTTATTTTTATTTATTCTTGTTGAGTTCTAATTTATGCTCTTAAGATTGTCTTAGAACATTTGGTGATAATTCAATCTTATACTTTAGTTAGAAGTTTTGTCACTTTGCTTAATTGTAATAATCTTTTGTGTAAGTGAAAAAGAAAATCTTCACATGTAATAAAGCAAGTTTAGTCTGATTGAGTACTTGTAGACTCTTGGAACAAGTTTAGTATTAGTAGGTTCTCATTTATATACACTTAGAACAAGTGAGGAACTAGATGAGTTAGTTTACTCTTGTTTAGTTAATTCAAACTTGTATATTGGTTTTCTTAATGAAAAGATAGAATAATAAATTATTACTTCAATTAGACACTTGAAATGAGTAAAGTGTATATAGAATCTTAGTTATAGACATTTAGAATTAATAAGAGTCTTAGCAAGTTAATTGAAGCTTATTTAATTAATTTGAGGTCTTCGGTTTATATATTAAATAAATGATAATCATATGATGATCAATAAAGAACTCAACTATGAGAAAGCTAGATAATCCTTTTATATTTGTTTGAAATTTTTTTATTATTTCAAAACCACCTTTTTTTGAAAGATTTGAACAAGAAGTTTGAAGTTAAGGTATTTGGCATTAGAGATGGCCTTGTAGAAAGGGGAAGAATGTTTACCAATAATTACAAAGGAAGTAGAAATGTCAAAGTTGAGGATGCACAATGCACCATTTATTAGATGTTACAATTGGAAGAAGGATGAACACACTAAAAAAATTTGTTTAGAGGGGCAAAAGAAGGCTAATAATCTTGAAATATGGTATAGATCTGGTAGATAATCTAGTATTGAAGCCTTCTTTGATGAAAGAAATTTAATGGAAGACATTTATGAATCATTAGAGCTTTTTATGGTGTCAAGTAGTATTGATGAATGTAAGTGGATAATGGATTCAAAATGTTCATTTTATATTTAATTGCTTATGGTTCTTGAAGTTTACATAACTTGAAGGAGGTTCAGTTTTCCTTGGCAAAAACAAATATTTTAAGATAAGGAAAATCAGAACAATCAAGTTTCATTTACATGATGGAACTAAGAGTTCTTAAAGAAGTTAGGTTAAAACCTAGTTTGTAAGGCAACCTGATATATGTAACATCTTCATTTTTAAACAACTATATTTTATCCTTCATTTAAATGTGTTAAAAAATCTTATGCTTAAATTCACTAGAACTTTTATGTTTTATTAAATGAATTTTAAGCATCATAAAATAAATCATTAATTTTAAAAAATTAAAAAAATAAAACTATTCAAGAAAAAATTAAATTAATTCAAAAGTATTCTTCAACTCTTTGTCTCCATCATCTCTTTATAATATTTCTCTCCCAACTAGAGATAACAAAAATACCTGTGCCCACTAGAGCTGTCAAAACGGGTAACCCGACTCGATACGACCCGACCCACCACGGGTTGGTCACTTAGTGAGCCAACCCAACCCGACTCATTTATTAGCGAGCCAGAAAAATCTGAACCCGACTCGACCCACCACGGGTTGGTGAGTAAACGGGTTGGCTCACTAGCCCATTTAATTACAATTTTTTTAAAATAAAAAAATTACAAACTTTTTATATTCAAATTTAAACAAATTCCACTCCCAAAAAATTATGTTCAACTGAAGACAATTCAAAATAATAATAAAAAGTACAATTTGATATACACAGTGAGTGAAGAGAGTATTTTATTTTTTAGGGTTTCATAAATAAAATAATAAATTAAAAAAAATTAGGTAGGTGGGTTGGCAGGCCAACCCGGGCCACCACGGGTTCAACCCGCATGAGCCGGGTTTAAATGAGCCGGGTTAAAATCTGACCCGCATAAAAAAAATTCAATTTTTTCAAACCCAACCTGGCCGGAACCCGTGGTGGGCCGGGTTGGCTCGCGGGTTGTGACCCATTTTGAGGGTTCTAGCGCCCACGAATATCCATAGATAAAATTTATGGCGAATAATTGGTACTCGTAGGTATTTATTATCTGTAAGCAGTGATTTAATACCCGTTTAAAAATGAGTCGTATGTGGGTATCATACTACTTGTATCCATGGGTATCTACTACTCGTTAAGGAAATAAAATTACATTTTTATTCTTATTAGGTTTTACTAAGTTGTTGTTAAGGCTCTTTTTATTTTAGCTTTATGTCACCATCCAAGTGATAGACAAATTTTGGAGAGCATTTTTCACTCTCTACTATTAGGATTTATAAACAAGTAAGCATTTTTTTTCCATCCAAGTGCAAGAGAGTTACTGCTATTACGGTTTCTTCTTATTTTTTATCTTTTTTTAATTGTGTTTAAGTGGGTGGGTGTGAGTTTTTCATGGGTAGTGATTGAACCTTAGTACCAATAGCATGATGTATATCCTAGTGATTGAATCATGTTTAAGTGGGTGGGTGTTTGATTGAGCATGACGTGTATGTGGTTGCTTCCTTGATCCATCTACATTAATGGTTTGGTGTTCTAGATGTTTCCCACAAGGTGTTTGATGATATGCCTGTCCGAGATGTAAGGTCTTGGAGTGGGACGATTTCGGAGTTTCTTCAGAATGGGAAAGCAATCAGGATGTGGGTACAAGGTGTTTGTTGATATGCCTACTTGTGTTATGTCCTAGAACAAGTGAACAACCATTGTACCAAAGCTAGATTAATCGTGCACCAGCTTATTACTCTTACCTTCTAATCTTAAAACCTACATGGATAAATATATATAAATTAGAAACTACATATGTGAATCTGACTTTTGGGAAGTAGGTCAGTGAAGTATAAGCCTTTACTACTTGGTCTCAGTAGGAGAATTAGAGAATCAAAGACATCATAGACGACCCTTTTTCGACTAACCTTATTGTAGTTGATGTGGTGCTACTACCGTCAATGTTGAGACAAATGGTCAATGACTGGAGAGGAAATAATGCTCTCTTTATTTTATTTTTTATTTTTTGCAATTTAGTTTGGACCTCATTTAAAAATTTATAAAAATATTTTTTTTTAAATATTCGCGGGTATCTAACAGGTACCCACATATTGAAAATAATATGTGGATTTTTTTATGCAGATATCTACGTGTAGCGGGACGGGTAATGCATACGATATTTTCATGCGGATCGAGTAACACGTAGACACTATCCATACCCGATCTGACCCGTTGTCATCCCTACTCCTAACTATCTCTTTTTCTCTATCATATCACAAATAAGTTAAATATACATTATTATACATGAGACATTTTATTACAAGTGAAAATCACTAGTGCAGAATCGGCTTATAACGTCACCCATTAGACGTCAGTTAGAGGGGGCAACGACGTAAATTATTAACCGATGGCAATTGCGTAAATAAGTGAAGCCTATAGACGTCTGTTAGGGGGGGACTGACGTCTATAATACTATAAATGTCGGTGCCCCCATAACCTGACGTCTATATGTCTGACAGGTAAGTGAAAAGTCATTTCTTTCCGTAATATAGACGTTGGTGTCCCTCCTACCCGACGTCTATAGTTTAACAGGTAGGTGAAAAGTTAATTTTTTTCGCCATCTAGACGTCTGATCCCGCCACCTGACGTCTATATGCGATTATAAACATCAGGGACCCACCGAATCAACGTCTATAGTCTGACCAGGTATGTGAAAAGTCATTCGTTTCCGCCAACTAGACGTCGGCGCCCCGCCGACCCGACGTTATAGTCTGACAGGTAGGTGAAAATTTAATATTTTCCGCCATCTAGACGTTTGTGCCCGCCACTGGACGTCTATATGCGATTATAGACGTCAGGGCCCCACCTAATCGACGTCTATAGTCTGACCAGGTATGTGAAAAGTCATTCGTTTCCATCAACTAGATGTCACATCCCGCCAAGCCGACGTCTATATATAACACAAATATTAATTTTTAAATCGAATGGACGTATATGTGATTATAGACGTCAGTTTCGTTGTGTTTTGGTGCAGTTTTTCTTGTGTCTTTAGGTAGCGTAGTGCACCTTCTCCCTTTGCTAGTTTCCTCGTAAGAAAAACTTGCGTTTTTTTGGATCTCTTATGGCATTTCAACCCGAAGTCGAACATGGGTCCTTGCATAGTGTCCTTCCCACCACCAATGAAAAAGAATACGGTGAGAATATGGTGTCGCCGTATTCTTTTTCATTGGCAGTCGAAATGGACCTAGGCAACGACCCATGTTCGTCTTTGGGTTAAAATGCCAAGAGATGCAAAAGACGCAATTTTTTCTTACGAGGAAACTAGCAAAGGAAGGAGGTGCTACTACGCTACCCAAAGACACGAGAAAAACTGCACCAAAACACAATGAACACTTCATAGACGTCGGTTAATGTACTGACCGACGTCTATAGTGCACATCGACGTCGGTTAGTGCAATGTCTGACGTCTTTATAGTGCCCTTAGACATCGATTAGTGCAATGTCTGGTGTCTTTATAGACGACGCGCTTTTCACTTAACCGACGTCTATAACGACATCACACCTACGGAGAACCGACGTCCCATTAACATCATCCGTATGACATTGGTTCAGAAGGTGACATTAAAAATCCAAAATTACTAACGTTTAAAACCCTTTTTACACTAACGAATGACCTTTATGATGAATATCTTGACGTCATAGTTGTGAATGAAATAAAAAGTTCTCATTTTTCACAAAGTTGCGAAAACCTATCATAATAAATTAGACTTATTATGTCACGTCATAACATGTTAAATTACTATCATACTATCATAGTGTGTTATGACGTTACATAGGAAATTTCACTTTGTATAATAGTTAAGGAAACAACAATCCTATTCATTTAGGTTTCTTTCATACGATTTTATGTTTTATCATTTCTTTCTTTTCAGCTCACCTATAAATATATTTCATATCACTAAAACAAACATTCCTAAACAAATTAAATAATTAAATAATGATGACTGTAGATATATTTCTTATGACTAAAACAAACCATTCCCGAACAAAACAAATAATAATGACTGTAAAACTAAAATAATAAAAAATTGTTCTATTTTATATAAATATTTATTGCAAAATATAATGTCTTTTAGATGAAGATGTTATTTCCTTTTGGATCATCTCCAAGACATGATCTTGCACCAGTCAAGGCACCCTGCATGTGAAGTATATTCAAACCCATGAAAATAAAATAAATTGGATAAACTGAGAAATAATAGTAATAGCACAAAATACATCACCAGCCCAAATTTTTTTCTATTGAATATCTAAAATTTTTATATTTCTAAATTAAGTTTTTGGTTTTGAATTTTTTTATTAATTATCTGATATAATTATTTTTTTTTATTTGTCTCCATGTTTTAAAATGTATATTTTATGATTAATATAAAATTAATATTATGATTAATATAAAATGAAAAATGTTTTTTATTATTTTTGTATCATCCTAAAATATAACATAAAACTATATAGTAGTCATCAAAAATTTAATATAAAAGATCAATTAGAGAAATTATTATAAAGTATGATTTACACTCATCCAAAATAATCATAAATTTAAAATCTTTATATACAATATAGTTGTGTTAAAACTATACACAAAAGTGGTGATCTCAACCACAAAATAAAACAAAACCATAACAGATGAAACTACTACTATATTTGAGCATCAAGGATATCTCCACCAAGAGCCTACACAACTGAAACCTCATCACCATCTGTTAAGGAAAACTCCAAGATTAAGCTCCCTGCATTCATTCTAACAACACTTAAAGCGCACCTAGAAATTCCACCTTGGAACCAACTTTCAAAACCTTGAAATCTTTGGAAACCATATACATATGTCCATACACTCTCACATTGAATATGATCATGCATCAAAGTACCATAAACAACTCAACAATTCATCACAATTGAATTAAGACATAAGGAAGTACACAGGGTGGCGCCTAGAACATGGCGTTTAGCATTCCCAAAGCATCAAAGTAGTGCCTGGGCACTAGATGTCTGACACAACGCCCGAAAACAGGGAGGTAGCTCCCAGGTGCCACAACTCTAGCGCTCAACGCCATGACAAATGCACCAACACAATTTTTTTTATCGTTGACACTTTACCCCTAACTTCTAAAGATCTCTAGGACTCTATAGACACTACTGTAACTCAAATTGACCCCTTGAAACCAAAATCACTCCTCTAAGCTACCCAAACTCAATTCTACACTTTCTAACACCCATATCAGTTTACAATTGCATAACCAAGTCCAAATACGCTTATTATCACCCTCCAACACCTCATTTTCCTTCCAACCATCCTACTTCCATTTTCCAACACCTAAAACCTCCAAATTGTACTATAAAACTCAACTTATGAAGCAATTATCCCTTCCATGACAACTTTTACTTATTTCCGCATCTAGATAAGCTCTAATTGACCTAATAACAAACTTTCAACACTACAAAATAATTCATACCCTTTATCTTCATATCTCACTACTCAATACCCCATTTTTACACTAAAACTCTCCCAAAACATCACCAATGAAACACCTCATAATTACATATCAATTTTTACTCCCAAAACACTTACAACAAGTCTCAAACTACCTCATGACAACTCCTAAATAGTTGTTTACTCACCTCACTCTCTCTTTCTCAAACTCACCTATTAAAACCTCCCTTTTTAGTCTTAAAACTCAAGAATTTGACCACAACTTACCCCAAACACTTTGAATTTAGTTTCAAATACCAAAACAACTTTATCACACACATTCATGGCAACATAGAACATCAATTTCACACCATTCCAATTATACACACATCATGCTACCATATATCTTATTTAAACATAAAGAATACTACACTACCATTATAATTTCATTCAATTCATCATATTATTCTCATGGATACTATTTTAACACAAAAAACATAATCTAAACAAGTTTTAGCTTCCCTTACCTCACAAAGAATAACTCACCTCTAACGATGCCTCACTAATTGCTTAAAACACAAGGAATTTCTAGAAACGCCTACGAAACATCAAATTGGAAAAGGAAAGAGTCCTTAGGACTTTAGATTAACCAATAATTATTAGAAGAAGCAAGATCACACATGCAACGACACTCGCTTTTTTTAATTTCAGATTAAGAACAAAAGAGAAAAAAGGAGTCAAAACTTATTTGCTCTAGGACAAAAATTGATCAGATAAATGTGGAGATAACTCAACTGTGATCTCCTAGAAACTTTTTGATCATCAAACAGATGATCAAGGAATGAGAAATCTTAAAAAGATGTGAGAGAAAGTAAAGAAAAAGAGTTTTAAAGAGATAGACATTGTTTTAATAAATGAGAAAAATTTAAAAAATTTTATTTATATTAATGAATTATTTTAAAAATAAAATAACCGGTCTTATTATTTTAAAACGTCTACTAACTTTAATATCCTATTTTCTATACTCTTATAACTTTTATTAAAAATATATTGAAATAAAAAAAATTATCATATTTCTTAATGACTTTTACCTCAACTAAAAGAAAATTGTCTTGAGTGTTATTGTATTTGTAATTACATTTACTTGAGGAAAAAAAGCACACACTGTATAAAATTAAATTAAAAATTTTTAATTATAACACACCACATATAAGTTTAAAACTTTAAGCAACCTTTCTCATTTTTAGAATATGTTTTATTATAATAAGTTATTTATTTGATGAAACGTGAATAGATTAATTTCAATGATAAAACAATAAAAAGATAGGTAATATAACTGTACTAGATTTAATGAAATCCTTAAAAAGAAAAGATTTGTCACACTAATTCATATATACATTAAATACTTAGGAAAAAGAAGCTGATTAGAAAATGGCCTCTTCTTAAAATGATATAGACGTATTTATTAAATATTTATAGAAGGGAGATTAAAATAAATAAATAGTCTTTAATACTTTAATTAATGAACGTTGTCTTTAAAATGATTAAATAAGAAACAAATTTAATATTTTTTTAAAGCACATGACAACATACATTCAAATCTATCATGTACTCATCCTACACATACATAAAATACGACACATCGATATATTTATTTAATAATATAATATAATATATACATGTCTACATGTTTACAAAAATTATTAAATACATAATAGATATATAATTGTTATTATATAAATTTAAATTAAAATCATATATTAAACATTATTAAAATAAAAAATTATAAATTATTATTATTTTATAAATTAAATACTTGATTAATAAATATAAAAAACATATTTTAAAATATCAGACACAAATATATGATCCAAATTAAAATATCAATATATCATATATTTAAATTAATTCTTATAAATTTAAGCCTCGTATATATATGAAAAGAAAATAAGACAAAATGAAAAAAGAATTAGAAGAAAATAAAGGAAATTGATTTTCTATTTCTAAATAAATAAAAATTCATGATATAAGACAAGGAAATATTGTAGTATTTTTTTTACACTGTCTTCTACTTACAAATTACTATACCTAATTACTATACCTAACACAGTTGACTTTTATCATAATGATTTCAAAAAAGTTATATCAATACTTATTTTAAATTCATTGGACATATATAAATTTAAAAGAAAACTATATTATTCCTTAAAAATTACCATATATAATAAAATCAAATTTTATAAGTCCGGAATTATTTTAAATTGATATGAATTTTACTTTTAAAAAATCACGTTACCAATTAATTACATATTGCAATATACAATAAATTTAACTTTTCTAATCATTAAGAAAAAAAATCAATCTCGTTTTTAGTTGGATGAGAAGGGTTAAGATTTGTCAAATACATTCATAATGAATAAAAAGAAGTATAACTATTACGTGAAAAGTATACCAATAATTACTTTTATTAACTATTAACATCTAAAACAAAAATAAAATATTGTGATTTAATCACAAATGATCATATATAATAAAATTAAGATTTAATCATTCAAATAATCTCTATTTTTGATGAATTTTCTCAAATAAATTCTTTACATTTTTTTTGTCTCAATTAAATTTTTAGTTATGAAAAATTAAAGTAATTAGGTTAGTTTCATAATATCACAGTTAAAGAAGGTGTATGTGGTTTTTTTTTTAATTTTTTAAATGTTTTTTAATTATTTTTATTTTTATTTTTTATTTATTTTAAAAAAATTATCACATGTTAAGCTATAATTGTGTTACATGGTAATGACAGTACATGTCACACTATCAGATCACGTGTTATTTCATTTGTCTCAATTTTATTTTGTTTCAATTTGGTCTCTATATCTTTATGTTGTCTCAATTTAGTCTTAAATTTTTTAAAAATTAAATAATTTTGTCCCTTTCCAAATTCAAACAAAATTTTATTTGTATATAAATCTATAGAAATATTTTTTATTCAAATTGATATTTTTATTAAATATTTAAAAAAAATTAAATTTATTTATATTTATATTTAGTTAATTATATAAATATTAATTATGTTTTTTAAATATATCTACGAGAGTTAAAAAAATGAACAAATTAATAACGTGAAATTTCACTTGTTTTAAAATAAAAAAATTGACTTTTTTTTGTGAAAGTCCTAGTTAATGTGAAATTTGTAAAAAAATAACTAACGAAATGACTAATACTACTGTATTTTATGATAAAATAGTCATAAAGGTGATTGCAACTATAGTTTTCTTTATTAAGTATTATTCTAATTGGATTTTAATTAGAAAATTTAAATACTTGACTCTTTACGTTTTTACATTATTGATATATGAAATATATTTTTGTCTTAAAAATTAGATGATTAAAACATTAAATTAAATATAGTTTTTTTGTTCGAAAGAGTTTTAAAAAAGTTGACTTACGAGTAATTGTAAAAGATTTATTTGTGTAAAAATATCAATTTGTATAAAAAATTTTATATAATTAAAAAAATCATGTATAAATTTTTAAAAAATTTATATATAAATTACATTTTGTTTGAATTTGGAGAGAAAAAAAATTGTTTAATTTAGAAAACAAATAGGACTAAATTGAGACAAAATAAAAATACATCAAATTGAAATAAAATAAAGATATAAGAACCAAATTGAGACAAATGAAATAATACGTTATACTATTAGTATCATGCAGATTGTCATTGCCATGTGGTACAATCTTAATACATGACAATTATTTTTATTGTTTTAAAAATAATTAATAAAAAATAAAAATAAAAATAATGAAAAAATATTTAAAAATTTCAAAAAAAACTATAAATAGACATATGACATCTCTTTAACGACAAAAAACTAATTATTTTAATTTTTTAAAAATAAAGATTCAATTGAGACAAATAAAATAAAGGGTTAAATATGATTTTAGTCTATATACTTGGGGCGATTTTGGTTTTAGTCCATCTTTCAAACTAAGGTACAATTTAGTCCTTCAACTTTGTCAAACAGTGTAAACAATCTAAATACTATAATGAAACGTGCTTGAAACAACAAATAAAGTTAAAAAAATTTGGTGAGAAGTATAGGGACTATAACATATTTAACCTTAAAATAAAAAACTAATTTAAGAAAAGTAATTGAAAAAAATTAATTTCAAGATAACCGTTTTAAAAATAAATTGATAAATATTTTCAACGACTGAAAATGTGTTAAAAATTAAAAAAGATAAAAAAAAAGCATATAAGTAATTTTTTTATTGAAAATGTATAAAAATTCAAAAAATTATAATCTAATTACAAATTTTCATTTATCACAAAATTAAAAAGCTTTACTAAGAATTTTAAAAATTTGTCTAATTAAGGTTTTCCATATACAAATATTATAATAATTATTTCAAGATAATAGTTAAAAGTTTTCTTGAATTAACAACGTATAAAAATGGAAAATAATAATTTAGTGAGAAATTTCCAAAAACAATAAAGTTGACTTTATGAATTACATGCCCAGACAGATAATTAACTGAGAACAGCAATAAAAACAAAACTCAACCTACAAGGTACATATCATTATCAGCTGTAGAAGGTTAGTCTCATTATTATTATTATTTAACACATCATTAAGTAACCACGTGTCTATTGAAATTTTAGAGAATTTAATAAATCATAAATTTATTGAAAAAAATATTAAATAATGATGGGGTACAGCTAATGAAGAAGAAAGAAAGAATGGGGAGGTTCGCACATGGGTGGCAGTGAGTGACTAAGCCAAAGAGGTTGACAAATTGAGGAAAAGTGGAACCGCATAGGACCTAACCTAAGAGAACACGACACGACTTAATGCACACACAACACATAACCCCAAGCCGCAACAACCACGACAAACAAACTATAATAAATCATTATTAATGTTGCAGCCACGCGTCTCCTTTTCCTTTTCCGGGATCTTCACCGACACGTGGCAATTGCTTTATCCCCACCCTCCTTTTGACATCTGTCCCTCTCGACAGCAATCTCATCTTACATAAAAAAATCATGTCACTGTCGCCACGTGTCACCCACGCGCCCTTCTCTCGCCATACCCACTTGTCTCTTCCTCCTCACTCAACCCGTCACATCCCAGGGGTACTTTCGTCCACAAATAAATATTATTCCTCCTCTTTCACTTTCTCCTTCTTTTCTCCTCTTTCAGCAAAACAACACCTTTTTCTTCTCTTCTTTCTTCTTCTTCTTCTTCCCATTTTTTCCTCACTCTTTCTCTTCTCTCTTCTTCTTGAATTATTGGTCTTTAGTTCGTTCTTTCTTTCTTTGCTTGGGTTTCGCACGTGTGAGAAAAGAAGAGGAAGAAAAGAAACTGATTTTGATAGTTTTTTTTTTTATTTGTTTTGGGTGAGGATTGATTGCGCTGTCTGGAAGAATAAAGGAAAATTCTTTTCTGAATTAATTGCATTAAATTTCGACTGTTTTGAGAGGAAAGAACCGGTTTTTGTGTAATCCACTTGTGTTCTGTGTGCTGCTTTTGGCATCATTTGATGAGGAGGCATGTTTGGTGTCATGGGTTTTACTGCTGATTTGAATCACTGCTATTCGTCACCCCACCAAGGCTTGTTCTTTTCTGCTGTACACGCGGATTGTGTGAAGAACATGCCGTGAACAGGTGTTACTACTTCACGATGTTCTATGTTGTTGTCTTTTTGTAACGGGCATTGATGATGGAGGATTATAAGAACCGGCACCCTCAACAGCAGCAGCATCAACCAACCCATCTTCAGCAACAGCAGAATCGTAACGAGGATTCTGAGAGGATGGAGAGGTACCCGAGGGATTTGCTTCAGGGATTTGTCATGAGAGGTGTTTCCATTAGGGATAATAATATGAATAACGTTAGCGTATCGCAGCCTCTTCATCACCCTCGTCCTGAGCAACAGGACCAGGAGGAGGATGAAGAGCTTGAGTTGAACCTTGGTCTTTCTCTCGGAGGAAGATTTGGGGTGGACAAGAACGCAAAAAAGAAGAAGCTTATGCGTTCTTCTTCTGTGGTGGGGACAATGCCTCTGTTCAGGGAGGACGACGCGGTGGCGCCGCCGCTTGCAGCGTTCCCTGCGCTGATGAGAACGTCTTCGCTGCCAACCGAGACGGAGGAGGAGTGGCGGCGGAGGAAGGAGATGCAGACTCTGCGCCGGATGGAGGCCAAGAGACGCCGGTCTGAGAAGCAGAAGGGATCCCGGGAGGCCGTTGCTGGTGGCTGCGCCGCCGCTGAGGAAGTGGAGGGTGGCAGTGTGGTGGCAATGGGGTTGACCAGATTTGGTTCTGCCACGTTGGCTCCACCCCCTCTAGGGTGGGGTGTGGCGGCGCCAAAGCAGGTTGTTCTTGGTGACGTGTTGGGGAAGGGAAAAGGTTTCCAAGGTCTGTTTGGGCAGCCATCTTCTCAGGGTTCGGCAGATTCGCAAGGAGGAAGCTCTTCATCAGTGTCCGAAATGGACAGCAAGGCTTTTTTAGGTAAATTTTGGTTACTGTACATATGAGTTTGACATTGTGCTGCTTTATGTGGTTATGGTGGTGATTGTGTTACGTGTGTGTGATGGTTCATCAGGGCTTGTTCAGATGTGTATTTGTGATTTGTGTATCTTTTTATGTGTGACTTTGCTTGTTTTAAAGTTTTAATTCATTGTGTGAATTGGTTACTAACAAGAGTGATGATTGAAAAAGGATAAAATATTTAACAGTACCTATGTCACCAAAGTACTCTTACGATTTGTTACTTGTAAGGGGACTTAGTGTTTTTGAGATTCAACCATGAAGAGTGTTGTTTTACTTGTATTGAAATCTACTTACTGAAGCTGTTAACTTGTTAATTTTTGTGGATTTTCATTGTATTTGGTCACTATATGTTTGGAAATTTGGAATGCATATAAACTTGGGGCGATTCCCCTTCCAGTTTTCCCCTCTAGTCTCTCATTGTTATGCATTTGTCCCTTTCTGTATTGTAATAATCACCTAGAAGCCACAGCACACTGAAAGGAATTATTATGTTTTGCAAGTATATGTGATTGTGAGGTTTTCTTTTTCACCATTCTAGCATTGTGAAACAGTCACTTTTATTCTGTCACTTGGGAGGTTCTCTTGCACATGATTGCGTGATACCATTATTTGAAGTTTCATATTTGAATTAACTATGATACCAAAATAGAAGAGATGCTAGTTTTACCAAATAAAGCTCTTGAATGTATTGGATGTTATTTGAGATGGATTACCACTGTAAATGTTATGCTTGCTATGGTATGATCTTACAGGTTTTCAATTTAATAATATACACATCTTTTTATAGTAGCATTGAACTGAATTGTCATCACTAGTTGCTGAACTGATAATCAATTACATTGAGATCATGACCCCTTAATCTTATTGATTCCCATTTTAAGCTTTGGTCATTTAAGATAAGCAGTTCAAGACTAAGGTTATTAGTTAATTTTCCTGTTATTACAAACATATTCCGAATCTGTTGTTTATATTTCAATGAGTAAATTTTTATCTTTTAAGAAAAGACCCATCAAAACTTACTCAAGCTAAGTGATATAACTGTTAATTATTTATTATACTTGGGTGGGAAAAATAGTGTTTCAGTACTCTTTGTATTTTTGCCTGTATCTTCTTACGTGAGTTATAGAGGTTTGGATTTTACATCCTGGCTCTGGTTTCTGGATGTCAAAGGCCCTTATAATGCTCACTCATGAAAGTTCAAAAGAACTAAATTGGAATGATTGGATGATGCTATGGAACCTGAAGTTTGGCTAAATTCATGGAACTTATACTTAATTCTTAAATTTTGGTATAATACCTGTGTCAAGGCAACATTTTTACTGACAATGACACTACTTCTTGCTCTATTTTGGCTGTCGAGCTTCATGAGACAATTTCGAATGTCATGCTAGTTTCTACCAGATGGTTTGTGTTTGTGCATGTGCTCTGATATTGCAACCTCACTTCAATAGTAATTTGCTTGTCTTGTTTGCAAAATGAGTATGTCTTGGCATGTTTGATTGACTTCACTTCCGAACAAAATGTCTTTGGTTTAACATGTGATAATATTACCTTCATTCATCAAAAATACTGTTCAGATTGATCATGATTAAACCTGTATCAACTAACAAGCTAATGCTAGTGGACTATTTTGACGTGTTTAGAACACAATATCACTTAGGAAAAATGACATTTTTCAGGCATAGCCACATAGATGATGAATATGCAGCCTCATAAATAGATCCTTAATAGTTATTGACTTTGCAAGTTATTATTGCCTTCCTTTACTGATGGTATAACAAAAATTTTGCTATCATTTAATAACGGAAATGATTTCCGTGGCTAGACACTGCGTTTGTGTGCATGCATCTATAATTTGTGCAGAATGATCAGGGATGAACTTAACCTCTTTTAGGACTGCTTTTTAAGTTCATTCATTTACTTTCCAAATATACAGTGATTGATGTTTAAACGCTTCCATGGCATTAAAAGGATGCCGAATGAAACAAAACATAATTTATTGGAATTGGTTACTTGATATTGAAGCAAGTGTGCCTATTATTTCAAAGATGGAACTTGTGGTTGTGTTTAAATGTATATGGTATAAATTAGCTGAAAATGAGGGAAATGAAAAGATGAAATTTAAGAAAAGGAAGATTTGATAATGTAGTTTTGGTGAAATGACAGGTGGTGGTGAAGCAAGCCCTGCTAGTAATCAATCAGCACAAGATGGTGTGGGTTTAGGGGCTAAGAGAAATGAGAATGTGGCTAGAAGTTCGAAAGCAGAGGTGGAGAATCCATCTAAGAAATCTGATAATTCCCAGAAGATAATGGGAAAGCAAATTGGGACAAACTCAATGGAAGACATGCCTTGTGTGTTTACAAAAGGGGATGGTCCAAATGGAAGAAGGATTGAGGGAATATTGTACAAATATGGTAAGGGAGAGGAAGTGAGGATCATGTGTGTGTGCCATGGGAACTTCCTGTCTCCAGCAGAGTTTGTTAAGCATGCTGGTGGTGGGGATGTTGCACACCCTCTTAGGCACATTGTTGTCAATCCTTCTGCTGTACCCTTTTAGTCATCCCTTCAACTCTAGGGCTGTAATATACTTTACATTGAGGGAACAAACATTACTTTGGCAGCTTCTTTTCTCTTTCTCTTCATTTTTGCTTAGTTCTTCAATCAAACAATATTCAATATAGACACATGCCGAAGGGGCATTAAAGTCTCAATCTTTATCTGTTTTTTCTTCTTTTTCTCCATTGTCTCGAGTTTTTTGTTAAAAGGGTTATGTTTTTTTATCATTGACACACTTGGAATTAAACCCTACTTGGAACATGTATAGAACCATGGCATTTGTAGGGCAACCATGTGCTACAACATAACACTTAGTCGAATGCAATCATCCATAGTGATAAGTGTTTTCACTCTTATCAATGTATGTTGTGATTGTTACTAGGTTAAATATGTTTCTTTTTCTCTCAAATTATTATATAAAATTGTGTTTTGTTTTTAAATTAAATTATAATAAATTTTATGAAAATTATGTAAAATATTATCTTTAACAAATGGTATGTCGAAATTATATTTCACTTTAAATTCTTATGTTTGTTGGAAAAGTATTTTATATGATTTTTACAAAGTATGGGAATTAAATATTATATAAAATTAATTTATAAATAAAACCAAAATTTTATAATAATTTAAGAATAATAAACATGTTTAATTTTTGTTTTATCACACTCTATAGTTTTACATAAACTATACATAGTTTTAAGACAGTTTAAAGATTTTTCTTCTTTTTGTATTTTTTGAAATATTTAAAATCGTGATACTTTTCAAAATCGATAATATTTCAGAGTTCCAAACAGATAATATTTCAGAGACATGGTAATAATAATTCTTATCATTATGTTACATGCATAATATTTTTTTTTCATATTTTTTCATCAGTATATTGTTACCATCATATTAATATTTAATATTTTTTTATTATTATTATTATTTAATTTGCATTATAATATATTATTCTTATTATCTTAGTTATAATTGTTTTTCATCATCAGTTATTATTATATTGTTATCTACATTTATTTTTATATATAATAGATTTTCTTTTTAGTGTTGACATTTTTTTTAATTTAATTATTTTTTTAAATTTAACAATTTTCAAAATTTAACTATATTTTTTATTATAAAAATGATTATAAAATAAATAAAAGCTATTTACAATAAAATTATACAAAATATTTATATTTAATTTCATAATAATAATAATAATAATAATAAAACTGGCAATAATAATTTTATTATTGCAAAAAGGTTAATACACATGTGTTTCAAGTGTTTTCACTTGTTAATAATGAAAATACATCTCATTCCATATTCCATATATGTATACTTATATTTTTATTACATTAAAAATATAATTTCAAAAATATTCAATTACTTACTTTATTAGAAAAATATTATTTTTACTTTTATCAAAGAGAAAAATCTTTTAGGTAAAAAATATACCAAAAATTATTACTATTTTATATAGTTAATTACTATTTTTTTATCAATATTATCATTATTATTATAATTACTATTGCAATACTTATCACCCTATAGTTACTTGTTAAATTACGAATTAAACAAATCAATAATAAAATAGCAATATTAGTCATTGGGAGTAACATAAATGAAAAAGTATTTTATGACATACGGCCTTAACCATAAATTAAATTAATTAGATCACTTTTATATTTGATTAATAAAATATAATGACTTTAATTATGTATCATATATAGATATATATACCCAACACATACATACACCGATTACATCTACATATATAACCAAAATAGTTTTTCATCCCATTAATTATAACTAAACATGCAAGTGATCACTATTGCATTAATTACAACTAAACATGTCAGTGATCACTAATGCTAACAGAACTAAATGATATGAACTGATCCCTAATTTATATCAATCAAATCAATATAATAATCTTAACCTATAAACTGTAATTTCTGAACAATAAAACAAATGTATTTATTAAAACCAAATATATTCAAAAGACAATGAATGCATATATAAAACTAAACATAGAACATGAAACACACACACAAAAGTGACTAACTCTTGCTAAACCAAAGATTCCTTAAATTGAAAAACACTTATATGAGTAACATGCTCATGAAAGACCTTCGATGGAAGTCTTTTAGTAAGAGAATATGCTATTATTTTCCTTAAGTGTTCTATGAAAATTTTTCGTCTTTTACCTTTTTTAACAACCAAGAATTTAATATCAATGTGCTTTGACTTGCTCGAGCTCCTATTATTATTATAATACAATATAATTGATTTGTTATCATAGTATAACTTAAGTGATCTTTTAATTCTTTCCACAATGTGCAATCCTATGACAAAATTCCTCAGTCATATTCTTTGATTTGATGCCTCATAGCATGTTATAAATTTTGCATGCATAGTGGATGAAGTCGTAGGGGTTTGGTCTGCATTGCACCAAGAAACCTCACCACCTACTAACACAACAATTTAACTTGAAATGGATCTCAAACTTTCTTGGTATTCTACAAAATTTGAGTTAGAATACCCAATGATATTCAATTGGTTTGACCTTAGCATATAACCCTTTGTTCTCTATAAATACTTCATCACTTTTTTCACTGTTTTTCAATGATTCATTCTTGGATTGCTTAAATATCTACCTAATACCTTAACTATTTATGCTATATCCATATGCGTACATACTTGGCATACATCAAACTCCCTACAACTGGTGCATAGGGAATCTTTTTCATTTTTCGAATTTCTAAATTTCTTTTTGGGCATTGATTGAAACTGAACTTGTCTCCTTTAGCAACTAGAGTATCTTCATATTTACGTTCATGCATGTCAAACCTTTTAAGCATCTTTTTGACATAGTTCCTCTAAGATAATCCTAGAATACCTCGAGATTGATTTCGGTGTATCTAATTTCCCAATACAAAGGCAACATCACTAAGATCTTTCATTTTAAAAATTTTAGATAAAAATCTCTTGATTTCATGCAACATGTCTATATTATTGGTGGCTATTAGTATGTCATCAACATACAAGACCAAGAAAATGTACTCGCTCCCACTAAATTAATGATATACACAATCATCAACAACATTCATCTTGAAATAAGATGAGAATCACTTGATGAAATTTGTGGTACTATTGACGAGATATATGTTTTAGCCCATAAATGAATTTTGTTAATTTGCAAACCATATTCTTTAGGTTTCTTGACACAATTTTTTAGTTGCACCATATAAATTGTCTCGTCAATGTTGTCATTGAGAAACATCGTCTTGACATTCATTTGGTGAAGCTCCAAATAATATGTAACAAGAATCATGATTGTCCTAAAAGTTTATTTCGATGAAATTGGAGATAATGTCTCTTTAAATTTAATCCATTTCTTTTGAGTATAACATTAAACCAAGAGATGCACCTTATACCTCTCCACATTACCTTTGGAATCTTTCTTGGTCTTAAATATCCACTTACGACCAATGGGTTTTACATCTTCTAGTAACGAGACAGTTCCCAAATATTATTGTCTTGTATGGACTTATATTCCTCATTTATTGCTTCAATCCATTTTTCTGAATTAGGATCTTGAATAACTTAGTGGAAGGTAACTAGGTCATATTTCATCATACCATTATTTTCCTCATTTTCTTGGAGAAATACCACATAATCATCTGGAATGACACTTCTCCTTTCTTTGGTGGATCTTCGCAAAGATACTAACTGATGAAGCATAGGTTTTTTTAGGATCTTGAGTTTGTTCATCATAACCATCCAAATTGTCTTGAGTGGGAGATTCAACAATAATATCTTGTAAAAGTTATGAACTTGCTTTATAAAAAATAATTATATGAATCAGATCTAGAATTTCACCGATTATTCCTCTAAGACAAAGTCTTTAACCTTATTCTTCTCCCCAAACTAAATATCCTCAAAGAATGTGGCAGTTCTTGTCTCAAAAATCGTCTTTAAATTGAGATCATATAATTTATAATCATTGGATCTTTCAGACTAACCAATAAAGTTATTGCTCACTATTTGGGAATCAAATTTATTTTCATTTAACTTATAAGGTCTTGCTTTAGTTGGACATCCCAACACACAAAAGTGTTTTAGACTAGGCTTTTGCCTAACCCAAAGCTCATGAGGTGTTGTGGTAACTGTCTTGGTTGACACTGTATTTAATATAAGTTGCAGTCCTTAGTGTCTTTCTCTATAGTGACTCTAACAAGGTCGAATGACAAATCGTACTCCTTACCTATTTTGAAGAGTTTGGTTTCATCTTTCAGCCACATCAATCATGCTAGGTGAATTTGATATAATATATTGTGGGACGATTTAACATTCATCTCAATACTTGGCAAAAAGGTCTTTCGATGTTGTTCACCTGATCTGTCATATTGTCATAGTATTCACTACCATAATCAAACCTAACATTTTTAATCCTTTCGTTGAGTTTATTCTTAACTTTAGCTTTAAATGATTTGAATACATATAGAGATTGAGATTTTTCTTATATGAGATATATGTACGCATGTCTAAACCAATCATCTATGAATAATATTAAATATTATTGACCTTTTCATAAAGGTGTAGAAAATGATCAACATCCGCATGTATCAATTTTAAGACGTTTGTAACTCAATTCACATATAATATTAATGTCTTGATCTATTTATCTTTAACACATTTAACATAAATATTGAAACTGTGATGTCAATAAAATCTAATATCCTTAACTTTTTTTTAGTGCTCAGTTTTTTTTATAAAAAATTATTTATCATTTTTAAATTTTATGAAAACATTTTTTTAATTATACCCTTAATTTAATTAATATGAGAAAAGAAAAATTTATTCATATGAAAAAATATAAATGATAACCCCCATAAAGTTATATTCAAAATAAAAATATTAAATAATTTATTGGTTTAAGTGAAAAAACTTTAAATGAATATTATAACTATAACGAAACAGAAAGAATATAGAAAACGTTCGATTAAGTTGTTAATTTTGGTTTTACAGTCTTTGATTTTTTATTTTTTATTTTAAGAATTTTATTGTTTAAAATGGTTCGTATCATGACATGTAACTTGTTAAGTTATCACTTAACATGCCACATTTATATACGTGTGACGTCATTAAACAATATATAGTATCAAAGATCATTTTCAAAATTTTACATTCAACTTATTTTCCTGTGAACTGATATTTGAATGAATATTAAGAAACATTATAAAGTGAAAAGTACAAATTTGAATTAGCATTAAATATTTTTTTTTCCATTCTTAAACTAATTTTAAAAGCTGTATTTCGGTTTTAACTAAATTACGTATTTTTTTTGTACTTTATTAAAATCATATAAAATGTATTTTTAATAAACAGTACATGATATGTTTATAATATGACAAACAAAATTATAAAGGGAACTATAATATAATATATATGTATTATCTATTAAAAATAATGTTTTAAATCAAATACAAGTATAATACATATACATATATAATTTAAAATAAAATAAAATTTTTAGAAATAATTTAATAAAAAATACATTATGTTATAAGTTGGTATATGATTATCAAAACAAAAGAAGTATGTTTAAATTACCTAATTTTATAGAGTATAAAGTGTAAATATGCCTAGTTTTAAAACATCCCAATGCAACAATATTTAGCATATATAAGAATATTTATCCATCTGAAACCTACATATATTTTTTAAAAAGCAAATATGAAAAAGTTATTATATACACTTTGTGCCCTTTTCTCTCTGCCCCTACCCATTAATCTTTTATATGATATGATGATATAAAGGAGCAAGTTGTGTTAGTTGAGACCAAACTTTTTAAACTTTTGCATTGTTTGTTATTAATTACTTATCCCTTGGCATGAGAGTGAAGTTGACAAAAGATTTATTTTGAGCACACAAAATATTCATCTCTCATATCTTCACTTAGATCTCCTCATCATATTATTCACCTTCACATACCTAAATAATATCTCAATCATCTAAAGTTGCCATGCATTTTCTTTCTTCTCACTTCTACCACTATTTTCTATATATGATAATATTATAAGTAGCAAAATGAACTTTCTAAAGTGCTTCAATAATTTGTGTGTGCTACTTGCTTTTAATTCCCTAAGGTCATCATCACCATCATTGGGTATTTTTTTTCTTTTTAGAATATTTGACAAAGGAAGCTTTTTCTTCACAAGGGATGCTACCTAATTTTCAGGTTAACATAGGATGACACAATTTTAAGAAACTTTAAAAGGGAGGATCAAGTGGGTTGATATTTGTGCATGAATATCGAATAGAACAACATTGATCCTTGCAAAGCAAACCCTAAAATTGAAAAAGAAAATTTACTGTTATAGAAGGCTCTCTTGTCAAGTTAACCATTTTTAATTTATAATAATAAATTGTGGTTTCGAATTATAGAAAAATAAAACCATATGTGATCAAAACATGTATATCTATTTGTATATTGATGAGTTTGTCAATGACAGTCACAGGAGAAAGTTAAATATAGCAATTAGGAAACACCTAAGAACATATTTGATCTTAAAATTTACCATAGAAAAGGCATTTACATAACTTTGCTAATGTTTATACAAATAAATTGTACAAAACCAAAATATACGAAATAACTAAGGGGTTACTTTCAAGAAAGCAATTGCTTCATTCTTTCAAAAGTTGGGACAACCATTTATGAACATGCTTTTGTGGGATGTGTAACTCTGTATGAGATATCCTCGAAGAGTGACAAAGGAACCAAAGTAAATTAAATTATTATAATATATTTAAAATCTAGTAAATTTAGAGACAAGTTATAAATCATAATTCAATTTAAAATAATATAATTCAATTCTCATTAAAAAAAATATCTCTTTTAACTTTTATTTTACTATCCTTTTATAATAGTGCTGAACTTAATGATTTTGAAAGACATTTCTTAAAATATGTCGTAAATCATCAATATCTACATTTCTCTTATAAGATTGAATCTTTATGGCTTTCACGTTTTCTTTATTATTATTCATATATGTTGACTTGAATACTCTTAAGTGCTATGAATTTTAGTAAACAAACTATATTGTATGGTGCAAAATCGCTCTTTAACGTCACTCCATAGACGTTGGTTATGGTGTTGAGCGACGTATATGACTGATCGGTAGTATTTTAGTAAATAAGTTGGCGATATGGACGTCAGTTTCGATATAGACCGACGTCTATAATACTGTATATGTCGCGTCTTCCAGCACCGACGTCTAAATGGCCTGAAAAAGGCATGTGAAAAGTCTATTGAACGTCAGTTTATACAGGGGGTCGACGTCTATATGGTTGCAATTAATGCGATTCAACCACCGGCAGACAAAATAGACGTCCATTTGTTCAGGACCGACATCTATAAGCTTATATAGACGTCGGCGCCTCAAGGTCCCCGTCATCTACTGGACTGACCGGATACTGAAACGTCACTTCGTTCAGCGCTTAAGACGTCACTACCCTTGCATCCGACGTCTAAATGGCCTGAAAAAGGGCAGGTGAAAAGTCTATTGGACGACGGTTTATACAGGGGGCCGACGTCTATATGGCTGCAATTAATGCGATATACTTACCCGCAGGCAAAATAGACGTCCATTTGTTCAGGACCGACGTCTATAGACGTCGGCTCCCCCAGGTCCCCGTCGTCTACTCGACTGACCGGGTACTGAAACGTCACTTCGTTCAGCGCTTTAGACGTCACTACCCTTGCATCCGACGTCTAAATGGCCTGAAAAAGGCAGGTCAAAAGTCTCTTGGACGTCGGATTATTGAGGTAACCGACGCATCATTTCATGTTTAAGTAACCGCGAACTCGTAGTTACGCGCATCGTCTGCTTCCTCTTCTCCGTTTCTCTCTGTCGCAGTTACGCGCACAATCTTCTTCTTCCTCTCCGTTTCTATTTGTCGTAGTTATGCACACAATCTTCTTCCCCCTCTCCTTTTCTCTGTCTCGCGGCTAAGCATTGCATGTGCGGTTTTCTTTTTTTATTTCAACCATTTAAACTTTGTTTTAGTCCGATTAAATTGGTTTCTTCATCATATATCATCTACTAACCAATTAAAATGTGTTTTAGTGCAGTTTTGATCCTCTCTTTGGGTAACGTAGTACAACATTCTCCCATTGCTAGCTTCCTCACAAGAAAAGTGGCGTCTTTTGTATGTTTCATGGCGTTTCGACCCAAAATGGAACTTGGGTCGTTGCCTAGTTTCGACCCAGGTTCGATTTTGGGTTGAAATGTCATGAGATATGCAAAAGACGCAAGTTTTTTTTGTGGGGAAGCTAGCAAAGGGAGAGTGTGGTACTAGGCTATCGAAACACAGGATCAAAACTGCACTAAAACACAACGGCTATATTAGACGTCGGTTAATGCTATGTCGGACGTCTATAGTGAAGATAGACGTCGGTTAGTGCATAGGCCGACGTCTATATAGCCTCATTACACGTCGGTTTTGGCATATTCCGACGTCTATATAGACGTCGAGGATGGCGTGAACTGACATCTAAGTAGACGTCGGTTATATGGAATTTCGACGTCTCATTGACGTCACCCGTATAGACATTGGTTGGGAAAGTGACGTTAAAAGCTAAAATTAACAGACGTTAAATAGTGTTTCTGCACTAGTGTCATCCGGTCAGGCAAAAACTAGATGGTTGATCATCCATTGAGGAAATGGTCGATCGGTTCGAAACAATTATTAACAATAATTAATTTGAACAATAACAACTATTAATGGGAAATTAATAAGAATAATAGTCATTAATTAGAAATTAATGAGAATAATCAAAGTCATTTATCAGTCACTAATGGGTCAAACCTAATTGTAAGCCCATTATAAGATTTATAAATATATGTTTGATAGGAGAGGTCAGGTAATTAACTATGACAACTCTTTTTATTACAACATTATTAAACAAAGTCACTAACTTGAACGTCAGAGTTCTTCCTACAGGTAACTCCTAGATGGACCGAACGACTCAAGAGGATTCAAAGACTATTTGGTCGATCAGAGCTTAGAAGTACAAGACAGTAGAGCAAGGAGACAGATCCTCGACTCCCGAAACCAAAATATTTTAGCGACCACCATTGGGCCGAGCAACATCCCCCTATAACCAGAAGGAACCAAACGAGCGGTACAGTGCAAAACAATCACCTATTCGCTTGGCCCCAACATTGTTGTTGTGTAATGTGCTTAACCTTGGCTTGAAGATCTTGCACAGCTTCGTACGTAACAGCTTGTTGTATGTTTGTTCAGTAATTACAACCTTTTGGCCTTTATAAGGCAAATTTCTACCAATGGATGGGCTTAGTTTCTTCAAAAACTAGACTCTATTCATTCCAACACGTTTACTTTCCTTGAAGAAATTGAACACATCATGGGCTTCAACAGATCCAATTTCAGGCTCAACTATACAGGTTCTGCATACTCGCTAGCAAGAATCTTCATTCTGCAATATATCTAGCACTATAGTCCTTTAACCTCTTTGTAGAACAACATTGTCACATTACAACTCCAAAGAAGCCATTTCCTCACGAAGGTAAAGGGCCCTAGCAGTATCACCCTTCTTGATGTAGCCATCAATCATTTCCTCATACACACTCGCATCTAGAGCCACCACTTGTTCTCTCATAACCCTCAAATACCTCTCAGCATGTTCAACCTTTCCACAACAAGACAAACACCGAACAACAGTCTCGATAACCGACAACCTTGGATTCACACGTTTGTACTTCATTTTATAATACGACTTCAAAACCTCTTCAACCTAATTTTTTTTAGCATAACCCTTTGTCAAAAGAGAATAAGTAACATCATCCGGAAAAAACCCTTTATCCATAAACACACACAACATTCCATTCGTTTTCTCCACTTTACCCCTCTCACACAAGTTGCGTCACGACATGTTTATACTACGAGAGTCACCGTTGACAAAGGAGTCGTTGATAGAGGCGTCGTTGTCGTGAGGTTTGTCCACTTATTCTCCATCAGCATTGGGAGGGGTTGCATTACGAGGTTACGAAAGAATCACGACCACAAGCTCTATTGGTTTCCCCCTCACCGTTGGGAGGGACTGCATAGCAAGAATTGCAATCCCCACACGAATTACGATTTGGAACGGCGATCCAAGACGACCTACGAAGAACGCGAAGCGAGATTCGAGTGGGAGAAAAAGATCGTTTTGGAACGCGATTTTGACTACCCTGGTAAAAACCCTGGGCTAACGAAAGTCTTCCCTAAAAACCTAGGTGCACGCTATATATGCTTGGACATTGTTCTGCAAAGAGTTTGACACTACTTCACATCAACTCAATATGGAAGAAAAAATAGACACTACAAATAAGAAGGTGTTAGCTGATATTGTAAAACTGGCATAAAATAGAGGCCTGATGGGTAAGCTAGGGGATGGAAAGAATTCTTGGACAATCATGACAAAAATTTTGGGGGCAATTTGAGTGATCCATCAAAGCGACCCCATGAGTTATTGGCTACATACCTAAAGTCCTATTCGGAATAGGAACATTTGAAGTTGTTTTTATAACACCATGCGACATCATGCAAATCAATATGTGTCGGAGCGATTGAAAGATAAATCTTGTGAGTCCTCGAAGTAGAGGCTAGTTCAAATACCTCTATAGCATCCATTATATCCATTGGACCATTCATTTCCATCAGTTGATGAGTGACCATTCGGTCTCAACGCATCCTAATGCAAATATCTCATCATGGACTGGCTCCAATGTTAATTGCTCAGCCACAACGTGTTAGTCTTCTTGCCTCATGGTTTTTGTCATTCATGTTGGACCATTTTTCTTTTGTGTAGGGTATAGCCCGAGCAGACCTTGGTCTCTCTCTCCTACTCGGTCAGTTGGACTGCATATGTTCAACCTTGTTAGGCTTCAATGGCTTGGCTCTCGTTCGAGCCTCAACTGGTCACCTCAACCTTTGTTTATCGTATCCCGAGCGGTGCCTATGCATACAGTCACGGTCAACGTCCTCAACTCTCCTACAAGTCACAACACATTAAGCATTAACATCTCGATCGTGACACATCCTAATATGGATTCCTCATTTTTGGCCTTCAAACATTCAACCGGAGATCGAATGGTCTTGCTTACTTAACCATTTGGCCTTATAGCCTAAGCTAGCTCGATATTAATTATCTAACCTCGTAAATGCGTTGGCCTGATTGGCTACACTTTTTCTGACTGTTAAAATTTGAATTATTCCTTTTCTTCTATGCAAATGACATGACCATGCATACAAACCACCTAGCCAACTTTGAGCAACCATCCAACAAGGAATGTTTTTTAATTCCTACAGAGCCCTTCACGAGTGGTTAGGGAACGTTTTTCAACTCCTGACTTACCTTCAACCAGCCGACAGGGAATGTTTTTCAACTCCTGCCAAGCTCTTCACGGGTGGTCAAGGAACATTTTTCAACTCCTAACTTACCTTTAACCAGTCGGTATGGAATGTTTTTCAACTCCTGTCGAGCCCTTCGCAAGTGGTAGGGAATGTTTTTCAACTACTGGCTTACCTTCAACCAGTTGGCAGGAAATGTTTTTCAACTCCTGTCGAGCCCTTCATGAGTGGTTAGGGAACGTTTTTCAACTCTTGACTTACCTTCAACTAGCCGGTAGGGAATGTTTTTCAACTCCTATCGAGATCTTCACGGGTGGTCAGGGAACGTTTTTCAACTCCTGATTTACCTTCAACTAGCTAGCAGGGATGGGTTTTCAAGTTCTGTCAAGCCCTCTACAAGTGGTCAGAGAACCTTTTGCAAACTCATGACTTACCTTCACCCAACAAGGAACGCTTTTTAACTTTGGCCTTACTTACAACGAGTGGTTGATGAAACTCATGATCTTGGTCAACGTACAAAAGCACACAGAGACAAGTGTCAAAGGTAAAACTAATCTGCATTAGAAGCATACTACCTAAAACCCCATCGCACATTATATGATGCTTGGTCTTGGTGGATCTGTGTATTATATGATCATCTGGTTAGGCAAGAACTGGGCAGTCGACCATCCAATGAAGAAATGATCAATCAATTCAAAATAGTCATTAGTTGATAATTAATCTGAACAATAACAATTATTAATGAGGAATTAATAAGAATAATAATCATTAATTGAAAATTAATAGAAATAGTAAAAATTATTTATTAATAATTAATGGTGAGACCTAATTATTAACTATATATATATATATTTTTTTTGATAGGTTAGACAATTAATTCTCACAACTTACTTTTTATTAACATTATTAAGTAAACTTCCTCCAACTAACTCCTAGACAGACCAAACGATTTAAGAGAATTCAAAAACTATTAGGACGGACGATCAGAATTTAAGAATACAATACGACTAAGCAAGAAGACAGATCTCAATCCCGAGACCGAAACACATACTTTACAATTTTTTAAAATAACTCATAAGAATATTAAGATTCTTTACCAATTGTTAAGTTTATTCACCTAACTAGACATTCATAGAGATTATTTCCCAAACTAGATCACATTAATGTGAACGTGGAGAATTCCCTTTCTCGACAAACGAACTCTTATAGAGATTTTATTTTTTAATGGACATACTGCTACTAGAATTCACTCATGGGAGACGAGTTCTAAGAAGCTTTTTTTGTATTGTTTTTAATTTAAAGAAATTAAATAATTTTAAAAAAAATGTTTCTTTATTAAAAAATTTAAATTATATAATGATTTATTAAAAATAATTTAATTTAAATTTAAAATTTTGATAGCGTGATGTAAAATTAAAATTAAGAAATAATAAATAGGAGAATATATCTGTGCGTGTGTCACTTTTGTGTTTCCTTTTATATAGTATTCATCTTGATATTTTTGAATAATTATGATATTATGTTATTTTTAATCTTCGCAAAATTAATAAAATTAACTTGATTATTTCTTTCTTATATTTACGTATTGAAATTTTCATTTCTTTTTATTTTTATGTGCTCAACATAAAAAAAAACACAAATAAATATATGATTTTCCCTATGACGAGAGCTCAAATTATTTTAGATATGTTTTCATATATTATATCAATAAAGTCGTTAAAAAAATTTATTCAAATTTAATCAGTTTAATTATTAAAGGTCGCATAGTTTTTAAATAATCAAATAAATGTGATTACCATCAAATATTAATTTTACTAGTAAAAATATGATTAGTTGTATTTCAATGGTTCCCCTGTTTTGTTCAAGTATATAAGATTAGTTTAAAATTTAAGGCTTAATACATCATTTGATCTTTAGTTTGGGATATTATGTTCAAAGTTATCCTACCTTTTTTAAAAGTTCACTAATGACTCATATTTCGTTAAAAACGGTTCAAGTTGATCCTTTTGTCTTACAACATTAAAAACATGCCTCTGTGGCCAAATGTAAATGATCTATGCACTTATTGATTGCGTGACAATGTGAAGTGAATTGACTTGACAATGTATGTTGAAATGTTAAAGGTTGAAGTTATTGAATAAAATAAAAAGGTTGGGATTGATGCAAAATCATGTGTAAAAATTAGAAGCCCCAATTGTAATTTCCAAAATCAGAATCCCAAATTTGCGATTCACAAGATCATGTACAAAATCACAAACCCTAATTGTCAATTTGCAATTCACAAAAAAATCAGAAATCTCAATTTCCTCCCAACATTTCGGCAACCATCACATCATCGTTGTCTTCTTCTTTACCTCAAACATCCACAACCAGAAAAAACTCATTCAAAGAGGAGGAAGAAGGTTAAACAATAATTAAGAAAAATGATCACGTTGGTGGTGTTCCTAGCTAACGGCACGCCTTGGAAAAGATGTAGCAACGTAGATGATCACGTCCGACTCTAATGCTAACGGCAACGTGAGGAAAGTGCAGTCGTGAGTGAAGGTGGTGTTGTCGTGACCTCATGCAAAGAAGATGAAGATGGGTGCAGTAGGTTTCCTTCTCTCTTTTGTTGTGGTTGAATTGGAAAACGAATGAAGAAAGGAAGATTGTTGTAGTTAAACTTTTTCCGCACCATTCAGTTTTATTTTTAAAATTTACACCTCAACTGATTCTAGCATGTCACGTATTACAAAATTGTACACCTCATTCACTTTAGGCCACAAAGGCAATTGCACCCTTATGTATTTAATGTCTTAAGTCAAAAGGACAAACTCAAACCATTTTTAACCAAATATGGATCATTAGTGAACTTATAAAAAAGATAGAAAGACTTTGAACACAATACCGCAAACTAAATATTAAAATGATGTATTAAGCCAAAATTTAATTTCACATTAATTATATTAAAATATGTAAATATAAATACAAAAAGATATTTCCATAATACCAAAATAATCTAATAATAATGAGTAATTATTTCAATTCCTAATTATATTTATTATGATCAAAATTCTTAAAAGATTAATCTGGTACTCCTAAATTATTGTAAAACTAGACAGATCTTTTTCAAGATTTGTAACCCTTGTTGAAGACGTGTAACGAAAGAAAGGTCAAATAGGGTGCCCAAGAATTTTGAGGTAAGCACTATTACATCTCAATTTTGAGGTAAGCCTAAAATCTGAATTTTTATCGTATAATATGAAAGTTGGACATTTAACTTTTCAGATTGCACACTGTAGAAATAGAAAGAAAAATTCTTCTGCATTATGCAATCCGAAAATGGAAAAAAGGAATCTTTTCATATGAATGCAAGAAGAAACTTATGCATGTGCAGGAAGAAAACACCAGAATTGTAAGGTGTGCGTTCTGATGGATCGTAGAGCTACTACCCATTATTTTATTTCAACGGGAAAACCAAATACTAAATACTCCAACATTCCATCCTATTTAATGTGAAACTTCAACCCTCCCATAATACCCAAACTCCTTGCATTTCCTTCATTTATTTCCAGAAGAAAAAATTGTGATAAATATCCTTAGTTGCGAGATAACCATTGCTAAATCAAATCAATCTTGTGCAAAAGAAAAAAAAAAGGTAATGCTATCCTTTTTAATTACCTTTCTTTCTTTTTTGCCATGTCAAGAATTGATCATTGGACTTGTTCGATTGCTCCTCTTTCAGGTCAGGGTAAGCTTGAGTGTAAAATAAAATAAAAAATTTTAAGTTAAATTAATTTAATTTGTAAAAATTCTCCTATAATTTCTTTAAAACATACTGAAAACACATTTATAAACGTGTGATTTACAAACTCATGAACGAAAACAAAAAGTATTAAAGTGCAAGAATATGGTGAAAAATACTAAGAACGATACTCGAATAAAATGCCCCACAATTATGCCAAATCACATCTATAATGAATAACTAACGAATAATATGTAAGTAACAAAAGAAATCCTACTATGACCAAAATTTTACTCACTATGCCAACACAATAAAAAATGGATTGATCCAAAAACTAAAAAAGGAAAATGCTCTTCAGGTAGCTATGTATGTACACTTTGGTTTCCCCATACACGATATATGTATTCAGCAGCAACAGCCACTAACAAACAGCTGACAACCCAAATTTTGACCAAAGACAAAGAATCTGACCTGTTCCTTTTGCCTTTGTCTCCTTTCAAACCTGGTTCGGAGTGGCTTGGCAAAGCTCGAGATGAGGTCTTCATGAAAGATGAGTACGAGTCAATTTCTGGTTTTGTTAAAGCTGGTTTTAAAGAACTCTTTGCGATCTGGAAATGGCGATCAAACACAATAGCAGCAGATATGTCTTCCCTTAGAGCTACGATTCCAGCTTCCTTGCATAGTCCCTCCAGTTCAGCACCTGTAAACAGTTCTGTGTCTTCTGCTAGCCTTCTGAGGTCAACATCATGACCTGTTTTCATCTTTCGCGTATGAACACAAAGTATCTCGTATCTAGCCTCTAAATCAGTTGGTGGTACACACAGAACCTACTATTCCATAATAATAGACCAGAGTCAGAGAGGATATTCGATCAACTCTTTTCAACATGCTGAAATCAGTATCAATTGCTTGAAGTATATTTTCAACAACAATTTTATCAGTGATTTGTGAAATTCTTCTACTACTGTACATGCACAATCTTTGTGCATTTTAACATGTAGAATTCAAGTTACAAGCTGGATCACAAGTATGGTATAGGGCATTATTTTGCACCTGATCAAAACACCCAGGACGCATGAGTGCAGCGTCAATTGCATAGGGGCGATTTGTAGCTGCAAAACAAGAATTCCCTGAAATAAAAAGGATGTGATTAACAGGCAGAAAGAAACTAAATGCTAATTACCATCTCTTGAATCTAGTTTTATGATTACTTCTTCGTTTAGATAAAATAAGAATTTCAGAAATAGAGAAAAAGGATGGCTAAAATATCATTAAAACAAAAAGCAAAAGAAGAAAAAGGCACACATACTTTTGCTTCTTCTAAGCCATCAATCTCAGTTAGCAGTGTGGATAAAAGTCTCTCCCCAACTGTAGCACTATTACTTGAACTGTCACCCCTACAATCAAGGGAAAACTCAATATAATTTTATCCACTAAAAATTATTAAAAAGGGTTCCTGTTCCCATCTTGAAAATCATAGAAACATTTACATCAAGGAATTCAACATCAAACTTTAGATGCATTAACATTTATAAGCAGAAAATTGACCGAGAACAGTTCACTTCATGTGGTATGATGCAACCCTACTACTTTACAGAATGCTAAATATTATAACTAACAAGACAAATCATTGAGCCACCGCACTCTAGTGGCAGCATTAAGAGATTTGTGTAGACATTTTTCTTAAAAAAATAAAAATAAATCGTGAAATGCTATTAACTTGGTAAACTTGAGAATAAAATATGTTAGATATATTATCTTTACTTTTAATCTTTTGATAGGTTGTTATTATTCTTTATTTGTATTTTGAACTTAGTCCATATTTCTTTTATTACAAATAGAATTTCTTCTATTATAAATAGAATTTCTTCTATTATAAATAGAGTACCCTATGTATATTCAACATAAAGAAAATTAATTTCATACATAATTTTTACTATATTCAACAAAATATAAGGAATGTTTACAGGATAATTCATCACTCAGCTGATTCATCTATTTGAGTCCTTACACCTAGGCGATAGATAGGTACCACAAAACAACGTTTTAGCTCTCCCAAAGATAGACAAAAAATATATGTTAACCTGTTGTAACAAGCCAAACTATTCTAACACCAACATTTCTCCAAGCTAGAGTATGTATGTACCAAGCTTGGAACATAAAAAGTTGAGTTTGAGGTCCTCTCAAGAATTTAATAAAAATATTTGCAAACTGAATTGGAGGCTAGCAAATTTCCCAGGACAACGAATTCTGTCAAACTGATAATCACAGTACATTATCATTTGCTGAATTTCAAAAAGTTTCAGCTCTCAAAAGAATTTTTCTTTGAGAAATTACAACACATCCCTTTGATTAAGCTACTTCAATACCTATAAAGTATTTTTAAACATGGTTATTGAATTGAGATTACAATGGAGAATCGTTTTTCTTATATTTTGAATCGTGAATTGAATCTTGCTATGAATAGTAAGATACATAACTTATATAACTTCAAAAATAAAATATAAAGAAGAACTAATTAAATAATTAATTTTACATAAAAAATATTAAAAAATATTTATAAAAGAAATAAAATAAAAAGAAAATATTAAACAATTAATTTTACATAAAAAATATAATAATACTTATATATTAAATTTTAAGGCATCCAATATCCTTGGTCTGAAAGTAACTGCAAATGCTTCTAAAGTTGACAGATTCTAATGGCAGCATTCCCAATAATAACTATGTCATTAACATACACAATTACATGCACACTTTTCTCATAAGAATTATGAGCCTAAAAGTTGTACAATATGGCTAAATTTGTTAAACAAAGCACATGGAGATTGTTGAGACCATAAAAAGACTGATACAGTTTACAAACTAACTAAAGAAACCAACCCAAAATGTTGCTCATGTAGATTTCCTCCTCTATATCACCATGAAGACAGACATTCTTTATATCTAGTCGGAGTTCAATGGAAAATGACAACCATGACAAAGAATAGTCAGGCAAACATGTAATGCATTTTAGTTTCTAGATAATAGCATCAATACTCTTTTTAGAAATGAGAATATCATTGGAAAAAACATATGATGGCTCTCACAGATAGTTTGTATCATGGACAAAAACACACATAATCAAAGACATAAGAGAGATATGATAGAGTTCATTTGGAAACATGAAAGTATAGAGAATGTGACTTTTCAGAGAGGAAAAGAATATTCTAATTTTGAGGAAGCAAACAACAGTAAGAATAACAACCTAGTGATGAACAAGTACACCTAACACCAAACAATAAGGAATGAGCAATTCCAACTAAGTCTTTTTTCTTTTTGCTATACTATTTTGTTAAGGAATATAACAGTTAACTTATGTAAAATGTCATTTGAACTTAAAAGAATAGAAAAGCCAAAAAGAGAAGTATTATCTGACATATCACCCCTTAACATTTTTTATAATTTGACCAAACTTATTTTTCATTTCTTAGTGAGAAGGTTTATGTCAAACTCAACCTTACAAAATGCTTATTTCGCTTCATTTATATATTATAATTTGGCCTTATTTATAGTTAATGTAAAACCTCCAAAACATACCCTTAGGCAAGGAATGACCATCTCGAACATATGATTAGATATTTGTCAGTAGTCCAACATGAGCCCAATAGTTGTGGCTCAAAAGCCCAGATGGACGTAACCGGGATAAACTCTAACATGACTCTAATAGCATCTTAGTAAGAGGGTTTATGTCTAACCAACTTATATAAGATGAGAATTGCCCCTCACTTATATATTAGAATTCGGTCTTGTTCCCAGTTGTGTGGGATATCCAACAATTTCATTAAAGAAAGACAAATAAAATACAGTTCATGTCAATCTTTCCTCATCTAAACCCAAGTACATTGAGAACACCTATCTATGAATGTAACGATGTATCGGAGTTACAAGTTTTAAATACATTGGGTTTCACATATTGCTACAAAAAAGCAGAAAGTTCAAAATCCATCTTCCACTGTCCAACTTTGTTTCATGATATTTTACTACAATCGCTTCCAAGTGATCAAGGAAGCCTACCAAGGCACCAAAGCTCAACTCATGCAAACCAAGGGAAGTAATTTTTTCCATTACACTTTCCTGAAGTAATTGTGGTGGTCCCCAAAAAAAGAGGTGGTAGATCCCGAACACATTTTGAAGCCAGAAAGGTAAAATAGGTGGTCTGAGAAGTGTTTTAAGGGCTGCACTTCAAATGGTGGTGAGAAACTAGAAACAAAGGTTGAAACAAGGACATGGGAGGCTGATAAAACCCATGAAGGAGGCATGATATCACTTCAATGACCACAGGATGGTGCATGGCTTCAATGTGCCTGGTTGGATTGTGAAAAGAGGGGGCATGTGATTTAGTCTGTGACTTTTTGGGTTCTCTGTTGCTTGGCGAGATGCACTAGATTTGGTACTCAGAAACTGATGGTGGTCACTGGAGGCAGTTGAAAATAAACGGAGGCCAGCAACAGTGACATGGACAGTGGGTTCTCTGTTACTTAGCAAAACAAACCAAATCCAATGCTCACCAAAGAAAAAATAATGGTGATCAGCAGTGGCTGCCAACAGCAGGCCACAATTTTCTCATTGGACAGTGAAAGAAAAAGGTTGGATTGAATCACTTTGACATCAACTTGAGAATGAAAATGAGAAAGAATGCTTCACAAATGATTCATCTCTCAGCAAATTCATGTATTATGAGTCCTTACACCATAGATACACAAATATATGAAAAGACTGCACCTAGGTAATAGATAGGCTCCACAAAACAACCTTTAGTTTTCCTATAAATAGACAAAAGATAAGTTAACCTATTCTAACAAGATAAACTATTCTAACACTAACAGGTAAAATGCTCAGAACAAAAAACCAATGACGTTTATTATTTTTTTCCACAATATATTTCAAATAAAGAAATTTTACTAACCGTTTGGCAGCTACCACATCAGCCTCGTCAAAGAATATTATACTGGGTGCTGCAAGGCGTGCTCTATGAAATGTTTTCCGAAGTAAAGCTTCCCCCTCTCCAACATACATCGAATACAATCTGCACCACTAATTCAACATTCATTACTTGTAAATTTTTCCATTATTTGAAAATCAGTTTCTTATAGGAGCTGTATTGCCAAAAAACAAAAAGATGTGAAGAAAAAAATATACAATAACAGAAATCAGAATGTTAATGTTAAACTACAGGAAAGAGAGACATTAAGCTGGAACTGTATGTTCCTGAGACAACACTGATGCTTTATTTATATTGAGAGGCAGCAATGCAATAAATAGACAAGATTTTATGTCCTTTAATAATGAAGATATGATAGGGGAATAAATAAAAACAGTTCTAATAATACTAATATAATGTAGATATATATATTCTTGATTATATAAGATTTGCTCCTCATTTCTATAATTATAACAGTTATAGAACTGGAGAACTAAAAATCTAGAATATATCAAAGCATAGCATCACCAATACAGCAAATAACACAAGTGCTACTTATCAACAGAATGGGTGGGAGATGATAGACGACAAGGTGTTAACATGACTTTAAGCTTTCAAAATAGCTGTCCATAATCTAGTGATATTAGTTTACCCATTTATTAAAGACAATTTATTTTGTTGGATTTCAAACTAACTTTCGTTCATTCCTTTGGCATGTATTACCTTACAACTCTTTTTCTTCCCTTCTTTTATGAAAATCATGCATCCTAGAATGATTCGGATACTCACTTAAAAAAGATGAATTTATATTCAGAGAGAAAACAAAATAATGAGAAGGGTTTGAAGGGATTTGAAAATAGAATAGTGGGTCCTAGCACAGGGGAGTGTCTTTCTCTCTAAAATGGTCATCAGTTCCGTAAAACAAGGAAAGGATCCATTTCATGCTAGGCATAAACTTCTGTGCAATAATGCGAAGACCCATTTTCTCCCACACTACAAAGATAACACTTTAAAACATTAAAAAAACCTTAAGGAAAAGAAAGATGCTTGGGCAGCATGTGCAGCCGCTTTGGCAAGGGTAATTTTGGAACATCCCGGAGGCCCATGCAGAAGAATTCCACGTACAGGGGATATTCCTAATCTTGAAAATGCAGCAGAATGCTTAATAGGCCATTCGACAGCTTGCTGGAGTTTTTTCTGTTTATGGACAAAAGTATCAATGAAGATTCTCACAGTAAAATTCAAATCAAATGCAAATTTTAACAAACCTTTAATTCTTTTAATCCACCAATGTCTTCCCAAGTTACTTTGGGAATTTCCACAGTAACACCTCTTGTTATACTGGGACCAACAACAGACCTTGCATTCTTCCAATCTTCCATTGTTAGACTGAAATTACTAGCATCTTCTGCATTTGAATATCGTTTAATTGCAATCATGGTAGCTTCACGACACAAAGCCTCCAAATCAGCTCCAACATAACCATTGCACAACGCAGCAATAGACTTTAAGTCAATACTGGGATTCAAGGGAATTGTCTTTGTATACAACTGTAACAAGTTATAAATCCATGCCGTCAAACGTCAGAAATCAAGAATCCAATGAAATAAGCAAAAAATGAAAATATTTTATCATCAAACTTTCTTCCTAACCAACTGCTGTGAGAAATTACACTAACAAAGTTGAGTGGAGGGCGGTGAATGTGAAATTTGTTGAGTGGAGAGCCATGATGCTTACATATATGCAACCAATGCCCACATAACCTCATAAGATTGAAGTGTGGACAGTGCACAACAAACTTTAACCGGCTTCAAAACTTTATTTAATTATATGAGGCGTTTCTGTAAATGGAGATATTGCAAATTACATGTAAATATTTGTGTATCAGGTTTGAAATCCCTGGAATAAAGGGATCCTGTTAAGAACCCAGAGATAGTAAATGACAGAACAAGACTAAAAGAAGCAAAGAAAAAACCTTGCCCTGTATTTATCACTTTACACACAGTAAAAGCCAAAGCTTCCAAAGGAAAACTGCAATATATAGACTTTCCTAGAAGGTCTCCCCCCCTCAATAACAACTAACAATTTTACTATTTTTATCTTTAAATTTCTTCCTAACCCTCTCATTACTTCCATGCCTAACAGATTCAGTTTGGGAGTCTGTATAGGAAGTTATTTCTGAATATTAGGAGATTATTTCTGATATTTAGCAGTGAATTGTTTCTGTTGGACATCCTACCATCAAACTAGGAAACACCAAGACCTCTATCCTACACTTCTTGGCAAGGTAGTCATAATCACGTTCTAGAGCATAAGATCATACATGTCTACCATATTCTCCGCACTCTCAGATTTTGCACCACCTCAAGGTCACCATTTTGGTGGATCATGTTGGAAAACCTTCGAAGATTGTGTTAGGTTTCTTAAGAGTAATATGAAGGCATTGTACAAATGCAACAGAAGTTCAAGACAACTTCATACAGCTAGTCTCAGAAATAGCAGGATAATACGTATTATTGAAATTCTGCAACTTGTATCGGTATGGTATCAATAAAAGTGATAAGTTTAGGGAATTAGTAGAACTCCTCCACACTAGATAAAAAAACAGAGACAAAGTATATAGTATATCTGAGATAACTCAAGATGCCCATTCTCTCCTACCCTATCCCAATCTAGTCTTCACCAATCAAAACCTCATATAGAAGTCACATTTCTAAACAAAAAAAAGAAACACATGACAAAGTATGGAAAATCAACTGCAAGGAAGTAATCTTCTCATTTATGCTAAGCAGCAACTGATATCATTCTGATAACTTCCCTTCAAAAAAATCAACAAACGAAACTCTTCATTATTATCACTTCATACACTTGACCTGGAACATCCAACACTAGCCCATTTAATGCAATTGATAACAAAGGAAACACCATTCTAAAAACTTTTAAATAACTTTTTTAAGGATTGTAACTTTTTATCCATTGAATGATGTTAATATTTCACAGCATTCCTGACTATTTTTATTATGGTATAAGGGATCCATTTACTTTAGGAATAACTTAGACACTTACCCTGCTTATTATCACGTTATAAATATTAAATTTCATCAACCAAACATTGAATTTTGTCTCATCATCTCAAAATGACCAAGTAAACCAAATTTTACATAAAGTCAACATTTATAGGTAAGTAATCTTATAGTCAATTATACCTTTTTTTTTCATTACAAAGAAGTTATTTCATAAAGCATCAAATAGATTTAAAAATATAAATAATTTTTTGTAAATTTGAGCTACTTGATGAAAATATTCAATTTTACAGTTGGATTCATGAAATTTAATGTCTACTGCGGTAAGTGGATTAGCCCCCAAAATATATTGACAAAATAACAACCTAGTCAAAATATCAAAGAAAACATATTAAAATAAAACATTTGAACTACTGAATTTTGATGACACTCTACAGACAGACATGCAGGCTACAACCTATCCACAAATCAGGCAAATGTAAAATATTTAGGGCAACACATAACAGATTTAAAACAAGTCAACGATAGGTAAAAAGATTATAGCAAAGAGAATATACTTTTATGCAAGGTTATAGATTTCTCCTGCAGGAGATGTTTTAATTTACATTAAGAATACCATAATCAAAATTGTGTTCACAGACAAAATTTATCTTATTTAGCATAGAAGTAGTCAATTGTTTCATACTTGGAACTTCGGCGAGCACACAACGCATCTATTTCATCTATAAAGATAACGGATGGCTTGCCCCAGGCTACATTAGATGATGCCTCAGAAAAAGCATCACGGAGAATTCTCTCACTCTCACCAGCATGTGCTCTGTGAACAGTGTGTGGACTGAAAAATACATAAACAGACAAATAATGACAAGTTATTCATGATTCAAGGTCAAAGAACTTCCAAACACTAAACCTCTTAAACTACATTCAAAAGACGAGTACCTGATAATTGTCAAATGTGCCCCACACTCCCGAACAACTGCTCGTACCAAACTTGTCTGAATAAAATTCACCATACAGGCAAAGATATAACTAACTTTACACTTCATAAACCAAGCACATGTAAGTTTAACTCATAACATGACTGCACCACATTAAGACATGTTTTTTGTCATTTTCATTCATTCCCATTGACAAATCTTGCCTTTATCCCTTCAACAACAGTTCAGGATTTTACCAACATATTGTCTGTAATTGGTATCTATTAAACTCTGGGGAAGAGAGAAACGCTGAGCTGAAACCATGTATTTCTGAGACAGCACAGGTACTTCATTTATATTGAGAAAAAGCAACCAAAAAATAAATAGAGAATATTTGATATCCTCTAACATCAAAGATATTATAAGGGAATAAATATAAATGTTCCTAATAGTTGTAAATAGCATATTATTACAATAGAATATATTTTCAATATCTCCACCGTAATTTTAGAAAAAAATATCTTCATAATCTTCCTTATGCTAAAATAAATAGGAAAAGTATGAAGATATTGAAAATATTTTTTATCCAAATAATATGCTATTTATAATATATATATATATATATATATATATATATATATATATATTATCAGCATATTCCCGTGTATAGAGGATCAACTCCTTATTTCTATGACTACAACAGTATATATGTGTTATTAACATGAGGTCTAACCCGAGTACTAATCAGGTCAGTGGATGTTTTGTCAACCCCCATGTTAAGTTAAAAAGGGATCAGTTTCAAAAGAAATGACCTTTCCTGTTCCTGTGGACCGTACAGCAGCAATCCTCTGGACCACTAAAAGGAAATAAAGGAAATTAAAAAAAAAAAAAAAAAAAACAGAACAAGACATAGATAAATTGAAAGTTATAAAGATCAAGACCAACTGATTAATAGAAGGAAAAACATAATAAACAAAGGGAAAATTAGAACCTTAAGGCCAAGTTTCTGTGCCTCTTGAGAGAAATGAAGAGGGAATATGATGAGTTCTCTAAGGGCCTGAAGAGCTTCAGCGTTGCCACCAATGGCTTCCTCGGCTCTCCAATGATTGTTGTTGTCACTGCTGTTGCTGGTACAGCTTTCCATCTCTGCACACATAAGATGGCTGAGAGTGGATAAGTCCAATGAAGCTCCGGCACGGCCTTCAACCCGCGCTTCCCCGCTTCGGAAGAGTTCCGGACAAGTACTCCGGTCGGCAGCGTCCCCAACACGGTGTCGAACGCGTTTTATCGGCCTGACACGGCCTTGTTCCGGACGCACGGAGAAGACACTGTCTACGCCGGAAAAGCGCTGGAGTTAACACGGCGTACACAGAATAGACTTGCAGTTGCAGAGGAAATAGGAAAGGAAGGGGGGCGTGAAGGAGAAGAAGAGTTTGAAAACACCTAACTTTCTTTTCTTATTAATTTAATAAGTTTGTTATTAAAAATAATACATCATTTTATACAATTTTTTTAATTTTATCCTCTTAATTACTAGTTTTAAATTTAAATGATTATTTATAATAAAAGAATTATTTTTCAATTTTATCATTTTAATAACATTTTTTTAATCTAATATAATTTATATATCTGTATATAAAAAGGTATATTTTTGATGTTTTTTTTTAATTTATCTTCCTACTTACTATTTTCTAATTTTAAATAATTATATATAATAAAAATTACTTTTCAGTTTCATTATTTTAGAATTTTTTTTAATTCAAATAATTATCTATAATAATATAAGAAATTAGTAAACTTATTTTATTATTCATTTTATTTTGTTGACAAGTATATTAAAAAGTTAATTTTTTAATCATTTAATATTTTTTATTTTTTATTTTTTATTTACATTTATTTTATTATCAAAGGTACATAAAAATTATTTTATTTTTTATATATATTTTAATTTTATTGTATTTTATTTTATTTTATTATTATACATGTATAAAATTTATTTTACCCTTTTATCCATTTATTTTATTTTTAAATTAATTTGTCTATATTATCTTTTTATTCTTAAGTTTATACTCTTATAATTTCTAATAAATTAATCGTTTAATAAATTATTAAAAATAACTTATATTTAAAGTAAAAATATTATACTATTTTATTATTATTATTTAATATTTTTGTGATTTATAATTATTTGATTAATATAAAAATTAAATTTAAAAACAATTTTTTTTATTTTTTAAATTAATATTATTTTATAAAATATTATATATATATATATATATATATAAATACAATATAATAGTCTACTCAGAACATTGAACGAGATAAACATTTATAAAAATACAATATTTGAATTAAATTTTATCTAAATGCAAACAACGAATATTATACTGGAAACATAATCCAAGTAAACTTTAAGTTAAATCGTGATCCTTAAGATTCAAAATCCAAACGTGTTAAGTCACTAAGCATTTAACAGAACAAATCGTTTATAATATCAATATCACATGTTAAACACCATCAAATGATATATAACTATCTGATATCTGAAACATTTCTAATGCATAGATATAAAAATGTGTCAAATATTATTGAAGCCCTAACAGAGTATCTAAACATTATAGCATATGAACAAATGAGAAACTGTCTAAATGTTAGCTTTGTTAAGCATAACTAAACGGTGTATTATAGCTTAGTCAAATAAGCGTTTAAAGGTTCACATCATCTAAGTGATGCACATCAAACGCTTTTCCTTCAAATAATGTTTTTATCAAACGATGTCAACATGTGCAAAAGTGTTTTAAAACAAGCAAAAGTGACCATAAATGTTTAAAACATTTAATGTTGTACGAAAAAAAATGCTTTTTTGCTTGCATGATTTCCTCTTGTTGTCTATGCAGGTAATATCAACAACAAACTTTACTCAGAAGCTCTGCACAAATAATAGAAAGACGTTGAGAGATAGAAAGACATTCTCAGAATGCTTCCTCAATTTTTATAGCGACAAAAGGTCGTACTAGATACATATGGAAGAAAGCATTGTCACTCTACAATATAGACCCGAGTTTGACCAACTACCTAAAAAGGCTATGAAGTCTATCTCGAAGTCAACTATGTGTCCAACGGTCATCTCTCAAGAAGGTTATATAAAGAGGATTAGCATAAGAGAAGAAGTGTTGTTGAAATTGAAAGTTGTTGAAAAATAAGAGAAGAGAATATATATACATACATACATACATATATATACATATATGTATATATATATATATACATACATATATATATATATATATATACATATATATATATATATACATATATATATATATACATACATATATGTATATATATATATATACATACATATATATATATAGGAAAGATCATTGAATGCTTGCTCTGCTCTACCTCAAAGCTTATATCGTCTGAAGCTCTTCATTATAAGTGAAACAACTCTACAAGTTCTCAAATTTCATTGTATTGTATTTATTCTTTCCTTGAGAGTTTTTGAAATTTGTACTTGTAATCAAACACGAATTATGTTTGCATGTTCAGAAATGAGTCAAAACACTTGTATTGTTTAACTCAGCTGAGTTAAACGTTCTAGATAGTTGTCTAGGGTTGATACCAGGAGTGGTTAAACTCGGACTAGTCAGAATTGACTAGGAAAACCAAGAGTGGTTGATAACACTATAGAACCATAAATGGTTGAAATACTCGATGTATACCAACAGTTATTTGTACTCGTTTGTAATATTTGAAAAATATTAGTGACCCCTTAAGAAGTCTTAAGGGAGACTGGATGTAGCTTAGGTTAAGTAAACCAGTATAAAAATACTTGTGTTATTGTTTCTCTTGTTTAAAATGTTTTCCTAAAACTCTTTATTACAAACACATGTCTAACTACTATTACAGACCATCTAACCCCTGCAATAGTTATTAAGCGTTGATTTGCGAAAGAGATTTAAAACCCTTAGGACTACCATTAGAACTCGGCCACTTACCAAGCCCAAAATCAACCAACTCAAATTACCACCTTATCTCAACCACCAACAAGCAATGAGGAACACAATGATGAACTGCAACTCTCCATCAAACGGTCTTTAGCAGAAGTCCAAAGCTGATCATCTGTTGGACTCTTTGTGCGAGGAGATGTTGACTCCTATAGCCCCCTATGAAGGTGTCTCTTGTACCTGTAGATCAAACAGAATTACAACGACCATCGAAGTTCTACAAATAGATTTTTTCATGTTGCTCAATCAAAATAAAGCACTTCCCAAACCCAGTAAGAAAGAATTTGTGATGCTAGATATAATTACACCTCGTCTACTTGTATTAAAAAGAGATCATTAAAGATGAAGAAAGTTGAAGCCATCAATGATGTGCACCTTGTTCCTACACGACCCATCCTTGCAAATCCTAGGAAGACATGGCATGCTGATGCAACATGCAACGAATCATACGCTTATCTATTCTGGAAAAAATCAATTTTTGCCTACACAGATGAGTCTTAACTTAACCATGCATCGCTTAACAACCATTCTTTGGAAGAATTTGGCGAAGAAATCATTCCATCTGGTCAATGCATAGCTGACCCATGTAGGATTCATCACTTTGATGATTCGAACGCTACCTTTCTGGTAGACAACTGATAGGAAATAATATATTTGATTATAGTTTACCTTATTTAGTTTCTGCATAATTGATTTTGTCTTGAATATTATAGTTTACCTTATTTAGTTTCTGCATAATTGATTCTGTCTTGAATAATTGATATATTCTTTCCTTAATTATAAAATCTAGGTATTCTGTATATTCTATATATTGTACGCTGGTTACTCTTTCCAAATAAAAAAAAAACACATTTGTTACAATCCTTACATGGTATTAGCCTAATTTCGATCCTTTCTTATCCTTTCTTCTTTTCTTTTCTTCCCTATGGCTAATATTGATGATGTTTTTTCCTTTAACACCATGATCCACATGTTAAACATACGCCTTACCTCAACCAATTTCATTCTCTGGCGTCGTCAGCTCCTTCCTCTTCTCGAAGGACAGGCCCTTTATGGTCATATTGATGGCTCAATCATAACTCCTCCTGCGAAATTGCCTGCTGCTAATGGATCTTTAACGGTTCCTAATCCAGCCTTTATCACGTGGAAACAACAAGATCAAAGACTTGTAAGTCTTCTTCAGGCCTCCCTTACTGAAGAGACTCTAGCTGAAGTACTGCACTATGACACCGCACAACAGATCTGGACTACTCTTGAATCCCTCTACGGTGCTGACTTTAAGCAAAGAGAAATTGGGATCAGAGATCAACTATTGCACCTTACAAAAGGCTCATCCACTGTTAGGTAGTTTTTCAAAACATTTTGAGGCTTATGTGATCAACTCAGCCTTATGGGTAGACCAGTGGATGATTTAGATAAATTACACTGGTTTTTACGGGGTTTAGGTCCCACTTTCACTAGCTTTAGTGCATCTCAATTAGCCATGCGACCACTGCCTGTTTTTCGTGATCTTCTTTCTGCTGCCGAGAGTTTTGAAATGTATTTACATGTCGTTGAATCTACTCCCTCTCAAGCTGCTTTTAATACCACTACTCAACGTTCCTCTCAATCATCCAATACACGTTTTCAATCTGGGTCGCGTTCTTTCTCAAATGGCAAAACAGGTCGTGGTTACCAATACTCAGGTCGTGGTGGTCGCGGCAGAGGACGTTGTCCTATCCATTGTCAAATTTGTCGAAGAGAAGGTCATTATGCCACATCTTGCCATCAACGTTATGAAGGTGGCCCACCTCAATCTGCCAATCTTGCTGAATCATTTGCGAATTCTTGCACTCTATTAAATTCAAACCAGTCTGATTGGTACCTCGATACTGGAGCTTCAGCACACATGACAACAAACTCATCTGATTTAGACTCAATTGAGCCTTATTATGGTAATCACACAGTTACTGTTGGAAATGGTAACGCTGTCCCTATTTCCCATATTGGATCTCATCGTTTGATACATTTCTAGAACATTTTTATGCTGATACATTTCTCTGCTTGTTTTAAAACTTTGATGCATCGATTCTATGCTTTGATACATTATTATCAATTACTCTAGGACCTTACTTTGACATATAAGATGGTATGATTTATTTATCATTTTGCCATATATGCTCTGATAACTAAATTAACACTTGCGTTGATATACATAAGCGTATGCTCTAAGTCAATGATGCATTGCATATGTCTAAATGATTGTGACTTATGGAAGTCATATATCATTCATAACATACTTAGTGAATAATTCCTCCAATAAACATTTTTTCTTTGATCCACATGACACATCTCTTCTAATTTTCTCTAATAATTATAATATCATAGATGTCTCTCTAAGAACCCTTTTTGATCTTTTTATCAAATAAGGGGGAGAATATGCCAAGTTAATATGTTAAACACACGGGAAGAAAATTGTTTAAAAGGGATAATATATTAAGAGGAAGAATATGATAAACATCGTTAGAGAAACTCTAAACCAAGAAAATATACTAAACAATATCAAAATTTAATCTCTAAACCAAGAAAATGTATTAAAGGATATCAAAATTTAATATGTTAAGCAATGAAAGGTTATCTAATTCAAGGTAGCTAAGGGGAATGCATGAGCTTGTGGGAGTACACTTATGGTACTTTTGTTAAAACATTGAACGTATTTTGAAAACAATTTTTACAATCGCTTACTCTGATGCCATATACCTATAATGATTCTGATGCCAATTTTTAAAATTTACATTTTGATACCATTGACATTTCTCGAATATTCATCATTTTGAAATATATCGTTTAGGCTATAAAATAATTAAACACTCTGAACTATTGTCTATCATAAAATTTTCATAGATATATTTCATTTAGCATGTGTATTTGTTCAACAAAAAAAACGGAGAGATTGTTAAGACAAAATCGTCTTTCTAAAGAAACTAAATTGTTTAGTAACTCTGCCTAGGGTTCTCACGATTGTCAAACAAGAAGTATGTCCAAGTGGCTTCGCTACACAAACTTTCTAATTCTAAGTTACACTCATATCCGAGTATAGGGTCCCACTTATAATATGCATAATGTGTGTGTGAAGGGAAAATATAATGCATAACCAAATCACAACTGCAAAATAACGAAAAGGTCCCAAGCAAATATACAACATGTTGTCTACCCTGGAGTTTAATATAAAGTCATACAATTATAACAAATAAACAAAAATATTTACATACAATTATTTCAAATACAAAAATAAATAAACTCATATGTAATAATTCAAAAATACCAAAATAGAAGAAATATACACCTGTAATTATTCCAAACATAAAAAAGAGACATGCACGAGAATAAAAGGGAAAAGAAAAATAAAACACAACAAAAATCTACATCAACAATTTTTTTTCATGTTAAAAATTAATTTTTATTTTTTTTTCTCTTCTTATAATAATTTTTAAAATTATATATAATATTAATAATTACAATTTTATATTACTTTAACTACTAAGGATATTTTGGTAATCTTCAAATTCTACCAATTAATCAATTTTTTTATCTGATACATCGGTGAAGTCCTATACTAATTTTTACAAACTCTACTTTCGAATTCACTCTAACTCACCTCTAAATCCACTCAAACAAACAACAGTCAATTTACTCTCAAATCCCTTCAAATTCATTCACTCATTCTCTCCGAAATCAATCTTCTAAATTGAATATAGTCTTACTAATAGAATTGTTATGTAGAAAGGGATTTTAGATTAACTAATTATTGTCATAAAATAATCAAGATGAGATGTAGTCAAGAGATCAATAAATTATTTTAAAATCATAGAAAAATTGTAAAATTTTCAAGCTTAAATTACAAATTGTTTACAAAAATTGAAAATTTTCAAACTTGAATTACATACTACATAGAAAAAAAATATTTTGAATAATATAGAAAAAATTCATATTTAAACACACCTTACTAAGAGATAAAGATCGCAAAAATTTTATGATTTTTATATTCTTACGAATATTCAATAAATTTATATTTCAATAAAATCGTACGGACCAAAATACGAGTATTATTTAAAAGCTGAGTTTTGATTTCATGTATCACAATCCAATCTTTTTCACCAATCACATTTTACACTATATCAACCTTTCCTTTTTCTTTGAATATAATATATTTTATTCAGCAATAAAAAGAAATTTCAAATTTGTTATATTAATATAAGGTTTAAACATTTAAGCGTATCTATTTTTATTAAGTATTCTCAATTTGATTCTTTTCTTTTAAAGTTTTCCAATTGAGTTCTAAATGTTAATTTGAAACAAACTAATTTCTGCCGTTAAAAATCATTAACGGTGTTAAGTTTTTGTTGATGTTAGAGTGTGACGTGTCAATTTTTTTAAGTGTGGCATTCAGAGAGCTGTAAATTAAAAACATTTAAACATTTTGATTAAAAATTAAAAAAAAAAGTCATTTTCCATTACAGTCAAACACTACCCAGAAATCTTCTTCCCTGTCCATTACCACCCAGAAATCTTCTTCCCTGTCCATTACCACCCAGAAATCTTCTTCCCTGTCCATCACTCAAATCCTAAATTCAGCAATAGCTTTCATTCCAACATTTGTACATTAGACAACAATAATCATCATTAGAGAACCCAATCGCGTCTTAGAAACACCATCATCTTCCTCGTGCACCATCAACCTGCAATCAAACTAGTGCTCAAGCTTTTCGTAGTGCAATCGAACTCATCATCATCTATTTTCTTCTCCACTAAACCATTTGAAACCTGTAAAGAGAAAATAGAATAACAAATCTGAAAACCCTCAAATTAACTACAAACCCTAAATCACACTGGACACAAAAAAAAATTGTGTTAAAAAGAATAGATGGCAAATGTGAGTCCCAAAATAGAATTTATTTTCCAAAACATGAATTTGCCAGAATAATTCTCATGTTGCTGCAGCTGCAAGAATGACGATGATAAGATATAGATATAATAAAAACAGAAACAGAGGAATGAACTTAAAAACCAACAAACTGTGTACATGACACCGAAAAGAAAAGATTTGTGATGAATAGATGCATTAAAGCTAGCTAGTCCTTGTACTTCAACTCAGATACTAGGAAACCATGCATATCGAAGGAGGTCGAAAATTTCTCAACATCAACTTTGAGATCTTCGATAACCTTATTGTTCACCAAGCCCTTGTTGAAATCCTTCAAAAGCTTGCCATACTCCTTCTGGATCTCCAGAGTTAGAACCACTGCACGGTGAAGGAACTCTCCGATCTGTTCAAAGTCCTTCTCAATCAACCCCCTAGAAGCCATGGAGGGATTGTCGCCAGCAACACTAACAAGAGCGGTGTCATCCTGCAAAAAATAATGGGCGTTGAATTCAGGCACCTAGTCAAAGAACGAATCCAAAATCAAATTGGGTGGGTAGGGTTTCTTCGAAAGTATCCATGGAAATTAAGAATTGGGTTTTAATTTTCAGAATATTTGGGTTTTAATTTCAGTATCCATGTTAAATATTTTCAGAATCCAAATTTGGATTTTAATTTTCAGAATATTTTTTAATTACATATTCCACATGCAGTTCTCTAAACGTCTCCTCCAAAAATGCCACGTTAAAATTATTTAACACATTATCTCGTCACCTGTGCACAATTTTACACCGTTAACGATTTTTAACGACAGAGGCTAGATTGTTTCAAATTAATAAGGATTCAATTGGAAAACTTTTAAAGAAAAGGGATCAAATTAGGAATACCTAACAAAAAAAATAAGAACGAATGGTTTAAACCTTAATATAATTATTTTAATATCAAAAAGTGTATTATTTTTAAATATAGTTATTTAAAATTTATAGTTTTCTAAATATTAATTAATATATTATTTATATTTACATATTATTTAAAAGTTATTTATTTTAATTATTTTATTGATATAGTTATATTAAATATTAATTAATATATTATTTATATTTATATTCTATTTAAATATAATTATTTAAATTTATTACCATTAAAGTTATTTAAAACTTCTTATTAATATAGATATTTTTCTATAAAAATCTTTCTTGATATTTTTTAATAATAAATTATAATTAATATCCAACTCAAATATTATAATTACAGATAATAATTGGTTGAGTTGAGTACGAATAACTTTACTATTAATAAAAAATTTACTTATTATCATTTATGATATTCGTCATATATCTATTTAAAAATATGTATATTTGTAAATATCTTTAAATATTTTAAAAAACTATTTTATAAATTTTTAAAATAAAATATAAATAATATTATAAAAAATATAATATAAGTTAAATTAAATATAAATATAAATTTAATTTTATAAATTTATTTAATAAAATATAAAATAATTTTAATTTTAATTAAATTTATCTTAACAAAATATATAATAAATTTTAATTTTAAGATTTTATGTATAATAAATATAAATATGATACTTATATCTAATCTATTTATAAATTAATATTAAAATACTCTTTATTTCTTAATTACATAATCCTAAGAGTAATTTCTAATGTAAAATATTATAAGCAATTTAATTCTACAGCTATTTGGGAAGTGAAATAAAATAGATAAATCGAAAAATCAAAAGTGTAGGGAAAATCATCCTCTAATGTTTCAAAAACCTCACAATCCTTAGAAGTAATAACGAAACACTGAACAACAAATAATTGACGACAGCAGAATAGTTAAGAAATGATGTTGGAAGTGGTGAAAGGCATGGCCTAACACAACCAGAAGAGTTTGAGAGTGAAAGAGTTGCATGAGCTGAACTGGGTCTCTCATTGTCTAGTCACATCAAAAATAATATATAAGGTTCAAATAAAAATTTGTATATTTTTCATATGATTTTTTTTTGTTGGATTCTTTCTTATATTAGGATTAGATGACAGATTTAGAGAACCCAAAATAGATGTACTTGAAATGAATTAATTGTTTTTTTTTAAGAAATTTAAAAGTCAGTGAAAATAAATTTAAAAATAAAATTTATAAAAATTAGTATAAAATTTGATGGATGTAATAAATAAAAAATAATTTAATTAGTAAAAATTTAAAATTACCAAAATATTCTTAATAATAAAATTAATATAAAATTATAATTGTTAATATTATATATAATTGTAAAAATTATTATAAAATGAGAAAAAATAGAAATTATTTTTTAACGTGAAAAAAAAATTGTTATTATTATTATGATTATTATGTTTATTATCATTATTATTATATTTATTATTATTATTATTATTATGTCTGTTTTCTTGGTTTTTAATTCTTTTATGATGAACTTTCATGTTTAGGAAGAAAAGATATATTCACACAGTCTAATGAATCATAAAAATAGGGATAATATAGACATTTGATGATGAATCTTTTCAAATTTGTGCATATGATCAAATTGAAAAATTCACTTATCTGGCAATTTTTTGCTTTCAATCGCTTGCTAATCTTTTAGAACGAACACGAAATCAGCTCAAAATCCATTTTCGCAAATAAACGTTAACAGCACTGTACTTGAAAACAAACACAGCATAAAAGTGGTATCAAATTTATAAAAAAAAAAGCTTAAAATTTGATTTTTTATTTATTTTATTTTTTATGTAATGATAGGTAAATAATATTAATACAAAATAATTATAGTATCATTTTAGTTAACTAAAAAATTAAACTTAATTAAAATTTTATGTATTTAATATAATAAACGAATTTGGTTAAGATCTAATTGAAAATACTCAAACTTTATCGAATCTTCAAACTAATTAAGCTTAATTTATATCAATACATTTTCGGTATTTGTTTAATTCATTTCAAAATAATCAAATATTTTATATGAATCTCTATTATTGTATATTCATTAAATTCTGATCCTAATTGTCTATTAAGTATGTCCATGTGTGTTATCATAATAGTAGAAATGAGTGAAAGAAAAAGAAAAAGAAAAGATAAATAGAGTAAATAACAAATAATTTTTTTTATTAAATAGAAAAAAAAGGAAAGGGAGTTTGAGGATGTTTACTTTATTTATTATTGTATACAAAACAAATGTATGGATAGAAGGGGGATGGGTTGGATATTGGTATACTAAGCAATGGTTGAGAAGGGTTAATTTATTAGGTTATAGAAGACGGTTTTTATTTATTTATTAAACTAGAGCATTTGTTTTTTAATTTATCAAAATGGTCAATTTAAATTTTTTTTTACACATATGGATACGTGTCCTTCTTGAATAATTTCATTGTGAATAAGTACTATCAGAATGACAAGAATTTAGAATAAGATAATCTTAGGTGACAATCTTAGGTTAGAGTAGTTTCAAAATGATATATTTTAAGAATAATGATACTTTGATAACATTTTAACATAATTTACATGTCATTTTATAATTAGTTTATATTGATGTTTATAATTATTATTATTAATTGTGGAATAATTTTGAACCAATCAGAATAACACGTAAATGATGTTAAAATATTATCAACAAAATATTGTCAAAGTATCATTATTGATATTTTAAATTGAAATAACATCAATATAACATGACTTTGACTTAATGTTTTGAAATAAAAAAATTTATTATAAAATCATGTCACTTTACTTTAACAACTTACCCATAACCGTAATCTTTTTAAAAATTATCCATTTTGATCAATTTAAAAAAAAAATACACTACTTTGGTAGAAAAAAAAAAAAGAAAAAAACCCTATAGAAGACAAGTGCATTTCACTAAAACATCAATTTGTCCCCCATATGCTTTTGCCAGGTCAATGACAACCTAAATAGTTTATGATGAGATCCCTATTTATGATGAGATGTTACTTTTGTGACATGCAAGTTCATCGTGTAGTAATCAATCCGTCTTACAGTGGAAAAGGATCTTATATAAATCATAATAAATTCATTCAAGTCAAACCAATTCATGATTAATAGCTAGCCCTCCAGGCTTTACTTGCTGGACTATGAACACTGTTTTGGAAACGTCATTGATTGGAAGCATCACAAATGAGATGAGTAAATTATTACTCCTATTTGGTTCCAAGCAAATGCCTATATGAGGGTAAGGTCCATACGAAAACTTGCAACGGCTTGCTCTGAAAAGGGACCAGCTAAAGGAAATAAATTTTTTATTCTAGTACAATACTCCGAGAACCCAATTTAGTTCACAGTTATATAAGTGAAAAGAGAGGAAATGACAAATAAAAAATGACAAATGTCGAACAGTATGCAAAACCCTTTAGCTTCCGATGTAGTTACAGTGAAACCAGCAGTTATCCAATTGTATGCATGAGTTTGAAAGTAATTTCTTTGTTCATGTATGATTTCCCCAAAGTTCTGGCCTACAAAATACGGCAACTTGAGTCGTCTAAGTTTCTACATTAAGTGAAACGATGCTTGCCTTTTTTTTCCTATCCATTAAAGCAGTACATGGTAACTAGCCCAAAACCAAACCAGTAATCACCAATTGTTATCAAAACTGGCCCTTCAGTTAACGTTCTCCAGCAGGCAATTGTCATACAATGTCGGGAATATTTGACAATCTGCATATTGATCAGGATTGAAATCTAAGCAGGCAGATATTATTTTCCAAATGCAGAAGTGCTCAAGTACGTTTGCATACAGTTTTCTTTTTAAAATGTCTACCAGTCAGTCACCAGAATTTAAGAGATAAAGAGCCACAAAACAGGGAATTCAGAAATACATTAAGTCAGCGGCGACGAAATGAAGGACCAGCAAAAGAGTAACGAGAAGAAACTGGGGCGCGTGAAGCTTCCAACTTGTCTCCATGATATGGCCGCCGAATATGATCAGAGAAAGCATCAGGTGCAGCGTAGATTGGGTAATGCCTATCTCGTTCATCCTCTCTCCTTGGCAAGTTATCCGTCCCCGCAAAAGGTCTTCGCCCAACCAAGTAAGAGTTTTCCTCCCTACTTAAAGATCCCAAATATGCATCCCTAGGTGAAACACCATGGCGATAGACATGATAAGGATCCCTACTGTCATTCAGAAACAGAGAATCCCTGCTGTCATTTAAATAAAGATGATCAGTCCGAACACTTTCTACATGAGCAGGAACAATTCTCGGGTAGCCATGCTCCAGGTGATGGGGTTGATAGTCTCTATCAGAAGATTCTAACATAGGATTAACATGAGATGTTGTAGCCACATTCCTTCTATACCTTGGTAGTCCATATGCCCGATTGTTCTCCATTAGAAACAGATCATGAGCAATTTCCTCTTGTAGGTCAAATTGATGATCCCTATGAAGAGACTGCACGTTATAGTTTTCCCTCTGCAACCCGGACCGTGATCCCCTAACATTGTCGGGAGATTCCCTATCTCGAATTATTAGCTTTGGCTGGGAGTGGACAGGGCGCACAGCTGAAGGAATTTCAACTGGTCGGAAAAGTTGAGTGAGCTTCCTCACCTGACAGAATATTTAAAATATCATTCATCATAAAAAAACAATAGAAACAGAAATACAGACAGGGCACCAGAGGTAACGTTTAATGCTTACTTGTCTAACAGTAAGTTCTGTTCTGAACTTGTTTTTTTCATTATAATTATCCTTGATGGCTTTTTTGAAAATGCTCTCGGGTAGTGGGAAACAATCACCAGAAATTTTGAACCGCACCTGCAGGTGTCAGCCATCAGCAGATAAATACAAAACAACATAAGACTAATTGGACAGGAAAATGAAAGAAAGTAACCTGAGCAGGAAATTTGCCACCAAAAGCTTTGGGTTCAAGCTTCATGCCACCAGAAGATGAAGCCTTGTAAATACCATACAGTAGCTTCAGATCAAAATCATAAAGAAAAAGATTATGCCCAGGTCTGATTTGTAAAACATCATCCTTTTTACCAGCTGAAACACCCATGACTCGATAGCGAAAACAATCAGGCTTTGTCTTTGCATTGCACATAAAGATGAAACCACCAAGCTTTTCAGCCTTCTTGTCATTTGCTTGACTCCTTTCCATGCCACTTCTCCTAACTTTGTTTTTTATACTCCTAGAACCCTTGCTTGAGTCCCTATGCTTCTCTTCACTCTCTAGATTTTGCTCAGTCTTATCCAACTGACTAGTCTTATCTTTACGAGCCTGCTGGATCTTCTCCCTACGACTTTTGCCATTGGTGCTCCTGTTTTGGCTTTCTGTTACTTTCTTTTCAACCTCCTGACTCTTCCCCTTCAGTGGTTCATTATCAGTTTCCTTCAGTGGTTCATTACTGTCTGAAATTTGTTTCTCATCTGCATTATCCAACACTTTTTTGGAAATACTAATTCTTTTGCCAAGAATCTGCTGAGTGCCAATGTTCTTCTTAGCCTTTAATTTACCAGCCTGAGATTTCTTAACAATTTTAGATTTTGCCTTCAATGATTGTGGAGTACTCTTGTTCCTCAACTCTGGTTTACTAGATCCTTCAGGAGGATCAGTAACCTTCAGTTGGCTACTGTCTGACTCTTCCTTCGGACTTTTGTCAGCAGTGCTCTTAGTTTGGCTTTCTTTTATTTTATTTTCAGCCTTCTCACCCTTACCCTTAGATGGTTCATCATTAATTTCCTTGAGCTCACTAAGGTCTGAAACTTGTTTCTCACCAGCATTATCCACCACTTTTTTAGAAGTCGTGATTCTTCTTTTCTTATTAATCTTTTGAGAAACATTGCTCTTCTTGCCCTTAAGTTTACCAGTTTGAGATTTCTTAACAATACTAGATTTTGCCTTCAATGATTGTGGGGTATTCTTGTCACTCAAATCTGATATACTAGTTCCTTCAGGAGAATCAATATCCTTCTTTCCATCATCTTTTCCAGAAGAAGGATGACCATAAGTTACTTCAGGAAGATTCTCAGAGGTCAATATATCATGTTTTCCCGGAGACAGAGAATTCGCAGTGCCCATTAAGCCATTTTTTCCTGACGTTGGAGAATTAGAAGACAATTCAGGAGGATTCTCAGCACACTTCTCACAATCTTTTCCAGATAACAGAGGATTATCAGTGCTATCATCTTTTATCAAAGGCATAGTATTGGAAGACACTTCAGTAGGATTTACAGTGCCCACGGTACCATCCTTTTCTAATGACATAGAATTAGACGACACTTTTGGAGGATACTCATTACCCATCACAACATCTTTTCTTGAAGATGGGGGATTCTCAGTACCCAGCATATCATCCTTTCCAGATGACAGATAATTCTCAATGCCCATCATCTCATCTTTCCCTGATGTGGGAGGATTAGAAGACAGATCAGTAGGATTAACTGGGTCAATCTTGCCATCTTCTTGATCCATATTGCATAGGCACTCTGCACAGGAATCAAAAGGAAAACTTTACTACATCCAGTGAAGACAAGAAAGCCAAAATGAATGACTTAAACATATTGATTTTTCACAAACCAGAAAAGGCAATAACATTTCAACTAAAGAGGCCCGCTGAGAATAAAAAGAAAATAGTGTCAATGGTCACAACTGTTTGACCTAAAAACTGTGGATAAATGAGGACAAAATGTGCATATAGAAATTATGTTAATGTGTAAAGCCCATTGGATTTGAAACAAGGAATAAGGGCAAAATTACAATCACTTGTACTAAAGTGAAGACCATGATTGCGTTGAAATGTAAGTAATAAAATAGCAGGTGCTATTGTTGGAAAGCCACCTTAATTGCAGTCACCCTAATGCACCATAATTGCAGCCTCGAGAAGGTACTTGGTCCTACATTGACTACAAATATAGCTTTAATAGAGCCTAGAAAGTTTGGAAGTACTTACCCTATAAGTCAGTTTTATGAGATTGAGCAAGAATCCAAGTCCATATGATACTACGATAACTTTTATGTTCAATCAGCTCTAACAACATTTCAAGAAATAACTTCATACAAAATTCAACTGAAGCACAATTCTTTATCTTCAATATTACCTGCTGCTGACCCTTCATTCACCAGTTCTAATCCTATTTATTGGATATATATAATTTATTCGATAGTAAATATATGAGATAAGATACAAGTAGAATATTTATATTATTTCTATTAAAGGACTGGGTATCCATTATATTTTACGTAAATAGAAGAAAATGTATGAAAAAAGTTTAAGACAAAACCTCAGAGGCAATCAATAATGGTTTGGCTGGAAAAGGATTGGTCAGGCCAAAATTGAGTGAGCTAAACCAAGGGTTTTGGTTCCCCCACATTGTATTTCTTTTTTCTATTAATTGTATTAAGAATGCTGCATAAAATTGATACGCAGTGTACTGCTGACCTGGTTAGGATTGCAATAGCATTCTTTACTTGTGATTAAAAACAATAATAACCAAACAGAAAAGGATATTTTAATAAAAAAAAAAAGAAAAAAAAAGACAATTTAGTAAATAATCGACCCAACAAATTGAACTGAAAAATTAAGTTTCGCCAATTATAAGACCAGCCCTAAATAACTACTACAGAATACAAAGTAGAAATTTTAAAACCCACTTAAGAATCCGATCGTTTGCCACAGTTCAACAGAACATACAGAAAAAAGACAATGCTATACAGAGTACACAAGTAAATGAAAGTCATACAAAAAGGTAAAAGAAAATACATCACAGGATGAAAATGAATACTTTAAAACCCTAAAAAGAACTACCAGTGCAGCAAGACTGTTATGCAACAGAATAAAAAATAAAGAAATCAAATCTTAAACGCATGCCCCCGTATATTCCTTCACCCCCAAAACAACCGCAGATTACGTTTGAGAAACTTAAGAGAAGCAGACATTCTTCCGAGACAAAAACTAAATATATTAAACAGAAACAAACATTATCAAATACATACCCAGAAACTATTTGATTCGATCAAAGTAACATTTGTAAATCGTGAAATGAAATTACCCCTCCGAATGAAACCGCGCAAAAGGGGAAATGTAAAATCGATGTTGGAACGAGAGAATTACCTATGAAATCTGAGTGAACTTTTCGAAGGGTTGAGAGAGAAGAAAAATTGTGTAGCTAAAGGAAAAGAAGGATCAAAGTACTGAATGAATGCCTCTTGTATTTATCTTACAGAGTTGAATGAAAGGGAGAGAATACAGGACAGAGAATTTATCTACAAAACCTACAAGGGCTTCTGTTTTGGGTTGGTTTTTAAATAATATTATAGGTCTTTTCCTACTGTACATAATTAATTTAATTAAAAAAATAATTTATTTTAAATAAATAATGGGAGTACATAATTAATTAAATAAAGTTATAAAACAAGTATTTTAATTTTAAAAAATATTTAAATTTAAATTAGTCATTATTTAAAAATTAAAAGTAAAAGTATAATTGTTTTAAATTAAAATAACAGTTATGTAAATGACAAAATTCAAAAATATATATAGAAACAAACCTCTCTCTCTCTCTCTCTCTATATATATATATATATATATATATATTATTTGTTAGCAGGTTAAAAAATATTACATAATTACAATCATAAACTTATAAATATTAAACATTTGTGTAAATAATAAATATAAAAAACGAATATGATGTATTTTACTAATGAATTTAGTTTGGCTGATTTTCTATTTCAACTGAACTGTGTAATTTAAGGGAAAAAAGAATTAAATTTACAACTATATATAAATACAAAGAGATACATCTATTTGATTTTTTTTTCAAATTTTTTTATTTTTTAAATTTAAATGATTATTAATAATATTTTTTTTTTTGAATTTTATCATTTTAATATCTATTTTTTAATCCAAATAATTGTTTATAATAAAAAAATCATTTACATAATACTACTTATAATATTTTTATTTCAATAATTAGAATTTATTTTAACTATAACTATATCTATATAATTATGTATCTATAATTATATACAAAGCGAACTGTGTTTATTGTTTGTGATTTTTTTAGTTTAAATTTTTATTTTTAAATTGAGTTTATTTGTTTTTGAAATGTCTATTTATACAGCCATTATAACTTTTTATTTCTCTTATATAGATGCAAGCATAGTGATTCAATAATAAATTACAGGGATAAAAACATTAAGAAAAATTGCTATCGTAGAAACTCCATGGGAAAAAAATAGAAAAAAGAAAATCGATAAGCTCTTTGTCCAACCTTGCCGAACTGCTTTCAGTGTTGTCGTGTTAATCGTTTTGCCCAGCCTTGCCGTGTTGCCAAATTAGCTGTCGAGTTCCCCTCTGCCATGGTCGTGCTGTTACTAGGGGTGGGCATAGTTAACTGCAGTTTAGGTTTATATCTGCTTTCCCAATCACAACTTCATTTGCTTTTTACCTTACATCCCGTTCATCCCACTCACTCGCTGCTGCTGTGTTGAAGGTTACCGCTGTTGAAGACTGCTGCCGAGGTTACCGCTGTTGAAGGTTCGCTACCGTCGAAGGTTCACTGCCGTCGAAGGTTCGCCGTCGTCGAAGGCTCGCCGCTGTCGAAGGCTTTGGCGCACTCTGCCGTCGCCGAACTGTCGAAGGTTCTACCACCATCGTCGAAGATTGTGAGAACACTTCTCCTTTAGCTGGAAAAGAGAAGCAAATCTGGAACCCTAAGGTACGAATGTTTTTCCTGTGTTGTCCAAACATTTTTCAAATGTATTCTTAGTTGTTCAAACATTTTGTTAGACATCTATTGCTTGTACGTGGAGAGAGCATCTGGGGTTCTTCCATCATTAGTGGCCAAGGTACTTATTCCAACAAGGGTTTTAAATTACCATCTGGGGTTCTTCCATCATTGTTAAACACTGCACCATGCTTTGCCAGTAGTTGTCCTGTTTATTGTGTATGAAGATTATTGTGTAGCTAGAAAAGTTAAACCAAAACGAAGCCTCACATGCCTCTTGTCACATTTCGCTGTAGAAAGTATGAAACGATTTCCCAAAATAGTTATTTGGATAAAACTGAGATAAAATTGTTTGCCAATCAAAGTTTCCTTAGTGGTATATTTCATCTCAGTAATTAAATTTGGTGTACTTTGTGTGGCCAATTTTTGTTGAAGAGCAGTGCCACAGTATTATGGTACTGTATTTGCATTTTATCCCAATTGTATTTTCAGTGTCAACAACACTACTAAGTTCAAAGTTCTCGCTAAAGTTTGATACCCTATGAATATAAAGAACAATCTTAGTTGATTTGCAGGGCTTGTTATTTTTATGTCTGTTGTTCACTGAAATACTGTTTTTACTGATATTGGAAATGGAAACTTTTAAAACTTGGTTGTTTCAGTATGGGAACAAACAATGGGAAAGGTAAACCTTAGAACATGCCTCTTGAAAGCTTAGAACAGAAGTTAGTCTAAACCTTAGAACAGGCCTCTTGAAAGCTTAGAACAGAATTTAGTCCATATATAAAATGGCTGCTTGAACTGGAACTCTTTCAGCATAATCTTTAATTGGAAATAAACGATTTAATGGCTGTTTCTGCATTTCAATTTAAGTGTAAGTCATCTTATTCCTTGCTTTATTTATAATAAAAGATAAATATAAAATATCTAATAATCTAAGATATCTAACAAGCTCCATTTGTTAGTTTTTACTAAATCACTTTATATGAAGTTGGGTATCCCCATCATTCATTCCAAATAAATGTCACCTTTGTAGCACCTACACAATCATAATAAGTCCTAGACGTGAATCCAAGGTGATGACCATGTTTATTAAGAACATAATTTAGATACAGACAAGAAATCCAACCCATAATATAATCAAACTCATAAGTAATCACATGAATTTCGAAAGTTATTGTTTAAAATTTTATGCCTTGCCTTTTTTATTCTTTAGGAGTTTGGGAGGGAGTATTAAACACAAAATTCTGAAACATTATGGATTTAAACTTAAGGATCCAAATTTTAGTCATATCACATTAAAAGACTACAATGTTACCTGCAATAGGAGCCTCCTCCCACTCAGTACCATCATCATCTTCCTCACGTTTGGATTTCTTGCTAACCTGACGATTGGAAGTACTGCTAGAAAGACTGTCTGCAGAAACTGTATCGGACAATTGTTTTTTTGCAGCTTCTTTCATATCATGTTGTTGTTTAAGTAAAGCAGCATAGTAAGCCTTAATATACTCATCCTGTAATAATAAAAAATAGGAGGAAGCAGAAAATTTAGTGAACAAAAACTGTCTTATACATTAGGGAGGAAAGGAAAATGAAGACAAACAGAAATGGGTAAAAAGTTTATCTTATTTTATGAACCTGTATATTTTTATTTTGGTCATGCCCAATCGTTGACTTCTTGTCATCTGTGTCCTGTGCTGCAATGGAAGTTGAAGTCCCATCCAACTTTGTTTCCTCCTTCACCTCTCCACGTTGTTCCTTTGTAAGATTCATATCTGATGTAATCATCCAGGGAGGCAAAACCTTTAAAGTTGTACTGTCAGTTTCAGACTTAAAGCCCTCTCCCTTTCCTTCAGTATTATTGAAGTAAACTACAACCTGTCACATTCATCAATAGACTGTTAAGTAGTTCAAACTATTTAAGGAATATACACTCAATGCAAAGAATTGAAAAGCATCAAAGAAGATTTGTAGGCCATATTTATTCACATGTAACTTGTTTCAAGATAAAATAAAAGGTTAAACAATTTTAACAGCAAACAGAATGAGGAGATTTCACGATTGATACAATTAGTTGCAGAGTTAGAGATTTCATACACCCTAATAATAAGTGACGGGTTTGGAACTTGTTCATTATAATTTAATAAGTTTCCTTCAAATCATTATGTTTACAAAAGAATGGAATTCTTATACGAACTTAGTTTGGTTGGATTTTCAAAATTAAAACTTTTCCATTTAAATTTTTTGTACGTAGGATTGTTTTATGGCTTCTCCTTTAAGTTGTCCATTATAATTTAATAAGTTTCCTTCAAATCATTATGTTTACAAAAGAATTGAATTCTTATACGAACTTAGTTTGGTTGGATCTTCAAAATTAAAACTTTTCCATTTAAATTTGTTGTATGTAGGATTGTTTTATGGCTTCTCCTTTAAGTTGTCTTTCTGACTGGCATGCAGATAGCATTGTTTTACTAACAAGCATTTGTTTGTTTCCTCTGTTTTTGTTTTTGTCTCCTTGTTAACTGGGATGTTATATATTACCTATTCCTCCTATGTATTCTTTCCGCTAATTTGAAATAATCTTTTTATAAGAAATGAAAATAATGAAATTCAATATTCCCTTCTCCTTTGTGAAATGTTGGAACTAAATAGTGAGGCATTTTCCATTTCCAAACAGGTGGCAAAAGAAATATTCTTGAATCTGAATATTGATCTATTTCAAGGAATATATTTTATCTCCACTCTATTCCTGTCAGCAGTGTGCAAATTATAGTCTGCTTATTTCATTTAATGATCAATATATCCTGTAAATTTTTGTGGGGATAACAAGCATGTATTATTCATTTGCACGGGTAGCAATTGTATACATTTTATAAATATATATTTTAAAAAGAAATATTAAATTACATGTTCAAAATTGTATAGAAAAACTTTTTATTATAAGATACATCTATCAAGCTTTTAAGTCATTTTTACCAACATTTTGCAGGTTTTCTTATACAGTTCAACGTTCTGTGTCTTGAAATTGAATTTGTATTCTGAATCTGGATTTCTTTTTATCTATCTTTGCTTTGTTTACAGGGAGAGAAACTTTTTGAAAGCATTGTGGCATATTCTCCAGAATTTGAAAACCAATAATAGTGGTGTAATAACTTGCCCTGTTGTGCCTCTAATTTGTCCAGGTGAATTGAGAAATATTTGTTTAGCTTTAATTGAGAACTGTAATTGCCTGTAATTGAGAACTGTTTTCATCTTGCTATGTATCATTTAGTTTTAATTCTGAACTGTTTTCACAAAACAGTTTACTGAATTGTATTGCAGTTAACTGAACTAAAAAATAGTTCATTTCAGCTTTTTTAAACTATTTTTTAGTTCAGTCCAGTTTATTTGAACTACTTTATAGTTAACTGATAGGAGATTGAGAGTGTATGAAAGGAGGAGAAAACATTAGTTAGCCTAACTGTCTTGACAGTTAGGAAAGGCGGGAATAGATTTGTATAAATAGATAGGCTCTGCTAGTTGGGGAACACTTTTGACTTCTTGTGTAAACTGTACAGGATCTGTTAATCCTGAAGGGGGAGGTTAGGTTCTTTGAATTATATTTAATGATCTTATATGATGTTAGTCAATGTAAGTGAATGGATTTGTATATGATTTACATGTGAATGGAAATGATGCATATGAATACTGTGATGAAAAGTTGGAGAATGAAGTGAATGGTTGTATGATGTAATTCCATGACTTGTGGAGACGTTGCATGGTCATGCTTGTTGTTGTTGTATGAATGTATGGAGATTTGGATTGGTGGTCTATTCTGACACTCTAATGATCCTCCATTCTCAAGTAGAGAGGGGTGAGTCATGTGGTGAGAGTAGCGGGAGGTTATTGTCTATAGGCTTTGATCATGGTCTTAGGCAACTAAAATGGACTAACCTTGTATGGTAACTTGGTTTCAGCCAGCTGTATTACCATTACAAGTGTACAAACTACCAATAGTTCAACATTCATACCTAATCCGGATGAGTCTTGTCTAGGTTATGGCATGTATATGATGAATGAATTGTTATGGTTTATTTTTGAACTAATGTTTGAAATTGTAATATTATATATATGAATTGTCTTGTTTATCTAGCTTACCCTTCTTGTGTATGTTTTCTCTTTTTCGATGATCACTTAAATGGTGTGGGCTTAGGGAGAACATCTTTTCAGTTGTTTCAGTATGAGATTGAGAGTGAAGCAGTTGCATAGATAGGGTGTTGTTCACAAGGTGTAAGATCTTCTTCATCGGAAATCAGTAGTTTCTGGTAAGTTATCATCTATGTAATGTTCTATTTTGATAGTTTTATTCTACTAAAATGGAATCCTCCTTAAATAATCTAAATATAGTATTCAAAATTAGAATATTTAATCAAGCTTTAAATTTAGCAGATTAAATGTTGTTTTTTCATTTTTATTAAAATTATTTATCATACTATATACAATATCAGTTAAAATATATTACTAATAAAATTAAAGTAAGAATAATATATAAAATAAATTATAAAAATACTTTATTAATGCTATAATAAATATAGCTCAAATATTTTTTCTAATTTAATACATCAATATTAATGTCAATATCCAATTTCAATTTAAATATACAAAAGAGAAAATGATCCGTGCCTAAATAACACTTGAGATTTAAGACTGATAAGAAATATTCTTGAGGGCTTAATGATCCCTCTCATTATCTTCTATTTATAATGAAAATCACAAGAGTACATGGAACACCAAGAGTCTCCACTAGACTACTAGGTACAAAACTAGGTACTGAACTAGATACAACTCATTAATTATCTACAGACTAGCCTAAATGATGATACCTATATGTAATGATTCTAACACTCCCCCTCAAGCTGGAGCATACAGATTGTATGTACCAAGCTTGGAACAAATAAACTCAATCCGAGGTCCCCTCAATGACTTAGTCAACACATCTGTGAGTTGGTCATTTGATCCAACAAACTCGGTACATATTTCTTTTGACAATAACTTTTCCCGAACAAAATGACAATCAATCTCTATATGTTTAGTCCTCTCATGAAACACTAGATTTGATGCAATGTGAAGGGCAGCTTGGTTATCACAATACATCTTCATACTTTGAATGTCACAGAATTTAAGCTCTTGAAGGAACTGCTTCACCCATATAAGTTCACATGTTAGTGATGCCATTGCCCTATATTCAGCTTCAGCTGTTGATCGAGCCACTACATTTTGTTTCTTACTTTTCCATGAGATAATGTTTCCTCCAAGGAAAACACAATATCCAGTAGTAGATCGTCTATCAATAGGAGAACCTGCCCAATCGGCATCACAATATCCTGATACCTGAAGGCTTCCTTTCTCTTCATATAACAACCCTTGCCCAGGAGCCTTCTTTAAATACCTTAGGATTCGAATGATAGCATTCCAATGGCCAACACATGGAGCTTGCATGAACTGACTAACCACTCCAACAGCAAAAGATAGATCTGGCCTTGTAATAGTGAGATAGATTAGTTTTCCAACAAGTCTCCTATATCTCTCCGGGTCGGAAAATAACTCACCTTCTTCGGTTGTTAATTTTTGATTTGGTTCCATAGGACTGTCAACCGGTCTACAATCAATCATGCCTGTTTCTTGTAAAATATCCAGGGCATACTTCCTTTGGGAGATTACAACTCCATCTTTTGACTGAGCTACTTCAATGCCTAAGAAGTATTTGAGGCTTCCAAGATCCTTGGTTTGGAAATGTCTACACAAGTACTCCTTCAATTGAGATATTCCAGCAGTATCATTTCCTGTAATGACTATATCATCAACATATACTATTAAGTAAACACATTTCCCGAGAGATGAATGATAATAAAAGACCGAATGATCTGCTTCACTGTGTTTTAGCCCAAATTTTTGAACAATGGAGCTGAATTTTCCAAATTAAGCACGTGGTGATTGCTTGAGCCCATACAAAGATCGGTGTAATTTGCAAACCATACCAGACTCCCCCTGAGCAACAAACCCAGGAGGTTGCTCCATATAAACTTCTTCCTCAAGATCACCATTGAGAAAGGCATTTTTGATATCCAATTGATGAAGTGGCCAATGACGAATTGCGGCCATCGCGAAGAAAAGACGAATGGTAGTCATCTTTGCCACAGGAGAAAAGGTGTCACAATAATCAAGGCCATACACCTGAGTGTACCCCTTTGCAACCAGCCGGGCTTTGAGCCTATCAATGTCACCATTAGGGCCGACTTTAACTGCATATACCCATCGACAACCAACAGCCTTTTTGCCTGGGGGAAGTGGAACAAGTATTACTGTGGTCAAGAGCCTGCATTTCTACAATCATGACTTGTCGCCATCCAGGATGATCAAGTGCTTCTTTCACATTTTTGGGTATAACCACCGAAGACACTGAGGATAAAAGGGAATAAAAGGAAGGTGATAGCTAAGAAAATTATAAATGGGATGAGGGTTGCGAGTGGAACGATTACCTTTTCTGAGAGCAATGGGCCAACCAAGTCATCTTCACAAGGAGGTGTGGCAGGAGGCGGTAATGGAGAAGAATCTGAAGAAGGAGATCCACCATGTTCTGGAAGAGGACTGCCCACGGGGGTACTGTGTCGAGAGAGATCAATATGTGGAGAGGAAGGTTCGGGAGGACCTTGAGCATGACTTGAATTGACTGGGACATGGGAGATATTGGACTCAACCACTGGAAGAGGAAGGACCTGTTGGAGGATATGAACATCTTGAACAGAGGGAGAAAAGAAAGGTGTCTGTTCAAAGAAGGTGACATTGGCAGACATGTGGTACATCCGAGTTTCAGGAGAGTAACACCGGTACCATTTTTGAAGCCGAGAATAACCCAAAAAGACACATTTGATTGCACGAGCGGAGAGCTTGTCTAGCCCTGGAGACATGTCGTGAACAAAACAAACACAACCAAACACTCTAGGAGGGGTGTGAAAAAGAGGATCATTGGGAAAGAGAATGGAGAAAGGGACTTTATCATTGAGAGAGGAGGAGGGCATCCTATTAATAAGAAAACATGCAGTTAAGATGGCATCCCCCCAGTGATGAACAAGAATATGGGCACCAAGCAAAAGGGTACGAGCAGTTTCAACCAAGTGTCTATTTTTTCGTTCGGCTATACCATTTTGCTGGGGTGTATGAGGACAAGTGGACTGATGCAAAATACCATGGGAGCTAAGGATTGCAGAAAAAGAGGATGAGAAATACTCTTTAGCATTATCACTTCTTAAGATTTTAATTACTTGACCAAATTGGTTCTTGATTTCATTCAAAAAAGATGTGAAGATGGGTAACAATTCAGAGCGATCTTTCATTAGATAAACCCAAGTACATCTAGAATACTCATCGATAAATGTAACAAAATACCTAAAACCAAAAGAAGAGACGCGACTAGGTCCCCAGGCATCAGAATGAATAATAGAAAAATTAGAAGTACACATTGATTGAGACCTTTTAGGAAAGACAGATCTAACATGTTTTCCTAGTTGACAAGACTCACATTCTAAAGTCTGAAGACCACTAAGTTCAGGACACATCTTTTTTAACTTTGACAAGTGAGGATGGCCAAACCGATCATGTAACACTTTAGGGGAAGAGCTGCAACACAAGATACCCGTGGACGTGATCTAAAATGGTATAAACCTCCAGCTTCATATCCTTCTCCAATCTGTCTCCCCGAGTCACCCTTCTGTATAACAAAAGATTTTGAATCAAAGGTTATTGAACAATGTAACATTTTGGTTAACTGACTTAAGGAAATTAAATTGAATGGACAATTAGGGACAAAAGGAACAGATTTCAGAGTGAGAGAGGGAGACAAGGAGACTTGACCGACTCCCTTTGAACAAGTTTTAGAGCCATTTGCAAGGGTAACGAAATGGGGTTTTTCTTGGAGGGAAAGGGTTGAGAACAATGAGGTATTACCAGAGATGTGATCAGAAGCACCCGAGTCAATTACCCATGAATTGGGACCTTTCATGGATTGAGAAATGCCGGCTGTAGACGTACTTGGGGACTGAGATGATTGCGCCAAGCTGTTAGACTTTAACATCAGATACTCTTGATACTCTTCCTCAGTGAACTTGGAGTTGGAAGTGGGAGTTTCAGCCTTAGAGATATTGGCTGTTTTGGAAGGAAAGCCATGCAAGGAGTAGCAGTTTTCTTGGGTGTGACCCACCCTCTTACAATAAGTGCATTGTGGACGTCCCCGGCCAGAGGGCGGCGCGTGAGCTGCACGCTCCTGTTCGCAGCGCACAAAGACGTGGCGCGTGGCGGAGCGTGGAGGAGATTCAGGCGAACCCACCGGTGGGGTTGGCTGTCGCGTGAAGAGGCGAGCCAGATCCAGTGGTCGTCGGACGGAACAGTAACGGCGGACGACAGCGAACGACGGCGAACAACGGTGGACAACAGCGAACATATGCGAGATGGCGGACAACCAAGTTGAAGAACTTCAAACTGCAGTTGACAGCTGCAGATAGTGGCGAGACAGCCACGAACGACGACAAACGGCACCAGACAGGTGTGAACAGCAGTGACAGTGCTGGCGGACAACTGAGGACGGAAACCAGAGCAGGATGAACCTGCTCTGATACCAACTTGAGATTTAAGACTGATAAGAAATATTCTTGAGGGCTTAATGATCCCTCTCATTATCTTCTATTTATAATGAAAATCACAAGAGTACATGGAACACTAAGAGTCTCCACTAGACTACTAGGTACAGAACTATGTACTGAACTAGATACAACTCATTAATTATCTGCAGACTAGCCTACATGATATGATACCTATATGTAATGATTCTAACAATAACTATATACAATATCAATTAAATTATTTTAGTAATAAACTTAAAGTAAGAATAATATATAAAATAAATTATAAAAATACTTTATTAATGCTATAATAAATATAACTCAAGTATTTTTCTAATTTAATACATCAATATGAATGTCAATATTCAATTTCATTATAAATATGCAAAAGAAAACAATGATCAGTGCCTAAATAACTATTTATAGTAAAAACTTTCCTACAAATATAAATAAAAAATTACTATTTTTATTATAAACATGATTTATTTTTATTTTTATAGTTATAATTTTATTATAAAAATATAACCTCATGCACATAATTCACGTGTTTTCAATAGTATATTATAATATTATTTTCATAAAAAATAATCAACGCACACAATAAATTTTAAAAAATATTAAAATATAGAAACTATTTAGATATTTCTAAAACAAATGATACAATACAACTATCCTCTTTAAATAATCTAAATATAGTATTCAAAATAAGAATATTTAATCAATCTTTAAATTGTTTTTTAAATACAATATAGCAGATTAAATGTTGTTTTTTAATTTTTATTAGAATTATTTATCATACTATATATAATATCAATTTAAATATATTACTAATAAAATTAAAGTAATAATTATGTATAAAATAAATTATAAAAATACTTTATTATTGTTATAATAAATATAGCTCAAATATTTTTTCTAATTTAATACATCAAAATTAATATCAATGTCCAATTTCAATATAAATATGCAAAAGAATACAGCTTGCACTATTTTTTATATTTAAAGGTCTATTTTTAATATTTTTATTTTTCTTCAAAATCAAAACTGGAGCTTGAATCAACTAGAAAAATACCAGTGTGATTTTAATTTCAAGTTCTTTCACATTGTTGTATAGTATTATTTCCTGTTTTGTTGCTTTGGTGTATCAGTTGCCGCCACCATGCCTTCAGTGCATCGGGGAAACTTTCCCAATCGTCAAACGCAATTCTCCGCTCGGTATTCTCTAGACCCTGTTAGGGTTTCAGAATCACTTCAGAGCGATAAAGTAAATGCAAACTTCTCAATTTGTGATTCAATATTTGTAATATGTTCCTATGCAGGAGGCAGAAGATAATGCAACAGAAGAAGTCCCTTCCGATTGCTTCAGGTATTTATCTATTGCCTTAATCTTTTAGGTGTTAATACTTTCAATTTCAACTTGTGGCAATGTGTAATAATTAGAATAATTACAGAATGAGAGTAATAGTGTTGACATTATTTATATTTGTTGTAGTTGAAAAAAGACTGGTTGAAGAGGTTCGGAAGAACGATGTGTTGATTATTGTTGGTGAAACTGGAAGTGGAAAGACTACTCGTAGGTTACATTTATCCCTGTCGAGTGCTTATCACAGTGTTTAATCTAGGTTTTGCAGGATAAATGATTTTAGGATAGTGGATTCACAATGTTATGTTGTTCTGTGTAGAGATTCCACAGTTCCTGTTTGATGCTGGATTTTGCCGCGATGGAAGGGTTATTGGGATAACACAACCTAGACGTGTAGCTGCTGTCACTGTGGCAAAAAGAGTTGCTGAGGAGTGTGGTGTTGAGTTGGGTCAGAAGGTCGGGTATTCTGTTAGATTTGATGACACTACTTCTGCCTCAACAAGGATCAAGTACATGACAGACGGTTTGCTTTTGAGGTACTCATTTTGAATAGCATGAATTACTTTTTTTCCTTTTCTGTAAAGTTTAGCCTTATAAGACTCGACCAATCAAAACAGAGTCTTTTGATTTTTCTTCTTCCTGGTATATAAAATATAAGATATTATACTTAGGTGAACATTTTTCTTTTTTTCTTTTTACCTGTGTAAAGTTGGTGGGATCCCAGGATTTGCGATTTGGTTTACCATCCCCCTCTTACTGAGGTGGGATTGTGGAATTAAAACGGTTATATGTTTGGAGCTGCTAAAAAAGGTTTTGAATTAAAGTATTTTGTTTCCCATGATTTTATGAGAATAGCAGTGTTGATATGCATTCTATTGTGCTTACAGGGAAGCATTGTTAGATCCATATCTTTCTAAGTATTCTGTTATAATTGTTGACGAGGCACATGAGAGGACTGTTCACACTGATGTCTTGATCGGCTTGCTAAAGAACGTACAACTAGCCCGGTCAAGTTCTGTCAGTGATGGTCAAGGCCTTATTTTTGGAAAAGAGAATTTGAAGAAAGTTATGATGTCAGAGAAAGAAAATGATCAGAGTGGCCGTTTTCATAAGATGCCCCGCCATGAGAAGTATGCTCCATTGAAGTTAATCATCATGTCTGCAAGTCTTGATGCCCGGGCTTTCTCTGAATACTTTGGTGGTGCGAAAGCTGTTCACATCCAAGGGAGACAGTTTCCTGTTGATATATTTTATACTCGCATTGCAGAGACAGATTATTTGGATGCTTCCTTGATAACAATATTCCAGGTTTTTGGTTTATTTAGTCCATGTATTTCAATATAATGTGATTTAAATTTTATTTTATTGTCAGATAGAGATTTTTGGATTCCAAACATTGCATTAGTCTTGGTGCATTGGTCCTGTGTATGCAATTTTTATTTATTAACAGTTTTAATATATCATGGTCATCCTGTTTTATTCTTTCTTTGTTATGGTATTTGTGGTGCATGCTTAACGTTGTCATGATGAATGGAAAATAAAGTTCATGTAATTGCTGCTTAAACTTAAATTCATATATGTCTTTACTTTATAGATTCATTTAGAGGAGGGTCCTGGTGATATACTAGTATTTCTGACTGGGCAAGAAGAGATTGAATCTGTTGAAAGGCTTATCAATGAGAAACTCCCACAGTTACCTCAAGAAAATCAGAAGCTTCTAATTGTACCTATATTTGCCGCCCTTCCATCTGAGCAGCAGATGCGCGTCTTTGCACCAGCTCCATCTGGGTTTCGCAAGGTACACTAGCCATGCGTTTGATCTAATTAATATATGCTGATGGTAGAATTAAATAAAATGGGGAAAATTTTTTGATTACTTATTTCAAAAACTATTTTATTTTTTTGATTACTTATTTCTAAAACTATTTTATTTTTTTTGAAGCAGTTGCATTTCCTGTTGAAACACTTTCATTTTCTCTGATTATGTTGACAAATTTAAAGTAAATGATGGTTATTATTTTGAGTTCCAGTAGGTTTAGGACATGCGCACATGATTTCAGATTGCATTTTTAAATATGCAACTTTCATAGAAGTTGTCTTGCACACATATGGCTTGTGTATTTATCATCTAATTCATAATTGATTAGCATAAGCAAGCAAACAACACTATGCACTCTGAACATGATCCAGCTCCTGTGTTTCCCGTTTATGCAGTAATGTCATCATCTTGCAACATTGTCATTTACTGCTTCTCTTATTTTTACCACAATACCACTTTTACTAGCAGTCACACTTACCGTGAAGCAATTAGGTGTACACCAACAATATGCATTACTGAACCCATCACCTTACAATTGCATCCACTGCAACTACTATCATCTTAGTCATCACCTCTACTACTGCTGCTGATGCTTTATTTCTCTCAACTAACACTGGTACTGCTTTATAAAATAAGTCAATTGCCTTGCTATAATTCCTACAGATAATACATTGAAGAGTTTGTAATTTTGAACTTGAGCACCACCTATGTAATGCAAACTTATAGAGAGTTAGAATAAACTCTTGAGATTTATATCTTATCAGGTTATTACCTTTTTTAGCTGCATTATACTTATCTCTTTGTTGTTTTTGAAGGTGATATTGGCAACTAATATTGCTGAGACATCAGTAACAATTCCCGGAATCCAATATGTAATTGATCCTGGATTTGTTAAAGCACGTTCCTATGACCCTGGAAAAGGCATGGAATCCTTGATTATAGTGCCTACATCCAAGTCCCAGGCTCTGCAAAGAAGGTGGTGCTAGATTATGTTTGAGTCTGTTTAATGCTTAATTGTGACTTGTAAACAATGGTTGAATTAATTCGGTTACTAAAAATGAAGTTTGACTCAATTTGACTGAGGATGACTTCCTTTCGTATTTTCAGTTGAGTTTTGTAATTGACATTCCTGGTTTTTTTGAGGGAAACACGGTATTGCATGACAAGGACTTTTTAAATGTGAATCTACCATCAATTTTTCTAATATTTATTATTTATTTTAAATTAGTATTCTTGCATGTGCTTAAGTGCTTTAAATTTTGTTTATCGGTTAAAGTGGAAGATAATAAACCTTTCAATATATCTTATAGGAAAAGAATAAACCTGTGAATATAAAGTATCATTTTTCCCTTTCATTAAATATTTTAATTTCTGAATATTTTTATTTTATAAAATTGCTAATTCTTGAATTATGACTTATTTTATGTTTTTCCCCATTAAATCTTGTTTTGGTTGTTTTGAAATCATTGATATGTTTTCATAGTTAATTTCAGCTAAAATTATCTTCATGAATTTAATATATATTTGATGAATTTTACTTGAAGAGTAGTACAAATTGATTACTAACATTGCCTTTTTGGGTATTAGTGGGCGTGCAGGGCGTGAAGGACCTGGAAAATGCTTCCGTCTATATCCTGAGAAAGAATTTGAGAAACTTGAGGACTCAACAATGCCAGAGATTAAGCGGTGCAACCTTTCTAATGTTATTTTGCAGCTTAAGGCTTTGGGTGTTGATGACATACTAGGGTTTGATTTTATTGAGAAACCTTCAAGGTAGGAGAACCTTCCAGAATTTTGGCTGGCAGTTTCCCTATATTTGCATGTTTGGATATTTATGTGATTCCATGTTTTTAGTTGATAAATTCTCTTTATCTTGAAAAATTAAGTTATTAAAGGAGTAGCTAGATATTATTCATATACCAAAATGATATGAAGGTATGACATTTAAACCAAAAGTTAATAAAATGTTACGTATATTATTGCCTCTACTTTGGGAATATATTCATCCACTATATAAGTAATGCAGAAGAGTCCAGGGACCACATCTACAAGAACCCATTACATGGACCATGATCAACAGAACCATATGTCTAGATAGTTTTTAGTTTTAAGCATTCTTATTTGTTAATTCAAGTATTTATTTTGTTTATATAGTGTGGCAGCCATCATGCTATCCACTATCTTGCTATAGCAGTTTTGGGATCTTGCTGCATCAAATTGATAATTTTACTCCATGTATTTGTTTTCACTTATGATGTCCATTATGCATGTAACAATTGTACTGACCGACCACTTCTTTCTGACCAGATGTAATATAATACTGTATGGGATTTAGTGATCTACTGTCTTGCATTGGTCATTATTCATTAGTGAGTTGAAATGCTTTTGATGATGTCACATACATTGTTCTCCAGAAATAACGTAGCACTTTTTGGGGACCTTTGTAGCTATAATTTTTAAAAGTATTTTGACCTGGCAAAATGTTACTCAAAGCTTGTGCTTATCACTTGTTGGAACAGGGCAGCTATTACAAAATCATTGGAGGAGCTATTTTTGTTGGGTGCCCTAACAGATGAATGTCTACTATCTGATCCTGTAGGACATCAAATGGCTCGACTGCCCTTGGATCCCATTTATTCCAAAGCTCTTATTTTAGCTAGTGAGTTTAAATGCTTGGAGGAGATGTTGATAACTGTAGCTCTGCTGTCTGTGGAATCCATATTTTATAGTCCTGGTGACAAGTTAGAAGAGGTTTGAGGACTGAACTCCAACTGTATTCCCATTATATTTTGATGTCATTGTTAGAATTATTGGTTAGTGTGTGTGAGTTGTGTGTATCTTAATGGTAGAATAATTACCAAGTCTACCTATGTTAGGATAGTCACTAAGACTAAAGTAGGTAGTAGTGTATTGGGTTATCTGTAATGATTGTACCTAGTGGTCTAGGACAGTTCCTTGACTTTCTATCTCTCTATTGTATCATCTCTATCAATATAAATAACAGAACATGAGAAGGGTCCATTAAGCCCTTTAGAAATATATTTTCTCTGTTTTAAATCTCAACAGTCATGATGAAACATAACATAAAGATGGTCAGTGATTATATATATAGTACTAGTGTATCTCTCTATTAACTATTCAACAAAATATTTATCAATATCATATTTTACTGATTTTAACATATGAAGATGACTGACTATGTGAAGGTTTTGGTCTTCATATATTTTCATATACTTCTGTTCACTCTTAGTATTTATCTAAAATTATTTTGTTTACTGGTTTCTCTCATTTTACCAGGCAAGAACTGCAACTAAATGCTTCTCAAGTCCAGAGGGAGACCACATCACTTTGATTAATGTGTATCGAGCATCTAATGATTTCTTGGAGAAGAGATCAATGGAGATGGGTATAGCAAAGACGGAAAAGGTTTTTAGAAAATGGTGCAAAGAAAATTATATTAATAGCCGGTCTCTTAGACATGCTCGTGACATTCACAAGTAATTTTATCATGTTAAGCTAAATATCAAGATTTCATGACATTTTTTTCTAATGTAATGTAGTCCAGACATTTATGCTTTGACATTTGCAAATTACATTTTTTTTTCAGGCAGATTAAGGGACATGTTGAACAAATGGGTCTTAATCTTTCTTCTTGTGGAGATGATATGCTTCAATTCCGCAGATGCCTAGCTGCTTCATTTTTCCTCAATGCAGCTGTAAAGCAGCCAGAGGGGACATACAGGTATCTAATTCAAGTTAGAAATTCTTGGCTGTCCTGTCTGTGTGGCATGCTTTCAATTCCCACTTGTAATTAGGTCAAACTCTGGTCTTTTAAGTTTGAAATTGTTTTTTGGAATTTTGACTGTAACTGGAATCCTTAACTGCATATGTAATTTATTTTGCTATTAGGGTCTCTTATTGCTTAGTTGTATGGCAGGGCTTTGGCAAGTGGTCAGGTGGTGCAGATCCACCCTTCTTCTGTATTATTCCGGAAAAAACCAGAGTGTGTGATATTCAACGAATTGGTCCAAACTAATAACAAGTATGTCCGAAATTTAACAAGAGTTGATTACCTATGGTTAACCGAGTTGGCTCCCCAATATTATGCCATGCAGAATTAAATTCTTGGTGGTTCCACTAAACAGGTGATTCACATTACCAATACTTTGATCCTTTTTAGTTTGGGTCTGATTTTATTTTGGTAGTTTAAATATTTTTATAATATGCAAAATTGGTGGTTTAAATCCACAATTCTATGTAATCCCTTGTACTGTCTTCATTATTGGGGCTGGCCCCTATGCAATTTGGGATTTGAAGCACTGCATACATCTTTATTGTCTTCTACAAGTCTGTCTTAACCTATATTTCACCATAATTGTTACACACTTGAGAGTGAAAACGTGAGAAGGAAGGCAGATTGGTTCATCCTCAGCTGAGTCATGTATTTATATGCAAGAGTCCTTACATCAAAGATACAAAGATAAGATATGTGTTAGAATATTTACTCCATTTATCATCATTATATTATGTTTAGGGTTACTCTATTTATCATCAACACAATTTCATTACCCTATACTCAGCTTTAGCACTAGATTAAAAAGCTACATTCTAATTCTTTCTTTCTTGAGAAATAATATTTCCTCCAATGAAAAACAGTCTAGTAGTGGAATGCCTACCTGTAGGAGACCCTCCCAATTAGCATAACAATACCTTGACATCTGATCTTCACATAACAATCCTTGTTCCAGAGCCTTTTTGTGGTATCTGAGGATGCAAATGACAACATTCTAATAATCAAGTCAAGGAGTTTGCACAAATTGACTAACCACTTCAATTACTAATAATAAGTCATGTCTAGTAATAGTGAGATAAATAAGTTTTCCAACAAGTTGTCTTCATCTTTTGAGAAAGGTTCACTTCACAGGGTCTAATTTTTGATTTGGATCAATAGGACTATCTACAACCAATGATACCTATTTCTTCTAGGATATCTAAGACATATTTTCTTTGAGAAATTACAATACCTTTCATTGATTGAGCTATTTCCATACTCAAAGAGTATTTAAGACATGCAAGATCTTTGGTTCAAAATTAATTTCATAAATGCTTCTTTAGCTAAGAAATTTTAGTGGCATCATTCGTAGAAACTATTTAAGACATCCAAGATTGCATAAATGCTTCTTCAGTTGAGAAATTTTAGTGGCACCATTTTTGTAATGACCATGTCATCAACATATACAATTAAGTACAACATTTACTAAGAGGGGTATAATAATAAACTAAATGATCCACTTCATTATGTTTTAGCCTAACAATTTGTATTTTGAGGATAAGTTTGCCAAACCAAACATGCAAAGACTGTTTGAGACTGTTGGAAGTCCTATATCGACTAGAGATAAGGCCAATTTATAGTATATAAGTGGGTGCAAACCTCACCTTACAAGCCGATTTTGTGAGATTGAGTTAGGCTTAAAGTCCACTTCTTAACATGGTATCAGAGCCAAGTTAGAGTCTATCGCGATATTTGTTGTTTGTTGGGCATATTGTTTCATCCGCTATCAGGCCATTATCAGACCACTCACTAATGTCTAGTCTTACGCTCGAGATGTATATATCTCGACGTGAGGGGTGTGTGTTGGAAGTCCCACATCGACTAGAGATATGACCAATTTAGAGTATATAAGTGGGTGCAAACCTCACCTTACAAGCCGGTTTTGTGGGTTTGAATTAGGCTTAAAGTCTACTTCTTAACAGAGACCATAAAGAGACTAACAATTTACAATTGTATGAGATGAGATTGACATTATTTACAAACTCTTCCTAGTAGCAAATCCAAGAGGTTACCCTATGTAGATATCCTCCTTTAGATCTCCATGAATTTTTTTTTATATTTGACTGATGGGAGGCCAACGATGGATAGCATCCATGACAAATAAGAGTTGGATAGTGGTAGATTTTTCTATGTGAGTAAAAGTATCATCATAATTGAAATAGCATAATTGTGTAGATGTGTATCATTTGACTACCAATCTAGAGAGTATCACACTGTCAAGAGAACTCAATGATCTCACATTTGTCAAAGAAATTCAATTTATTCAAAGATGTGAAACAAGGTTACATAAATGCCTTATATAGGCAATTATGTCTTGGCCATTTTGGCTCCAAAATTTGAATTTCAAATAAGCTTGGAAACTACTAAAAGTGGCGTGCCCAAAGTCACACTTTGCATGCTCCTTGGTACACATGCTTTCTTTGCCCTTGTTGAATATAGTGAAAAACTATATTTGGGATTAATCTCCCTTGTGCCTTTGCATACACATAGGGTAATGTATTTATAATAATAAGAATGTGGGCTAAGCCCAAATACAAATGAATATGTAAGAATAACATAATAAGCATAGGGACTATGTTTCCCTAATTAACATAAACACAAAACCTAATATCTAACACTCCCCCTCAAGCTGGAGCATATAAATCATATGTTCCAAGCTTGTTACAAAGATAGTTAATTCTAGGTCCTCGCAAGGACTTAGTAAATATGTCTGCCAACTGGTTGCTTGAGTTAACGAACTCAGTCTTGATATCTCCGGATATGATTTTTTCTCTAATAAAATGACAATCAACTTCAATGTGCTTGGTTCTCTCATGGAAGACAGGGTTAGAGCTAATATGAAGAGCAGCTTGATTATCACATATAAGTGTCATGTGAGTGACGTCTCCAAATTTCAATTCACTAAGTAATTGTTTAAGCCACACAAGCTCGCAAGTAGCAGATGCCATAGCTCTATATTCTGCTTCTGCGCTGGACCTTGCCACCACACTTTGCTTCTTACTTTTCCAAGATATCAGGTTGCCACCAATAGAGACACAATACCCAGAAGTAGACCTCCTATCAGAAGGGGAACCAGCCCAATCAGCATCTGAATAGCAAACGATTTTTGTATCGTTGTTAGGACCATATAGCAAACCTTTTCCAGGTGATCCTTTAATATACTTCAGTATGCGAACAACTGCATCCCAATGGTCTTCACATGGGGAGTTTAGAAATTGACTCACCACACTAACTGCGAAGGAAATGTCAGGACGCGTAACAGTAAGATCTGAGAAAGGCTCCCCCTGATTTGGTAGGAGTTTGATGTTAGGATCCATAGGTGTCTCAACAGATTTATAGTTCATTAACCCTGTTTCCTCCAAGATGTCTAACGCATACTTTCTCTGAGATATGACAATACCATCATTGGACTGTGCTACTTCAATACCCAAAAAGTACCGGAGCTTGCCAAGATCTTTGGTTTGAAAATGGTGACAAAGGTGTTGTTTCATCTGAGAGATACCAAGATAGTCGCTTCCTGTGAGAACAATGTCATCGACATACACTATTAAGTAGATACATCCAGCACTTGAGTGGCGATAGAATACTGAATGATCCGCTTCACTGCGAGACATACCAAATTGTTGAACAACACAGCTGAATTTACCAAACCAGGCCCGAGGAGACTGTTTTAGGCCATATAAGGATTTGCGAAGACGACATACCAATCCAGATGACTCCCCCTGAGCAACAAAGCCGGGCGGTTGCTCCATATAAATTTCTTCATGTAAATCACCATTAAGGAAAGCATTTTTGACATCAAGTTGGTAAAGAGGCCATTGTCGAAGAGCGGCCATGGCAATGAATAGGCGAACAGAGGTCATTTTCGCCACTGGAGAAAAAGTATCACCATAATCCAAACCAAAAATTTGAGTGTATCCTTTGGCAACCAGTCGAGCCTTTAAACGATCAATTGTACCATCAGGGCCAACTTTGATAGCATACACCCACCTGCAACCAACAACAGACTTTCCAGATGGTAATTGGACAAGCTCCCAAGTTCCACTTTTCTGTAAAGCACTTAATTCATCCAGCATGGCTTGACGCCAACCAAGATGAGTTAAGGCATCACTCACAGACTTGGGAATGGACACAGAAGAAATGGATGAGAGACATGTGTAAAAAGATGGAGATAATCTGTGGTAACTAAGAACAGTATAATGGGGGGAAGGGTTACGAGTAGAGTGTATACCTTTACGGAGGGCAATAGGCAGGTCAGACTCATTTGCTGGAGCCGGAGGAGACACAGGAGGCGGCACAGGAGGTGAGTCATGAGGGAGACGAGTGCGGCGACTATAAACCTGAAGGGGTGGAGTTGAAGGACGATCCTGTGGAGAATGAGAGTCTAAAGGAGGAGAAGGATCACAGACAATAGGAATATCAACAGAAACAGGTGGAGGTACAGAACTAGAAGATAGATGTGAAAAATAAAACGAATATTCATCAAAAGTGACGTCAGCGGAGATAAAATGGCGATTGAGGGAAGGGGAAAAACACTTATAGCCCTTTTGTGAGCGTGGAAATCCTAAGAAGACACATTTGTGAGATCTAGGAGATAACTTATCAAGACCAGGACTAAAATCATGAACAAAACATGTAGACCCAAAAACTCTAAGAGGTAATGGATGTAAAGGGTCTTGAGGAAATAAGATAGAATGAGGGATTTTGTTATCTAGGACAGAAGACGGCATGCGGTTTATGAGATAACATGCAGTGAGAACTGCATCACCTCAAAAACGCGATGGTACTTGACCATGGATTAGAAGTGTACGAGTTGTTTCAATAAGGTGTCTATTCTTGCGCTCAGCCACCCCATTTTGTTGAGGGGTATAGGCACATGAGGTTTGGTGAAGAATGCCATGAGAAGCCATAAAATGTTTAAATGGTTGAGAAAGGTATTCACGGCCATTATCACTGCGTAAAGTGCGAATAGAAACCCCAAACTGAGTTTTTATTTCATTGAAAAAAGTTTGGAAAATAGAAAACAACTCAGAACGATTCTTCATTAGAAACAACCAAGTACACCTGGAATAGTCATCAATAAATGTAACAAAATACTGAAACCCTAAAGTTGACTTAACACGACTAGGTCCCCAAATATCAGAATGAACCAATGAAAAAGGGGATGACGCTTGTTGTGAAACACTACGAGGAAAGGAACTACGAATATGTTTACCTAACTGACAAGACTCACATGGCAAACTTGATAATTTTGACAAACTAGGAACAAGTTGCTGCAGTTTGGCAAGACTGGGATGACCTAATTGAGCATGAAGAAGGGATGGTGACTCCATGATTATGCCAGCATGTGGAGAAGGGCGGAGATGATATAGGCCATGAGACTCATATCCTGTGCCAATCATGTGTTTCGAACTCCGGTCCTGCAACCAAACAGAATCTTTGGTAAATGAAATAACACAATTAAGGGAACGAGTTAGACGACTTACGGACAATAAGTTAAAAGGAGACCCAGGGACATAAAGTACATGATCAATGGATATGGACGGAAAAATATGAACAGTACCAATACCACGAGAGGAGACTCTAGACCCATCAGCCATTGTTACCAAGGGTAAATTATCCGGACATGACAAGGAAGAAAACAAGGACTTGTTACCAGTGATATGATTGGTGGCGCCTGAGTCAAGGACCCAAGATCCGAGAGAGTGAGTCAGACCAACAAAAGGAGTACCTGTGAGTGTAACAGAAGCAGATGTAGTGGAACTAGAGTGCTGACGGTCCTCATACCATCTGAGAAATTCCTGAAAGAGTGCAAGATTGTCTATGCTATTTGATGAAGTAGGATGGTCTGGCTGGCGAGACAGACTCCGATCATCACGTTGGGCAACCATGGAGAGGGAGAAACCCTAAAAATTCAATGTGCTCCAATTGACGTAACGACCACAGATCCAGAATGAGGGCGAGGAGGCGATCACGGCGGTGCTGGTCAGCGGCGGAAAGCTCCGGCGACGCGAGTGAGTTTTACCGGGAAAAAAAGGAGCAAACCGTAAAAGTCAGATCTGCTCAAAGACAGTCCAAACGAGTCGTCACCGACCCTAGGAATGGACTCAGGGGGCTCCGGCGACCCTGTCTGTGGCGGCGCCGGCGAGTGGGTCTTGCCGGAGGTGGGCGCGTGGGCTACACGCGCCGGTGACAGTGGCGGCGCGTGGATGCTCCGATCGCGGCGATCTTTGGACCGTGGTGGTCGCCCGGCCGAGACGCTTCGGATGGAGTGGTCGCCGGTCAATTCTGGAACTCCGGCGGCGGCGGCGGCGACGATGAGGCGACGGCGGCGACGCGTACCGGAGGCTGTAGAACAGGCTAGAACAGAACCTAAGCTCTAGATACCATGTTGAATATAGTGAAAATCTATATTTGGGATTAATCTCCCTTGTGCCTTTGCATACACATAGGGTAATGTATTTATAATAATAAGAATGTGGGCTAAGCCCAAATACAAATGAATATGTAAGAATAACATAATAAGCATAGGGACTATGTTTCCCTAATTAACATAAACACAAAACCTAATATCTAACAGCCCTATTGTCTTGCCAGCCAAGTTGCAAAAATAGGGTCTAGAATGTTCAAGCTGACACGCTTCTGAAGTCACACTTCCAATGCTTGGCTTGGTGTTTTCGTGCTTGACTTGATGCACTCTTGCCTCTTGAAGCCAGAAACACAATCACAATGGAGTCCCAACAACAAGTTCTAAATTATAATTTTCAACTAAAAGAAAATACAATCAAAGTAAACAAATCCTAATGTTAAGAGTTTCATGAAATACAGAAAGAAAGAAAAATAAAGAAATTTTTGCACTAGGAGACTTATAGTCATGCCTTTTGTAATCCTCTCAAGTCTACCTGTTCCTTTTCTTTTTTGTTTTTATGCACTTATCAATAAAACTACCAAGGGCTTGTTCTTTTATTCCATAAGCACTTTTAGGAGAAAAAAAATAGAAAATGAAATAAGCTTCTCTATAAGCTAACATTAATTAATGAATAGGTTAAAACATGAAGATTTGGGAAAGATATATGCGAGAACTTGTACAAATTATGGAGAAGCTAATGTAGTTTTGGCTTCATTTTTTTTTTCTTAGTAATGTTTATAGAGAAATTTGTCAAAGCAAATCCAAATTTCATAACTTAGTCTATCAGTACCTCCGCCTACTGAAGCAGCCAAGTTAGTCAAACTCTTACATAATGATAAATTTTATTCTCTTGTTCTAGCAGTGGTCCCCTTAGCTTCATTTCTCTAGAATAATTAATTTGATGTTTTTGATAAACACTGGGTTTGTCCCAGATTCTTCAAAACTTCCTACTTGTAAAATTCATAGGATTTGATAATACGATCAAAGAGGCCAGAAAGCTGTCATTGTTCTTAGGCTGCATTTCGTTGGTGTATATGGTTGAAAAGAAATGCTAGAACCTTCTCAGCACAACATTCTTCTATAGAGTTCATTTGGTATCAGCTAGTTTTTCTAGTTTCTTTGAGTTTTTCATTGTCTTTTAATGATGTTTTTATTAGATCTTCGGTGTGATTGGCACACTACATTAAATGTTTTGGTCTCTTTTTTTTTTCTCCACTTTAATTTGGTTTTGTGATCTTTAGTTCTTGAGAATTTCTAACACTTTTGTATCTTTCCTTGTTTATATATGTGGATGTAACCAAATACACCAGAGAATAGCTGCAATAGATACTTCCTTCTCATTTCTTATGCAATATTTAGAAATAAAGTTGATGTACTTCCGAACATTCTCTCATGGTTCTGCTTTCTGCATATAGACAAGACAATTGGGACATCGTTATTTGGTGCTGAGATATTAGATTTTTCATTTTGTAGGTTACATTATTGTCTATTGGAACAGATCCATACAAGCTCCCGATCTTGTCCCCCCACACTTGATGGATCTTTTCATAATGACAGGTTTTAAGATTTAAGGGGGATTGTCTTTGCCATTGCTTGGTATGTGGAGATGTCAATTATTCCTCTAACGGCAAGCACCTCTTGCTGGGTTTGTTGTCAAGTTATTTTCTCTTGGGCCGCAATGGCCACTAAGATCGAGGAGCAAATATGTCATGTGCACCTTACAGTTGTGATCTCATTGCTGTGGTGGCTCCGGCATTGAAATTATGTACAGACTATTTTTTTTTTATTCATGTTCATTTCTGCATCATTTTAAATTGCTCAATTTAAACTTGTACAATATGAATTGTATGATTAGCTGCCAAGTTCTTTGAAACCACTTATTTATATACACTGCACATCAATTTCTAGATGAGGGCTATTGGGTATCTCTTTATTTTTTGGGCGATGAGTGAGGGCTATTGTTATATTTTCTCCCCTCATCAGCAATATTTGAGGGTTACTAAAACATGAAAATTAGTATATTTTTGCTTTGTCACGTTGGTATCACTGAGTAATCTTAATCTATAGGAAAGAAATTTCTGCTGTTTCAAACAGTATTTTCGCTTTCGATTTGCTAGTTTTTCCTCACTTTGTGCATGCCATGATAACCCGTGTCGCTTTCAAAACCTACGCATAACCACTGCACACAGACTTATGAATCAAGCCTTAAGTTAAACACTAGTTTTGTAATTCCACGGTGGTGAATGTTAGTTTGTCTGTTAATTTATGATTATTGTAGTTTATCTTTCAAAAGACAGTGCTCGATAACTTCTTTATTCAAGACAAGGAATCTTTCAAATCAGTTTCTTATTATCTCTGGTTTCAATTTAAAAGATAGCTACCTGGATTTATCGTGATATGGTAATTTTAGGATTTGTTCTAGTCGTCAGAATTCGTTTGTTCATGGACATGATTAGCACAATATCGTAGAAGATAGAGAAAGATCATTGTGGGTGCCCGTGGCTGCCATCAGTAAGTTCACGTCAGAATTTGATAGTATGACAACGATCTATATGTATTTGATCTACAGCAAATAACAAATAAGATAATAATGGAATACAATATTTATAACATTAAAATTACAAAGCATTGTTGCTACAATTACATAATTTTATAAAATCCATCTTTTAATTTATTTTTAAAGTTTAATTAAATTTTAAGTTTCTCATAAATTTAGAAACTTTGCAATTGAATTCGAATTAATTTTTGAGATAAAAGAAAAATATTAAATAAAAAAATATTAATGCAGGTACATAGTAGAGGCTTGTACAGCTTATATGTTTAAAGTCCAACCTACCTCAAACCTAGGGCTGAACAAAAATAAAAATTGATCTACTTTTACTAAAAGTTCAGTATATTTATGGTTCAGTTTTTAAAAACTGAACTTATAACCGTTTGAGTTCAGTTAAATGTGAGAATTGTATCTCCTCTTTTCTCTTCTCTAATTTTCGTTCAACTGTTTCGTCTTGCCAAGAAAACGTTATTTAATAATAAAATATTAATAAAAGAAACCATTCACATAAAAAATTTTAAGACAAAATTTTTGTATCACAAATTTTTATATTTTTTTTATCAATAAACATATATTACTTTTTAAATAATATTATTTTAAGTAATAAAAGTAAAATATATGTTTTTAAAATTTTATTTTATTAAATTATTAAGTAATAGAAATCATAAAAGAAAAAAAGACTATATAAAAAAATCATACTTTAAATATATTATATTTTTTAACATATTAAATATGTAAAAATATGTTAAATGTTTTTTTAATGATACTAAAATGTGTGTAAGAGCACATACTAAAATAACTATTTATTTTAAAAATCATCTTACTTTAAAATAAATATCAATATTATTATTTTTAAATGATAGTATTTCACAGACTAAAACTAAAATATATTTTTTAACGTTAAATTTTATTAAATGACTATATAATGAAATATCATAAAAAAAAGTAATATAGTAAAAATAATTAATATTATAGAAATATCAAATGACAAAAAAATTAACAAACGTTTATTAAGAGTAACTTTTCTAGTATCATCTTTTATTATATTATAATAATTAATAAATATTAGTTTAATTTTTACATAATATGTAAAGAATTAGAAAAAGAGCAACTTGGAAAGTGCACAGGTGGCAGCAAATGAGAGGGGCTAAAAATGAGTTAAACGTATATATGTGTTGAATTTAAAAGTGCTCTCATTTGTCTGAAACTTGCATTAGTCTTCAAACAACTCCACCCTCTTCTTCTCTACATTCTCTCCTCTGTTTCTCTTCACTGAGCCATTGGATTCCGGATTAGGTGATGCCCTAACAATCACGACATAAAGGGCTTTGTTTTCAACCGATCAATTCCTTCAATTTGACCAGTAGGCGATTCTAGCATTTCTTGAGGTGCAAGTGAGTAGTTGGGGCCTCCGTGAACTTGACTGTTTGATTCATAGGTAAGGGAAGTTGGGGTTTTATTCCTGTTCTGTGAAATTCTTGGCTTTTGCATGAGTTAGATTTTTAGTAGAAATTGTGATAGAATGCATGTGAATACTGTGCGTTAGACTTGATTATAGTTAAGCTAAAAATTATGATTATGTCTATTAGAACATGTAATTTCGGTTGATTTCATTTATATATGTGAATGGATGATTATGAACTAGTATGAATACAGTGAAACGCTGATGTTGAGTGGTTGAATGATTTGAGTTCTGTTAAAAAGGTGATTAAATGAATTGTTAAGTGAATTTGGGGTAATTGGAGTCATATTAGAAGAACTAAGGTAATCAAATTTAGAAATTGGTATTACAGGTTGTTCTGTTCAGTGTAGATAGTTTAGACAAGTTATTTGGGACCTAATTGGATCCCTAAAATAGTCAAAAACAAACTCAAAGTTGTAGAATTGAATTTAGGGCTCTAGGTTGTGAGATTTTAAGCGTTTGAGTAGAAATCTATGCATAAACAATTTATAATGATGTTAGAAAGGATTATAATCACTTAGGCAAGTTTAATTCAGCTTATAATTCGATTTAAGAAGGTTAGAAGTTCATCAAAGTGGTTAGAATTGGTAATGGAGGTTGAGGTTGCTTATTATGCAGGTTTTTGAGTGCTACAGATTCTGTAGACTCGTTGTGCGAATTTATTCGCACAGCGAGCTACCCTGGAGAGTTGCTCTCTGCCAGGGCATTCGCATAGCGACTCTGGTGCACTATGCGAATCACTGCAGAGGGTTCCCCTCTATTTGGTGAGTCCTCTTGCGAAATTGTTCGCTTTGCCATTGGTTGGGGGTCTGGGAAATTAGCCAATTAATTAGAATAACGTAGGAGAGGCGTTTTGCGAGAGTGGCAGGTCTGGAGCCTCTGGAGTAATTCGCAAGGCGATATACTTCGCTACGCGAATTATTTGAGAAGGGTAGCCTCTGTGTAGTGGTTCGCATAGCGCACCCCCATGCGCTATGCGAAAGTCTTCTGGTCGCGCTTTGCGACCCTGTGCGCTATGCGACTTGGCTCGCTCTGACTTGATTCTTTTCTTCTTCTGTTTTACATGGTTGATGATGTATGATACATATATGAGTTAATATAGTATTGGATGTACTTATATAACTATGAAATGAGACAATATGATCAATGTGATATAAATAGTATGAAAGTAAGATCTCTCGGTGAGATCATTGTAGTGTCTAGAATGAATATAGGAGCTCAGTCTTGGGGGTTATCCTAACACTCTAATGATCTTTCATTCTTACTTAGAGAAGATTGATGCATGTGGTGAGAGTAGTAGGAGGTCCTAGTGTAGGCGTTTCTGGGAGGCCTATTGCGCGGTAACGGACTAACACTTGTGTGTGGTAGAGTGAAACTCATTAACAATGGCTTTGTAAAGCAGTAGAGGCCACCACAAGTGCACAACCCGCCATAGTTCGATATTCATTCTAAGTCGGGACTAGTCTAGTTGAGTTATAACATGATAGGATGTTGTGTTTATTTAATTGTGTAATTATGCTTTTATATTTCAAATGCTATAAGATAACATGTATGTTTTTCAACGTAGTTATCCTTGCCGTTTGTTTGTGTGTTTTGTATGTCTGTGTTCTTCCTTTTGCAATGATCATCCACTTGGGTGTGAGCAGAGGGAGATGATGTATCTGTGGAGCAGGCATTGGATGGAACTGAGGCTGCAGAGTAGTAATATAGAGTAGCCTGTACATAGTTTTGTGCAAATCCCTGTTTATAAAATTTTAAATTTTATGGCCATTTTTGGATGACGGTAAAAGGATATACTTTATAATACGTTCTAACTGCTCTTTTTTGTGATTTTTGTGACTCTTTATATTATATAGTTTTACTATATACATATTCTGGGATGTTACATAATAAAATATAAATAATAAATAATTGATTAATAAAACAATTTTGAGACAATATAATAAATATAAATAATAAATATTTTAAAATAAAATAAGTAGATAAAAAGATAAAATAAGTTATATCGCATATAAAACAAAAAAATATAAATAAAAAGTTAAAAAATAAATATAAAAGTAAAATAATATTCATGACAAAATAAATATAAAATAAAAAAATAAAAAATAAAATAAAATAAATAAATAAAAAATAAAATAATTTCCATACACACATAATAATAAAAGAAATATAAATAAAATAGAAAATAATAATATTAAATAATTAAAAAACTAATTTGTAAGACACTTATGAATAAAATAAAATAAATATTAAAATAAATTTCAATTAAAAAGAACGTGTATTGTTATACTATTCAGTTTAAAAACTAGTACAATTCATTTTAAAATTAGTACAATTCAGTTTAAAATTAGTATAGTTAGTAGTTCAGTTCAGTTTATATTGTAGTTTAGTACAATTTAGTATAGTTCAGTTCAATGTAGTTTGATAAAACAAAAAACATTTCACTTCAGTTTGTCTGAACGGTTTTACAGTTCAGTTCAGTTTAGACAAATTAACTTTTAGTTCAGTACATATTTTAGTAATACGGTGCAGTTCAGTTCTATTTGTCCACCCCTAGTCATACCTTTTACAGTAAGTTATTGACTAACTCACAAGATTCACCCTACATTGTCATCAAGCCAAAAGTTGTAGAAAGAATATTTGTTACAATCAATTAACTTATTATAAGACTATAAAATGAGCAGCTTGAACTAGCTCAACCTGATCTTATAGGCCAAGTTAAACAATTTTGACATGTCCAACCTGGCCTATATTTTAAAATAGACCGTAATTTTTGGCTACCCGCTTAAAAATGATTTCAACATTTTCACAAAAAAAGAAGCATGAAATATTACTTGAAACAATGCTGTTAGTGTTTCTCAAATCCATAACATATATACTTAAAACACGGCCAAGTTTATAAAAGTAGACAAAAGTTAATATATAAAATTGTTTTCTCACAGAGGTTAAACAAAAATAAGAGGCTCTACTCGTATAGTAAAAAATCGTTAAAAAACATATTTATATTGGACCACTAAAATTAAATTATGTATACTTATCCTTCAACCAACTCTTGAAGGGTCTACGGAGGTCAAAATAGGTCCGGCTAAAGGCAAACCCGTCCTGTGAGCTCAAACTTTAAAAATAATAGGTTTTCTTCCTCCATCTCCAAATTTCATTATGATACATCTTTTGAATATATATATTAGTCAGAGTAACGATGGTTACTTGGAGTGATTAGAGATAATAGGAGTGATGAGAATACTCAATTGTAATCTTGTTGAAGATTATAATGAAACTCTCTAAGGTGTTAGAGAAGATTAGATGTAGCTCCGTGGAGTGAACCAATATAAAAATAACTGTGTGCTTATTGTTTTATTCTTTCTAAATGTTTTTCTTACAAATCATAAAGTTGTACATTACCTTAACCACTACAAAAGCTCTTGTTACCAAACACATTTTATTAAGCGTTAGTTTCATCAAAGCGTTGCGGCAAACATATTTAAACGATTGAAAAGTATTTAAACATTTAATAACTTATGTAAAATTTTCAATTCTCGACAAAACTGTTAAATTTTCTCCTTCGCAAAAGTTTTCCTATAACACTATTAAACTCTCCATTATAGTGTTTTTCAGGTACTTCATATATGACTTATTACAAAAGCTTAATTACATACATAGATAAAATACAAGTCTTTCAATATCTTTGAATTCTTGGACTTGCTTTTATCATCATCAAAATTTACTCTTTAATATTGATCATTATCACATTCTTCTTTTGCAACAATTTCACCCTTTATTATGATGATCAAAATATGTTTTATAGTCTTCTGTAATAACTTTCAAATACACAAATATACAAGAGAAAATCATTAAATAGTCTCAAGGAATCATGCTTTGCTTTAAACTTTTCTCTACCTTTTTTATCATAAACAAAAAATGAACTCTTTAGATAACTCTCTCTAAATCAGGTAACATAATAAAATTGACCTCTGAAGAAATATATTTTGGGATAAAATCATCACTTGCTTTATTCATTTTACTGCACTATTTTATAATACATGGTTCTCCCTTAACTTTAGGAGTGGTTACAAATCAGAGCATATAATTAGGAAGGAACAATAACAGTAAAAATTCTAATCTAATCACAACAAATTAGCAATCAAGATTAAATGCAAGATTTCCACATATTTCCTAGAGTATACAATGAACCTTGATCTTTATTTTCCAACACTCCCCCTCAAGCTTGATCATAGATGTTAACTAGATTAAGCTTGCTTGTCATATCAGTGAAGTTCACGCGTGGAAGTGGCTTGATAAGCACATCAGCAACTTGGTGTTTTGAAGGCACGAAATTCAGCAAAATCTGCTTGCTCTCAATGTGATCATTGATGAAGTGTCTGTCTATCTCGATATGTTTGGTACGATCATGTTGTACTGGATCTTTGGCGATGCTCAGTGTAGATTGGTTGTCACAATTTAGCTTAATCGGTCCACTAATTGATATCTTCATATCACCCAACAATCTACGAATCCATAATCCCTCACATACACCATTCGCAAGAGATCGAAGTTATGCTTCTGCACTACTTCGAGCAACGACGGTTTGCTTCTTGCTCCTCCAAGTAACAAGGTTTCCCCAGACAAAGGTGCACATACTCGAGGTTGATTTCCTATCAATTGGAGAGCCAACCCAGTCAGCATCTATGAACACTTCAACTCCCCGTCTGTCAGACTTTCTAAATAACAAACCCAAGCCCGGGGCTGATTTCAAATACCTCAGAATTCGCATAACAGCCTCCATGTGAGTCTCAGATGGGTTGTTCATGAAACGACTCACCATACTTACAGCGAACCCAATGTCAGGTCTAGTGTGAACCAAATATATGAGCTTTCCAACAAGCTTTTGATATCATGTTCGATCAACTCCGGCTTCAGTTGTTCGGCTATACAGTTTATGATTGGGGTCCATAGGGGTATCAATAGGTTTGCAATTGATCATACCTGTCTCCTTGAGTAATTCCATCGTATATTTTCTCTGAGATACCGAAATACCTTGCTTAGAGCGAGCAACTTCCATTCCCAAGAAGTATCGTAGTTGACCGAGATCTTTAATCTCAAATTCTGCAGCAAGAAGAGTCTTAAGCGGAGCTATGTCTTTGACATCATCTCCCGTGATTACAATGTCGTCTACATACACACTCAGGATGGTGCACTTCCTGGATGATGAGTGTTTAGTAAACAATGTGTGGTCGGCTAGACTTTGACTATAGTGGTTTTGTTTTAAGACTTTAGTGAACTTGTCAAACCATGCTCTAGGGGATTACTTCAGCCCGTACAATGACTTTCTGAGTCTACACAGTTTGCCTTGATTTTGTTGAGTAGTAAAACCGGGAGGAATACACATGAATACTTCTTCTTCCAAATCACTGTTGAGGAAGGAATTTTTCACATCAAATTGATGTAATGGCCAGTCTAAATTTGCTGCAAGAGAGAGTATGACACGAATTGTATTAAGTTTTGCTACGGGGGCAAATGTCCCACTGTAGTCCAGACCATAGGATTGAGTGTACCCTTTTGCCACCAATCTTGCTTTTAATCTATCCACAGTTCCGTCTGCATTATGCTTTATCGTAAACAACCATCGACAACCCACTACTTTATTACCCGGAGGAAGAGCTGTTAACTCCCATGTGTTGTTCTTTCCAAAGCCTTCATCTCAACTTGTACGGCTTGCTTCCATTCAGTGACGCTAAGAGCTTCTTCAATGGATTGTGGAATTTGGATTGCATCAGGAGAGGATACAAATGCACGGTGGTTATCTGACAAATTTCCATAATATATGTAGTCCTCCATCCGATAAGGGCCGCATGATCGAGATTGTTTTCTTAGTGCAATTGGGAGATCCACATTAGTATCATTAAATTAGGAACATGAGATGAATTAATAGTACCTGGTTGCTCTTCACGTTGTTCAGTGTCATAAGTCAAGAACTCAGATTGAATATGTGATCGAGCTCTATCTTCTTCTGCCGGACATGGACTCGTGTTTGGGACACTCGACTGACTCGTGTTTGGGATAATTGGAATTGACGGACTCGTATTTGCAGTGGTTGGACTGACAGCGTCAAACTGATGTGAAATTTGAAATGGTTCGGTTGTTGGCAAGGGTATGGGTGTTGGGAAAACTGAGGACAAGATTGAGGGTTCAACATGATTTTGTTTCTCCCCCTGAAGCCGAGAGCTTGGATAAAATGATTCTTGTTCATTGAATGTAACATCCATGGTAATGAAATATTTTTTGTGTGAGGGAGAGTAACATTTGTAACCCTTTTGAGTTGGTGAATATCCCACAAATATGCATTTAATTGACTTTGGATCAAGTTTTCCCTGATTATATAAGTGGACAAAAGAGGAACACCAAAAGATTTTTGGAGAGATTCGGGAAACTAACCGATAAGCTGGAAATAACTCTTGAAGTTTCTGACATGGTGTTTTGAACTTGAGGACTCTTGAAGGCATTCGGTTGATTAAATATGCCGAGGTGAGAATAACATCACCCCAATAAAACTTAGGAACATGAGAAGTGAACATGATTGATCGGGCTACTTGTAACAAATGACGCAATTTACGTTCTGCAATGCCGTTTTGTTAAGATGTGTAAACACATGAACTCGTATGAATAATTCCATTAGATAAGAAGAAATTGCTAAGGTCTTTGTTGAAAAATTATTTTGCATTATCCGAGTGAAAATTGGTTATTCGAGTTTGAAATTTGGTAATAACCATTGAGTGAAACTGCTTGATTATTGATATGGTTTCAGATTATGTTTTCATAAGATAAACCCAACATAGACGTGTATGATCGTCAACAAGAATGAGGAACCACCGAGCTCCATTGATTGAAGAGACTTTGGAGGCTCCCCAAATGTCACAATGAATTTTTGAAAAAAGGTTTATATGCAACATATGGTAATGGAATATAAGATGCACGAGTATGTTTCGACAACTGACACACTTCAGAGAAAAAATATCCACCTTTTTATTAATGAACAAATTTGGAAACAAGTGTTTGAGATACCCAAAATTCGGGTGACCTAATCGATAATGAAGAAGCATAACATCACCAGTTTTATTTGAAGAAAAACAGCAAGGATAAGACAGTGATATTGACTCTCGTGGATGAGGATGATGACTTGGTTTATTTGCAGAAAAATGGTAGAGCCCATTTATGAGTTTAGCATATCCAATCATCGTTCCTGACTCCCGCTCCTGAAACAGAAACAAATTGCTTTCAAATACTGTTAAGCATTTCAAATCCTTATTTAATTTTGACACTGACAAGAGGTTGCACTTAAGATCAGGAATGTAAAAAACTTGAGTCAATGTGAGTTTTTCAGAAAGTTTAACAGTTCCAACTCCCTTTATCGGTGACTTGCTTCCATCGGCAATTGTCACAGTGGCAATCGAATTACACGAATTCAATGTGGAGAATAGAGACGAGTTACCAGTCCTATGATCTGATGCGCCAGAATCAACAATCCATGAAAGGTTGTCGGCAGAGGCGAGAATGGCTTTATGCTCACTACTTTCGTGCATGACAGTGTTGGCTTGGACCGAAGGTGTCATCGAATGATTTCAACTGATAAGTCGTTGAAGAATTTCCATTTGTTCCTTGTTGAAGGCAGATGTTGTAATGGAAGCATTGGCAGTGCGATTTGATGAATCTCCTGTGGGTCTGAAAGGTTTCCAGTCAAGCGGCTTGCCATGGATTTTCCAGCACGTTTCTCGTGAGTGACCCGGACGACGACAATGGTCACAATACGACCTACCTTTGCGTGGTTTGTTGTCGATTTGGCCCTTTGCTGTGAAGGCGCTGGAATCAACTGAATTCAACGCTGAGGTTTCGTTTGGCACTTCTACAATCTGCTCCTTCAACATAACTTTCCTCCGACTCTCCTCGTGACGGACAACAGAGCAGGCATCACGTAAAGAGGGTAACGGTTTGGTGCTAATGATTCGTCCTCGCACTTCATCGAGTTCTTTATTGAGACCCGATAAAAACTTGAAAATTCGCTTCGTTTCAACAACCCGTTTGTATGTGAGGGCATCTTCGGAGCACTTCCATGAATGAGTGTCGTATAAATCGATTTTCTTCCATAATCGAGTCAATGAATTGAAATAATCAGTGACAGAGTTATCACCTTGTTGGAGATCATGTAGAGTGCTCTCGGTCTCAAAGAGTTCAGAGGTATTATCTGCAATCGAATAGGTCAACTTGGCGGCTTCCCAGATTTCCGCTGCGGTGGAGAAAAGCAAGAAATTTTCTCCGATATCAGGCATCATTGAACTGATGAGCCATGATTGCACCATACTGTTCGTTGCAATCCAATTTTTGTATGAAGCATCGGTTTCAGCAGGCTGAACGGATGCACCGGTAAGAAAGTCATCTTTTCCTTTTTGGTGAATGAACATACGAACGGATTGTAACCACGAAAGATAATTGTGACCAGAGAGTTTATAGTTTGTAATTTGCGGACCGAAGGAATCCATAGCGATTTGGCTAAGGGAGGATCCAGTTGAGGATGAGTTCTCAGTGGTGAAGGATGATTGACCGGATGAGGTCATGGTTCAGGATACGATTACCGCTTTGATACCATGAAGAAATATATTTTGGGATAAAATCATCACTTGCTTTATTCATTTTACTGCACTATTTTATAATACATGGTTCTCCCTTAACTTTAGGAATGGTTACAAATCAGAGCATATAATTAGGAAGGAACAATAACAGTAAAAAATTTAATCTAATCACAACAAATTAGCAATCAAGATTAAATGCAAGATTTTCACATATTTCCTAGAGTATACAGTGAACCTTGATCTTTATTTTCCAACACTCCTACTAGATCAAACAACTCATACAATACTGAAAACAAAGGAAACATGATAGTAACCTCCTTGGTTAGGTTGAGACAAAGCTAGAAGGATGAAATGGAGATGGTCCCTTAGAGATTAATGATGGGAAAAATGGTGGGAACACGGGTCCAAGGTTGCACAACTTGGTGGTTAAGGGCGAGTAGTTCACGACCTTAGGTGGTTTGGTGGTGATGGTCTGGTGTTTGGAGGCTCAAAGAGAGGTTAAACCAACTCAATGAAGAAGATGACTACATGAGCTTCTAGGGTTGCTCTAGTCTTGATAAAAAGGAGTATTATGGCCAAATATGGGTAACTTGTTGGCTTTATAAAGAGGATGAGGTTCACTAGGGAGATATAACATCAATGGAACCTAAACTCAACCACATAAAGGATTGACACTACTCTACCCAAAACCTTAAGTAATGGGTTAACGGGTCTTCACTTTATATAATGTTATACTTTTATTCCTATCAAATGTGAGACTTACACACACTTAGAATTTTATCCCTCACTAGAAAGAGAAAGTGGCTCTTTTAAGGTGGAATGGAAAGTACTTCAAGAAATCGAGTTGATAACTTTAATGACTTGTTACTAAATTGTTAGTGAAAATCAATAAAAAAAATCTAATTGTAATTAATAAGAATTTATAAAGCATCAAAATGTAACGATATAAAAGAAAATAAAAAGTCAAATGAGTATTTTTTAAAAAATAATAGATATTTATAAAATTTTAAACCTTTGAATAAAGGATGAGATTAAATTATTAAAGTTGATCAATAATATATATATATATATATATATATATAAATTAATTGTTAAACATTGGAAATGTTTAAATATTTATTAAATAGAAATATATCCAAAAATCATATAACTAGTTAATAAATATTAGTAATATATTTCTTAATATCTTGGAATCGACTTGATACAATAATATATTTTGAATGTTTGTTTACATACATATTAAAATGTAATAAATATATTATTTTTTAAACAATTTTTCGGAAATAATTTCACACTTTCTTAATGTAAAACATGAAATTGACATACATAAACATTTTAAAATATTTTAAATTTAATAAAAATATGTAATGTGACTTTCCAAAATGCGTTTTATCTCTTGAATTAATTGCTCATTTATTTATACTTTACAATATTCTTATTGCATGTAGTCCTAAAAGATTTTATATATTATTGGTTATATAAGATAAGATTAGTTTGAAAAAAGTGTGTTTAAAAATGACTTTTTGTCTTATAAAAACAAACAAACTTACGATATTTTAGAGAACAAAACAATAAGCTAAAAAATAATTAGTCAGAAAAAAAAAATCTTCACATTTATAATCTATTTTTAAATTTAAATTTGATAATTTATTATTATATTTAGAACAATTTTATACAACATCGAAACGTGTGAAATGTGAGGGGTATTTATAACACACTTCTCTTCCCTTTTCTTTCCCTGGCCTTTCCATTTCCCAGATCTGCTCCTTCCTCACCCACAGGTAACTTGTTCTTTTCTTTCATTAGGGTTCCCATTTTTACCCAAATATCTCTTTTTCATTTCTATTCTCGATACTAATTTAGCATTTTATTTGGCGATCTCTTGCTAACTCGTCAATCTCCCTTCTTCAGATCCATTCCCAATTTTCAATTTAGTTTTTATTTTGCTGTATGGAATCATAGGTTTTAATGTAACCGATTTCTGTTCTGATTGATTTGAATCAACGCATCGCGTTGAGCTTGCTCCTATACCGTGAAACATGAATGATAATTGTGGAACGGAGGGTTGTTACTCTGTTTCCACCGAAACAATTAGAAATATGTGAAGATGGAACATTTGATTTTTATTCTGTTTTGCAAGTATGTGTTTGTTGTTTTGTGCATGGACTCCATGATTGGATTGGATAAATATATGTATATATATATATATATATATATATATATATATATTTTAAATTATTTTAGTCCAGGTTTTAATTTGTGGTCTGGCGGCCACCCCAAAAGCCTTGATGTAGTGCCCAAATTGTGATTTTGAATTGGTTTTAGGACCTAAAGTTGAATGAGATGTAAGATCAATTGGCCGGAAGAAAAATGGTTGTAAAACAGAAATTTGGTGTCAATAAAGTCTGATAAGTTATTTGTTTTCAAATTTCAACATTGTCAATCTATGTGCTTTTTGATTTGCTAGGTGTTTGAATACTAGTGAAAATACATTTGATAAATGTTAACTGGGTGGTTGAATGTGAATGTGGTATGAATATATATTTGTTCGTTACAGCATATTATTCACCATTTCTTTTCTTCTTGTGTCTTTCCTAACTTCTGATGCGATCTTTGTCTGTTTATTTGAACGCAGAGACTACAGTTTAGGTTTAAAAGATCAGTTGAATAACATGGGTCGTGGAGTTAGCTATGGTGGTGGTCAAAGTTCATTAGGCTATCTTTTTGGCAGTGGAGAGGCTCCAGCTCCAAAACCTGCAACAAATAACGCCCAACCTGAAGTGCAGGCTGTAAATGAAGTGCCTCCTTCAAAACCGGTTGAGGCTCCTAAATCAATAGACCCTAACAAGCCTGCTGGTATCAACAGTCACTCTACTGAAGGCCAGAACACTGGCAACTTCATCACGGTAATATTTGTTCCTGTAACTTGTATTTAATTTCTCTTTTTTCCAAGTGTCAGTATTATAGTTTAACTCCGAAAAGAACGGACTATATAAAAAGCTTAAACTGTTTAAATGAACACACAGTAATGGTATTATATTATATCTCTGACATCTGAACTAATTATGAAAATTATGAATGCCCTAAGATGGATTAAAACTGCTAAACTGCACACTTACAAAATATGTTGGTTGTCCCTAATGTGTTTTAATCGTCTTATATGTCAATTTAGTTAGCTGTACTAATAGATGGTGATTTAATTTGTCACCTAGCTTGTTCGTAATTCTGAACAGTTAGGTCGCGATATGTCAATTTAGTTAGCTGTACTAATAGTATCTGAACAAGTGTGGAAACAATCAAATATCTGAATGAAATTTTTTTATCTGGGTTTGATTCTTATTCAGTTGATTGTTATGCTTTTTCAATGAGGATGAATATACTCAAATGGGGATAAATATACTTAATCTTCATGTATTTTACCTTGAATATCAGCACTGACTGTTATTATGAAATATGTTCTTCTCAGATTACTCGGTATTGACTTCCTATCTCTTTATATTAATCTAGTCCTATGTGTGCTTATTTGATCTGTCATGGCAAATTCATTACAATACCCCTCCTCATTGTACTAAACGATGTCTTGCAAAATGAAACTACATTAAAATGTTACTTTCCATGACATTCTAAAGTCTGCGGCGCCCATGCTAAGAAGACTCTGTTATGTTTGGAATTCATTTGGATTGATGTCTGAATTTCTTTTCCAATTCATCTGCAGGACCGGCCCTCAACCAAGGTCCATGCTGCCCCTGGTGGTGGTTCTTCTCTGGGTTATCTCTTTGGTGGACCTGGAGAGGGAAAATGATACCTTGGTTCGAAACTTTTGGTCAATGAACGATTTATATTGAAATTCAGGTCGTGGAAACATAATGGAAGATATGGTGTATTATAGGTTTGGGATAAGTGGGTCAAGAAGAGTGCTATATTTTGGATGTGTTAAACATCTATTACAGAACTGTGTTTGACAGAATTAAATATTTCAATTAAGTGCACATTTGCTTCCACTTTTTTCTCTCCTTTTCCTCAATATTCTTTTAATTTCTTATCGTGCAATATTTTGATGGACAAGAATAACTCGTGCTGAAATCCTGGCATCATTGTAAGGTAGAGTGTGTTTTGAGCTCTCAACCACAAGTTAGTTGCAGAAAGAGGAACCCAAGTATATTATTTAGAAACGAGGAATGCTAGCAATGTATATTTATTCTGTAAACAATCATAAATACTAATTAAACTTTTTTCTGAAAATTACAAAATTATGAAAATTATTAAGTAGGAAGTAAGATCTTTAAAATTGAGTTTTGACCAATTCCATTGAAAAAGTATTTTATTTGATTTTACAATGAGTTGAATATATTTTTTTATTTCTAAACTTGTCAAAATATTTGTTCTATAAAATTTCTATTTGCTTAATTATTGAGTTGGAATAAGTTCTGAGAGCGGTTTCAATTTGTTGAGTATTCTTCAAGTCGTAATCAGTCCGAAAGAGAGTAAAAGGATATGATTCTACTCTTTATTTGCAAGGTGGAAGAGGATGGCACGTTTCAATGTTCACAGAATATTGTCAATATTTCAGAAAATATAACCATTTTGAATTAGGGATTACAATACTTTTATTCCGTAATAATAAAGAATAGTGTAAGTGGAGGCTGAAATATCAACTCTTCTTTTATCAGTGAATTATCTCTAAATTTTTGTCAAAAATTGGTTTTAGACAAGTATAATAATGGTAATTGTGATAATAACTTAATGTCTATATTGCTAATAATCTTCTACTCTCGACCAACTATACAAATATACACACACACATAAACCAAACATTAGAGGATTTTGTTGATGAAAATTATTAGCATTATAATTATTTTAAAATATAAGACATGAATTTGTTTAACATAAGGACTAAAATCAATTTATAAAGAAACTCAGGAAAGAAAAACAAATTTAATCCTTTTAGGATTAGTTATATCAGGGTGCTAGGAATTGAATTGTTCTTTTATTTCATATTGTCTTGCGAATCCGCTGCTGGTGAGAAATGAAAAACAAGTAGATTGTGCTATAAAATTGTTCTTCTTTACTAAAAATACCAAAAAATAACATTGAAAAAAACAAAACAGGAAAGTTCCACTAGAAAAATAAAATCTCAAAATGTTTGTCGTCAGAAACAATAACAAGTGAGTTTTTCTCATTGATTAATATACATATTTTTTTATTATTAAATTTCAAGGGATCTAATAATTAAACTAGGAATGACAAAATGGATTTGGATAATCTTTTCAAAGAGCAGTGTGTATAAAATCTCAAAGTCTTATTTCTTGTTCTTGCCCCTTACTTGACACATTTGCATGAATAATTAACTGTTTACTATAATCCAAAAAGAAAAATAATATTTTGATATACATACATTTTTCATATTTATTTAATATTATCTTTTCTTATTCAATAATACTTCTTTCTCCTGGATTAGTGATAACCCTAATATTGTTGGTAGCTTTTTCCTCCTTTTCAATGACACTTTCATACTCTCTTTTTCACCCCCATTATTTTCATACTTTTATTTATAGGAAAAAAATTATGTATAAACTAAATATATTAGAAAATATACGAATTATTTTCCCACTAAAAGGCTAACACATTGATTGTAGGGTCAAATTGGACAAATAAACACGATAAAATGAGAAACGTACTGAAATTACAAGTCCTACTTTAACACTAGATATTGGCAAAACGAAACTTCTGTGAAGATTCTGGTTCACTTAGAAGTAGAAAGCACCAACACTTAAAACAATCCCTTATAAAATGTCCATTCTCTGTACGCACAACAGTTTTCAAATGTTGATGAAAATGGAAATTTCAAGGAAATTTCTTGCGTTCTATAAATGGTCCTATTCTGCTGAAGCAGTTCTTCAAATGATCCAACACCAGAGAAACCTTTTGTGACACCTTCCTTAACACTCCTCTGATCAACCAACATGGCTCTGCAAGGACCTGACTTTGACAAAATCTTTCACTTCCTCTCCATTTGTATCCTAGCTTTCATCAATGAAGGCTCTTCCTCCCTCTCTAGTGCCTTCATGAACGAGCCATGGTCATGGGGTGTAAGCATTCCCATCAGTTTGTACGTGAAATTTGCTCTTGAGATTCACTCTCATCTTGGAATCTGTGTTGGGATCGGAGTACCCTCTTTAATCTATTGGGGAGCCACACGTGGTGCCATAGATTGGTACTGGCAAGCTGCTTTGAAGTTCAACCATGAGATTTTCAAAACTTGCTTGTTCAACGTTGTCATTGGCTTGTTACACTTGCTGGTGTCAAAGTTGGCTAATTACATCATTGAGTGGGTGAAGGATCACAAGGTTAACAATTGGTACTTGTCTCATTGCCCACTGATTTCTAAGCTGGACTTTGATTCACTCTCTCAGCACCCTTTACTCCGGCCAATTTCTGTCAAGTATTTGTTTCTGAAGCTCCTTGAATTGCTCAGTGTCTTCTTCTACAATGGGAACATATTGCTCTTGAGTTGGTGTTTCTCAGGACAGGTTTACAGTTATGAAGTTGGCAAAGCCATTTCTTGGGTTAGCTTGGGAAGCTCCATGTTTGTGTGGATTAAGGCTTTACTGAGTGAACTCGGAATGCAACAGAAACCACCTGAAGAGAAAGCATGCATGAAGGATGAGGAAAAGGTTCAAAATGTGGACGCCAAAGATGAAGCAATAATCTGCTCATCAGAATGTTGAGGTGAGTTAGTGTCACGTATGTGACTCAATAAGATCATAGTTTCAAGTGTATCAGCAATGAATTGTAATGAGTAATCTATCTTTTGTATATATATATATATATATATAACATCTTGTTATTGTTTTAGGTACGACAGTTTTATGTGAGTGGCATGGGTACTAAATGTTGAACATTCTCTGATGTTGTGTAGAGGTAGTGATGAGTTAGGGAATAAGGGTAGTGTGTTGTTAATTCTGTCAATGTTTTCATGAATGAGGACTGTCTCAATTTATTATATCAGTTCATATTTATTTTACATGAGCTACGTTCAAATATAGACATAGATGTATCTTAAGAAATGAGTGTGTTTCTTTGATAAATGCCAAAATGATCATAGATTATTATTATATCGACCAATTACTTATTTCATTTCTTTAGGTTAATCAATTGTTAAGAAGGTGAATTCGTTTTCCATGTTATTTTGATTTAGTCTTGTAAAAGAAAGGACTAGTTATATTTACACCACCAAATAAAAAAAAAATATCTATTCAATATTTTAAAATCATATTTATTTTTATTTAAAATTCTAGTATACATTATTATATTATTAAAGTAAGTTGTTAAATGGAAGTAATTTCTTAAAGGGTGTCAAAACATTATTTTTTAAAAGAAAAAGCTCTAAAATATATTTCTTGTTTATTTAGTTACGACTTGAATGTAAATATCAAATATGTTTTAATTTATTTTGTTAGGATTTGTTTAGTGAGAACTTTTCAATGAATAATAGATTACCACCAATCGTATACATAAAAAGTAAAGAAAAATACATACACAAAGAAAGAGTGTAACAAACCAAACCCATGAGTGGGAATTAATAATTTATTTAGTCAAGACTAGTTGAGGATTAGGATTTAATGTTTGCACATTATCTTTAAAAGAATTCAATGTACTGGATGCAGATTTGATATTTGTACAATATTTTTCAATTTGATTTAAAGTGTTTGAATGATTTATGTATTTATATTGTCAAAACAAATTTCACAAACAATTCATTTATATTTTAGGTCAAAGTCACACAAATATTTAATTTTCTGTATTCTCGCATTATATTGACTATAATCAACAAATCATGCATCATGTTTTGGTATATTTTAGTTGTTAAAGATAGACTAATGGAAAAATAAAAATGAAAGTAAACTCGGGAATGATAGGTTAAAAAGAGAATGCGAATGTAAATTGCAGAAAAGTAAATTACTAAGGATAAAATAAGAATTGATAAAAGAAATCAATCTAAACTGTGATTCAAATTGCTACAATCAAAATTTATTTTACAATTTTTTTATGTCATGACGTTTTAGTATGTTTGAAATTGTATCCACAGTTTGCCATCCTATTATATATTTAACTCTACAGTTACTTGACACAATAAAATAAAATAAAAGAAAAATATATAAACTTGAGTAAATTGTCCTAAAATTGTTAGCAACAAAGGTTGAATTGAAGACAAAATAGTTTTGATGTTGAAGTCAACCTTGGGATTGAAGATTAGAGAAAGTGTTATTCAACTAAAGTTTTTGTTTTTAGCTATTTGTAATTGTATTCAAGACTTAGCTTTTGAATTTTACACTTAACTCTGTCAAGATCATAAGTTAAAGAGATTGGAGGGAGCCTTAAGACAAATGGGCTTTATTTCCCAAGGTAACACTTTCATGCATAAAAGGGTTGTGACTTCTTAAGAGGGAGATGAAGATTCTCTTATGTCGGATGCTGTTGATATTACTGGACCATCAAGGGATCCTGAAGGATCTTCCTCATCCATGGAAGAAAACACTGCCAACATCAACAGAAGGAACGAAAGAAATGTTCACTCTCAAAGCAGCCAATCATGCAGAAGTCTGTGGATTACTTTGTGATTTAGATACTATGCTAACCAATATTGAATTACACTTAATGATGAATTTTAAATGTAATCTTTTTCTTTTTTATTAATAAAGTTCTTTTAGTTGTTAAAATCATCTATCTATTCTCTCTAGTTTACATACCTTGTCTAAGGGAGAACTTCTTGATAATTGAGTTGATATTTTAAGGGGAAATTTTTATTTAGTTATACATATCTATTAGGGGGAGTTATTCTATTTTTCTACTGATCAAAAAAGGGGAGAAGAAGGTTAAGTGTTAAAGCAATATATATACCTTCAATTTTTTTTCCTTTCCAAGATGTGCATATGTAGGGAATCACAAAAGTTTTGAATAAGTAGTTTCGATTATCATAAAAAAGGAAGAGATTGTTAACAACAAAGGTTGAATTGAAGATAAAAGAGGTTTGATGATGAAGCTAACCTTCAGATTAAATATTAGAGAAACTATTATTCAATTAAAGCTTTTGTTTTTAGCTATTTGTAATTGTATTCTAGACTTAGCTTTTGTATTGTAGGCTTAGCTTTGTCAAGATCACAAGTTAAAGAGAACTCAAGATTACAGTACCATTTTTTCAAAAAACGCACTGGAATAATCGGTTATCACATTGGATAATCGATTATCCTAGTAAAGATCAGAAATGGTAATGCTCTTTGGAATAATCGATTATCATTGGGATAATCGATTATCACTTGGGATAATCGATTATCCTAGAAAAACAACTTTTTTAATGGCTCGCAGATAATCGATATCACTTAGGATAATCGATTATCTCAGGAAAAATACTTTGAAAAGGTTCACAGATAATCGATTATCACTTGGGATAATAAATTACCCACAACAATTGTAAGAAGACTCGTGAGCTTCTGACCTATTTTAGAACTGAGTCTATATATACCTCATTTTTGAGCTCTTCTAAAGTTACAAAAACTTAAAACCATTTTTAGAATGAAGTGCTTTGTCTGAACTCTCTATGTTTTAAGTGAGCTTAAGAAACTTGGTGCTAAGTAGAAGGAAGTGTTGATCTTAGTGTGTCTAATTGTGGTAGCACATCTACTGAGCAAAGTTTATCTTGTCCATCCTTGAGTGTGTCAAAAGGTGTTGTCAATCTCTTATCAGTCAAGAAAGATGTATTCTAAACCTCTACTCTATTTATTTTGTAAGTTGTAGGTTTATTTCTAGTTACTAGTTAACCCTCTTTTAGAGAGATTAACAATGGGACGCATGATCTTTTTGATATGAACCAGTATGAAAAGTACCTATGCAAGTTGTTCTCACTTATACTCTTTTATTTACTTGCTCTTATTTATCTTGATTTTTCTGTTATGTGAAGTAATTTTATAAAAAGGGAAGTCTGTTAAAAAGAAAAGCTAGTTTTATCGAAAAACCAATTCACCCCTCCTTTTAATTGTTGTCAAACATTAAACATCATGTTGTGTATTTCCAACAAAAAATGCCTATATCATGCCAAATATCCTCTTTGCTTCCACGTTTTGTAGTAGTTATTGTGTATAAATTTCTTCTCGAATTGGCTCTAGTCTCTATTTCGATTATCCTTTTCTTGATGCTTTCTTTGCTCTGATCTTGTTTTAGTCAAACTTATTTTGATGTTTCAAGAATGTTCTCTAGTCGATCTCTCTCTTCGATCTTGCTTGCCTTGACCTATCCCTTTTCCACGTTTTTGCATTCGCACATAGCTGTCGCAACCTTCGATTTGAATTTTTCTCTATGTCCTCAACACTAGTACATCAAATCCTAAAATGATAATTACCTTTCCAAATGAGAATGCAATCCCTTTAATCAACATTTTAAAAATAGGCACAAGACACCTCACATAACGTATAAGTCACGTAACATGAATAGGGGTAACAAAACATGTCAATCCATCCTGGTTTAACCTGTCCAGCTATTGGCCCGCCAAAAGTAGGGTGAGGTAAGTTGGGGTGCAAAGCAAAACAGGTTGACAATTCTAACCCACCTCGGCGAAGAAAGGATTGACAAACTTGCAAACTGGCAGACTGACTCACCATTTTTTTAATTTTAATATTTTTAATTATGTATGTAGATGTGTATATATTAAGAGTACATTTGAATATTTTTTAAATTTTAATTAATTATGTAAATTAAATAATTATTGTTAAATTATTATATTATAACTAATAATTAGAATTTGTAAGGGTTAATAATATAAATTATAATACTATTATATAGTTGCATCTTTCAAATAATATAATATACAAAAATTAATATTTTAAATTAATTTTTATATTATACTTTTGTTATATATGTTTATATTATTCTTTTTATATTTTGGCATAATTTTGTTAATTTTTTTATCATATTCATATATGACTTTCTAGAATGATTTGTTACAATTTTTAAGAGTTATGTTCAATTATCTTTTTAGAGCTTTCTTGTTATTCTATATCTAAGTTTGTCTCTCTTTTTCATTTCTATGAAGGTTCTAATATTTGTGAAAATATAAGTCTCATTTCTACCAAGGTTCTAGTATTTATAAAGAGACAAGCACCATTCATCCTAAAAAAGTGTTAGAATAATTTTAGGGTGTACATAAAAAACCATCAAAATTGTACTGATATTCACACACACATCATTATAAATGTATTTCATGTTTGCTCTTTTGGCCTTCTTAATAACCTTAAAAATTTTCTATAACACTAGTGCAAAAATACTGACTTCACATTGAGAAATAAAATTGGTTTAGGCATAACTATGGTAAACAAAGGCACAATGGTAAACTTGTAACATATGACGGTGGATATAGTATTTATGTTGTTTAATTGACCAATGTAAATTGTGCACAATTGGTAATATTACATCAATTATTTTTTTTTTTAAAATTGATTTAATTGTTTTTTCAATCACATTTTACATCCATTATATGTAACAATCAATGTAATATACCCTTAAAACCTACTTCTACGGATCTCACTTTTTTTCACCACACTATAACTATCTTTTCTTGGTTTCGCTTACATACGTGTCTCTCTTGCTTCGAAAGCTCTATAAAACTTCTCTTTACCGACATCGTCACTAAATATAATTAGAATTAAATTCTAAATTAATTTAAATAAGTCATTAGAATTACATTACTATAATTAAAATTAGATTTAATATTAGTATAATTAAAACTCAAATTAGAGTTAACATTAATAAAATTAAAATTCCTAATTCAAATAAGATTATAATAACATTAGAATTAAGATTAAAGTTAATATCAGGTTAAGTATAACAAATTAATATTTATTAGAAGTTTAATTTTTTATTTAAATTTGAGCTTGAAATATATGTATATACTTTTATTAAAATTTATTTTTGTTGTAATTTAATTTTCTTATATGTGATATGTTGGCCTTATAATATTGGGTCTAAGGTTGTTCTATCTTGACAAATTGTAATGTTTAATTTTAGAAGTCCATATTTTAAGTGTTCATTGACCAAATTTTTAGTTACTTTAAGTGTAACCTTTAATTGCATTGAGTACACCATTATTTTTTGTTTGAGATTCAATATAAAGATTAATTACTACCTCCAATTTTAATTGTTCATATTTCGTTTTTTTTTAAAACAAAAGGAGAGAATAATGACAATTATTATATTGAATCTTGAATTGTCTATGTAGAAAATTTAGAAAAATTAAATGTTTTTCCATTGTCCATTACTACATATATTTTAATCACATTTTGTATATTTCATGAAATATTTGTTGATTGTATTTCAGATTGATCTTCAAATACATATTTGATTGTACTTGATTTAGTGTTACCACTTTATTTCATGTCACCTGAAAATCGATATAAAATACCACTAAAATTCTATGAAATATAAATAATATTGATCAAAACTTAGGAACTAATGAAATACAAAAAAAGTAAATATTCTAGAATGAGAGTGTGTGAAATGTGCATTTGTTCCAATTGTACTTGATTGTATTAATTTAAGAAACTGAACTTGGCTGCACCTTAACGTGACCAGCATTTAATTAGAGTGAATTAGACCAATTTTGACCTGAACGTGCTATACAAGGAAAGCTTGTATGGGAAGCTTAACCAACTACCAAGGTGACCTAGAATTAGCCTAAGCTGATGCTGCTTCATGCTACCACAAGTAAGGAATTCATACGGACAATTTAGAGAATACAACATGACCTACACTACCCTTTTAGATGAATATAATCTCACTTGAAGACTTGGCCATTTAGAGAACAACGATACGGACTTGCATTGACTATAATGGATTACAAATGAATCAGACTTGTAATTGGAAATTGCCATGAATTATTTTAAGAGGTTTTATCGGTTTTACCAATTTCAATTTATAAAAGCCTATATAAGGCTGGTTCCAAGACATATTCTTTTTAGTAATAGAGACTTTACATTTTTCACTTTTCAAGATGATTTAGGAGAAAGTTTCTATGAATATTATTGCTGCCTAAGACTACAAAGTGAGCTAGGTAACAAGTTCTTCAAAATTTCTTTGTTCTTCTACAACCAGTACTCTAATTCAAGTTAGTCCAATGCAAATTTATTCTTTTTGCAAGAATTTACAAATTCTTCTACTACTTTTTGCATTTTATAATTCATATTTTATGTTCGTGCACATTTACTTTTGATGTCTTTACAATGCGTATTCTACTTTATTAAAATTCATTTTTCTATTGATGACTGTGCGTCTTTACTTTTGTATCTTACTAAACTTAGTTAGGGATAAATGTTGCGGTTTAGTGAGTATAAAGTGACCACTTATACACCAAGAAATCATAAATTTACCTTGGCTATCTAAAGTAGGACCATATGAATCTGGTGTAGATAGGTTACTTGCTTTCTTTATATGCTTTCTTTACAATTTCTAATTCAGAACATGATTTTTACATTCCAACACTTACTTTTAATTCCACTTTTATGTATAACATTTCATTTATGTTATTTGAAACTTGTTCCAAACATTTAATTCCAATTATGTGACATATTGTTATGTTTGACGTATTAGGTAGTCATTCTAGTTTCTCACAACTAGTTTTAGCTTAGGTTTGAATAATGAGTTTTAGTTTCTAATGCTTAATTGTAGTTTTAATTATTGTTTTACATTTTTTTCTACATTAGACTCATGCTTGAGAACTCAATTCTAAATTTAGACTTTCATTTCAATTCTTACTAGTTAGGTTGTTAGTTATGATATTTAAGTTTTCTAGGCTAGGTTATAGTTAGGAATTTTAATTGTTATTGTTTTTGTTAAATTCTTCATTCTAGTAGTTAATTAGGATAATTTTGAGCTTGTTTGCATTTGCATTTGGCCAATTTATTAAGTTCTACATAATAGAGTAGTTAGAACACGTTAAAAACTAAAACGCCAAGCATGCTTTTAACTTCAAATTTATGATTTTTATGTTGTTCATGTTTCTAGATACATGCATATTTTTTAGTAATTTAACTAGGTTTCAAGCCTCTTCATATCATATAATCTAGTCTTGCATGTTAGACCGAATGAACTTAATGCTATGAAATGAACCTGAGCTTCATCTCATGCATGGTTTTAGAAATAGGTTCCCATTCATAGCATTGCATCTAATGAACATTGTTTGCTGTCAAAACTACTAGATTGTAAATTTTCTATTCATTGCAACATTCTATCAAACATCGCTAGGATAGGCTCTAACCTGACTCTGATACCATGTTAAGAAGTGAATTTTAATCCTAACTCAACCGCACAAAACCAACTTGTAAGGTGAGATTTGCACCCACTTATATACTCTAAATTGGACTTATCTCTAGTTGATGTGGGACTTCCGACAATTTTAATTACAACTGGTTCATATTGAAGTTCCTATTCATTGTTTTAGTAGTAGTTTCTACCCTAGTCTTAGTTACATGCATTTAATTTAGATCATTCTAAGGTTCATTTTAGTTTATTTAGCATATACTATTTTGCATTCTTCATTCATTGGATAGATTACACTTTAGAGTTACTTAAAACTTTGTCATTTCTTTATATTGAAACTCTGATTATCACTCTGCTACATTAAGGAAAAAATTGGGACTTTTGTTAATTTCTTATACGACTAGCAGGGTAACATGGACTTGACATGGTGAATTTTTAAATCTTTTCAACTTTCTTGCAATCTCAACATTTTTATATACATTTTGAGGATCATGTGAAGGACATAATTCATAATGTCAGACAAGAAAGTTTCTAGTAAGGACTAGCATATGACTCATTGAAAAAGGATTCAAAGAAATTCTTGTATTTGAATTGTACAATTTTCATGGGTTTGTCAACAATATTAAATTTAATTAATATTAAGGCAAGAAATGGGTGGACAGATAAAATCTTCATCAAATTGCTCGAGTTGTTGCATGAAATGATTCCAAAAGGTAATACATTTTCGACTCATCTCTATGAAGCAAAAAAATATATGTTCTATGGACATGGATTACAAAAAATTACATGCATATCTCATTGATTGTATATTGTACAAAAAGAGATTGTAAGCATTGCACAAGTATCCAATGTTAGAACTAGATGATACAAAACCCATTAAGTAGTATCCTTGATTAGGTTTTGATGATAACAAAATTATAAAATAATGAAAGCATATTAGAATGATTCAAAAACTTAAAATATAAGGAAAAAATAAATAGGAAAATTCTTGAATAGGTACTATGAAATAATGCGTAATGTTAACATACTTATATTCTAATGAGTGCTCGTTGAAGCAAGTTTTGTCAATAATGAATATTTCTTAATATAAAATTGGAAAAGTTAGAAAACCAAGACTAGACAAAGTAAGTCAAAGAAGTGAAAACTAGGTGATACAAGTCAATTGTACTTGTAAGAAAAAAATAAAGATAGTCATCAGTAGATGATGAAAGCCTCATCAGATGAAACAAAGAAGTAATAACTTATAAAGCATTTAAGTTGAGTTGACTACACTAATCAAAAGTCAAAGTTGGCCAAGCAAAAGAGAAAACTCATCAGATGATTCTAGTGAGTAGACATTTCAAATATAAAATTGATAAGACAAAGTGAAGCAAGAGCGAGTAAGAGGAAACAAGATTGATGTCTATAAGACCATTCATGAATTGGCCAAATAATACATCATACGACTACAAAGTTGAGTATGATTCATTAGGAATTAAATCATTCAGTGAAGAATAATCTAAACATTGGAAAGGAAGATCACGCTAAAAAGTTTAATATCAAGTACCTTCTGATTCAAATCAAGAATTAAATGAAATCAATTGATTGTATATTTGGTTGATTGAAGATCTCAAGATTATATTGGAGATCAACATTAAAGATCTGAATGTCATGTGAGAAGAAATATATTTATGCTACAAATATCATGTATGTTGATGCTAAAGAAAGAAAGATGTTATATATTAAAGATTGTGAAATCGAAGAATAGCCTAAGAGAATAATCATACAATGATTCAAATTCACTAATTAAATAAGAAATTACAAAATAGTAAATATTCTAAAGATATCAAAGATGAAAGAATTACAAATATGTAAACAACAAAAATATTTAAGTTATGGGAAGATACTTAGTAAAAGCGAAAGAGAAATAATCATCGAGAATATAAGTTAATTATTTTGAAGATTTTATGTTGCAAAGTTCATATACATTCAAGATTGATTGTAAAATAAAAATAAATTAAATCAACAAAGGAAGAAATGAAAAGCTTTGAAGATAATATCATAACCTTTCTCAATTAGTAAAGGATAATAAAGATATTCAATCAAGTGAAAAGATTAAAAAAGTAAATAGACTCAATGATCATATTCCTCAACATGTATATAAATACAAAAACCAAGGTGAAGAAGAAAAGATAGAAAAACAAGTACGAGAAGAAAGTGAGATACATAAGAAACGAGAAGAGAAAAGGAAAAAGATATTGAATGTATAGAGTCAAATCTAGAAAAATGATTGTGTGTAAACACAATGGGCTGAGAGCCTAGCCATTGTAATATTCTTCACATTTTGAAGTTTACCCTATGAGCTTTGGTTGTATTTTCTTACTTTAAGAGTGTTCCTCGTTATTACTTTGAGAGTTTTTTATATTAGGGAGAGATTATGAAGGTTATACTTGAAGAGTTTTATACTTGTTATTTGGAGAGAGTGTACTCACCTCGAGAGGTATATGTACTCGTAATATCCGGAGAGGTTGATACTCGTGATACTTGAAGAGATTGATACTCATTGTAATCAAATTGGGATAATTGATTAGTGGAACTTCTTAAACTTGTTGCTTGAGAGATTAAACATAGCCTATGCATTGAGGGTGAATCAATATAAACTTTATATGTATTTTCTATTCTTTACATTCTATATTTTCTTCTTTTTATATGCGCAAAACATTTAAAATGTATACAGGTTCTATTCATCCCCTCCTTCTACAACCATCTTGCATCAATATCCAAGATGTGGGATATAATAATACAAAGTGAAGGATGATCATGGTGATGAAGAAAAAAAAATGGTCCTTCTACAAAAGTATTATGGTATCTTCCAATCAAACTATAAGACATTGCAAATAACCTTACGTGGTGTGCAAATGGAAGAAAATGTGTTGGAGGTTTACAACATACTACTGATTCACTACAATGGAAGATAATTGATTCGTTATATCCCGAGTTTTGGAATGATTAACGAAATCTTAGACTTGGTCTTACAAGTAAGGGGGGAATCCTTATAATAACTTGTAGTTCACAACCCACTTTTCTAATCATTTAGTGGTGTATAAAGAGAGAATATTGATGTTGTTTATGGTGATATCAAGACTATAGATTAACATATTATAATTCAACAAAAAAGGACTAGGTTATCTTCCCCATACCTTAGTCAATCCTAATTTCCATACTCTACCCAAGGTTCACAACCCAGCTTATCACCTTCTTCAAGCTCACGTTCTTGCTTCCAACCAAGTCTACCACTTACTCTTCCAAATTTCCAGCCGCTCTCTCATGGTGTGTACTCTCTTACTCCCTTAGGTTTTCCTTTTTATGTCTGCTAAACTGGTCTAGGTGCACTATACCTAAATTTTGAGCTTAAACACAAACTACCAAAACTTAGCAAAATAAAATACCATTTTAAGCCAAAAATATATTAAATAAACAAACAAAAGACTATAAGCTCTAGGCAAGATTTGAATACATGACCACTTAACCTAACAAGGAGCCTTCACCAACTCAACTACAAATTACTTGTCAAAACATATGAACTTTATTGATAACAAACACAAACCATGTTACATCTTCACTCCCGACACTACATTTCCTTGGGTCTTACACCAGGAACATAAGTATAAATCTCTCCATGCATGTTATAATAATCAAATGATTTTTCATGCATGAGAGCTATAATAATGCTCACAGGATTCACTTTTCAAAGTGAAGGATTTACAATGGTTTCATTCAATCCCATTCTCTAAAAAAAATGTATATGACAATATAAGCTCACAAAGTATTTTTTTTTTCTTTCTTTCTTTTTCTCCTTTCTCTTCAAGAATAGATTTGATAGAGTTTCAACACTTTGATTCTTTTTTGTTTCTCTTTTTGCATATTTTCTTCATCTAAGTCTTGATGTATATAACTATGCTATGACATTTGATCGTTGATGCAAAATATCTACAAATATCTTCAAATATGTTTGTCGTTCTTCACTTTTGGAAGCTCTTGATAATCAATCAGAGTGTATTGTTTCCTATGAATTATCATTTTTTTCTTTTCTTTTCAACCGTTCAACAATTTAAACTTCAAACATTGTAACGTTATTGCTTCAATCATCTGAATATACTTTCACAGTCTTCAATATGAATAGTCATTTTCTTATCTCATGATTGGTTAATATTCATATGACAATATTTAGAGTAATCAACCAGGGAGAAATTAAAAATTATTTCATTATATGGATAAACATTTATGTAATCAGCTTTCTAGATTTTCTTCAAATATATCTTCAAAATATCTTCAATTATCCTTTGCTTCTAAAATAAGATATTCCATCAAAATATCTTTAAAATATGTTGAGTGTTGTTGAACAATCTTACTCGTATGACATTTTCTTGATTGACTTGATCATCCATACCAATGTTCACATATATTGATCAATTTGTAGATGATCTTTATCACCTTGTGGTTGGATAAATTTCTTGCGCGTCATTCTGAACTTGATTTGTTTGATCAACATGATACTTGTTTAGTACTTTGACTCTTTACTCAGCATTTTAGTTCATGAGTAAGAGATTTGATCAAAATGTGATTAAAGTGAAAAATAAAATCAAAACTCGATTAAAGTTATATTTATAGGAATATTTTACTAACTGTGGGTCCTTACCTAAATGGGTCAGGATATAGGCTTATTCGCCTATTGGCCCAATAACCATTTTACTTGTGGTGTGTGTAATTGAAGTACTTGGAAAACACTAGAAGGGGGGGGGGGAGGGTGTTAAATAGTGTTTATAGAAAACGTTTTCACAACCCTTCTGATATAGCACACTATCAAGCTTTTGAAATATTCTTTTGTCATGCTACTCAGAATATATCTATTGTAGTGTTTTATAAGAACTTCCTTAAAGAGAAATAATTGTTTAACTTGAAAGTTCCTGAATTTGAAATATAAAGCTCAACTACAAGTTTTACAAGAGGGTCGTTTAGTTAAGAGAAGAGAAAATAACACAAGAGATTTTATACTGGTTTGCTCCAACTGAGCTACGTCCAATGTCCTCTGTAGAGGGTTCCACTATAATCATCACACGATTACAAATGAGTATTAGCACCATTACTAGTACTCTACTACCTCGCCGAGACTTCCTTTGAGTATTAGCACCACTCATGGTACTCAGCTACCTGCCGAGATTTCCTTTGAGTATTCGTACCATTTCTGGTACTCAACAACCCTAGTCGAGATTTCCTTTGAGTATTCGAACCACTCTTGGTACTAGACTACCACGCCTAGATTCCTCAACTCAAACTGAGTTTAATTATAAGTGTTTTAATTCTCTTCAGAATTGCACTGAACGATTGCTTACAAGTAGTTGAGACTATATCTCTCAACGAGAGGATTTGATTACAATACAATGCAGTCTAAACACTCGTAGGTGTTTCTCTCTTTTCTCTTACAATTGTAAGAAATATGTGTTGGAAATCCAAGTGTGAGTCTAAGTCCCACATTGGATAGACATGAGAAAGTAGAGCACTATATAAAGACGAAAGACCCATTAACCTATTGCCTTAAGGTTTTGGATAAAGAGTGGTGTCAATCCTCTATATAGTTGGGCTTAGATGTTATTGGTGTTTGTGTCTCCCCGATGAACCCCCTCCTCGATAGACCCAACAGTGGTATCAAAGCCGATGATTTGTCTTAGTAACCGACTTAGATGAGTATAATGATCCTTATACCGAAAGTTTTCTTGGAAAAGGGTATTCAGGTAAGCAACCCGTTAAGATAAATGGCGGTTGGAACGATTGGAAAGGGCTACTCGTAGTTGTGGTTGGTTGGGAATGCTTCTGCTGGAGGGGGAGTGTACCTATGTGGAAGGGACTCACCCTTGAGGGGGAGATTGTTGGGAATCCAAGTGTGAGTCTAAGTCCCACATTGGATAGAAATGAGAAAGTAGAGCACTATATAAAGACGAAAGACCCATTAACCCATTGCCTTAAGGTTTTGGGTAAAGAGTGTTGTCAATCCTTTATATAGTTGGGCTTAGATGTTATTGGTGTTTGTGTAACCCACAGGTAACCTCCTCCTCGATAGACCCAACAATATGACGCTTAAGCTCGAGAACATCTTTTTCTCATTTTCTCTTCCCTTTTCTTCAACTCAGATGTATTCTTTTTCTTGAGCTTTTTCTCCTTTTCTCTTTAGGATGGATATATCGTTGTAAGCTCTTTTCTCTTAAGATATTATATTAAGCTATCCTCTTGATTTTCTTCTTGAGAGATCTTCTATTTATAGGCTTAATGGATATTTGTCTGTTAGACTAAGTTTGTAGTTTATAGCCTTGATACTTGCATTTTCTCTTTCTTATTTTCACAGCATCTGTTGTGTAAGTTAACTTTGTCAAAGTAGACATGTTTTTTCAGTCCTTTGCTTGAAGTAGGTTGTACGATCTTTTTAGACTTTGCTTCAAGTGAGGAACATTCCGTGAATATCTTCTTTGTCTCTAACGTCCACATTTTGATATTTGATTTGTAGCACTGTGGATGCGTGTAGAATAGCTTATCTACAAAGTTAGAGTAAACTGTGCATGTAACAAATATGACTTTTCTTATCACTTTTATTGTTTTTGAACGTTGAGTATTTAATGTCATTTAATATTTGTTCAGAACAACAAAGTACTTTTGATTTTCTACCGTCAGGTAGCATTTTACAATTAAGTTCTTTCTTTCGAAGATATCAAGCGTAGATATACACTTCATCAAAAGATGAGGTACTTGTTGAGCTCATGGTATCGCGTTTAGTCAAGTAAATGCTTCTAAAGCTTGTCTCTTTTTAGACAGATAGCGTTTAGCTTGCTTAAACTTCGTTACATGTTTTAATGATTAAGTCTTTTAATGTATTTTGTCAAAGACATTGTCTTAACCTATTTTGTTTTGGAGAAAAGCCAAATACCTATTCTAGGTATTATAAATATTAAACGTTTAACTCAATCTCTCTTGGACGTTTTAGGAAAAACATCATTTAGCCATGTGTCTGAGTGGTTTAACCTAGTTGTTTTTCTATTTTCTAAGACGTAAGTGTTTTTTTATGTTTTTCTATGTTTGGGATTCTAGTTCTAAGTCCACTTATAAAAGAATTCAAAAGACTGATGCCAAAAACATCTTTTGAAATTAAAATCCAATACATATTTAAATATTAAAGACATGTATAATAATATTATAAATAGAATATGCAATTGAATCTTTTGAAATAATTCAATATTATTTAATCCTTTCACCAACTAAAAACTAATAAAATAGGTTCTAATTAAAGGTATGTAGTGATCAAACTGAAAAATTATAAAATAGATTCTAAGTAAAAAGTGATCAAATGATTTACAGTGATTTATTATAATTAACTTTTCATTTTAACCTTTTTTTTATTAACTATTATTTTATTTTAAAATGTTATATTAGAATAAAAAAAGGTTATAATGCAAAAACTAACTCTTGTAAGAAGTATCATTATATCTATCTATCTATTTATATTATTTTTCCTTTACATTTTACAAAATGAAATATTTAATTGTTTTTCAGTTTATCTTATTTTTATTTATTTGTCATTACTTCTTAAAGCTATGACATAATCAAATGTTACATATAAGAAGTATCATTATTGATGCTTACTAAAGTTAAATAAATGTAAGAATAATTAAAGTTAGGATATTTGTTTGTTAGGATTATATAAAAAAATAAATATAATTGAAAATAAAAAAGATGTAATTTATAGTTTCACTGTAACCCGCTGTGAGTGTGACATACTATTCGATATCTTACTGTTGCGCATGACAGTGCACGTTGCACAGTGAACAAGGTGAAAGTGAAAACTGACCTATAAGTGTAACTGGAGAGTCGAAAGGATGGGACCACATAGACATAGGTCTTAGGTAGAGAGTGAAGAAACAGGTTATGTTGTTGGACTCACAGGCTGGGTTTTATGGACGGCGCCGTTATCATCTCCTTGGTGCTTCTCGGGCTCTCGAATCATTACCTGTTCATACTGTACAACATTGTACCATAGTATCATATCATATCTCATGTCTACTTTTTTAGTTATCATACTAACACCTCATCTTCACGTTGTTGATGTCGATGTTCCTGTACCAATAGTAACAGGTCTTCACTGATAAATAATAAAACACATTTTCTATGCTAGTTACCGAGGTTTTTTAACGTTAACATTTATTTGCTTTTTTATTTAGTTTTATATTATAATGAAATGATTTGACAGTCAGTGGGCATGATTATCAAGGATTTGTTTTCATATGAAAATAAATTTTAAACTATGATATCCGTTTAATTCAAATTAATTGTTAACCTTGCAACAAAACAATTGTTACTTATTTTATATTAGAACTAAACTATTATGAAAAAACAGATAAGTTAAACAATCTCACATTAGTTTCCCTCTTATAAATAATTTCATGCTAATTTTACTTTTATTACATTATTAATGTAAAATATATTATTCATTTTGTTAAAACTTTCTTGTAAAATTAACTGATAATTTTGCAATATTATTTTAACTGTGTTTTCTTAATTACGGAATTTAAATGTCAAAACTTATTAATTATATCAGGTGAACTGTTTGGGCAATGGAAAGTATTTAAAATAAAATAAACTAAGTTGTTTGATTGAAAAGTATTACTCCAATATTCTTTTTCTGCACTAAATAGCACATGTGGTTGTTAGAATGAAATAAACCAAAAGAAAAAAAATATTTTCACACTTAAAAAAATGACTCTTTTATAACCCGTTTTATTAATAAAATAATATATATAGATATTTTAAATTAAAAAACAAAATAAATATGATTAAAATAATATTAATTAAGGTTGTAAAAAAAAGGATTATGTAGTTGTTAGAATAACATAAACCAAAAAAACTAATTGCATAGTTTATCATTAAGGAATTGAAATAGGAAATAATAATGTATAAGATAAAATCATAATAATTATAATTTTATTTCTTTGTTTAAGCATTAATCACATTTAATAATTATTCCTTTTTTCTCATTATATTGTAATTAAAACAAGAAAACATAATTAATAATAAAAATAGCTAAATAACATTAATAATATAACTTTTGAAAATATATAATCTCAAATTTAATTTTGGACTATGATATGCTAACAATTTTTTTTATAATTTTTTGATAATAAATTATATAACACTATTTTATTGATATGTATATATCACGAACTATCACATAAAAATAAAAGTGTTGTAAAAAAATTTTTAAAATTCTTTTTTTAATTTTTATTATTACTTTAATAATAAAAGAAAACACAAAAAAGTGACAGTAAAACAAAAACCAATGGCTGGGGTTTTGTTTGAGGCGTGGTCTCTATTATTATTTTTTTGTGGGGTTTTGCTTATTTCCTGTGTCATCACAATGCATGGTTGCCATCTGCCGGCGTTTCCTTCTTTACTGTTACTTGCCAAGCTGTTTTCTATGCTTTCTCTTTTTCAGTTTCTTATGCTTGTCATGTCATCATAATGAAGCGTTCACGTGTGCAATATAATCACAATACTCATCGAAAAAATAATTATCCATTAGACGGACATTCCTAAGTTGAGAAATTCAACACTTAGCTCATGCTTCCATTAACATCATATTTAAGATATAGATTTTAAATAAGATTCAGTTATATATATATATATATATATATATATATATATATATATAAACAAAAAGTTAATTTTAATTGAAATATAGTTTATAAAACTTCTTTGATATTAAGATAAAAATTTATTTAAAAATAACAATTAAGGCTCATCAATCATACTCTTGTAGGTAGCGTGCATGCAGTTATGATTTATACTGTTGCTTGCTTGAAGTGTGCGTAACGGTTACGATCGTGAAAGCATGGAAGACCAAGAAAATAAACACTTGTTTTTAGGTAAAGGTGCGAATACTGTGATTTCCAAAGAACAATAAAGAGCTGTGTTTTTTATATATAAAAGGGAAAGGGAACCAAGAAAGTTAAATTTCAAAGCACTTTAATAATGTGTGAATATTTACATTTTAATTAAGAATTGTAATTTATATATTAATATTTTATATTTTAATTTAAAATTTATTTCAGCTCTTATTATATTTTTAAAATTAACTTGTAAGGGTTAAAGGTGGATTAAGTCTAACTCAACCCACCAAATCAGCATAGGAAATAAGGTTTCTATCTACTTGTATACTTCCAATTCGTCTTATCTTATCTTATTTTTAATCGACGTGAAACTTTCAACGTGAAAAATTTTAACTTTTATTTTATTTTTATTTTTCTTTTTACTTTTTCTGTTTTAAATTTTCTCTTTTTTTTTTTCATCAAACCATATTTTTAGATGGAAAATTCTTATAGTAGTTTTGTTTTAGATAAAATTTAAAATATTTTATAAGTAGAATATCTTTTTATAGATAATTTAAAAAAAAATTAAAATTAGATAAATTTAAGAGTTACTTGATTTTATAAAATTAAATAATTTTACTTTTTGTAGGAATTATATTAATTACTTATTAATTTTAATTTTAAAAGGGTTATATCTATTTAGTTTTAAAGTTTGGAGATCAAAATATATTAAAGTTTAAAAAGAGGAATTTGAATTTTGTGTTGAAGTTAGAAAATAAAAATATATTTAACCTTTTTTTATTTTCTCTTATTTATTGTATCTACATCTTTTCCTTTTATATTTGATCACGACATAATAAATTTAGATAGGGTATAAACATTATTATTTCAATTGAGATTAAGATGTTGTCAACTTAATTGAGATAGAATGTTATTGACTCAATTGAAGTTGGAATATCATGATTCAATTGAGATTGAATATCAACAACTCAATTTAGGTAAGAGCATTGTCCATTTCACATTATTTCTTCAACTGATGTTCTCCAAATTTCTTTTAAATTAAACTCAATCATGTCTAATTTTTAATCAATATCACCAAAATTACTTTATTTGTCGATATTCATCTAGGTTTTCTTTATTAACATTATTGGTAGCACATGTCAAACATTATTTTTTGTGATCGACATCAACGAGATTTATTTTTATTAATAGGCTTAAACCCTCCATTGGTCCTCATATTTGTGTGCAAATCTCAGTTTGGTCCTCAAGTTTTGAACTGTCTCAATTGGGTCATAATTTTTGTAAAAATGCACACATTTTACCCTAACCGTTAAGTTGTCTCAAACGGCGTTAATTGATGCTAGGATGAATTTTTTAGTTTAGGCTTAATCCCCCCCTTGGTCCTTATGTTTGTGTGAAAATCTCAGTTCGGTCCTAAAGTTTTTCCTCAAGTCCTTATGAAATACAAACATTTTACAACATTTTACTCCAACCGTTAAGTGTATTGAGATGGCGTTAACTTTGAACTGAGCTGTAATTTATTTTTTTATATGTTTTAAAATCATTAAATCCACGTGGCTATGGTCTTTGTTTTTCCTTCCAATCACAGTTCACTCATTCCTCCACCCTCAAACCCCTCGACTCACACATTTTCTCCCTCTCAAACTAAAAAATGATGTCGTTGTCGACAGTTCAAAAATTATGACCCAATTGAGACTGTTCAAAACTTGAGGACCGAACTGAGATTTTCACACAAACATAAGGACCAAGGGAGGAATTAAGCCTAAAATAAAAAATTCATCTCAGCATCAATTAACGCCGTTTGAGACAACTTAACGGTTAGGGTAAAATGTGTGCATTTTTACAAAAATTATGACCCAATTGAGACAGTTCAAAACTTGATGACCAAACTGAGATTTGCACACAAATATGAGGACCAATGGAGGGTTTAAGCCTTATTAATATTGACCATAATTATATTTTTATCAATGTAAGTAGGAGTGATTGTTTGACCAATTCTATTCAAGGATTTTTCTTTCAACATTAACATGAATATTTTTCAATTAATGTTAGTATGTTCTTTTATAAATTATAACGAAAGTATTTATGTCAACTTATATAAGTTAGTAATGACATATCCCTAGCCATAATCAATTATATTCAAGAAAAGTTAGAGTCATTTAAGAAAGGTGAATTTGCAGAATTAACTTGTTTAAATGCTTGTTATCCGAATATAAGAAAGGAACTACACATGTGATTTTGAGAAAAGGCCTATAAACTGTTGTAATATGACTTTGATTAGTTGTACCAAGTGTATTCAAACTTGCTTGGATGGTTTTCATGAGCTAAATGTGCACTGAATTAAATTTGAGCAAAATAGCTACTGCACTAAATTATGACAACTTATTTTAACATGAAATCAACAAGTCTAACCGATTCTGCATTCCTTTGCATAATTTCTTTTCTTTTCTTTCTTAATCCATTCTAGAGCATTTCTTAGGTTCAATTTGTGTGACTACTTGTTTTAGAACATGTATTTCTTGCTCTTCTTAATTTTTAGCCCTCTAAGTGCAAATTTATGTGCTAAAATTAGTGTTGTTAAATGTTATTTCCTAGTGCCATTCTAGAATCTGTTTTGGTTTCAGTGTGTACTTGTGGTACTGAACAGTCCTTGGAAGGTGTACCATAACTGGTGGTAGCATATTAGAAGGTAGAGGTTTGGTGGAAGCTCTAAGTCGGTGGCTTTTCGTAAAAGTAAAAAAGACATCAAAGTGAAGTGTTCAATGAGATTAAAACAACTGAGAATTTATGTGAGAGCAAACACCAAAGACAGATTAAGAGTGTAAACTCTGAACAATTCTAGTGTGAGAGAGTGAATCACAAAGACTATGAGAAAGTGTTGTAGTGATCTATCAGATTAAAAAAGCATAGTGAAATTGGTTTGAGCACTTAAAATAGTTTGATCTGTTAGTAAAGTGTAAACACTGTGAGTTAATGCAATCTGAGAGAGCAAACTGTCCATTGTATTATTTCAATTTAAAAAGGATTTGATGACTACACATTCTTTCATATTTCAATTTACAGCTGCACGTACCTGTTATTATGAATTAAGTCAAGTTTTGATTGAAACTCACATGGAAAAATGGTTTTTGGATTAAAATTGATTAAACTTGTTTTTACCAACTAAATTCATTTATTTGCACTTATTAAGCTGACCAAAATCAGTTTTGGTCAATTTAGATTAGTAATTTCTCACATTATACATTTTTTGATATTGCTTTATTATTATTGTTGTTCATGCAAAATTCAAAATCCATGAGTTAGAGAGTGTCTAGTTTGAATTGTCATTGTACCTAACTCAGTTTTTGTTTCTTTTTTAAGCTGTTATCCTAATTCAATTACACGAATTGAGATATAACATATTATTGTCTTGCTTCATGTGCTTTTCCATTATAATTTGTGTTTTGCTATGTCTTGCTACAAATACTTAATTTATTTTTATTGCTTGATTGATTACTCATGGTTGTCATATGGTTTAACTCTTACTGAAAATTCATATTGGGATAGCCAACTTTGACATTCATACATTAATTGTTTGTGATGGTTTAGTGTTATTCTTGGTTGTGCAAAATTAACATTTGCAAACTGCCACTTTACTTCATTTCAGATTAGAAAATTGGGTGTTGTACATGTTTTTCAAAGGCTGCGATAAATCCAATTTTTAGATTCAGATTAAGTTCTGAACCACATCCACTTGTGAAGTTGTTGCCTCTCAATTCCAATTTATAATTGTTGGATTTTGGTGTGATATACTCATGCAAGATTTGGAATTGGAAAGTTGTTGTTATACTAAGTCAATCTTAAGATTTAGCTGCTGTATATGGTATTTCATTATTGTCAGAGCGGCTGCAGCGGAATGGTTAGCGTGAAATAACAAACCAAGAGGGGTTTTAATATAAACGTGTGCCTTTTAATTTCTACTCAATTAAACTTACTACGCAAATAATAAAGATAAATAACAAGAGTAAGGTTGAGAGAAATTTGCACTGATGAATTTTATATTGGTTCGAATCTTACCAATCCTACGTCCAGTCGCTTATCTCAAATCAAGATAAACAGTTCACTAAGCACAAAAAAATTACAAACTACATTCATAAAGAAACAATTTGTAAAAGTTTAGAAACCACCTCTCTTGATACCAAAAGAGATGAAACTGCACCTCCTTTGAATCTTCACAAAGGATGAAACACCTTCTCTGAATGCTTCACGAAGGATGAAACACCTCCTCCAAATACTTCACGAAAGATGATCCTCTTCCGAACACCTCCTCAGACGCACTAAGGATGAACCAACTATTCATTTGTCGCCGTAGTAGCAATGTACCAGCACCACACACAAGAGTTTCCTTAGCTGAGAAAGAGCACACAATTCTTAAAGAGTTCTAAGTGTTTGAGCGCAAGGAAAGAGTTGTTGATGATGGATAAAAGGAGCCTTTATATAGACTCAAGCAAATACTCTTTCATTCTTCGTTTCTGGCCATTTAACGCTTTTAATCGATTAATACAAGTGTTAATCGATTAAAATGAGTACAACGACTAGTTTTCAAAATCCAGAAAACTCCAACGGTCACCTTTAATTGATTATTTTAAGGATTAATCGATTAACTAATCGATTAATATAGGTATTAATCGATTATTTCCGTGCGATTAAAACTGTGCGTTTTAGATTCTGAACAACAAATACAAAGTATGAAAGTACATGAATCAAAACCTACTACAAATTTAATTCCTAAACATTAAACTACAATTATTACAAAAGCTTTTAATAGCAAAACAAGTCTTCAAAGGATCTTCTTGCATCTTGATATATTTTGACTTGATTTGGACAGCATCAAAACTTCATCTTCACCATTTTTCTAACATTCTCACCCTTTTTGATGATGATCAAAAACTCCTTTGAATTAAAGCTTTTAGTAATAATCTAGATAAAAACACAACTTATGGAAGAAAAGAGCATTATAGAATAATAATAAGCTTTAAACATTTTCTCCCCTTTTTTATCATAATTAAAAAGTTGTGTTTAATGTTCTTCCCCTAAGATAATACTCCCTCTTAATAAAGGCATGTATGCATATGAGCTGAAATATATTTCAAATCAAGATAAATTCAAACTTACACAATAGGAGATTTGAAGCATATAATTTTGGGATAAGGAACTTTAAAAATCATGTTTAAACATACATTGAATCATACTAGATAAGAATTTTAAAGCATAAAAAAATATGGTTGATTTTTAAAAATGTACAAAAATGCACAAAATGGATCAAAATGCAAACCTAAGATATTTCTAAAATTCCTAGATCTCTTCTAATGTTTACCCCTTTAGATATGACTCCAATTTCGTTGTGCAAAGATAATCCTCTAGGTTATTGCCAAATTTTGTTTAGATCTTCATCTTGAGGATTGTCATCATTCTTTGCTTCATTTGTTGTCTTATGCAAGTCTTCATCGTTACCTGCATCTGATTCAACTTACTCAAGAGGTTTTGCCTCAAGGTCTACAATTTTATCAAAAACAACATGCACAAATTTTTCTATTTCAAATGTTTTCCATTAATTAAAATATTAAAAAAAAATCTTAAATGTTAAACATTAGGTACCCAACTACTTTGTATGGGTTCTTTGGGTTAAATTAAAAAAAATGAAATCATTTTACAACCCAAACATATCTACCACTTGGAACACCATAATTCGTAATTTTACATTTATTTAAAGTATGACCATTTTTCATACAATAAAAGCATGATATAACATTTCTGTTCCTATAACTTGTTCCTTTTTTTACCTAAGTTCTACAAGTTCTATTATTATGTTTACTTTTAATTTTAGGAACATACTTATTTTTAACAACCTTATTTTCATTATTTTTACTATATTCTCCTAAGGTCGTTTGTCCTAGTAGTTTCTTAAAATTTTCACAAGATACACATTCTTCACTACTAGTAAATTTACCCTTTTCATAAAATAAAATTTTATTTTTCAAATTTTTATTTTCTTCAAAAATATTTTCAAAATCTGATTTTAAATTTTCAAAATATTTTCAGAAATATTTTCATTAAAGGTTTAGATGGGTTCTTTCATAGAGAAATTGAGTTTAAAGAAAAACTTGGAAGATTCTTGGATGAGAAAATAAAAGAGAGAATGAAAAGAGAGAAGAGAAATTAAGTTAGAAAAGAGAGAAAGAGAAGCTCTTAGAGAAAAAGAAATTAGGGAAGAGGAAAAGATAAGAGAAGAGTAAGAGAGAAGAGAAAAGGAAGAAAAAGAAAAGAGAGAAAAGGAAGATTTTGAAAGAAGAGAAAAAGAGAGGGAAGAAATTCCTAACAATGAGGAAGTGCTACTAAGGGCAATTTCCACTCCCACAATTAAAATTGAACCAAGAATTTTAAGGTGAGGTTTCCAATTCTTCAAATTTTCTCAACTTATCATTGAGTTTTCAAATTTTAATTTCTCTTTTGAAAAAATTGCCATTCCATCCTTCAAAATGTTAAAAGTTTCATCATGTGGCAACTCGCAACTTAAGTTATTGTTACCTTTGTGGTTACACATAACTCAACACAAAAATCAAAATGTTTATGAAGTTAGGCTTCTTAATTCTATCAAAAGTAAAAATCACAATATGAGGAAGCCTTCATTATATAAATTGATCCAAAAGGAATTCATGTGGAGCCCAACAAAAATAAAACCATTTCAAGATGGCCTGCTCCCAAGACTGTGAAGAGCTTCTTCTACAATAAATCCAAATATCCTCATAATAAAGGCGACCTGCCAGATTTGAGGACAAATCATTCTCAAGAGGGAGGGGATGATGACTTGGCCCAATCCTAAACTCCATTCAAATACCTATCAATCTAAGCATGGTGTGGAAACTCTAAGAAGGACACGAAGATACATCAAAGGAAGGAGAATTGATGCAAAAGAACATTTTTAATATTTCTTTTTGTATAAACATGATTAAAACGTGTAGACATATGGTAGTTGATCCATGAAGGTTGGATTTAACTTTTAAGCACATGGTTCACATAGGTGGGTTATCATCCCTATAAAGCCATGCTTATCACCATTGTAGTAGTACTTTTGGATGTCAATAAGAAGGTTGCGTGGAATAACAAACCAAGAGGGGTCTTAATTCAAACGTGTGCCTTTTAATTTCTACTCAATTAAACTTACTACGCAAATAATAAAGATAAATAAGAAGAGTAAGGTTGAGAGAAATTTGCACAGATGAGTTTTATACTGGTTCGGATCTTATCAATCCTACGTCCATTCGCTTATCTCAAATCAAGATAAATAATTCACTAAGCACAAAACAATTACAAACTACATTCACAAAAAAACAATTTATAAAAGTTTAGAAACCACCTCTCTTGATACCACAAGAGATGAACCTGCACTTCCTATGAATCTTCACAAAGGATGAGACACCTCCTCCAAATACCTCACGAAGGATGAAAAACCTCCTCTGAGTACATCACGAAGGATGATCCTCTTCCAAACACCTCCTCAGGCGCACCAAGGATGAACCAACTATTCATCCGTCACCGTAGCAACAATTCACCAGCTCCACAGACAAGAGTTTCCTTAGCTGAGCAAGATCACATAATTCTCAAAGAGTTCTAAGTGTTTAAGCACAAGGGAAGAGTTGTTGATGATGGATAAAGAGAGTCTATTTATAGACTCAAGCAAATACTCTTCCATTCTTCGTAACTGGCCATTTAACGCTTTTAATCGATTAATACAAGTGTTAATCGATTAAAATGAGTACAATGACTATTTTTCAAAAACCAGAAAACTCCAACGACTATCTTTAATCGATTATTCTAAGAATTAATCGATTAACTAATCGATTAAAATAGGTAATAATCAATTATTTCCATACCAGTTGAGTTTTTAGCACCTGTAACTTTTTAATCGATTAATACTTGGTATAATCGTTTAAAATCGTGCGTTGTTGATTCTGAACAGCAAATACAAAGTATGAAGGTACATGACTCAAAACCTACTACAAATATAAGTCCTAAACATCAAGGTACAATTATTACAAAAGCTTTTTATAACAAAAACAAGTCTTCAAAGGATCTTGATGAATAGTGATATATCTTGACTTGATTAGGACATCATCAAAACATCATCTTCATCATTTTGCTAACATTCTCCCCCTTTTTGATGATGATCAAAAACTCCTTTGAATTAAAGCTTTTAGTAATAATCTGGATAATAACACAACTAATAGAGGAAAAGAGCATTAAGGAATAATAATAAGCTTTAAAACATTTTCTCCCCCTTTTTTATCATAATTAAAAAGCTGTGTTTCATGTTCTTCCCCTAAGATAATAATCCCCCTTAATAAAAGCATGTATGCATATGAGTTAAAATATATTTCAAATTTAAAGATTCATATAAATATACACAATAGGAGATTTAAAGCATATAATTTTAGGATACAAAACTTTAAAAAATCATACATTGAACCATATAAGATAGAAATTTTAAAGCATACAAAAATATGGTTAAATTTTCAAAAATGCACAAAAATGCACAAAATGAAAAATAAATGCAATCGTAAGAGATTTCTAAAATTCCTAGATCTCTTCTAATGTTTACCCCTTTAGATATATCTCCAAATTCGTTGTGTAAAGATATTTTGTTGAGATCTTCGTCTTGGGGATTGTCATCATTCTTTGCTTCATTTGTTGTCTTCTATAAGTCTTCATCATTACCTGTATCTAATTCAATTGACTCAAGAGGTTTTGTCTCAAGGTCCACAATTTTATCAAAGACAACATGCTTGCAATAAGAATTTTCTAAAATTTTGTTTTTCAAAAAAAAATTAAAGCTTAAACATTGTCCTTTGGGTTATATTAAAAAAAAATTGAAATCATTTTACAACCCAAACATATCTGCCACTTAGAACAACAAAATGCTTAATTTTACATTTATTTGAAGTATGACCTTTTTTCATACAATAAAAGCATGATACCAAGTTTGTGTTCCTATAAGTTATTCCTTTTTCTACCCAAGTTCTATGGGTTCTATTATTATGTGTATTTTTAATTTTAGGAACATACTTATTTTTAACAACCTTATTTTCATTATTTTTACTACATTCTCCTCAGGTTGTTTGTTCTAGTAGTTTCTTAAAATTTTCACAAGATGCACATTCATCACTACTAGTAAATTTACCTTTTTTTTAAAATATAAAACTTTAATTTTCAAATATTTGTTTTCTTCAAAAATATTTTCAAAATTTAATTTTAAATTTTTATTTTCTTCAAGAATATTTTCAAATTCTGATTTTAAATTTTTATTTTCTTCAGAAATATTTTCAAAATATAATTTTAAATGTTTGAAATCATTTTTCAATTTCTTATGAGCTTTATCTAATTTTTCAGATTCTATTATTAGATTAGCATAAGTTTCATGTAATTCACTTTCATTATATTGACTATAATTATCAAAATTGCTAGATGTACTTACTTGGCTTCCAGCGTCGTCGTTTGCCACTAAACAAATGTTTGCCTCTTCATCAGATTTGCTCAAATCAGAAATTGTTTCATTGTCATCGTCCCATGCGATGTAGGCTTTCTTTTTCTTGAATTTATTCTTTTCCTTTATTTCTTCATTCTTCTATTGATTTGGGTAGTCAGCTTTTAAGTGCCCCTTTTCTCCACAACCATAACATTTAAAGTGTGAGGAAGATCCTTGATTTTCTGTCTTTTCGAATTTGACTCTTCCTTTGTCTTTTGATTTCATGAACCTGTTGAGCCTTTTTATCATGAGTCTCAAATTTTCTTCATCTTCTGAGTCTTCATCTTCTATTTTTCTCTTGCTCCTTTCTTCCTCAGATTTTAAGGCTAGACTCTTTTTCTTTGTTTTTGCCATTGCTTTTTCTTCATCTAGTCTTCCAAGGTCAAGTTCATGCTTTCTCAACTTTCTAAATAATGCCGCCATAATCATTGTGTTGAGATTTTGTGACTCAGAAATTGCAGTCACTTTTGGTTGCCACGACCTGTCTAAAGATTTCAAAATTTTTATATTAAGTTCATCATTTTCGAAAGACTTACCTAGTCCAATTAGATGGTTTACGATGTTGGTGAAACGTTTCTGAACGTATGATATTGTTTCTCCTTGCTTCATCCTGAACATTTCGTATTTCTGAATCAAGGTATTCTTTCTCGCTCTCTTTACATCATTTGTACCTTTGTGGGTTACTCTCAACACTTCCCACATTTCTTGAGCAGTCTTACAAACAGAGATCTTGTAAAACTCGTCAACAGTTAAAGCAGATGAAATAATATTACGAGCTTTTACATCGTTTTGAAACCTTTTCTTTTCTTCAACAGTCCATTGAACACGGGGCTTTGGTTCTTGCAAATTGTCAGTAGGAACAGACGAACCAAATGCAATAGCATCCCAAATCTCACAATCAATAGACTCAATAAATATTTGCATTCTAACCTTCCAGAATGCATAATTTTCATCTGTGAATAGGGGTGGTCTAATGATAGAAGCACCCTCTGCAAAGGTTTGATATGATCTTGCCATTTGAATAACTATCAAATCAAGCTCTGATACAAATTGTTAGAGCAGATGTAGCGGAATGGTTAGCGTGGAATAACAAACCAAGAGGGGTCTTAATTCAAATGTGTGCCTTTTAATTTCTACTCAATTAAACTTACTACGCAAATAATAAAGATAAATAAGAAGAGTAAGGTTGAGAGAAATTTGCACAGATGAGTTTTATACTGGTTCGGATCTTATCAATCCTACGTCCATTCGCTTATCTCAAATCAAGATAAATAATTCACTAAGCACAAAACAATTACAAACTACATTCACAAAAAAACAATTTATAAAAGTTTAGAAACCACCTCTCTTGATACCACAAGAGATGAACCTGCACTTCCTACGAATCTTCACAAAGGATGAGACACCTCCTCCAAATACTTCACGAAGGATGAAAAACCTCCTCTGAGTACATCACGAAGGATGATCCTCTTCCAAACACCTCCTCAGACGCACCAAGGATGAACCAACTATTCATCCGTCACCGTAGCAACAATTCACCAGCTCCACAGACAAGAGTTTCCTTAGCTGAGCAAGATCACATAATTCTCAAAGAGTTCTAAGTGTTTAAGCACAAGGGAAGAGTTGTTGATGATGGATAAAGAGAGTCTATTTATAGACTCAAGCAAATACTCTTCCATTCTTCGTACCTGGCCATTTAACGCTTTTAATCGATTAATACAAGTGTTAATCGATTAAAATGAGTACCACGACTATTTCTCAAAAACCAGAAAACTCCAACGACTATCTTTAATCGATTATTTTAAGAATTAATCGATTAAATAATCGATTAAAATAGGTAATAAATGATTATTTCCATACCAGTTGAGTTTTCAGCACCTGTAACTTTTTAATCGATTAATACTTGGTTTAATCGATTAAAATTTTGCGTTGTTGATTCTGAACAACAAATACAAAGTATGAAGGTACATGACTCAAAACCTACTACAAATATAAGTCCTAAACATCAAGCTACAATTATTAAAAAAGCTTTTTATAACAAAAACAAGTCTTCAAAGGATCTTCATGAATATTGATATATCTTGACTTGATTTGGACATCATCAAACATCATCTTCATCATTTTGCTAACAAAGAACACTAAGCATTCCTCTACTCTGAAAATCACTTGCTAGGGTTTCTTTAAAGAACCTCCTCTAGCCTTCTTCCCAGTGGATGATTATCCTTCTTAGGGTTTCATTTCTCTCGCACCATTTCCACCATCGAATAATCTCTTCTTTAAGAATCCAAATCATTCATCTCACTTCATCTCACATTTCCTAATTCCACAAACCATCGAGCACCATTTTTTTCTTTCTCCTATCACTCATCGAACCCTTCCTTCTTCAACTACCTTTTTCGTAACCTCACTCAACGAATGCTGGAGATTTCCTTTTATACCTAACCTTCTCCTACTTTGTACTCCATTATTACCATCGAATACCAAAACCGAACACCGAACACCACATTTCTCATTTAGGTTTTATAACTCGTTCTTCTGCTTCGTAAATGGTGGACAACGATTCTAGAGCATCATATCTAGATCAATATCTGGTGTTCACCAAGATCTTCGTCGTGTCTAGGTTACACAACTCTGTTTCCGCTTCCTCATCTTTTCATCACCACGATTGTGCTTTTGGATCCATGGATTCTTCACAATTTAGCCATGAAGGGATTGCATCAAAAGGTGGGCTCAAGCTTTTATCATCTTGGGCCATCAATGAGTTTTCAATAAATTAGGTTTATTTTAGGCCTTGTATAATGGGCGAAGTAGTTTAGGGTTTCTTTTGGGCCTTGGGTTATAGTGTAGGGTTTTAGGCTAGAGGAGATGGACCCTAAGGAGACACATGAATATAGGGTAAAAGCCTAACTTAGAGAGAAAACCTTCTAGAAGCTTGTGGGGCACTGGCTAGGGTAGTCTTCAAGTTGATCTCTTTTGTGAGACACTTGATCTAGCCATGCGACATACTCCTAATGAAGAAAAAAGCCATACACTACAATCCAAGGCCTAAATACAAGGCTCAAAAGAAACCCTAAACTACTTAGCCCATTATACAAGGCCTAAACTAAATCTAAAATACTAAGAACTCAATGATGGCCCATGATGATAAGAGCTTGGGTCCATCTTAAATTAATGATTCTAATTGTTCTTAAGTATGCTTGGCCATGACTATGGGATATGCCATCAGTTAGGGTTTTTTAGTCGATGTTGTAATTGAAATTATTGGAATTATTTTTTTTATCAATGTAAATCATTTTCTTAATTGACATTAGTCAACCTTTTCCATGTCCATGTTGTTAAAATAGAATGGCTCAATTTCTCACACTAAGAGGGGGGTGAATTGGTGAAATATAAAAACAAAATCTTTTAAAATATTTTTTACAAAAAAATATGCCTTTAATCGTTTCTTGAAACGCAAGGTAAAAGAATATTTAATGCAGCAGAAACTAAATTGAATGAATGCAGAGATAAGTCGATTAAATGTAAAAGAGAAGGGATCAGAAGATTCAAACACTGAGTTTTTATACTGGTTCGGCCAACTTGCCTACAACTAGTGTCCTTCCAACCACGGGAAGCAAATGCACTATAATGATCAAGGATTTTACAACAAGGTTTCTACAGAAGACCCCACGTCAAAAATGTAAAACACCTCTCTAACCCTCTAATAAAAATATAGGCAATACAAACTCGACCAGCAGCAAGAATCCCCTCTCCTGCTGTCTAAACCCTTTGAGAAACTCTCAAAGTCAAGAACGCTGCACGCTCTTCTTCCTCTAATCACAATAGGGAACCTCAAAGCAATCTTCAAAAGATGCAAAATTTGATCTCGTAGTTACACCCAAAATGTGAAAAATTGATCAGCCTTTGAAAACGCAACAGTCTTGCTCTTCAAGAATTCACAAGTAGTTGATCACCACGGTCACTCTTGATTCTGTCAGAGCGGCTGCAGCGGAATGGTTAGCGTGGAATAATAAACCAAGAGGGTTTTTAATACAAACATGTGCCTTTTAATTTCTACTCAATTTATCTTACTATGCAAATAATAAATATAAATAAAAGAGTAAGGTTGAGAGAAATTTGCACAGATGATTTTTATACTGGTTCGGATCTTACCAATCCTATGTCTAGTCGCTTATCTTAAACCAAGATAAACAGTTCACTAATCACAAAACAATTACAAATTACAATAACAAAGAAACAATTCGTAAGAGTTTAGAAACCACCTCTCTTGATACCACAAGAGATGAACCTGCACCTCCTTTTAGTCTTCACAAAGGATGAGACACCTCCTCTGAATACTTCACGAAGGATGAAACACCTCCTTCGAATAATTCACGAAGGATGATCCTTTTCCACACACCTCCTCAGACGCACCAAGGATGAACCGGCTATTCCTCCATCATCGTAGTAGCACTTCACCAGCTCCACAGACGAGAGTTTCTTAAGCCGCACAAGAACACACAAGTAACAATGATTTCTGTGTTCTAAAGCACAAGGGAAGAGTTGTTGATGATGGATAAAGAGAGCCTATATATAGACTTAAGAAAAAACTCTTCCGTTCTTCGAAATTGGCCATTTAACACTTTTAATCGATTAAAACAAGTGTTAATCGATTAAAATGAGTACAACGGCTAGTTTTCAAAAACCAGAAAGCTCCAATGGCTAGTTTTAATCGATTATTCTTAGGATTAATCGATTAAAAAATGTATTAATCGATTATTCCCTTTCCAGTTGAGTTTTCAGCACTTTTAACATTTTAATCTATTAATACTTGATTTAATCGATTAAAATCGTGTTTTTCTGATTCTGAACAACAAATATAAATTATAAGAGTACAAGAATCAATACCTATTATAAATCTAAGTCCTAAACATCAAACTACAATTATTACAAAAGCTTTTTATAACAAAAACAAGTCTTTAAAGGATCTTCATGAATCTTGATAAATCTTGACTTGATTTGGGTATCATTAAAACTTCATCTTTATCATTTTGCTAACAGATTCTTGGAGCTCTTTCTCTCTTTCTGTAAGATTACACATTCTCTAAAAGATGTCACAAATGTTAGAATCACAAAAGTTCTTACAAAATTCGAATTCGTGTCAATTTATAGAATAACACATCACAGACGCATTTTAATCGACTAAGCTACTAATTCAATCGAATATAACAATTATGTTATAACATTTAGCAGCAAACATAACAACTAATTGAACGCGCAATTAATGCAGTCGACTATCATTTATGCTTGGTAACATATTTAAAAATATGACTGTTAGACAGTTATATCAAGCATTAACAAAATTTCAAAAATATAACAGACTTAGTCGAATACAGCACGCATGCAATCGACCTATGTAACAGTGTTAATCATAGTTTTGAAAAGCTTTCTCTTTGAAAAATCTCACAGCACACTTAAAAATATTTTGTGCAAAGACACGAGTTTTAATCGACTCACCCCATAATGAAATCAACCTAAAATTGTTGTTTTGCCACACAATTAAACTTCAACATAAGTCTTGGTGGTTTTCGTTTTCCAAAAACATGTGTCATGCATTCACATATAGAATCACATATGTAACACAATGAAATGCAGTGAATCAACACAATAACAACACAATCATGTTCTCATATATGCTCAAACAGATTTAACACAATGATCATAAGCATATAATATGTAAACATAGAACATGTAACACAAAGTACACATGTGTTATTAATTATGCGTTGTCATCATAAAAAACAACTTAGATATTACTAAGATTGTGGGTTCAGCTAAACCTGTGTTTCCCCCATCAAAAATCTCAACAATCTCCCCTTTTTTTATGATGCACAACCATGATTAATAATCAACCATGTTGCACAACTCAATACAAATTATCAATCAATTACCAATTAATATACTTCTCCCCCTTTGGGCATTAGCAAAAAAGGTAATCACAATGAAATTGATATTAAGATAACAAAGCACATAGAGATGCATCAGATAACCATAAAAACAAATAATGATGCTCCCCTACCAAAGATATTCACATGATTTAATATATTCTCCCCCTTAAATGAAGGCATGTGAAACATCTCAAGAAATATGCAATGCTTCCCCTGTCATTATGCATGTTTTAACCTCAAAACACAAATGCACAATGCAGTATTCACAGTATATAGTGGAGCATATATAAGCATATATCAACATTGTATCATATCAGAAAAATCACAATAATATCAAAGAAAGAATGATACAATTTCATTAATCAAAGACAGTTTAATCTTTCTATCATCTCAGAAACATGTATATCAATTTAGCAAAAAGATATAAGAAGAATAAACAATTAATATCACATTAGATAAGATTTAAAGATATAAGATATTCCAAATTTGGAGTCTTTAAACCCCTGTTATCATTCAGTTGATTTGCTCTCAGTCTTAATCGACTTCATTTGTTGTTCTGTAAGTTGATTCTCCAGTTGCATTCAGCCAGCAAATAATGTTCCTACAAAACCTTTCAAGATCTTTCCAGATCAAGCATTTTAGAATCAATATAGTACAAGAATTATCACAGATATTTTATGAGTATGCAAATGTATGAATGTAACAGTAAGCAATAGCACATTCGCATACAAGCTTAGTAAAATCAATTTCATTCAATTTTATACTATTGTCATCCAGAATTCCCAGTTCATTTCGAATAGTATAAAATATTTCCTTGTTCAATGGTTTTGTGAAAATATATGCCCATTGATGTAAGGTATCTACATATTCGACCTTAATTTCACCCTTGAGGATGTGGTATCATATGAAATGATGCCTTATTTCAATATGCTTAGTTTGAGAATGAAGAACAAGATTTTTAGACAAATTAATTGCACTTGTGTTATCACATTTCAAAGGAATACGATCTAAAGATATGCCATAATCTTCTAGTTGACTCTTGATCCAAAGAGATTGAGCACAACAGCTTCTAGTTGCTATATATTCAGCTTCTATGGTAGGTAATGCCACACAAGCTTGTTTCTTTGAATGCCAAGAAACTAGTGAACATCTAAGTAGATGACATGTGCCACTAGCGCTCTTTCTGTCTAGCTTACAGCCACCAAAATTAGAATCACTGTAACCTTCAAGAAAAATATTTGAACCACTAGGATACCACAGTCCAAGATTCTTGGTTCCCTTTAGGTATTTCAAAATCCTTTTTACAACTGTTAGGTGTGATTCTTTTGGTAAAGACTGAAACCTAGCATAGAGACATACATTATGCATGATGTCTGATCTACTCGCAGTTAAGTAAAATAGAGATCCAATCATACCTCGATACATCTTTTGATCAATTGCTTTGCCTGCTTCATCAAGATCCAGATAGCAATTTTTTGCCATAGGAGTAGCAACCTCTTTGCAGTCCAAAATTTTATATTTCTTTAACAGATCAGTGTAGTACTTGGACTTATGAATGAAGATGGCATTCTTAGCCTGCTTGACATGGAGACCTAGGAAGTAAGTGAGCTCTCCCATCATGGACATCTCAAACTTATCCTGGATAGTCTTAGAAAATTCATATTCACTTACTTGGGTCTTAGTGCCAAAATGGGGACAAACCCAAGAGACCTTTCTCATTCTCTCTTTTACATTTTTCTTTAGAAGCTTGGACATGAAACTGCTCTCCCATGGAGGTTTTCGTTTTCTTTATTTTAAAATTTGAATGAAATGCAATTTTGTTTTCTTTTCCAATCTATTGTGCTGATTTCGTTTCTGCCGCATTTGTCTCCACTTTCGTGTTCTCTTCTTGCTTGTTGCTGCATTTTCGATTTAGGGTTTCTCTTCTATTTTCATTTTAGGTTTCTCTTCCATTTTCGTTTTCACATTACAACTTAGAATTGCTTTTACTGTTCAACTTCAAATTCCGTTTTCATGGGTTCGTTTTAGTACTAGGGTTTTCGTGTGCTTTGGGGTTTTCGTTTTTGCGTTTCTGGGTTTTATTTGGGTGTGTTTCAAGGGTTGATTCTGGTGCGTTTTAATTTGATGAGATTATGTTTGGTGCGTTTTGTGTTAGGTTTTTGAATTGGGAATTTAATTTGTTCTGCGTTTTGGACTGCATTGCTCTTCGCTCTTCCAGTTTTTGCTACTGCATTGTGTTTTGCATTTTGTTATTAATGGCAGCTTAAATTTCTGGGTTGGTATTAGTGAGGTTGGAATGGTTCCATGAGGTTTCAGAGTGGTTGATGTAACTGCCTTGTCTTGCACCATGTTGAATTAGTTTTGCACTTGCAATTAGAACACACTTAGTGCTTTAATTGGGTTTAGTTCTCGCTTAGTTAATTAATTCATAATGTCCAATTAATCATGTGCAATTCGTTTTTTAATTCGAATTTAAGACAACCCAATTAATCTTCGCTTAGTTGGTTGATTGGTGTTGGAATAGGGTAAAAGCATTGTTTAATTTCATTCTAGTGAATGATTGGAAGCATTGTAATTGAGCTAAACACCATCCTGTCTTGAATTCTGTTGAATTTCATGTTTTGGTTTGTGAATTCTAGTCACAAAAATTTCCACAAAAACCCCCCCACCATGTGTTTGACCCAATTCCTGAACCACATTTGGTCCTTGGGAGACAACCTAGGAGTCACTTCCTAGTTTACACTACATGTAATTTAATATAAAATTTGATTCGAGTATGATTTCGATCAAACTTTTGCGTCGTTACTAGGGACCGATGGTTTAGTCTTGGGTCTGTGTTAGTGTGTGTTCTGTGTTCTGTGTGTGTATTGTGTGTTGTGCAACTAGCATTGAGCAGTAGTGTGCTATAGGCATTGAGTGGCATTTTTTTTGTGTGTGAATAATGTCATCTTTTTCCTAATTAATTGACATTTTTCGTTTTGATAGCTAGGGGTCTTGTTTTTTGTTGAAATTTGGTGTGGGCACTTTGTTCACTCCATATTTTCACAGAATAATCCCAAAAGCACTACTAGTTCTCCAGATTCAGTTTTGTGAAAAACGGGTAAGCTTAAACTTCCAAGAATAGTAACTTTTGCTCACGGAGTCGGAATTGGACAAATCATATGTGCTTTTTGGGTAGAAAAATACGATTAATGACATAGTCATTGCATTAGCCACAAGAACATGCCTCAAAATCCAAAAAAAGGTCGTTTACTATTTCTTTTTTATTTTTGAAGTTTTATGTTTGCCGTTTTTCACACTTTCCTTTGTTGGTTGAAATAGCTATACTTTGAATTTTAATTTTTTTTGTGCTATATTTTCATGATTTTAAGGGGTTGCTCACAAAATTTCAGCTCATTCTGATAAGGTTTGTAAATATCGTTGTTTTACCCCCTATGTTTTCACTGTGTTGACTTTTGCTAATATAGTTGATTTAGTGTATGACTATGGCAATCTTAGGCCAATACCACCCTGTGATCCTGAGATTGATAGGACTTTCCATAGGTTAGCTAGGAATTTTAGGAATTTATCTTTAGAATATGTTTTTGAGTCAGTACCATTAGAGTCTCTACATCCTACTCCTGATTTTGTGTCTACTACTCAATACTTTGTGCATACTACTCAATACTTTGTGCATACTGCATCTGATTCTACATCTGCATCTTCATCTTTGTCCACATCTGCATCTGCATCCGCATCTGAGTCAGTACCATTAGAGTCTCTACATCCTACTCCTGATTTTGTGTCTACTACTCAATACTTTGTGCATACTGCATCTGATTCTACATCTGCATCTTCATCTTTGTCCACATCTGCATCTGCATATTTTCATAATACTGAGAACAATATGGCCCAACCTCCACCTCGAGAGGACTCTTAGGGAGATGGTTGCATCTGATTTCACATATGAAAGCTTGTGCATCCAATATCCTGATGAGGACGTGCCATATGTTCTCAAGAATGGACTAATCCACTTGCTTCCAAAGTTTCATGGACTTGTAGGTGAATGCCCACATAAGCATATTAAGGAGTTCCATATTGTGTGTTCAATGATGAAGCCTCATGATGTTCTTGAAGATCATATCTTCTTGGAGGCATTAATCATTCACTAGAAGGTGTGGCAAAGGATTGGTTGTACTACTTGGCCCCTAAATCCATCACCAACTGGGATGATCTGAAGACATTTTTATTGGAGAAATTTTTCCCAGCATCCCAGACCACAGCTATAGGAAAAGACATATCTCGGATTAGGCAGCTGTGTGGAGAGAGCTTGGATGAGCATTGGGAGAGATTCAAAAAGCTTTGTACAAGCTGCCCTCACCATCAAATTTCCGAGGAACTCCTTCTCCAATATTTCTATGAAGGCCTCAATAATAAGGAGAGGAGTATGATAGACGCTGCCAATGGTGGGGCACTTAGTGACATGACGCCTGCTGAAGCCAGGCACTTTATTGAGAAGATTGCTTCCAAGTCCCAACAGTTTGGTGGCAGAAATGATGCCATTATGGTTAAGGGAGTTCATGATGTTGCTCATTCGTCATCATCTTCAGAAAAGAAATTGGAGAGCAAACTTGATGCTCTTGAAAGTTTGGTGACATAGCTAGCCAGTAATTAGAGACCAGCACCTCCATCTGCATCTGTTGCACGACTATGTGCTATATGTCCTTCTAGTGATCACTATACACATGCTTGTCCTTCTTTGCAACAATCTATTGGTCAAGATGCTTCTCAAGCCTTTGCTGCAAAATTTACAACAACAGGCAGCCACAACAACAACAAAATTATGACTTGTCCAGCAATAGGTACAATCCAGGGTCGAAGAATCAACCAAATCTTAGATGGTCGAATGCTCCACATTAGCAGTAACAGTCATAGCAGCAACCACCACCTTTCCAAAATGCTGCAGGTCCTAGTAGACCATATATGCCTCCACCTGTTCAGCAATTATAGAGGCAACAACAGCAAGAAATACCTACCCAGACAACTCCTCGACCTTCCACTTCTTATGAGCCTACAATGGAAAAGCTCATGAAGCAGATGACTATTCAGAACGTACAGTTTCAGTAGGAAACAATAGCTTCAATCCAGGAGACAAGAGCTTCCATTCAAAGTTTGACTAATTAGATGGGTTAAATGGCCATACAACTCAACCATGCACAATCATAAAATTATGATAAGTTACCATTCCAAACTGTGCAAAATTCGCAAAATGTGAGTGCCATTACCCTCAGATTTGGGAAGCAAATTGTTGTGCTCATAGTGCCACCTCCTGCACCTACACCTACACCCCAGCTTTAACCTCACCCTCACCATGCTACATGTTAGAGAAAAGAGGACCAGGCAGGTTAGAGCAGGACATTTGAGGTTGGTGGATCTTTTTCCTCTTCGAGTGGTTCTTCTTCTTCTTCAGGTGGACCTTCTTCTTCTTCCACCACCACCAGTGCATCTCCTTTGTTGCCACATCAACCTATACCTTTTCCATTCCCTCTGAAGGTGATTCCTAGCAAAAGGATGGAAGAGGTAGATAAAGAAATCTTGGAGACCTTTAGGAAAGTGGAGGTGAACATACCTCTACTTGATGCAATCAAACAGATACCAAAGTATGAAAAATTCCTAAAGGAGTTGTCCACACACAAGAGGAAGATGAAGGAGGATGAAAGGGGGTAGGAATGTACCTACACTCATTGGTAAGTCAGTCCCACACATTCCTGAAAAGTGCAAGGACCTAGGTACATTTTGCATTCCTTGTGTTATGGGGAATAGTAAATTTGAGAATGTCATGCTAGATGTAGGTTCTTCAATTAATGTGAGGCCTTTTTCAATCTATACATATTTTTTCTCTTGGTCCTCTGTAACCTACGGGTGTGGTCATTCAATTGGCCAATAGAAGTGTTACCCACCCAACAGGTTACATAGAGGATGTTTTGGTTAGGGTTGGTGAATTGATTTTCCCTATTGACTTTTATGTTTTGGAAATGGAGGAGGGATTCTCTCATGGATCCACTCCCATCATTTTAGGCAGGCCATTTTTTAAGACTTCTCAAACCAAAATTGATGTGTATGCTGGAACTTTATCTATGGAATTTAGTGATATTTGAGTTCATTTTAACATTCTTAATGCAATGAAGTTTCCAGCTAAGGACCACTCTTTTTTTAGGATTGATATTCTGGATGATATAGTTGAGAAATATGCTGCTGATGAGTTGAATTCTTTGCATGATAAAGAGAATTCTTTCATATCTTTTCTGCATTCATGCATTAAATCTGAATTTTAGTTTGAACATGATCTGTTGATGATGTAGAACTTTTTGTTGATGTTGATCTTGATGATGATGAATCTATGATGGATGTTCACTTTGAGTCTGAGGAGTTGGGTGTTATGCCTTTACATGTGAATTCTCTAGAGTCAAAATGCATTAACCACTTTGTAGGAAGTTCAGATACATCTGACTTACAAGCACCCACTCTTGAGCTAAAATCTCTCCCAGATAACCTCAAGTATGCGTACTTGGAGGATGATGAGAAGAAACTTATGATTATTTCCACCTCCCTTGATGTTGCTCAAGAGGAGAAGTTGTTAAGTGTGCTTAGAGAGCATAAGAAGGCCATTAGTTGGACCTTGGGTAACATACTTGGTATTAGCCCATCCATTTGCATGCATAGGATTCTTTTGGAGGATGGAGCAAAATCGGTTAGGTAGCCACAAAGAAGGAAAAACCCAGTCATTCTGGATTTCATCAAGAAGGAGGTGACCAAGCTTCTGCAAGCTGGGATCATCTACCCAATATCAGACATTCAGTGGGTGCGCGCAGTCCATGTTGTGCCAAAGAAGACTGGCCTCACTGGGGTGAAGAATGACAGGGATGAGCTTATCCCCACAAGATTGCAGAATAGTTGGAGAGTTTGCATTGATTATAGGAGGCTCAACCAAGCAACCAGGAAAGATCACTTCCTCTTGCTCTTCATTGATCAGATGTTGGAACACCTGGCAGGTAAATCACTTCACCTGCCTCTTTGGCACTTTTGCCTATAGGAGGATGAGTTTTGGCCTATGCAATACCCTTGGTACCTTCCAATGGTGCATTCTTATCATATTTAGTGATTTTCTTGAAAGTTTCATAGAGGTGTTTATAGATGATTTTATTGTATATGGATCCTCATTTGATGCATGCTTAAATAGTTTGGAAAAAGTTTTGAAAAGATGCATTGAAACAAACCTTGTTCTTAATTTTGAGAAATGTCATTTTCTGGTGGAATAAGGTTTAGTTTTAGGGCATATCATTTCTAGCAAGGAAATTGAGGTAGATCCTGCAAAAATATCTGTGATTTCACAATTGCCTTACCCCTCTTGCGTGCGAGAGGTTCGATCTTTTCTTGGACATGCAGGTTTCTATAGGCACTTCATCAAGGATTTCAACAAGAAATCGTTTCCCTTGTCCAAACTGCTGCAGAAAGATGTTGAGTTTGAATTTGATGACAGATGCAAGAAAGCTTTTGATTGCCTGAAGGAAACTTTTACCTCAACTCCAATCATTCAGGCACCAGTTTGGACAACCCCAAATCAGCTTATGTGTGATGCATCCAATTATGCATTAGGGGCTGTCTTGACACAAAAGATTGACAAGTTGTCGCGAGTGATTTACTACGCTTCCAGGACTTTAGATGCTGCCCAAGCAAACTACACCTCCACTAAGAAAGAGCTGTTAGCAATTTTTTTCGCTCTTGATAAGTTTATATCGTATTTGTTTGATTCGCATGTTATTGTATTCACTGACCATGCAACTCTGAAGTTTCTTTTAAAGAAGCTAAGTCAAAACCAAGGCTGATAAGGTTGATGCTCCTACTCCAAGTATTTGATCTGCAAACCCAAGACAGTGGTGGAGCACAAAATTTAGTTGCAGGCCACCTCAACAGGATTGAATGAGTTATGGATGAAGCTGACATGTTGCCTATCCAGGATGACTTTCCTGATGAGAGCTTATTGACGATTTTAGTTTCTTACCCTACTCCTTGTTTGCAAACATTGTTAATTATTTGGTTACTTCTGTTTTTCCTCCCTTAGCATCTCGTGTTCAAATTGCTAAAATCAAGAGTGATGCTAAGTACTATATTTGGGATGATTCGTATTTGTGGAAGTTATGCAGTGAACATGTTACTAGGAGATTTACTCGGTCCTGCAATTTTGTGATGCTTCCTCACGTGATGGTCATCTGGGAATTCAAAGAACGACTCGTATGGTATTAGATTGCAGTTTTTATTAGCCCTCCATCTTCAAGGATGCAGAGAGGATTTGCAGCACCTATTAGCCATGTCAAAGAGTAGGAAGATCACTTTCATGGAGACAATAGATGCCTGAACAACCCATGTTGTTCTGTTAGGTATTTGATGTCTAGGGTATAGATTTCATGGGTCTTTTTCTTCTTTCCTTTGGTTTCTCTTACGTTCTCCTAGTTGTGGAATATATTTCGAAATGGGTGGAAGCTAGAGCCACCAGGACTAACGAAGCTCGGGTTATTGTGGATTTTGTTAGGTCTCACCTCTTTTGGAGGTTTGGAGTGCCCCAAGCCATTGTTAGTAATCAAGAAACCCATTTCTACAACTGATCAATGCAAGTTTTACTAAAGATGTATGGGGTGGTGCATAGAGTCTCTACACCATACCACTCCCTGACAAATGGGCAAGCAGAGATCTCAAACAAGGAGATCAAAAGTATTTAGGAGAAGATTGTCTAGCCCAATAGCAAAGATTGAAGCAATAGGTTGGATTATGCTCTTTGGGCACACGGGACTGCCTACAAAGCACCTATAGGGATGTCTTCCAATTGGGTTGTCTTTGGAAAGGCATGTGTTGATAGAGGAAGCAATCAGATCGCTAAACCTAATCCATGTTATGTTGGTTTTTTATGATGACAACACATTGATAATAACAACACATGGATGTTGTCATGTCACAACTGAAAAATGTTAATGTGTGATGAAATACACATGTGGAAATGTACATGTTTATTGTGATAAATGCATATGTTGGACATACTGATCAGATTCGCACTTTTGAGGTGTATTTGTTGTGATCAGAAAATGATTATACACGTATTGATTGTGTTGTTCCCTATTCCTGCGCAACAGGAAGAAGAGTGAGGAGCTTTAGGACTTTGAGAGGGGATTCTCAAAGGGATTCTGCTGTAGGACCGCGTGGTTTTATGTGTGCAGGTGTATTCTTTTCTATATTTGATTATTTGAGTGGGAAAGGCGTTTACATTGTGAGAGTGTGTTCACTGTAAAACCTGCGGTGTAGTTCTGCAATAATTATAGTGAAATATCCTTCAATCAAGGTTGATTGGAAGGGTGACTAGATGTACGCATTGAGGCCGAACCACGATGAAAATTATGTTTGATCTTCTTTCTCTATCCCTTTACATTTCATTACATACATACTTTACTTACCACGTAAGAAAGTTTTCAAGATCATTCTAATTCTGCAAAAAGATTTAAAAAGTGCACGTTTTTTTTGTGAAATTGATTAACTGATCATGATGGCTTTTGTTTCTTCAAAACTAAGGAAAAAGGAATTTGAATATGACTTCGTGCATGTTACTTGCAATGAAAAATGCATTGTAGTTACTTATGGTTTTCATGAGTCTTTTAAAATAGGAATGTTTCAGAAGTGTGCAGAGGAAAGAAATATTGGCATCAACGTTCTGGAGACTAAAGAAAAGGAAGCAAACTTGCTGACAGAAAAATTTGCTAGGTTCTTGAACATGAAGAAGACAAATACAAATTTCAAAGATGATCAAAAGATCAACAAGGATCAAGGCTTGCAGGATAATAACCTCAGCATGATGGCAAAGTCAAATGTAAATAGAACAAGTTCTGAACATGAAGAGAAACAGTTCATGTGGTATATGGACAATGGATGTTCGAGGCACATGACAGGCGATCCGAACAAGTTTACGAGTCTCTCTCACAAGACAAGCGGTCATGTTTACGATCCGAACAAACACCCTCTTCATATGTTATTGAGAATGTATTGCTCGTTGAAGGATTGAAACATAATCTACTTAGCATAAGTCAACTCTATGATAATGGGCTAAAAATAACCTTTGAACCTAATCATTGTCTTATCAGTATTCTCTCTACAGATGAACTTTTGGTAATAGGAAAGAGGTAAAATAACATCTACATGATTGATTTTAAGAAAACCTCTTTTAAATTTGTTGTATGTCTGTTGTCTAAAGAGGATGATGTTTGGCAAAGGCACAGTTGAATAAACTTGTTTCTAGAAACCTTGTTATTGGCCTTCCAAACATACGATATACCTCTGATAGACTATGTGACGCCTATCAAAAAGGGAAGCAAACAAAGACATCCTTTAAAAACAAAAGAGATATGTCTACCATTAAACCTCTTGAACTTTTACATATGGATTTTTTTGGTAACTAAAGAGTCAAAAGTCTTGGAGGAAATATGTATGGTTTGGTAATTATGGATGATTACTCTTGTTATACCTGGACTTTCTTTATTGCTGCCAAAAGTGAAACTTTCAGGGTTTTCAAGAAGTTTGCAGCTATGATACAGAATGAGAAGGATCTCAAAATAAAGTCTATTAGAAGCGATCATGGTAGGGAGTTTCAGAATGACCTGTTTGATAACTACTATGCAAAAATGGGGATTTCTCACAACTTTTTTGTACCCAGAACTCCTCAGCAGAATGGAGTTGTTGAAAGGAACAATAGGGTCTTGGAAGAGCTTGCAAGGACAATGTTGAATGAAAGAGACTTGCGAAAGTACTTTTGGTAGTACTTGACAGGACTATTGTCAGATCCATGCTAAAGCTCACACCCTACGAGTTGTTCAAAGGGAGGAAACCAGACATCACACACCTAAGTATATTTGGTAGTAAGTGTTTTGTCCTTAACAATGGTAAAGAGAATCTAGGAAAATTTGATTCTAAAGCCGATGAGGCTATCTTTATTGGATATTCTCTTACTAGAAAGGCATAATAAGAGGACTTTATGTATTGAGGAATTAGTGCATGTTGCATTTGATGAATTCATTGACAATCCTACAAACCAAATGCAATCAAGGAACAGTGTAGATGCAGGTGACTCTGCATGAGAAGAAGAAGAAGAACATGAATAAACTCATGAAGATGAAACTCCAGAGGTTATTGTTAATCCTCCTAGAGCAGAAACTGTGAAAGAATGGAAAACTCCTAGAAATGTTTCTACCAAGAACATCATTGGGGATATCACAAAAGGAGTTTCCACTCGACGACAGCTTAATCAATTTTGGATGACTGTTTCATATGTATCAAAGATTGAGCCTAAGAATATTGATGATGCTCTTGCTGATGAGAACTGGATGATGGCAATGTAAGAAGTGTTAAATCAGTTTAAATCAGTTTAATAGGTAATTGGTACAAAATGGGTGTTTCGGAATAAAATGGATTACTCTAGTGAAATCATCAAGAATAAAGTCAGATTGGTTGCAAAAGATTATAGCCAAGAAGAAGGAATATATTACAACAAGACCTATGCTCCAGTGGCCATATTGGAAGCAATAAGAATTCTTCTAGCCATTGCCTCTGTGATGAGATTTAAATTGTATCAAATGGATGTGAAGAGTGCCTTTCTAAACGGCTACATTAAGGAAGAAGTATTTGTTGAACAGCCACCTGGCTTTCAGGATTTTGAGTATCCAGACCATGTGTTCAAGCTGAAAAAGGCTCTGTATGGTTTAAAATAGGCTCCAAGATCATGGTATGAATGACTAAGTGAGTTCTTAATAAAGCAATAATTCATAAGGGGTAAAGTTGATTCAACCCTCTTTATTAAAAATTCTGGAATGGATAAACTGTTTGTACAAATATATGTAGATGATATTATTTTTGGCTCCACTAACCCTCTATTATGCAAAGAATTTTCCAAGACCATGCAAGATGAGTTTGAGATGTCCATGATAGGAAAACTTACCTATTTTCTAGGACTCCAAGTGACACAAAATGACATTGGCATCTTTATCCACCGATCCAAATATTGCACAGATTTGTTGAAAAAGTACAAGATGCTTGAATGCAAGGAAGTTGTCACATCAATGGCAACAAACTGTTATCTTGATCTGGATGAAAGAGGTAATTTTGTGGATCAGATCCCTCTTATACCTAACTACTAGTAGACCAAACATCATGCATAGTGTTTGTCTTTGTACTAGATTTCAATCACAACCAAAGAAATCCCACCTTACTACTGTGAAGAGGATTTTAAGGTATCTAAATGGAACCAAGAATCTTGGACTATGGTACCCTAGTGGTTCAAACATTTTTCTAGAAGGTTATAGTGATTCAGACTTTGGTGGTTGTAAATTAGATAGGAAAAGCACTAGTGACACATTCATTTGTTAGGTTGTTCTCTTGTATCTTGGCATTTAAAGAAACAGGCTTGTGTCGCACTGTCCACCATAGATACTGAGTACATTGTAGCTAGGAGCTTTTGTGCTCAGTCTCTTTGGATCAAGATCCAACTAGAAGACTATGGTATATACTTAGATCATATTCCTCTAAAAGTGATAATACAAGTGCTATAAATTTAACTAAGAATTTTGTACTTCATTCCAAGACTAAGCATATTGAAATAAAGCACAACTTCATAAGAGATCACATCCTTAAAGGTGAGATCAAAATTGAATATGTGGATACCTTGCATAAACGACCTAACATTTTTACAAAACCTCTGGGTAAAGAGAGATTTTATACAATAAGGAATGAACTAGGTATACTAGATCAAAATTGCATCAAATAGAACTGAATCTGATTAAAACACTTGTATGATTGCAATTGAATAATTCAATGTTACATCATTACATTGCATATTCATACTTGATCTGTGATAATGGTTATTTCACAATTATGTTGTAAAAGGACTAATGATCAATCTAGTTGAGATGAAAAGCTTATGCAGGACTGCTGATTGATTACTGAGTTGAAATGGAAATTTCACAATGCACTGCATAACTGAATCGATTAAGGGAGAATCATAATCGATTGAATTTCGTCAATCTAGTATGAAGTTTATTAATTTCTAAAACATTTACTTTAAACCATGACTTCCAATTTCATATGTGTTCATTCTTCATAAATCTCATTGTTTGAAATCCACTGTGAATCTGGTATGAGTTTATGGATGATAACACTAGGTTGTTTAGTTTCAAACTGATATTTGTAATATCTTTTGATACACTGCTTGGAAATATTTGAATGATACATGCTATGTTATATCTCTATCATGCAACTCTGATACTGAAATATGATATGCATACTGATATGGGGAGTTTTGTATTCTGTCACATGACTTATTCACATGCTAAAAGGGGAAGAAATTAATATCATGTGAATTACATATTGTTGACAGAGGGAGCATCATTTTTCTGTAAACATGTGTTGATGCATCTTTGCGCGATTAAATGTCTATGAGTTTCAATTATGTTGTGTAATATAAATCCTTTTTTGCTAATGCCCAAAGGGGGAGAAATAATTGAACATTGAATGAGATGGTTGAATTTGAATGACATATATGTGTCTATATGTCTCTGTTTGAAACTATGTGAAACCATTTCTGATTGTGTATTGTACATCATGGTTGTTTTGTTAATCATGGTTGTACATCATCAAAAAAGAGGGAGATTGTTGATAAGTGGTGCAATGTGATCACTAAACCCAATCCCTGTTATGTTGGTTTTTGATGATGATGTTAGAATTGATGAGCTTTGTTTCTCAACAAAAAGAGGGGAGGGGGGTGAATTGGTGTTTTATAAAAATAAGCATTTTCCAAATCTTTTTCCCAAATGGTGTGGTTCTTGAAACCTTTCTTGGGTCGTAAGCAATATGTGTGCAATGTAATAGTATGCGTAATCAAATAATAACAATACGTAATCGATTATGTAAAGAGATAGGGAGAAGAAAATCAAACTTAGTTTTTATACTGGTTCGGCCTTAATGCCTACATCCAGTCACCCTCCCAATCAACCTTAGATTGGAGAGCAATCCACCATAATGATCAAAGTATTACAACTAAGGCTTTAAAGGGCAACTCTCAAATGTAAACACCTCACCAACTCTAAATCAAAATATAGTACAATAAAACTTGCCAACACAGAACTACCTCATTCCTGTCGCAGCAACCCGTTTGAGATATCCCCTCTCAAAGTCAAGAGTACAACACTCTTATTTCTAACGCCACACGTACAAGGAACAACAAATTAAAGATTATGAGTCTTCTTCTCCTGATCAAACACAAAGCACCTCAGTTGTGCAGAACGATCAATCTCTTCAATCCAATTACGTTTGCCTCTGAAGAAATCTTCAAGATTTGTAAACCACTTCACGTTCTTGATTCTTGGAGCCTCTGATCACTCTGTAAAACTTCCCCAAAGGAATATCAATGAGATATGAAAGTGAAATTCTTAATTGTCTTACAGAAAATCAATCAATGCGTCAATATACAGTTTTTGTCAATTCTAACGCAATTCAATCGATTACTATATTAACGTAATCAGTTACATTAAACACATGTAACAAACTAACAGCAGTCAAAGCACATAATTGAATTTTCAATTAATGTAATCAATTCTCATTAAATGCTTAGTCAACATATTTAAAAATATGACCATTATATCAATTATGACAAGCACAAATAAGTTTTCAAATTTTAACAGACTTAATTGAATACATAATCCATGTAATCGATTAAGCTTCAACACTTAGAATATTTTTGAAAACTTTTCTTTCTAAAACATATCATAGCACATTTGAAAAAGATATATGCAAACGCACGAGTTTTAATTGATTTAAAAACTAACGTAATCGATTCAAAACTACTTGTTTTGCCACAGTTTAAAACTCAAGTTGTCTGATGACCTTAATTGATTATCACAACATTGTAATCGATTAAGTCATGCAAATATGCTTTTGTGCATGTGATTTTTATATTTCCAACACATATATTGTGCATACACAAATATGATCACTTTACAAACACAGTAGTATGCATTAATCAACACAATATATCAAATGTGACAATCACAATATGTGCATATTTCACAATAAGCATAAACACATATAACATATAACATAGTACACATACATGTGTTTTTATTAATAATGTGTTGTCATCATCAAAAACAAATATAACAGGGATTGGGTTTAGCTAACATTGCACTCTCCCTATCAACAATCTCCCCCTTTTTTGATGATGCATAACCATGATTAATAAAATCATGTTGTACAGTACACAATCAAACATAGTTTCAATTATCTCAATAACACAATTCAATTACTTCAAATACTTCTCCCCCTTTGCACATTAGCAAAAAAGGCTATGTTGTACATTGTAATTGAAACAAAGATAATGAATCAAATAGAGATGCATCAATCAAGATAACAGAATTATAGTAATGCTCCCCCTATCAATAATATTCACATGAATTTAGCATTTTCTCCCCTTTTTAACATGTGAACCAGCATATAACAGCATACAATACTCCCCCTATCATTATGCATATCACATTTCAATATCAAAGATGCATAACATAGATATGACAGAGTATGTATTATTCAAATATGTTCAAGCAATGTACCAGAAGATTTTACAAATATGATATTAGAGCAAATTTGGTACATCTTGAACCAACCAAATCAGTTTAATCACTCATAATATCATACCAAATTCACAGTGGATTAAACACAATGAGATATATGATGAATAAACATCTAACAAACCACAAGTCAAGGTTTAAAGTATATAAATAAGAAGTTTAGAAACTTCAAACCAAATGACGAATCACAATCGATTATTGCTTCCTTTTAATTGATTTCATGTTGTAGAGTAATGTGAAGTTCTCATCTCAACTCAGCTAACAATCAGTATTCCTGAATAACCTTCCAAACTCATCTAGATCAAGCATTTTAGTCTTTATGCAGTAGAATCATTATAATCATTATCACAGTTTAAGTATAATTATGCAATGTTATGATGTAACAATGAACTACCCAATTTGCATACATACAACTGATTTAATCGATTATTATTATTTTACACTATTGTGATCCAGAATCCCTAATTCATTCCTAATAGTATAAAATATTTCCTTATTCAAAGGTTTTGTGAAAATGTTAGCCCATTGATGCAAGATATCCACAAATTCAATTTTAATCTCACCCTTAAGGATGTGATCTCTTATGAAATGATGCCTTATTTCAATATGCTTTGTCTTATATTGAAGAACAAGATTCTTGGTTAAGTTTATTGCACTGGTATTATCACATTTTAGAGGAATATGATCTAAGGATATATCATAGTCTTCTAGTTGGCTCTTGATCCAAAGAGACTGAGCACAGCAGCTTCCAACTGCAATGTACTTCGCTTCTGTGGTAGACAAATCCACACAAGCTTGTTTCTTTGAATGCCAAGATACTAGAGAACATCCAAGCAGATGACATGTACCACTAGTGATTTTTCTGTCTAATTTACAACCACCGAAATTTGAATCACTATATCCTTCTAGAAAAATGTTTGATCCACTAAGATACCCCAATCCAAGACTGTTGGTTCCTTTTAGATACTTTAAAATTCTTTTCACAATAGTTAAATGTAATTCTTTTGGTTGTGACTGAAATCTAGCATACAGACAAACATTATGCATGATATCTAGCCTACTAGCAGTTAAGTATAACAAAGATCTTATCATACTTCTATAAAGTTTCTGATCTACAGGATCTTTTTCATGAAGATCAAGATAACAATTTGTTGCCATAGGTGTGACAGCTTCCTTGTAGCCTAGCATCTTGTACTTTTTCAACAAGTCCTAAGAAATAAGTGTGTTCTCCCATCATGGACATCTCAAACTCATCCTACATTGTCTTAGAGAATTCTTTGCATAGTCTAGGATTAGTTTAATCAAATATAAAATCATCAACATAAATTTGTACAAAGAATTTATCATTTCCAGAGTTTTTTATGAAAAGAGTTGAATCAACTTTACCCCTTGTAAATCCTTTCTTGATCAAGAATTCACTTAGACGCTCATACCAAGATCTTGGTGCCTATTTGAGTCCATATAGATCCTTTTTCAGTTTGAAGACATGATCTAGATACTCATAATCTTGAAAACCTGGTGGTTGTTCAATGAAAACTTCTTCTTTAATATACCCATTTGGAAATGCACTATTTACGTTCATTTGATACAATTTTTTAAATCTCATCATAGAAGCAATGACTAGCATTATTCTTATTACTTATTCCAATCTGGCCACTAGAGCATAAGTCTCGTCATAATCGATTCCCTCTTCTTGACTATAGCCCTTTGCAACTAATCTGGTCTTATTTTTTATGATTTCTCCTGAATCATCCATTTTGTTTCTGAATACCCACTTTGTGCTTATAACCTACTGAGTTCCTGCTCGGAACCAGTTCCCACACGTTGTTCCTTTTAAATTGATTTAAGTCTTCTTGTATAGCCATCATCCAGTTTTCATCAACAAGTGCAGCTTCAATATTCTTGGGTTCAATCTTAGAAACATATGCAATATTCATACAAAATTGATTAAGCTACCGCCTAGTGGAAACTTCTCCCGTGATGTCTCTAATGATGTTGCTAGTTGATACATTTCTTGGTGTTTTCCACTCCTTAATCGATTCAGTTCTGGGAGGATCAACAATATTCTCAAAAGTTTCCTCTTCCTGAATCTCTTCGTTTTCCTCTTCCTCTCCTATAGAATCACCTACATCTATAGACTTTCTGGAGTGCATTTGATTAGTAGTAGCATCAATATATTCATCAAATGCTACATATATAGATTCCTCAACACACATAGTTCTTTTGTTATATACTCTGTAAGCTTTACTAGTAAGAGAATAACCAATAAAAGTAGCCTCATCAGCTTTAGAATCCAACTTGCCTAGGCTTTCCTTACCATTGTTAAGAACAAAACACTTACATCCAAAGATCCTTAGGTGTGTGATATTTGGCTTCCTTCCTTTAAACAGCTCGTAGGGAGTGAGTTTTAATATTCATCTTATCACAGTCCAGTTAAGTACGTGCATGTTGTGCTTACAACATCCGCCAGAAGTACTTTGGTAAATCTCTCTCATTGAGCATAGCTCTTGCTAGCTCTTCTAATTTACCACCAATAAAGTGTTAACCTCCATTCACAATTTTCCCCTCTACTTTTTTAGTAACATAATTTGCATCATAGTATCATAATAATTTTTCAATAGCCAATGTTGTCTAATTTGCTTGAATAGCCGAGAGATGATGTTGGATTGTTAGCTTCTTTCTTTACCCTTTTAGTGAGAGTACCGAGTCAATTGTAGTACCAAACAAGTTTCGTATTCAAAAGGAATTCTGCAAAATATCAAGTAACTTTTATTGATACAAGATGCTAAAAGATAACCATCCAGATAGAAGGTCTAAGGATTTTTTATGATAACAAAACACTATACAACATGAAGAAAGGTCTTATTAATTTTGATGATAACAAACACCATATTAAAATGAAGATATATTTTGTTATTCATATAATGTTTTTGGTCTTGCATATGAAAGCTCTTTGGTTGTTAAAGTGTGTAATATACTTATGCAAGGACAAGATGAAGATAAACTAAATTAAGCAACCATTATACTATATACAGATTAGATGACACAGTAATTAGACGTTGTATAAATTGTGATTATATAATTGATTATCTAATGTGTTTTCATGAGTTTCAAGCAAGCTTTGCCAAAAGCATAATTAGCACAGAACAAGAAAAATATAAAGATGAAACATTTCTAAAAGAAGAGTAAATGAGATAAGTGAAGTACTTGAAAAACACTAGAAGGGGGGAGGTGAGTAGTGTTAATGAAAAACTTTTCACAACCCTTCTGAGATTACATGTTATCGAGCTTTGAGGTTTTTCTGAGCTTTGAGGTTTTTCTTTTAAAAACTTTGTTAGAAAAGAAAGACCTTATATCTCAAACCAAGAGGGGGGAGGGGTGAATTGGATTAACCCTTTTTAATAGTCATTTTGAAATCTTTATGAGTTCTTGGCTTCTAAAATCAATAAACAAAGAATAATGAATCAATTAAGTAGAAAGAGAAGAGAAAGATCAGGACACAAACAATCTATATTGGTTCGGCTATCACAAGCCTATATCTAGTCCTCCTCCAACAACCTTAGTTGAAGGGAATCCACTATAATGATTGAGTATCCAAGAATACATAGACAACCCTCTCAATGCACTTATCTCACCACTCAAAATTAGAATAGCAACATAAGAGATGAATACACTCAATCTCTTACAAATACCAAGAGCAATCCTAACTCTTAAACCTGGTTGTACTCACACAGGTATACAACACAAAATTTTTGAAGAACCCAATCTTTAAAACACTCTTCAAAGTGCATATTTAATCAGAACCAATGTAATTCAATGTCTTGAATGAATCCTTGTTGTTTGATCATTAAGAAAGCCTTGATTCCTCCAAGAACGTGTCTTTGAGAAAACTTGTACACAAACTTAGAAGATTTGTTAGTATTTGAAAATGTTAACGTTATGGAAATAGGTCTCAGGTGACATATATATAGGATTTTCAATTCATGTCACAGTAGAATCAATTATGTTAATTGCATAATTTGTTATGCTTTCTCTCTGTTTTAACAGATTATCCTATGTGTGTAACCAATTATTTCATGACTTATGCCTATGACTTCTTCTTCTAATATTCTTAATAAATTAGGCTAAGTGTGTAATGGATTAGGCTACACTCTCTGTTTTAATTGTTTATCAAACTTATGTAATCATTGATATTAACACTTACTTTATCATCATGCATATAAGAATTCATCTTCTTCATTGAAATGTTAACGTCACTTTCTAAATTACTTAGAACCTGATCCCTCAGCGTAAAAAGCCTAGATTTGATTATTAGACAACAATCCCTTGAAAACCCTAACAATTAATTCCGCATTCAGATTAGAAGCTTAAGACAACTAAACATCATATCTCTATCCCTAGGCAATATTTCTTTTGGGTGAAATTCTCCAGATCATGGCTTCTAGGTATTTCCCAATAACAAAGAAATCCAAACATCATGTTATGAGTGATCAAAACATAACAAGCATTGAGCAAAGAAGAAAATCACTAGCATCTAATGAAAGAAGCATAAAATAATTCAGATCATATTCAAATACATGAAAGTTTAGAGGTTACATCTTCCCCAACAATAAATGAGTTTAGTTCTCCATTGGCATGGAGAACCTAGGTGTACAATGGAATGAAAGTGAGATGGAAACCCTAAAAAGTGAAGAGGGAAGCTCCCGCATCCAATTATTCTTCCAAAGGGTCGAAAAGAGTGCCTCTGCACTTCTACCGTCAAAAGATACCAACCCTAGGGTGAGCAAGTCCTTAAATAGATCAAAAATTGGCCCATAAGCTCAACACACCAACGCTCAGCGCCCCCACTAAGGGCAAGCAGGTGTCCTTGCGAGAGAAGTGGCGCTCAACGCCCTAGTTGAGGGCAACCAGGCATTCTACAATACATGGAGACTGGTGCTTAGCGCCCCCTAGAGGGCAACCAGGCATGACTGCGCAACTCCCTGTGTTGAGGGCCCTAGAAAAGGGCAACCAGAGCTACCTCTCATATGACATCTTCAAATGATAATCTCTCGTCTTATTTTAATTTGAGTAATCATCGTTGTTGTTTGTAGTGTTCATATTATCCTGATTCATGGCTATGTTCATACTTACTTGCCTTCCCCAAACCCTTCCCTATCTCTCACAAATGTTCTACATGCTTCCAAAATTATCAAAAATCTTATTTTAGTTAGAAAATTCACTACTGATAACTCTGTGACTGTGGAATTTGATCCTTTTGGCTTTTCTGTGAAGGATTTTTAAACAGGGTTGCCAATAATGAGATGTGATAGCCAGAGTGATCTTTACCCTCTTACTACTCCTATCAACAATCAAACTTTTCCTTCAACCTTTACCGTCATTTCTCATAAGCTTTGGCATGATCGGTTGGGTCATTTGTGTGCTCCTATTTTAGATGTTCTTAGGAAAAATAAAAGCATTGCTTGGAATCGTCTATCTAGTTCTACTCTTTGTTAATCTTGTGTTTTTGGAAAACATATTAAGTTGTCATTTGTTTCCTCTTCTACGAGTACGTCTATGCCTTTCGATATTATTCATAATGATATTTGGACATCTCCTATTTTGAGTTCAATGGGACATCGATATTGTGTTTTATTTTTAGATGATTATTCTAATTATTTGTGGACTTTTCCGTTGACTAGAAAGTCTGATGTATTTGAGAAATTCTTAGCTTTTCGAGCCCACATTCTCACTCAATTTGAATGTCATATAAGAAATTTTCAATGTGATAATGATAGGGATTTTGACAATGGACCTTTTTGGGACTTGTGTAAAATTAATGATATGTCTTTCTGTCTTTCTTGCCCTCACACCTCACCTCAAAATGGGAAAGCCAAACGAAAAATTTAGACTATCAATAATATATCTCGTACTCTTCTTGCTCATGCCTCTCTTCCTTCTTCCTTTTGGCATCATGCATTACAAATGGCAACATATCTTCTTAATATTCTTCCAAGTATGGTTTTGGGAAACACTTCTCCTCTTCAAATTCTATACCAACTAGATCCCTCATATTCTCATGTTAGGGTGTTTGGGTGTCTATGTTATCCTCTCTTTCCATCCACCACAATCAATAAATTACAACCTCGATCTACCTCATGTGTGTTTTTTGGGTTACCCTTTGCACCATCATGGCTACAAGTGTTATGATTTGTCTTCTAGTAAGATCATAATTTGTCGTCACGTCTTATTTGATGAGCATGTTTTCCCATTTCAGAAATTGCATTCCCCTTCTTTTACTTCTTATGATTTCTTGTGTGATGATATGAATGCCTATACCATTCATCACCTTCGTAATCAATCTCCAAATGTTTCTGTTCCTTTCACGGTCCAACCTGAAACACAAATCCACCCCCTATTGGACCAGATCACGTGAGCCCAGACACTGTCAACCCACACTTCCCTTCAAGCCCACCTGTTTCTCCTTCCCTTAGCCCATCCTCTTCTCCTATCTCCACACCAGCAGACCAAAGAGTGCCTTCCCCTCATATTCCCATCCAACCACCCCATATGGACACAAGAAGCCAAATGGGCATTTTTAAGTCAAACAAGAAATATGATTATGAATATGGCTTAGCCACTTCAGTTAATCGGTCTTCATTACCTCGTAACCCAGTTGTAGTTATTCGTGATACCAATTGGAAAATGGCCAGGGATGATGAATATGATGCTCTTATTAAAAATAATATGTGGGAGTTGGTGTCCCATCCACTTAATGTTAATGTTATTCGATCTATGTGGATTTTTACTCATAAAGAGAAATCTAACGGTGTGTTTGAGAGGTATAAAGCCCGTCTTGTAGGTAATGGGAAAACTCAATAGGTTAGCATTGATTGTGGAGAAACTTTTAGCCTAGTAGTGAAATTGGCTACGATTTGTGTTGAGATTGTTGACAACACAATATTTATATTACTCTGATTTTCTATGATGAGAACACGTTGCTTAATAACACACATATGTTATTGTTGTGTTACATGTTCTTATGTTGAATGTTTGATATATCTGTTGAACATGTTTATGTGTTGTATTGCTATGTGAATGCATACATATTGAGCTTGTACTTGTTACATCATTTCTGGATGCATTGCACATGTTTTAATGCATGAAAACCACAAGCACTTTTGTGAACTTATAACTGTGTGACAAAGCTGCAGTAAGGTCGACTCCATCATTAATTGATTCGACTATGCTAAAGTCTTTGTACAGATTCTGAGAATCATTGCTTTGTGAGATTTTGAGAAGAAAAGAATTTCAAATTGATCTTACTTGTCGAAGTCGACTGTGTATGCCACATACTCGACTATATCTGTTGTCTGCTTTGAAATTCTGTTATGCTCTTGCAGTATAACGGCTATATTTTCAAAAGTTAGTTGAGCATTGAATGTTTGGTCAACTGTATTAAATTTGTTTTTATTTTGGTTGAATGTATGCTACTTGGTTGACTGAATTGTTATAACCATCATAACTCAGTCGACTGTATTAGTAGCTTATTCGACTCAGAGAATGTCTGTTAAACAGAAATCTATAAATTGACTAAACACGAAGATGTTCAGAGACTTTTGATGAACTGAAAATTTCATTTCTGTTTCAGATTGATATCTCTGATCTTAGTGCTCCAAGAATTCTCCAAGAAGACGGTGGTGATCTTTCTTGAAAAAGATTCAAAGGGAGACTGACTGCGCACACTTTGCTTGCTCACATTCTGCACATTGAAGGTGTTTTTGGTTTGATCAAGAATCTGTTCATCCTTGAAGCTTGTTGCGTGTACCTGTTATGACTACAGGGGATAGACTCGTGGAGTCTGGTTCACTTTGAGGATTGTTCAAAATGGTGTTGTAGATTGCAGAAGAGGGGATTATTGCTGCAAGTCTGGTTGTGTTGTTTTGCAGCTATATTTTGGTTAAGGGTTAAAGAGGAGATTTATATTTTTGACGTGGAGGTCTTCTATAAATTCCTTGTTGTAAAAACCGCAACCATTATAGTGCATTTGCTTCCTGGGTTGGAAGGACACTGGATGTAGACATTTTTGGCCGAACCAGTATAAAAACCAGTTTTTATTTTCTCTATCCCTACACTTTTACTTACAGTTGACTTTACTATTTGCGCAGTCAACTACGTTTTTCCGCTACATATGAATTTTCATTACTTTCATTTCAAGAAAGTTTGAAAAGATTTATATTTTGATTTCAAGATTGCAAAAAGACTTTGTTTTTTATAAACCACCAATTCACCCCCCCCCCCTCTTGGTGTAAAAAGAAGCCTACCTGTTTTCCAACAATTTGCACCGTTCTTTCTGTTTCTCTTTCCAAGGCATGGCCCATTCTATTTCTACAATATATCACTTTCATCAGACCGAATATCTCTTATGCAGTGCAATAGGTGTGCTTATATATGCACGATCCAAGGGTGGACCATATGCAAGCTCTCAAACGTGTGATCTGGTATTTACAAGGTACACTTGATCTTGGTCTTCATCTCAATTCATCTTTGACCTCATCTCTTGTTTCTTATACTAATGTTAATTGGGGTGGGTGCCCGATACGAGACATTCTACCTCGGGTTACTATGTATTTTTGGGTGACAACTTGGTGTCCTAGTCCTCCAAGCATCAATCTACACTCTCTCGGTCTAGTGTAGAGGCTAAGTATATGGGTGTTGCTAATGTGGTCTCTGAGTCGTGTTGGATTCGAAATTTGTTATTGGAATTGCATTGTCTAGTTACCAAGGCTACTATTATGTATTATGACAATATTAATGCTATCTATTTGTCGGGCAACCCGATGCAACATCAACGTTCCAAACATATTGAGATGGACATACATTTTGTACGAGAAAAGGTTGCACGTGGTCAGGTTCGAGCTCTTCATGTGCCTTCACGATATCAAATCACGGACATCTTTACTAAGGGACTTCCGCGTGTGTTGTTTGATGATTTTAAGGACAGTCTCAGTGTTCCTCGTCCTTCTGCTTTAACTATGAAGATGTGTTAAGATATATGTAAATATATTTTGTTATTGTATTATAGTTAAGCATATATTTAATTTATAATTAGTATTCTAAATATAAGTCTTATATTATTTGTTACCTAATTACTTTTTTAAGATTATTGCATTTATTCCAAGTTAGGGAATGAGATCAATAGAAGAAAATATTATTTTAATTACAATAAATTTTAGTTAAAACAATAAATTTAATTCCAATTACAATTAAAAAAATAAAATTAAATAATATTTTAAATATAAATAAAATATCATCATCCATCATTCAATATTATTTTGTCATCGTCTCACAAAGTATTAAGACCATATCACACTATATATATCACTAGCAAAATTAATCTTTGCCTAATGAGTTGAGAAAAACCTTCAATAAAAACAATTGAATATTGATAATAATTAATTATTGATTATATATATTAAATAAGAAAGTGAATTTATGCTATTGTTTTTTTATTAGGATTATTTATTTTTTCCTTATAATCTAAACTACTAAACACATTTTTACTCAATAATGCTAATAACTTTTTGATATGACTCAAATTATGTTCTTTAAAAATAATTTTATCCTAACCAAAAGTGAATATAGTATGTATGACACGTTGGAATAATTAATCCTTTACAAAATTAAAAAGCAATTATTTACTTTTAAGCTACTTAATTTAGTAATCACTTATAACTTCTTTATCATGTTGGTGGAATATTCCTTTATCGTTCTAGTTGCCTTTTGGCATGATTAGTTTTCTAGAGAAACTTAACTGTATACTCTAAAAATATAGGAATACCAATGAACTAGAAAGGAAGGATATGTTGTCAATGTGTGAGGAAAAAAAAAGTTGTTAATAAATAATTTATAATAATAACCATAAAAAAAGAGAACATAAGACAGGTTTTAATGTGAAAAGAATAGACAAATTAATACTAGAGAACAACATTTGACAGTGATGGTTTTCCATTTGTGAAACATTCAATAGCAATTTCTCTTTGCGGAAAGGGACACAAGTAAATATTAAATATTTAAATATAAATACATAATTAATTGACTTTTTTCTGTACCATTTCTTAAAGACGTGATTTTGCTTTAACTAATCACAATCATACCTGTGTGTTCGATTATATTATGAAAATTATTTTGATGGTAGAGTATATAAATGTAGTTATAATATTTTTTTTATGTACAAGTCAAATTAAAGTGATATAAGCTTTGGAAGTATGACAATGTTATCAAATAAAAAGAAAGTTAATTACATTAATGACATTAATTTATATTGTATGCTTATGATTAAGAGTCATTGTCCTCGGGTCTACTTAATAGTAAAATACTCATTTTTAATAAACGAGAATTTTCTGATCACTCCACTGTTTTTGCATAAAATACATTTTTTTATGGTTGCAGTTTGTTATACACTGATACCAACATTACTCTAAATAATAATTCTTTTATAAACGTACTATTAAAGTTGAAGTTAAGATCTCTTTTTGTGGTTGAAAAGAGAATTTTGAAAAAATATTTTTAAATTCTTACTTTAAATTCTAAAGTTTAAAGCAATGATTGAATTTAAGATGGTATACTTAAAAATTGAAGTTCATCGTACTAAGAAGAAAATATTAATTAGTAAAGAATAAGAACACATAGTAAACTAGTGAATAAATCTCATAACTTTTTCATAATTCAGTAATATTAGAGGTACAAACACTAATAAACAGTTAGCAAGCAATAATATTTTCTTTTCACTTATTTTGAAATTCTAATTATTTCCATCACTTTTATTCGAATGAGAATATTTTGTTATAGATTCCAACATAAAGTTGGGTTCTTAATGGGTTTGATTTATTTTTTATCTGTGCTAAAATTTGTAATATCTTTTAATCTAATTTGATTCAAGCACGTAATGAATCAAATTAACTCGTGAATTTTAACTCATTATGACAGTTATGTATGTTTGTTCTCTAATCATTTCTATATCATTATTCAACAGTGATTGAGTGTGATATGAAAGTTATTCAAATGCAAAAAAGAATCATCCTATAATGGTGAAGATTAGGATGGTGATGATTGGAATAAGTATGTAGTTGTAAATCATGGTTTAAAAGCCATCAAGAAATATAATTACCCATATAATCAAGAGTTTCATGAGTCACTCTAAGTTACACTAGTTGGCTTATCATTAGGGATGACAAAAAAATCTGCGTCTGCGTATATACGCAGATAAAATTCGGGATGGATAGTTGGTACCCACAGATACTTACTAGTCGTGGATTGTGGGTAGCGGGTATTTTAATACTCGCTTATAAACGGGTCGGGTACGAGTATGAAATTATCCGTACCACTGAATATTCGTTACCCACAAAAAATAAAAATAAATATTTAATTTATATTTTATTAAGTTAAATTTAATTAAAATTAACATTAATTTATATTTTATAAGATTAAATTTAATTAAAATTAAATTTTAATTTATATTTAATTTAATTTATATTATATTTTATATATTTTTTGTAATTTTATTTAAATTTTATTTTAATAATTTAGAAAAATATATTTTTTTAAATATTTGTGGGTATCCCCAGGTATCCTTGGGTTTTAAAATATCCGTAAGTATTTTTTAAGCGGATATCCATGCGGATAGCGAATCGACTAACAGATAAAAATTTTTTCAAGTCAGATTACGGATAGGCACTATCCTTACTTAACCCGACCTATTATGATCCTTACTTATCATAGATTGTGTGACAATTCAATCAATTTACTTTGACTCACATTTTAATGAATTAAATATTTTGCAACTTCACTTTTAACTCATGACAAGTTAATAAATTAGTTGTTTTGTTTCACTTGAAAATACTGTTATACTAATTTATTTTAAATACATTGAAATTAATTAATTTAACTTATTATTTTTTATCAATATAATCAAAATGTTTACATATTTTAACAAAAATTATTTTAATCAAAATGTTTACATATTATTATAAAATAGTAGTTAGCATTAAAGTTTGGACTTATATAATTTGACAAACAAATAAATTAAACATTTAAATTATTTTACATCATTAAATAATATTTTGATATTTTAAAAAATATTCTACAAAATTTAATAAGTAAATAACTTCAAATACGAATCTTTTAAAAAATATAAAAAAGAAACTAATGACAGGTTATTATTGATAGGCTATCGATCTTCCCATCTTGATTAAATGAGACAAATTAACTCAGATATTAGTATTCACATTACATAAAGATATCATTAACATGTATGTTTTCAATAAAAACAATAAATGTCAATAAAAATAACTTATCAAGACAAGATTACATTTAATATTACCTAGTTAATTAAAAAAATTGACTATATCAACTTAATTATATCATATACAAATTTTAAATACTTTGTAAGTTACATAGTTTAATAAAAACTTAATTAAAAATATTCAAAATTATTATAAACTTAAACTTTAATGTGAGAGAATAAATGTTTGTACAAAAATAATTAATTAAAGATACCAATTTATAATATGTGAATATTCAAACATCTTGTTTATTTATTTTTCTTGCAATTAAATATTAAAATTTAACATTTTTCTATTCTAAATAATAAAAAATAAGGAATAATTATCTTACAAATTAGGTTAATATTATCTTTTGGCTTTCATGCACCTAATAAAATTGTCTAATCTTATTATTGTGCTATGTTATTTTATGAATATTATTTCATGTTTTCTTATGTTAAAAGAATTAAATAAATTATCTTAAATGGTTAAATTACAAAAATTATTTTTTTAGTTGGAAAAATTTGTTTGAAAAGGAGGAAGTCATTATTATTGCAAGATAGTCTCATGCATCCACACATCTCAACACCAAATTAATTTTTTCGATATTAACAATATTATATAATCATCCCATATGCGATTTTTCGAGAATGTAAAATGATGGGTTTTAACTATTTTAATATTAAAATAATAGCAATAGAATGTAGTAGACAATTTTAAAAATATTTTTATGATTTTAATCATATTTACTTAGTTTTAACTATAAAAATAAAATTACTTGTATTTAAATATATATAATAATCTCATGAGCAAGAAAAGAATTGAATAACTGAATTGACTATTATCACGAAACATGTATGATTACCAAATGAAAGAAAGAATAAAACACATGATACATCCCCAACCTTCCTTCTCCTCATCCTTATATAACAACTTTCAACACTATTATTTTAATAATGTTTTATATCATTTAATACAAATTTGTTTTTACTATATACATTTTTTTAAAACAATCACATCAAAAATTATTTAAAACTCTTCTCTAGTCAATGTATATTTTTGTTTAAAAAATATGAGGAACACGAGAAGCAATAAAAAAACAGAAAAAAATTAAAAATCAAAATTATAATGATTTGGGTGGGTAGATCAAGTTGCACCATGTTGTAACATAACCACAAATCATGAATAATTTTAATAAATATCATATATACTTACTTAAAAAGGAAAAAAATACTCCAGATAACAACATTTGGCAAATATTTTTTCTTATTTTACTTTAAATTAAATTCAAGATGGAATGAATTCTCCCAAATTACACTTCATATAGGTGGTTAAACTATTTTGATTTAATTCTTGATTTTTTTCATTTTAGTCTTAAAGTATTTGAAATTATTTTCATCAGACTATATTGTAATAATTAAGAAAACAAAAATATAGCGAGATACATTTTTCTTAGATCATGAACTTAATTAAAAATTAATATTAATAATTACTTAAAAAAATTAAAAAATAATAATCATAAACTTATTAATAATTTATCAAATTTATATTACGGATTTTTTGTTATGAATTAGCATTAAATTAAAATATAATAGTGAATCCTACACATTTGCATGCATTTATCAATCAAAATCAGATGTTCAAAATTATAAGAGAAATATTGTATTTATGAATACATGAAACCCCTAGTATTTTTTTATTTCTGTATTATTGTTTTTTTGAGAAAATAAGTAAAAGTAATCTAATCATAAATTATTAAATATAATGAATTAATTAAGTTTTAAAATAATTTTAAAAAATTAATATAAAGATGAAAGTTGTTTGAGTATTTTTTTTTAACATATACATAATTCTTTTAGATAGATTTATTTCACATTATTCTTCTTTATTTTTTATTTTTTATTTTTTTTTAAATTACAAAAATTTATTTTTTTCAAGACCGTCAAATAAATGTGAATTTTTTTTATAACATGATTTTCCAGACAATTTTTTGTTATTCTGTTTAACCATAGTTAATGACTTTTAACCACACCACTCATCCAGCTTCTATATAACTAGTAACCAACCAACCCTTTCATACCATTCAGTACTCCTTCCTTACAGCATACTTTCTCTTCATCTTTCTACCATTTTCCTTTCACATTCACAACACCACAACAAAAAAATGTCTCTGGATTTTCATCACCTTTTGTTTTTCCCTGAACTTGTTCAGCCCCCAGTTCTCTCTCTGCAAGCCGTTCTGTGTGTTATCCTCTTCACCTTCCTTTTCACGCTTTTCCTTACTCCTGGGGGCCTTGCCTGGGCCCTGTCCAAGTCATCGGCCCGAACCATTATCCCTGGCCCAGTAACGGCCTTGCTCGGAGTCTTCACCGGTTTAACTCCTCACCGGGCGTTGGCCAAACTGGCTCGCTCCCACAGTGCGGAGAAGCTCATGGCTTTTTCCATCGGCTTAACCCGGTTTGTTATTTCGAGCGAACCAGAAACTGCTAAGGAGATTCTGGGCAGTACTGGTTTTGCTGATAGACCGGTGAAGGAGTCGGCTTACGAGCTTCTCTTTTACCGTGCGATGGGGTTCGCACCATACGGAGAGTACTGGAGGAACCTGAGGAGAATATCCGCTCTCCACCTCTTTTCTCCAAAGAGGATAGCCGGATTCGAAGGGTTCCGGTGCGAGGTGGGGTTGAAAATGGTGGAAGAACTGAAGAAGGTTATGAGTGAGAACAGACAGGTGGAGGTTAAAAAGGTGCTTCATTTGGGGTCATTGAACAATGTAATGATGACCGTTTTTGGAAAGTGTTATGGGTTTTATGAGGGTGAGGGGACTGAGCTTGAGGCGTTGGTGAGTGAAGGGTATGAGCTTTTGGGTGTGTTTAACTGGAGCGACCATTTTCCGTTGCTGGGGTGGTTGGATTTGCAGGGTGTGAGGAAGAGGTGCAGGAATTTGGTTGAAAAGGTTAATACTTTTGTTGGGAAGATCATTGAGGAACATAAAATGAAGAGGGAGAAGGGTGAGTATGTGAAAGATGAAGGGATGTCTGATTTCGTTGATGTGTTGCTTGATTTGGAAAACGAAAACAAACTCAACCAGGCTGATATGATTGCAGTGCTATGGGTAAGTGATTTATCATCTTTCCTTTCAATCTCACGTCATAGTAATGGTTTTCTAAAGGACTTGTTTGTTCTCATTTTGCATGTTGATGAACTGTCACGGTAAATTTGAAATGAAGCTTTGATTTGTTTACATTTATGTTTGCATCAATGGTATTTTTATGAAGAGAATGAAAAAATCTGAGAAAAGAAAAACAGAAGATTTTACGAAATAAATATGAAGATTGAGATTTATTTTCTAATTAAAGACGTATTAGTACATTTAAATTTAAGTATTATTTTGATTATTCTATGGTGTTTTAACTTGGAAGTGGATCTCAGGAAATGATTTTCAGGGGAACAGACACAGTGGCAATTCTACTGGAGTGGATTTTGGCGAGGATGGTTCTCCACCCTGAGATACAAGCAAAGGCTCAAAGAGAAATAGACAGTGTGTGCGGGTCCTCAAGGCTGGTTTCTGATGCAGACATTCCGAACCTGCGATACCTTCAGTGCATTGTGAAGGAGGCTCTAAGGGTGCACCCACCGGGCCCTTTGCTGTCGTGGGCTCGTCTGGCGGTGCATGATGTGACTGTGGGAGACAAGCACATTCCAAAGGGCACGACGGCGATGGTGAACATGTGGGCAATCACGCACGACGAGAGGGTGTGGGCTGAACCGGAGAAGTTCAAACCGGAGCGGTTCATTGAGGAGGATGTGAGCATAATGGGAAATGATTTGAGGTTGGCTCCGTTCGGGTCTGGGAGAAGGGTGTGTCCTGGGAAGGCCATGGGCTTGGCCTCTGTTCATCTCTGGCTTGCTCAGTTCCTTCAGAGTTTTCAATGGGTTGCTTCTGATGATGGTGCTGTGGATTTGGAAGAGCGACTCAAGCTTTCCATGGAGATGAAGAAGCCACTGTCTTGCAAGGTTGTGCCTAGGGTTGTTGTTTAAGTATTTGAGTAGGAAGTTTGCTATGGTCTTTGGTTGTTTTTATTTAGTAGTAATGAAGTAGGGTTTAGTTAATCTCTTTTATTTCATGTCCTGTTGTGTTTGTTCTTAGGTTTAATGGTAGGTTTTGGAGGTTGTTAATTGGTGGAAAGGTAGTAGTAGAAGTTCAGAAGTTGGTGGTTTTGTGAGTAAAAGTTTCTAATTGAATGAATGTTGTTTTCTATGTGTGGTTTTGTATATGGACTTGAGCTTCTTTATTTTCATGGTAGAAAGTTAATATTTTAATTAAAATTTTTTTCACTCCAATAAAATGATATTAAATAAAATATTTTTTCATGTGGGTAATTTAGTGATTTTAATTAAAGCTTTTTCACTCTATTAAAATTGTATTAAATAAAACACTTAGTATAAGAATATTTTGGACTATTCCATATATTGCTTTAGATATGTGATAGTATATAACACCCAACCAAGTAGTAAGAAGGAGCTGGATTTTAATTCTCTCTTAATGTTTGGGATTTGTAAATGATTCCATTTCAAATGAAATTTGTAAGTGATAAAAGGTACAAAGTTGATTGTTAGAGATCTTTATTTGGTATAAAGGGTATAAGAACAAAAAAAAATATTTGTTCAATTTTTGTAAGTTTTCAGTTGTAAGAATTGAACTCTAAATAAAAACTTAGAAAAGCAAGTATTTTCTAAAATTTGTGTATTGAAAGAAATATCAAAATAAATCTTAAAAACCCTGCAAGAGAGATTATATTATATGGTTTGAGGAATAAAAAAATTATATTTAAATCATGTTTAAAAGTGAAGGTTTAGGAATTTCTGGTGACAGAAGCTGTGAGTGTTGTGTAATAATTTGTGTAGATTTAATTGAGGAGTATTCATTATTGGGACAGTTCAACTTGTGATAGGTTAAGTTAGCATCAATCAATTTGATGATAAATGTTGAATGATCAAGATGAGATTCGAGGTTGTATTTGACATAAATTTTGTACTATATAATGAATATTAGTAACTTGGAAATGTTTGGTTAAAAGAGCATAATTTGTATGGTTTTTAATAAAAGAAAACACTATTGATTTTGTACCAAAAACATTTGGTTGGAAGGAGAAAGAAAGTACATAGGCAGATATGTAAAGATTCTGAAATAGAAAGATTATTTTAGTTACTTTGAACCTAGTTAAAACCTATATAAGTATTAGAGTGATTAGAAAATTTGAATTTAAATGTTGTTGTAAACAATATAAGATTGTGTTTGTAATGTTAAATCGAAATGGAAAAGAAGTGTAATGATTATTCTGGTTCAACAATTGTTCGAGTGCAACCTGCACTTAACTCTACAATGGCCGACATGTGAGATAGTTTATTCTTTGAAAGTTGATTCTATGAATAGAGTTTTTGGGTCATGAGATTCTATCAAAAAGTGATTTGCCAGATTTTTACCCAATTATATGCATCTTTTATGGCTGGGAAATTGACATGCGTTTTTCGTTTTCAATTATTCAACTATTAGAGTTCCTCTCTCTCTCTTTTTCTTTTTTTAAGTATTAGAGCTTGTACTTAATTAGTTGGTGTGCACTTAGTTAAATTGTAATTTTAATTTATACTTATTTAATATTTTGGTTTTCTATTTTTTTATTTAATTAGTATTTAAACTTGATTTACTAAAAAACACAAATCTCAACCAAACTCCAAACAAGAAGTTTAAAGGAAAAATTGTGGTGGACTTGTCTTTTGTTCCTTTCAAAGAAGATAACAACAAGTTTAATGGAACTTCTCAAGGATATATAGTATTGGAAGTTTTACATAGAGATAAGACCAAATTATAATATATAAGTGAACTGTAAACCTCACTTTACAAGCCGATTTTGTGAGGTTGAGTTAGACTTAAAGTTTACTTCTAACATGGTATCAAAGTCATAGTTGAAGCTTATCCTAACGATATTTATTGTTTCTTGGATATTTTTATTTCATCCGTTGTCGGACATCGGACCACCCAATTTTTACTAGCTCGAGATGTTTATACCTCGGCGTGAAGAGATATGTTGGAAGTTTCACATCGACTAAATATAAGGCCAAATTATAATATATAATGAGGTGCAAACTTCACCTTACAAACCAGTTTTGTGAGATTGAGTTAAACTTAAACCCACTTTCTAATTTCTAATATATAGTAAAAAGGAAAGTAAAATTCATGTTAAATTTGACAATGAGATTTAAGGAATATATTTGCTTTCACTTATTATACTAAAAATCGCATCATGACTAATAATTTTGGAGACTAAAAATTTATATATTTAATCAATGTTACTAATAGAACAAAAATGAGAACATAATTTAGTTAATTTATAACTATAAAAGAAATCATAAATTTCTAAACAAAACCTTCATTCCTTTATATTTTTATTCATCAATTATTAAATCAAAACTAAAATCTCCAATTATTTCTTTTAACGTAAATAACTGTTGTTTGTAAGAAATTTGTTTTCCATTTTTTTTTCAATTTTATTTTGATAATTTTTATGGTAGAAAATATTTTTCTATTATACTTGTAGAAATTGAAAAAGCTAAAAGAAGATGAATTAAGCTATCAATCAAGTAAATCTCATTAACTTCTATATTCTTACCAAAAATTGAAATAAAAAATGAATTATTAGAATCAAATTAAATATTAAGGGTATTATTATTAAAACAAAAATTCTATGATAATCACGTTACAATAGATTATGAAAAATAAAAAATAATTTATCCTTTTATGTTTATAAAAAAATACTATACAAAAGGCTGATGAGACAGAAAAATCATTATACTATGAAACTAATATGTCATAAAAATTACTATACCTGTAAGGTTACAACCAAAGATAATACAAATTTTCTTTGCAAATTATTTGTAAAAATGTGTAGGACGACTACTGTGTATCGGATATCATGATCTTAAACTCAACAAAAACTTCAACTAGTGCTCCTTTACTGAAACTCTTAACATGCCTTCAAGACATGAAAAGACTATGGGACTAGTGTATTGAGGCTCACCCTTATTAATAGTAACCTCTAACGACATATCGATTACCGAGGACCAAGTTTAACAAATGTTAATAACTATTCATAAACTAACGTTCGCTTGAGGGATAGATTATGCATATCACATATCGCCTATTGAGCACCTTCTACCATATGCTTACTGTCTGTCGAAGATATTGACGAACCGTATACTACATAACTTATCCAGACTTGGATAACCACCACTTCAAGTAAACAAGACATCGGGCCTCTAGGCCCACCCAACCCCTTTTAGGACCCACAAGTGTTAAAATATTCTTATAAATACACTAGTAATTAGGTTTTGACCTTACTTTTCGTGTTACTAATCATTTTGACTACTCTTTATGTTTGAAAACTGACTTGAGCGTCGAAGATTTTCTTGCAAGCACAACACTCGTTTATTTTGTAAAAGACAAGTATTATTAGGAGAAAGAAAATTAGTAGATGTAGATCAGATAAAAGTAATTCATGAAAAAGAAAATTCTTTATTGAGTAACTCCTCAACTTTGTAAGTAACATTTTTTTTCTTTTAAGAATGAAATGAAATGTGTAAAAAATAAAGCATAATGATTATGTTTAACTTTCTCTTTTTCCTTTATAAACAAGAACATGTGAGAAATTGAGATGAAGACAAATAATAAGTAACTCAAAGAAAAAAAAAAGAGAAAATAAAAAATATCATAGTAAGTTATTTTATTAATTATTATATTTAATTTTATATTTTACTATTTATTAATATTGAATGACGGATTTTATTAAAAAAAGTAAAAAATTATATAATTTAATTTTTATAAATTCACCTTATACATAAACAAATTTTAAAAGTTTGGGAGTTTGCCCGAGTAACATCCACCACCAACCACGACATTCCATTTGCAGTACTGATATTTAGGGAAGACAATGAGTGAATGTGCAATGAAGAAAAAAATCCAGAAAAACTCGGAAAAAAAAAACAAGATAATGACTTGTCACATTTGAAATTATATCAACAACAATTTAACCAAAGAAATCACATTGAATTTTTTAAACAAAATAAGTATTTACTTGAGAAAAAAAATTAAATAATTACACTAAATTAATGATATAAATATTATAAAATCTACCGTTTTCGTTCCCTTTTCAATTTGAATATGTTTGATTACTTGATTTTTACATGTTAGTTACTTAATAATTTATTGATGGTTTTATATTCTTTCTGCAAGTTTGATCTTTAAATTATGAAGATTTTGCAGTTTTTGTTCAATTTTTAAGTTGCATATGTTTATTTATTTTGTTTTATATTTAAATTACTTAAAAGAAATTTTCGTTTTAATTTATATCGTTTGAGTTTAATCTTTGCCAAAATAATTATTAGTTAGATTTTACTTACCTTCCTACTTATAATTAGATAATGATAGACAATTTATAAACAATTTCTTATAAAAATATTAATTTAATTACATCAATAAATATATATATATATATATATATATATATATTATCAATAAAATGTAGATTTAAAAGAAAAAAAAAACTTTAGTCCTCATAATTGGAAATGACTGTTTTTTCTCCAATATTATATGATATTCATTTTCTTCCTTTGAAAAAAAAAGTTAAATATCTATTCTAAAGTTGCATTATATAATGTCAATATCTTTATTAAACTCTTACCATTTATAAAACATTTGTTAATGAAGTGATTTAAATGTTAAAAAAATACGTTAGTATTACACTTAAGTTTAATTAAATTATAACAAAGAAACGACTTATAATGCACTTAAATTTCTCTATAAAAAAAGTCAATTAATTACAAATAATTTTTTAGAATTATATATAATTAAAAAGGCTTAATGTCCCTAGTTTGGAACCTTGTGTTTTTGATCTTTTTAAAAGTTCACTCATATTTAGTTAAAAAGTGGTCTTAACTTGGTAAGGTATGTCGAAATGTTAAAAGTTGAAGTTACTAAGTAAAAGAAAAAAGTTAGGGTTATTGGAAAATCATGTGTAAAATCAGAAATCCTAATTTCCAATTTGCAATTCACAAAATCATGTGTAAAATCAGAAACCCTAATTGTCAATTTGCAATTCACAAAAAATCAGAAACCTTAACTCTCTCCCAACATTTCAGCAACCATCATCTCATCGTTGTCTTCTTCTTCACCCCAAACACCCACAACCAGAAAAAAAAAAAACTCATTCAAAGAAGAGGAAGAAGGTTGAACAATAATTGAGAAAAAGGGTCGGTGGTAACGTTGGTGGAGCTCTTGGCCAACGGTGCGCCTTGGAAAAGATGCAAGAACGCCGATGATCACATCCGACTCTGACGCTAACGGCAACGCGATGAAAGTGCAGTCGTGGGTGAAGGTGGTGTTGTCATGGCCTCACGCAAAGAAAATGGAGATGGGTGCGGTAGGTTTCCTTCTCTCTTTTGTTGTGGTTGAATTGGAAAACGAATGAAGAAAGGGAGATTGTTGTGGTTAAACCTTTTCCACGTCATTCATTTTTATTTTTTAAATTTACACCTTAACTATTCTAACGTGCCATGTATTGTACACCTCATTCACTTTTGGACACAGAGGCAATGCACCTTTATGTTTTTAATGCTATAAGCCAAAAAAACCAACTTGAACCGTTTTTAACAAAAATATGGATTATTAGTGAACTTTTAAAAAAGATAGGACAACTTTAAACATAACGTCCAAATTAAGTTGTTATATATATATATATATATATATATATATATATATATATATATATTAACTTTTATTATTCGTTCACATTTTTTTTCTATAGTTTCTACGTATAGATTTTTCTATATGAAGTTAACATCTAAATAGACTAATATATGTGAGTTTGTAGTAATATATTTTGTTTATGAATTAGGTTCTTGATAAGAAAGAGAGAATTTTTTTAATTTTGCATTACATTTTTATCTTTCCTTAACACATGAATAAATATAAAGAAAATTGACGAATTTACTTCATTTAAGCTTATTTAGATATTGACTTGTAATTAAATTTTGAGTTAAAATAAGTTTTACGATATTTTGAAATAAAGATTAGGAAAAATGAAAAGTTATTAAGTTGTTGAAGAGTATAGCACTAATTTTTAATATTTGTTATTGATGATGAATTGTATGTTTGAAATAATCATATTTGGTTGATTTAATTAAAATGAGTTTTCATTTTCATTTTATGAATATAGCTAATGTTTGCATAGTGTTTGTCCTATGGCTATATTGTGTCAGTTTGGAGTAAGTAATACAGTTCAGAATCATAAGTGTGGTGTAAAATGTTATTTTAAGCTTATTAATGAAATTAGACATTAATAAAATAGGTTTGTAGTTTTGGGTTGTTATAAAATGTATTTATTTTTTCAAATAAACAATATATTCTTACTTAAATGAAAATGAAATAAATATATATTTAATTTTCTTTTATGAATTCTCATTTAAGTTTATCATTCTTGTTTAAATTTAAAGTTCTTTATGTGGAATTTGGTTCAAATGAAAATTATATCATTCAATTAGATTTTTATATAATAAGATTGATATGTATTTCGGATGTAGGGTTGAGGATTTCCAGAAAATATTCCTTTACACTTTTTTCTGAGTTAGCTTAGATAATTTTGAACGTTTTTAGTCAAAATCATTTTGTCTAAGCTCCAAATCATATGGAGGTACATATTAAAGACACTTAGACGCTCAAGTCACTAATTAATCTGATCAGGGATTAGAGTAAAATCTTAAACTCGCAATAAATGTAATCACCTACTTCCTTACCTTTGACCTCTATCTATAGGTTTCAAGATGAGCTTGTGATTAGTGAAATCCTAATCATGGCTCATTTCCCCCTAAGTAACTCTTACCAGTAACCTTGATTAGGAGCGATGTTTAGGAGTCTTTATTACTGGAGGTCGTTCGTTTGGTCTCCCATCTCCATGACTGTGCGGGCGATTAATAAGCAATATTTATTTATCTTGGTTGGATGATGCATGGTGGTACTGACCGCAACCTATTGGGATTGGTTGTCCCTCCTTGGTGATCTCATCCAGTCGATGGTTCGGTGACCATACAATACAATATGTTTTAAAGTTAATGAAGTATTATGTTTATATTTATATAAATAAATAAAAGCATTTAAAGATGTTATTTAATAAAAATGTGATATATAATATGAAAGAAAATATGAGTCAAAAATAAAAGTGTATAAATATGCAATGATATATCTTAATTGTATGATTTTTTACTAATGTTGTTGTCTTTTTTGACATTGTTGTGAAGAATACTAAAGAGAAAATCATAACCTTTAAGAATTAGATATTAAAGATAAGACTTGTCATAAAAAATATACTTTAGCTTCTTTGATAGTCTGATCAAATAAATTAAAATTGATCATATAAATTAAAACAATAAGATGATGAGAAGTGGAAAATAGTCTTACATTAGGCTATAATATAATAAATGCAATGTATAATCATAAAATAAGAGTTGAGAATAAATTTTTAATATAATCTTCATGAATCAAGTGTTGATATTTTTCAAATTAATATTAATCTTCCAAAATAATACACTAGGTGAGAGTGAAAAATCATTGATATTTGAATTATGAGTGTGTTGGTTGATTGTAATAACTTACATGTATGTATTGACTCCTCTTTGAAAGTGTGTAACGATCCTAATGTTATACAATCTAATTCAATATAGTACTGACAAAAAAAATATGCATTTTATGATTATGTTTAACTCTATTTTATATATATATATATATATATATATATAACTTTTTTATTTTTCATAGTATTTAAATATCATAGGATTTGTTATACTTCAGTAATAAAAACCAAAAGTAATTAATTCGAAGAAAGTATATAAGATAATACAAATAATTCAAAAATAACTTATAATAGCAAATATATGCTAAAACTTGGACTACTATAAAATATTACACTAAACCAAAAGTGTAGTAAGGTAATTACATTAACGAACGAAACCTAAAACCATACATTCTACTTTATGCATTAGATCCACCTCTTCCTAGTACCTGCTCACCAGAGATATCCCCCTAAACTCACACCATTTAGGTGATTATTACAAAATAGAAGAAGAAAAACAGACAAACAACACAAAGAAGAATGAGTAAGCTAGTTTATCAAAGAATACATATAAAAATCTTTATACAACGTCGTTCTTATAATTCAACAACTAAACAATATTCATACACAATTCATCATCTAACTTTAGATTGACCATTCAGATACATGTATTGATATCAAACTATAGAGGCCCTGCCTTTGAGGTGGTATAACAACGTCAACAACAACAACATCCTCACCAACCAATCACCACACTCTAAGGTTAATCCTTTCAAGCATCTATGGCTAACAAATAACCAATAGACTAGGGACCTCCTGTTACTCTCCACCACATAACCATCCATCTCGCCTAGCGAGAGCCAAAAAAACAAGCTCCCCAAGTTTAACGAGCTAACTCACTCAACCTCTATAACTCACATTCAGAACTCCTCTAAACTCGCCCAGTAAGCCATTCGTGCTCACTTAGCCTCTCTGCATAATTCTACAGCACCAAAACTGCAGAATTAACACTCACAAATCACTCATAACCTATTCTAACGATTTTTATCAACTTCTAACACTTTCATTTTGTATTCTAAGTTACAACTGACTTGTCTAAACATGTACGATTCAACTAAAATCAAAACTAAATTCATTTTGTAATGAAATTCTAACTTAAACCAACTACAACTTCAACCTATAGACCATAACTCCAATTTACTACTTCTAACTCATAGTTAGCCATTTAAGGGTCTGACCAAATCATAAATGACCTAATAACAGACCTCAAACACTCCACTTGACGTCAGTCCACTTACTTTGAAAACTCATTACTCAAAACCTCTAAAATGCACCAAAATTCATTTCAAGACACCATCTCCACTGTCTACTACACACTTTTAGACCAATTCTTTGCTAATTTACCACACAACTAAGTCTCACATAATCACACAACAATTATTAACTTACCATATCTCCTTTTAGACCATTATTTCTCAAATTCATCTATGAACACTTCCAATTTTTAGACCAAAATTGACTTACAACCAAACTTAACCATTCTTTTCCCAAGATTCCAATCAAATATCATTACTAGCTTCTTAACCACAGGAAATTCAACATCAGGATCAATTCCAAATAGATTCATCACATTTTAAAACATTCGACCAGATTCATGCCACTAAATTCACTCAATCAAACATGCATACTACAACAAAACACACAATTCAAGCATCAAGATTAACATACATTCAACTCACATAGTATTAACTACCAAAGCACACTTTGTAGCTCAAATTAAAAGAAAACACTACCCTCCCTTACCTCTTTAGAAGACCAACCGCTTTAGAGACCTTATTATGCTCACACATCTCAAAAAGCTCTATCTGTACCTATAGACAACAAAAACACGATCAAGGTATACCGTTAGTACCACTAGTCAACAGAGTCTTATAGAAGACTCAAACATTACATGCAAAATGCGTGGGGCCCACATGCAACAGAAGAAAGGACTAGAGAAAAGGGGTCAAAACTTAACTTACTCAGACAGAGAAATTGATTGGTCTGAATTAAAGAGTTTGCCGCCATGATCACTCCTACGGTTTCAGTTCTTCAATCAGATTAATAAAGAATAAAAACTTCTAAAGAGAAGTTATAGAAATCTAGAAAAGTAGTTTTTAAAGAGATGATATGTTTTAAAATAATAAAACTCGTTTATAACAAAACTATTTATATTAAAACCATTTAATATTAAAATAATTGAGTCTCACTATGAATTGTAGAAAAAGTTATACATATTTGATTTTTATGGATAAATATAAATATAAATATATATATATATATATATATATATATGATTTTTTTACTTCATTTTTATTTAATAAGTACACTTCAAATAATTAAATTTTTATGTTTTCTTAAGATTAATCATTAATTTAAAACAAACACATCATTACAAAAAGCTTAAGGTGATTATTTCTTTTAAAGTAATATTTCAAGTTACTTGTGAGATAATACATATAATTTGTACGATATGGAATATTGTTCAAGAAAAATACTAATCAATATCTTAACATTTATTTAAGGGATTTTAACAATTTCAAAAAATTAAAATATATATGATTTGAATTATTTTCAATTGAACTGTTTTATTATTTTATTTCTTAAATAGTTTGTTTGGATTGAGAAATTAAAATATCTTCTTCAAAGAAATTTAATTTTTATTTTAAATCAAATTCAATTTTATCTTCAACCTAAATTAAGTTAGTTTAATTTTTCATTCGGGACGACTTGTCTCAACTTTTACCAGAATTGACTTAACTCGACTTTCTATCAGGATTAGGCTCTCGACATTTAGTCAGACCAACTCTACTCGACCTTTGGCCTAGACAGACTCTACTTGATCTTCAGTCCAGACCGACTCGACTCTGACCTATGACCCGAGCATGGTAGGGTTGACCTTCGACCCTAGCTAACTTGAGTCAACCTTAAGTTCCGGCTGACTCGACTCTCCTTCGACCCTGACTAACTCGACCTTCGATTTTTGCCAAATCGGCTCGACCTTTGGTTTATACGGAGTTGGCTCGATCTTCGATTTATGTCAAATCGACACAAACTAACATGACTCAACCTTCAGCTCAAGTGACTTAAGTTGACTTTGGACTTTGACAGAAGGTCAAGTCAAGTAAATTTGTACTCATAATTGAACTGAGTCGATTCGAGCTAAATATCGAGATTATTCAATTCGAACTGAAAGTTAATATAAGTCGAGTTTTTGAACTTACGAACTTTTTTCATCTTGACCAATTTGAAATTTCACAACTTATGAAATTTTAATTTTCTATTTTTTTGGATGAATTTCAAATTCTATTAATTTAGTTATTTGAAATATCTTTCTAAATTTTCTTAATTTCAATTTTCTCATCCAAATAAGTTATTTTACTTCAAAAAAAAAAATTCAAATTCTCTAAATAAATGAATTACTTTCTTAAATTGTCTCATCCAAACACAACATAAAAGATATCTTAAAAAGTTGTAATATGAAAATTACTTTTAACAAATTTAGCATTTATATAACAAAAAAAATATACTACATTAACAATTATTAAAATCATTAAAAAAATTATTAAAAAATATTGAATAATTACTACAAATATAAATATAGAAACCAATGAAAAAAGTATTAATTCATGATTACGTTTCTATGAATACATTTGTTCATCATCTTTAATATTTTTTCTATCTTAGATATGCTTTTCTTCTCTATACAATTTGAATATAAAACTTTATTTGAGAAATTTGAGTTGAATTTCTGGAGGTGTTTATAAAATTATCAATTAATGAAAATAAAAATTTAAGAAATAAAATACTTATTACGTAAAAAAATGTAAAATTTATTCACTAATACAAAGATATTTATCAATGCATAACATTAGTGTATTTGTTAATAAAATTGAAAGTTACAAAAAGACGTTCATTTTACTTTCTTACATACAAGTTTCTACTTCTTTTTAAAATAAACATTGAGCTCAATCTAAATGTATAATTTAACTTTTGTGCATATACAATAAAGAGAAAAAGAAGAAATGTATGAATTTATTTTAAGTATATTATTGGATGAGTACGTAAACCTAGAAAAGTCGATTTCATGAGATTCCTATACAAATTTGTATTTTAAGTTTTGTCATGACTCATTTGTAAATGTATTTGTGTGGGTTTGTACTAACATACTTTTGTTTCTCTCCTAAACTTCTTTTATTGATTCCTTATAATTACCCTCTTTAGGAATGAGGAAGATGATAGTGAAATGAGCACACTTTTTCTCTTTGGTTTGTTCTTTGTCCACCTTCATCAAACCCACTTTTCTTTTTGCTTAAAAAAGAACCAAATTCAATACAACTTTCATGCAACAAATTTGGTCATAGACAAACACCCATCACATACCCCATGGCCCATCTACCTTTATTCTTTTTTGTTTTCATTTGCATATTAATATTATATATATATATATATATATATATATATATATATATATATATATATATATATATATATATATATATATATATATATATATATATATATATGCATGCATGACATTTGAATGAACTAACACCATTACCACACATCTTCCAAGTATCAATCATATGCTATTGTATTACACTGGAATTGACTAAAGCTAAAAGTAAGATTTTTCTCTCTTAAAATCTTGAACAAATGCTTTTGATTTTGTTTTTCATTAAATAATTCAGTAAGTGATAAAGATTTAGTATCATGTTCTGTTTTGTTTAAGATGTGTTCATGCTCATCATTTGACAACCAATAGCCTTTGCCCATTTGTCTATGTTTGACTACACACTTAATCCATTTCTCTAACGAATTACTTGAAAAATTATTTGGTTATATTTAAAAAAAGTTTTAAATACGTATAACTTTTTGTTTTATACTTTATATTATCAAGGAAATAAAATATTATTTACTGATTGTAATTTGAACAGATGTTTCTTTCTTCTTACAATTTAAGTACACTTATACCCATATATTTGTTTAACATAGGAACAAGAATAGTAGTTTCATTAAATGTATGTTGGGTTGATGTTAATCTGCATTTAGCTTTTATTTATATTCACAATGCATAAAAAAAACTGATGCAACTAGTAAGTAGAATATTAAGATTGATTCCTGGGATTAATATAAATAAATAAGATGCCATTTTTAAAAAAAATCCAGACCCTCTCCACTTGCATCAGAAAATGGAAAATAACACGAATTCTGTGGAATTCACCAAACACAACTTGAAGATATTTTTTCCCCCAATTGTTCAGTCTTTTCATTCTTAATGGGAATACAGAGTTTTGCACCTGACATGGTTAAACTTTGTGTCTTAATTCATCTCATTAAGATGAGATTAACATAAGAATCTTCATAAACAGTTTTTAATTTTCTATCAGGTTTTTTATGTTGTCATTCTACCGTGCTTTTAAAATATACTGATAGATAATGATTTGATATTTTAAAATATATTAATTTTTTTAATATATGTTAACATCAGTGTATTTTTGAATATTAGAAGAAAAATAATACTAAGAAACCAGCATATAATCTAAATTTATATCTAACTCTTAATTTTTGTACCAAGCAAAAGAAAAAAAAAATGTGATCTCATTAGATATATATAATGTGCACTTCAAAAAATATCTAGTTAGTATCTTAATCTATATACTTTATGAGTAGGTTATCTTTGTAATGTGGTTATAGGCTAATGAAAAAATTGAAAAAGAAAAGATTCCTAGATAGTGGGTGTAGATTTATGAAACTTGAAACAAGAACTTTAATGATATGAGAATGGGATGTGATGGTGCAACTTTCAAATGATTGAAGAATAAGAACCGAGCAGAAAGATAAACAATTTATGTATGGACATATTGTAAATGGTTCGGTTATCTTTCTTAGATTCATATCCTTTCATAAAAGAACATGTTCTGCTCATGACTCACTGAGCCTTCCAAAAGCTTCACAACTTTTTTTTCATACAAAGGCGATGCATTTAGGATTTGTATATCCAAACAGGACATTTCTTTTATTTGTCCCACAACTGCAACTTGCTGCTATCCTTAATTTTTATTGATTCTCATATCTAATGATTCCATCGCCATAAATATTTTTCTGTTTTCTATGTGCATTTAACCATTTTACCAAGAATATTTCTTTGCATAATTCTCTTAATAATGAGAAATTTGACCAGTAAGAGAGCATTGATTTGGAAGGGAATATTTTCCAAGACAGAACATTGCTTACACAAACATGGTGCTGCGAGCTTATTTTATTTTAGATATAAATGTAATTCCACTTTATATTATATTTCAGGTATAACTATCTCCGTAGGGATTTGTAGGATTGAGAGACTAATCTTTCTGACGTGATTTTACTGACTTGAGTCGTGTGCTCCACTTGCCTGCATTCAATCTGAATCGCTTGGTTGCCTTCAGTATGGGCCGCTCGGTCGCCTTGAATCTGGGTCACTCGGTTGTCTTCAATATGGGCTGCTCGGTTGCCTTCTTGACCAGGGGGGAGGTACCTGCAAAAGGTACTCCAACGCTCAAGTTAGGCGTGTGACTGAAGAGTTTCGGCTCATAATTGAATATTCAGTGAATTGTTATCACTATTGAGTATTTGGGCGTAATGGAGTGTGAGTAGAACGTACCTGACTTTTGGCCTCGACCTCATATTTATAGGTCATATGATGGACCCTAAACTAGCACAGATCCAATAAAATAAAAACATATTTACCTTTAGATTTAGTTAGTTGCTCCTGAACAACTCATCAATATCTTTAATCATATATTCTTACTTATTTTATCATCTGCTGGACATTTGGCCCAATAATAAAATAAACGTCGGCCCAATTGTGGCCCATCATTAATAGAACCGTTTGACCTAGTTGACCATTGTTGTGGCGGTGACCGAACGACCCTAATTGTTAACCGTTCGGTCTCTATTATATACCATACATATGCTCCCCAAGTCTGAGTTAAGCATTCGGCTTTAGCCATGATTAACTATGGGACTTGTATGAGTTTGAGGGAGGTTGTACCCGTTGTATTGGAGAGGTTGCTTTTAGTCGTTGCTCATGTCTGACTAAACGGTGGACTTTATGAGTTTCCTCTTGAACTTTTTACTAGGCCGAGCGGCAGATGACGGGATTTCTTTTTAGAACTTTTTCCCACGTTGACTAGAGACTTGATAGTATCTTGTTTATTTGTTCTCCTAGGAGTTACTGGGAAATTTCGTGAATGACTATATTGTTTGGCTTTTACCACCTAAGGGTTCTAGACGACGAGAATGATCGTCCTGCACGGTTTTTTAACACCTAAGAGCTCTAGGTGACGAGAATGACCGTCCCGCACGGTTTGTTTAACGCCTAGGAGCTCTAGGCGATGAGAATGACTGTCCTACACGGTTTGTTTAACGCCTAGGAACTCTAGGCGACGAGAATGACCATCTCGCACGGTTGATAACGCCCAAGTGTTTGTAGGCGATGAGAATGGTCGTCCTGCATGGTTTGTAACGCCCAAGAGTTTGTAGGCAACAAGAACGACCGTCCCACACGGTCTTTTACCGCCTAGGAGTTACTGGGAAACTCTTATGGGCTTGTTACCTGTTTGGACAAAAGTTTCTCGGTGTTATCCATTTCTAATTGGTATCAGACCGTTCGGCTTTGTCTATCTCTGATTGGTGATGGGCCGTTCTGCTTTATTCGTCCCTGATTGGTGATAAGTCGTTCGAATTTATTCACGTAAAGACAATAGGATGACAAGAAATTGAATTTGAGATTTAATCATAACAGTAATGTTCAATAATTGTAACAACAATGCTTGACTAAAATAAAGTTAAAAATGAAACGTGTCAACGACATTCAACTAAAGTAGAATTTGAGATGAGTTGCATTCCAAGTGTTAGGAATAGCTTTTCCATTGAGAGACTCGAGCCAATAAGCTTCATTCATCAAATCTTTAGTTTTTCCTAGCTTCTCCTCTTTTACGCCATACGAGATCTCCTTCTTTGAAGTTTCTTGGTTTTATCTTGGTATTGTATTTTCTGGAAATCAACCTTTTTGGGCAACCGCACAGACTGCGACTATCTCTCTTTTCTTTGGTAGAATATCCAATTTATTTTGCAACTGTTCAACGTTAATGCTTGTGTCTTTGATGCCTCGCCTCAATGAAGGTTCTCCTACTTCTACTGGAAGCATGAAGTTTGTTCCATAGGTTAAGTTGAAGGGAGTCTCCCTAGTAGAACTGTGTGGAGTACATCTATATCCCCATAACACCTCGGGTGGCTCGTCTACCCAGAAACCTTTTGCTTCACCTAGTCTTCTTTTTAATTATGATATTACGGCTTTGTTGGTGGCCTCCGCTTGCCCATTAGTTTGAGGATGTTCCACTGAACTAGTAACATGTTTAATTCCCAAACTTTTCAGATATTCCTCCAGCTTTTTATTAATGAATTGTCGGCCGTTATCGGCAAACCAACTGCCATATAAATTTTTGTACTCGTTGAGCGCTTATGATTGCTAATGGATCAGCCTCGATCCATTTGGTAAAGTAGTTTATTGCCACTGAGCGAACGACCATGGCGAAATAATACCATCCAATTCCTTAGGAGGTATTCAGACATCATTGTCGTGTTCTTGACAGGATAAACATTTCTTAACATAGGACTCACAATCACGTTCCATGGTCGGCCAATAATGCCCAGCTCGTAATGCTCGGGCTCTAAGAGAGCACTTACCAGAATGTAAACCACATATACCATGATGGAGCTCCCTTAAGACATAATATGCTTCCTCCTCTAATAAAAACTTTAGCAGTGGGGTCGTGTATCCTCACCTACATAAATCTTCTCCTATAGAGAAAAAACGAGCAATGCGTTTTGAATCGGTGATACTAACCTTTTTGCCCTGTTCTTGCCTTTGCATTAGGTCACGGATTTCTTGTCGCCAATCAGCTTTAGATATTGTTGCACTAGTGGAAAAGACCTCAATGACAGGTTTGTCGAGTGCTACTCTAATAACTAAAGACAACTGCCTTCTCTCCCTGCAATGAGTCAATTTTGACAACAGATCTACCTTAGAATTCTTCGCCCTTGGGACATGAACAATGTTGACGTTAGTAAAGCTCTTAAGCAGACTGCTAGCCTTTTGAAAATACCTCAATAACTGATTGTCCTTAACTTGGAAAGTTCCTTTCATATGACCAACGACCAGTTGAGAATCCATTTGGCACTCTAAGTTGGTAACTTCCAGCTCTTTAGCTAGAGTCAGACCGACGATTAATGCTTCGTATTCAGCTTGATTGTTACTAGTCTAAAATCGGAAGGTTAGTGCTTGTTCTATGATAATATCGGCCGGTCCTTCTAAGACAAAACATGTTCCCCCACCCTTCTTATCTAAAGAGCCATCTACATTAAGATACTATAGTTGTATGGAGTCTTTCGGCATAGGTGTTAACTCGATTGCAAAGTATGTCAAGTGTTGGCCCTTAACAGATCTTCGTGGCTCGAAGTGGAGACCAAATTTTGAAAGCTCCACAAACCAAGAGACAATCTTTCCTGCTAAATCAGGTTTCCTAAGGATTTTGGCAATGGGGTGATCTGTCCTGACGACCATTTGGGGACTTTGGAAATATGGTCGCAACCACCTTGCGGCTGTGAGCAAGGCTATCGCCACCTTCTCTATATGGGAATACCGCTCTTCCGCTCCTCGCAACGTTCTGCTAACAAAATAAACAAGTCTGAACTCTAGAGCTTCTTGAATGAGAGTCGCGCTGACCGCATTGTTTGTCACCGCTATGTACTATTATAAATCATGCCTTGGTATCGGTCATGCCATAATAGGCGAATTAGTCAAGATGTCTTTGACTTTGGCGAAGGCCCCTTCACATTGTTCGTCCCAATGTTGGATGATTCCTTTCTTCATATTCTGAAGAATTGGTTTAATATGTTCTGCTAGTTGAGGAATAAAACGTGACAAGGATGTCAATATGCCAACCAAGCGTTGAGTTTCTTTTAAACTGGTAGGGCTTTTCATTTCCAAGATCGTTCGTCATTCGTCTGGATTGGCCTTAATTCCCCGAGAGGTTAACATGAACCCTAAAAACTTCCCAGCAGGTACACTGAAAGTGCATTTTGAAGGATTCAACTGCATGTTGTATCTTCGTACTTGGAGGAAAACCTCTTCCAAGTCTTTGAAATGTTGGTCTATAAAGTGACTTCTGACCACCATGTCGTCCACATATACTTCCATGGACCTTTCAATCTGATTACAAAATATATTGTTCATTAGGCACTGGTAGGTGGCTCATGCGTTTTTTAGACCGAACGGAATTACCTCGTAACAAAAATTAGATCGTTCGGTTATGAAGGTTTTCTTCTCTTGATCTGGTGCATACATGAGAATTTGATTATACCTTGAGTATGCATCTAAAAAGCTTAACACTGCATGTCCTGAGGCCTCATCCACCAATCTGTCAAAACATGGCAGGGGGTAAGAATCCTTGGGGCATGCTTTATTTAAGTTTGTGAAATCGACATACATCCTTCATTGACCGTTCGGTTTCTTGACCATGACCACGTTTGTCAACCATGTGGTGTAAGTTATCCCCTAATGAATCTTGCCTCCAATAGCTTGGTGACTTCTGTTTGTACAACGTTTCTCTTTTCCTCATCAAATCTCCACTTTTTTTGAGAAACTGGGCGCGCTTCTTTGAATGTCATAACGCTCAGATGAATTCCGGGTATTTCTGAAGCCGTCTAGGCGAACAAATCTGCACTGGCATTCAAAAATTTTCCTCTTTGGTTTCTGTCATTCCTCCTCCTATGGATGTCACCTGTGACCCATTGTTGCCGAGCACAAATGGCTTGGTATCTCCCAGAGGTTGAATGCGGTCGTTGGTGTTGGTTTGTGGATCGAGATCGATCGTAGCCATTTCTTGCCCTCTACGTTTTCTATGGGGAATGAAAGGTGTGAGCTTTAAACCCACAACATAGCATTCCCGAGCGGTTCGTTGGTCCGCCCACACGGTGCATATGGTTCCCCTGTCTAAGGGAAACTTCATGGCCAGATGAGGGGTGGATATTTTATCTCCGAATGCATTCAAACAGGGTCGTCCCAATAAGGCGTTATACGAAGTGTTTGCTTCCACCATCAACAATCTAACTTTGAGCTCTTTCGCCTCGCTTCCTATTCCAAGTCGCGTCCTCAAGTCTAAATATCCTCGAGTGTTAACCCTTTCTCTTGCGAACCCCATAATTTTCTCATTAAATGGGCTATTATATCTTCAGACAAATCCATTTTCAGGAACGTCTTCCAATATAAGATCTTGACCGAGTTGCCCTAATCAACCAACACTTTGCTGATACTATAACGAGATATTTCGGCTGTAATGACCATAGGATCATCTTGATCAGGGTCAGGGGCATGAAAATCTTCATCAATGAAGGTAATAGGTGGTAAAGATCGAGGCTTTCTATCCACCATGTGAACGGTTTTCAGGCTTCTTAGGTGCCTTTTCCTAGCTGAAGATGATGTCCATCCTCCAGCAAAACCTCTAGAAATGGTATTAATATGCTCGCGAACCGATCAGTCACGACTGCGACTACGGCTTCGACTGCGGCTACACTGTGTCTTCGTTTCCGTTCGGCCTTTTCATAGGACCGTTCGAAATCTCTGCGTTGAGATCTCTCTTTGGGAGGACTTCTTCTTCGGGTCCCTTCTTCTTTTACGAATTTATGCAAAGGGCCTCCTCGGATGAGCCTTTCTATTTCATCTTTCAATGTACCGCATTCTTCTGTGGTGTGTCCCTTGTTCATATGAAACCGACCGTTTTTTTGTTTCGTAGGCGTCCCTAGGGGAAGACCTTTTTCTGAGTGTGAGAAGCTCACTATTAAGTGCTTCTTCGAGAATTTTTATTCTGGGCGCAGTGAGGGCGGTATAGTGATTAAACTTGAGGGGACGGGTAGAATCCTAACAAGGAGGATCCCCATTACCGTTGAACGATCGCTTTCCTTCCTTCTTGTTGTTCCCCCCAACAACTTCTTGTTGTTTTTTTCGTGACTGTCTTATATCCTCTATACGAGTAAACTCTATCACTCTCTCCTGGAGTTCGTCCATAGTTTTAGGCGGCTTTGCATATAAATTTTCTAAGAAATATCCTACTTTTAGGCACGAATGCAAATTGTTAATGATAAAAGTGTGATTAATATCTTTGATCCGCTAGGCAGTTCCATTGTATCTTTTCATAAAGGCTTTTAGAGATTTATCCCTCTCTTGCTTGGTGTTTACGAGCTTCGCGGGTGTTAGCTCTTGTAGTCGACTGGACGCATAATGTCTCCCAAAAAGGGATTGCACAGTGGCAAAACAATCCACTGTATTCGGAGGAAGGGTGTTGTACCACGACAATGCCTCTCCCTTGAGTGATAATGAAAAGGCTCTGCACATAACTGGGTCAATGTTCGTGCAGAATGGCATTGCGTTGACGAATGCCCTGATGTGATCATATGGATCAGTTGAGCCATCATACTTATCCATTGTTGGTGGAGTTCTTTTTGGCATAGGAGCTTGCATGATTGTCGTCGTGAAAGCCAGTAAGCCGATTGATTTAATGGTTTGCAGAGGTGTCAGTTCTCTTTTTCCTCGATTGTCATTCGGGTTGTCGTTCGGATTACCATTCGGATTGGTATTACCGTTCGGGTTAGTGCGGTGAGACTGCTCTTGATCGTGGCGAGTTTCATTATTATTTTCGCCATTATGACCCTATTGGGCTGACGATGCCGAGTGTTGCTCGGATTGTTCTTGACGAGTCCGTTCGGCCCTTACCATCACGATCTCTTCTTCATGCTTTCACTGCATCTGCTACTGAGCCCGCACATGTGCTTGCAATTGTTCTTGCATGGTTCGTGCATGTGCTTACATTTGTGCCTACATTTGTGCTATCAGATCTCTGGTGTTTTGTTGTTCCTCCATGTTTCTCGTGGTCACCATTGGGTTTTCTTCAGCTTCTCTCGGTCCCACGGTGGGCGCCAAAATGTTTCAGTCGGGATTTATAGGGCTGAGAGACTAACCTTTCTAACGTGACTTTACTGTTTTCCGATGCCTAAGTCGCGTGCTCCACTTGCCTACTTTCAATCTGGACCGCTCGGTTGCCTTCAGTATTGGCCGCTCGGTCGCCTTCAATCTAGGCCGCTCGGTTGCCTTCAATCTGGGTCGCTCGGTTGCCTTCTTGATCAAGGAGGAGGTACCTACAATATGTACTCCAACGCTAAAGTTATGTGTCTGACTGAAGAGCTTCGGCTCACAATTGAATAATCAGTGAATTGTTATCACTATTGAATATTTGGGCGTAATGGAGTGTGAGTAGAACGTACTTGGCTTTTGGCCTCGACCTCATATTTATAGGTCATATGATGGATCCTAAACTAGCACAGATCCAATAAAATAAAAAACATATTTACCTTTAGATTCAGTTAGTTGCTCCTGAACAGCTCATCAATATTTTTAATCAAATATTCTTGCTTATTTTATTATCTACTGGACATTTGGTCCAATAATAAAATAAACATCGGCCCAATTATGATCCATCATTAATAGAACTGTTTGACCTGGTTGACCATTATTGCGGCGGTGATCGAACGGTTCTAATTTTTAACCGTTGGATCTCTATTTTATACCATACATTATATTATTTTTTGTAAATGAAACTATAAGAAAATTAACAGAATGGAAGTGTTTTGAATGTATGGACTGAATGTTCATTTAAAATATTCTTTTTTTTTTAATCTTCAGCTTTTTTTTTTCTTTTTATTTGGATACTTCAATAAATTGAGTTTACATATTAAAGATATTTTAATATTTAAGTAAATTTGGATTAATTAGTTTATTGCAATAAATGTTTTATAGATATTTTAACAATCATTTTATCTTTTACGTTTCTCTATAGGTTACTAATTTAAGTCGGTGTAATCACCATTTAATTATGTTGAATTTAATTATTAATTGTTTAGATTAATTAGATGATGAGCTAATCCTGATAAGTACATATCAATTTTCCCCACCTAGATAATCGATTTGGAGATGGTTTGTATACCAACCGATACATAATAAGAAATAATTAAATAAAAAAAAATCTTTTGATTTTTTTTAAGTTAAATATGTTTTTACTTTATGATATACATAATTGTATTTTTTTAATTGTTTGTTTTATTTATAAAATTAGTTTCTATAATATTTAATTTTTTACCTTAGTCTATTGTAAAATCTATAATTCACCTTTTGTATAGAAAAAAGTTTTCAAATTTTATAATGAAAAGACAGTTTTGACTTTTACATTATATAGTTCAAAAAGTATCAAGATTGTACATTAAAAAAAAAACTCTAAACCAAAAAGACAAAACAGAGTTTTAATATTTGTGGGGTTGTAAAAGGAAAGCAGGTGGGTGCAAAAAGAGATCCTTGAACTTGTGTTTTAAAACTAATACGATAATTCTCTGAAGTCTAACCCAAAAGTTCCCGTCACAATAGTTTCTTTCTGCACCCATATAACTTCTTCCTACTCTTCCTTATTTTTGAAATTTCTCATTTTACTCTTTGTGAAATCTTTTCAAATTTTTGCAATTGAAACTTTGCGGATTAAGCAATTCATAAAAAAAAAAATAAGTAAATTTAGAATTTCTTTTCTAGATTATATAATCTAAAATTTTAAACCTAATATTTTAGGTATTAGTATTCTGCATTACAATCTAGAATTATATTTTTTTTTTATGTTGATTAACGTTATGGATTATCCAATTCAGAGTAACTCTTTCACTTCGAGATTGGTTAGTCCAAAATTAATCTTTTCCAATTCAGATTAGGCAATTGGGAACTTTGTCTTTCCTTATGTATTTTGAGTTTAGAGAAAATGTTAGTGTGACGAAAACGCAAGAAGAAGCAACACACATAATAATTCAGCAGGTTTTGATCTTCCCAACAAACCCACAAATGCAAAACATCTTCTGCATTACAATTTCTCTATAAAAGATAAAGTTTCAGATTATTTAATTCGGAGACGAAAAAAAATTACTCATTAACCAATCCAGAAGTGAAAAAATAAATTAAAATTGAGTAATTCAGAATATCAAACAACACTTAAAAATAAATAATTATGGACTATGCAAAATGGAAATGTATATCGCCCAAATTTTTAGCTTCTAAATTATTGTAATTCAAAATACTATTTTCATAATCTTTTACAAATTGTTGAACCCAGAAGATTTATAAATTACACCATCCGGTAAGAACATTAATCTAAAGACTAATATGAATAACAAAAGGGAAAATAAAAAATTTTAAAAATATAGAAGTGTAGGAAGATGTTATACGGTATGCTTTTATCGGAATTCAAGACATGGATCTTCAAACAGGTGATAAATCTAAATGAATTGAAGAATTTTTGTATATGCTTCTGAGAGCACTAGAACAAATGAGAATGTTCACCTACAAAAGATTTTTCAATACTCAAATTAGTGTAAGAGTTTGGATCTTTTGAATAAAAAAGATAATATGAGAGAGAGTGTATTTCCTGGTAACATACTATATGTATTTATAGTTTTTATGGATGTATGGTATCAAGAAATATCATGACATAATCAAATTATCAAGATTTGGTCACATATTAATATATGAATATTTGCACCAATAAATATATCTTAGAATATTTTCTTACTACTTTAGGCTAGTAAAGTTGAATGGGTCTTGTTGGGCCGCATTACTTATCATATTTGTTGGGTCAAGTATGTACATAAGACCCTAATCTTAGAAGTTTGATTATCATAGAAGGGTAACTTGTTGCGACTGTAAATGGCCATTTGGTCGAGTTGATGTTGGCTTTGCATTTATAGGTAGACTAGTCGTTTGATAGGGTTGTATGTGGTCGTCTTTGACCATGCAGGTGGACTGGGTAGACTATGTTGTCATTTTATCTAAGTAGGATTTATTGTATGAGTACTGTCTAAAATGATTTTTAGTTGCACTCAAAGCTAACAAACCAAAGTTTCCCCACTAATGTAGGATAGGGAAAAACCTCGGATATCGAATCTAAGGACTTAGTACTTATTAAATTTTCAAAGTGTATATTTGATCCTAAGTAAAAAAAAACTAACTAAAATAGGGTGGTGAAAGAAATTGAATTGAATTGAAAGAAAACCTAATGAATAATGCATGATTCTAGCTATATGGACCTATTGGATGCATGCTGAATGAGGATGGAATGGGTTAATTCGTAAAAGCAGATTATGAATGAAAACAGATGCAAAGAATGAAGAGGAATGTATGCAATGTTCAAAAGGCATGGGAAATGCAAACTGATGTAAACAATGTAGATTTTAAAATTTCAAATGCATGAAACATGTATAATGTGGCCTATTAAAATGAAAGATGCACTTAGAGTTCAAAGGAAAATGTAAGAAATTAAAGTCATGCATGCAAACATAAGGTGATAGAATTGGGTTGCACCATAAAAGTATATGGTTTAGATTTGGACAAGATGCATAAGGAAGAAATTTCAATTGAACCCATCAATATCAAGTCAGCGTGACAACAACTTTTAAACTAGTTGTAAAATCAACTACTATGCAGAAAGATTGTCCAATTAAGATGCAAATGCAGGGTAACCTACTCCTGTAAGTACCTAATTGATGCAACATTTACCTAGACTAAAATCCTAAACTGGGTATTAACTACCAAGATGCTTTTGAATGAATATAAAAGCAAAAATTAAAAAACATATTCAAAACTTCAAATCAATTAATAGAAATTGCAAGAAACAATCAAACACAATAGAACCCAAAATTAGATCCTTGAATTATTTGATTAATTGAGTTAAAACCTAGCTCAAGACGACATTTTGGAAAATAAGGTCCACTATGGGGTCCTTTTAGTTCTTCAAAAGAACACTAAAAAGTGAAGATCTCATGTTCAATCTTCCAAACAATCTAAAGACTCAACTCTAAATTCATAACTAAGGTTGAAATCAAAGAACATGGAAAAAGAAAAACCCAGTAGTAAACGTGCATTGTTTGGTGAAAATAGTCTTAATCATTCTTCAAAAAGACATTTTGTAAAGGTTAATCCCACTTTGTGTCAGGATAAGACAAGCTCGTCTAATAGAAATCTTGGTCTTGATTTTGAAGTTTAACTAAATAACATGAAACAAAGAAGTCTTCGTGTATGGAAAGCTAACTACAAACTAGAAAAACACTTAGCAAACCAAATAGGATAAAACATCTAGGCTAAGGAAACAAACAACCTTAAGAAAGAAAACACTAAGTTAGAAAACCCGAAACCTAAATTAAGAAACCAACCTTTAATTTAGACACTAGGATAGAAAAAATCCAAGTTAGAAGACAAATCTTAAGGTAGAAAACAATCATCAAACACTAAGGTAAAACATCCTAGAAAACCAACTCTAAGTTAGAAGTAATACGAGATTAGAAAACCTACATTAGGATAGAAGAACACAAAGCCATGAGCCAAGAAAGAGAAATGAAACTACAACTGCTCAAGAAATAGAGTAGAAAACAAAAGGTCTGAAACAATAGGATAAAACTCTAGTTAGAAGTAGGATAGAACTCTAACCAGAAAGAACATACCCAAAAGCTGTAGAAGATCATCTAGGTGAAAGGATTAAACAATTGAAGACTCTAGAAAACAACTTAGGATAATAATCAGAAAAACTTAGGGTGAAAACAAAAGACTTAGAACTTGAAACCTAAAACACATAACCAAAATCCTCAACATAGAAAAACCTTAGGAGAATACTTAGGTCTTAGGAAATAGAAAAACATCTAGGTTAAAACACCCAGACTCATCGAGTTGGCATTGGGGGGAAGTGATCGGGGTTTTAGGAGCTGAATGAGTTCCATGTTGCGTGTTTCTCTAAGTACGGTGTCCTTGAGCATTAAAAGGAGTGTACTAGTTGTACTAAGACGTGGCTTGGTCATTGGCATTGCCTTTTTTTTAAGACAAGATCGTTTAGAGGATAAACTGTCTAATCAACTTAGGTTTTGAATTTTAACAAAAGCATCAAACGAAATATCGTTATGTATTGTTTTAAAGAAATAACGTCTAAAAGAAAAATATTTTGTAACATGTTTTAGACAAAAACCAAGCGTTTGAACAGTGCTTTCTAGATAGAATTGTCTAATGAACTAATTTTATGAACAACTTCTAAGAAAAGAAAGCATCTCTCTTTTAGATCATTCAATAGATGATATGAGTAACAAGCTAGCATCTTACGAACAAGAAAGTCTATCTCTTTTATAACACTAAAGCTAAAAGAAAGTTTTATTCAATACAATGTTAACTCAAGAAAAATGTCTTATGATTTACATTGTCTAACAAATGATCACTAAACGCTACTTTCTTAAATAGCATATGATAAAGCATTTAATGTTTTACACCATTTGATAATCAAATATATGTTTTACCAAACAACGCATTTATTAAAGACATAAAAAATGATAAAATGTTTTGAACACGCAATACGACCTAAAGCTTACTACATTCAAAATATTAAATGCATGTACGATAAAGTGTTTTGATGCTTGTATACCTTACTCTTGATATTTGAGCAGATCAATAAAGCAGAAAGATATAATTAGAATCACTGCACCAAAGAAAAAGACGTTGTCAGATATGAAGAACATTATTGGAATGTTTCCCTTAAAGCCTTCTGCTTTGCCAAATTGTACAAGCTCGGTTTTTCTAAAGGCTATGATAAAGTATGACTTTCCACCTAAAGGCTACCTGCTCTCATGAAGTCAACTTCTCTTTCATATGGTCATCTTTCAAGAAAAACTATATATAAACAAAAGCTTGAAGTGAAGATAAAAAGAATAAGATAGTGAACTCGTGAACGTTAAGCCTACTATGCTCATATATCATCTGAAGATGAATATTTTTCTAGAAGGGAAAAACCTTAGCAAATCACAAAATTCTTTGTATTGTTTATATCCTTTCTTTGAGAATTATCATTTGTACCTTTGTTCATAACATTGTTTGTGTTGAAAATTTTGAAGAGAATTAAAACATTTGGTATTTAACTTAGTTGAGTTAAATAGTCTAGATGTGTTGTCTAGGGTTGAGACTAAAAATGGTTAGAATACTTGTAAACTAATAATGGATAAACTCGGACTAGTTGTGTTGACTAGGTGAACTAAGAGTGGTGAGAATACTTGTTGTAAACCTGGAGAGAAAAACTCGTGTAATCTTTTTACAAGATTAGTGGAACCCCTTAAGAGTTCTTAAGGGAGAACTGAATGTAGCTCAGGTTGAGTGAACCAGTATAAAATATATGCTTTACTGCTTTGCTCTTTGAAACATTTTCCATTTACGCATTTTATAAAAACCAACGTTTAAACATCTCATACAAAGTATATGATGGAGGATCATCTGGAGGACATCTTGAACAACTTACAAGAAGCATGGTCAAAAAGATAGAAGAAGAATGAGTTTCAAGAACACTACTTTTGTGGAGGATCACCTATTAGACTTCTTTTAAGATAGAGTGTGAGTGAACACATTCCCTCCTATGTAGAGTGTAAACGGTAACAGTATGAAAGCCACCAAGAGAGCCATGTAGAGAAGCAAGTTCATGGAGTGAAGCTTCTCCGCTTCAAAGGTCAAAAGAATCCCCTGAACCACTGACTTCAAAGCTCGACTAGCAGTTGAACCGACACACACCAAAAACCCGAACAGATGAAACAAAGGCTCATTATTGCTAGCAACCACGATCCCAAAGACAACGGGCAAAAGCGCCAGGTAAACCTCTGTGGTTTCCTTATTGCAGGTGATTATGAAGGTGAAGATGGCGGTGAAAAACAGCGTTGTCGCGCCGATGGCTTGGTTGAAGGAGACAGGAAGGTAACAGAGCGAGGTGTTGCCACAGACGACAGAGAAGCAGAATATGGTACTGAGGGTGAGGATCTTGAGGAACTGCTTCTTGGAATCGATGTAATTCCATGTCACCCAACATTTCATTCACACGTTATTACTATTATTGCCACTCTTTTTGCCACGTTTCAATTCTATACTGCCAAATATCAATTAATTAACACTGTTAGTTTGTATTTAACAGAGAAGATTTCATTGATGCAAATTTTTCTATGTTAGGAAGCAATTGACACTTTTAAACCATATGTGGACGAATTTGCAACTTTTTTTAAAAAAGTGGACGAGTTTGACATATTTCAACCAAACTGGAAAGAATCCAAGCAATTAAACCTTCTTTTATTTATTACATTGTTTGCTTACTTTCTCATTCATAGTTGTAAGTAGGTCTTAATTTTTATTTATTTTTTCAATCAAATTCTAATTTCTGAAAAATTAATTTAATTTAATTTTTTCTATCAATATTTACAAATAATGTTAAAAAAATATATGTAGCAATTTATATTTTTTTATTTTGTTATTTATTTTGTTATTTATGTATTAGGCGTATTATATGATATGTAATACTATCATAATTATATTAGAACAATGTTACATGTCAATATTAATTATCATTATCCTATATTCATTTTAGTTATTGTATTTTTATTCAATTTAATTCTAATTTTTTAAAAATAAAATAATAATATTTTTTTAATTAAGATTAAATTTATTATTTATATAAATATTATATTAATATATTTATTAAAATATATAAAAAATGTTATTAAAATAACAATTTGTTTTAGTATAATTATATCAAAAATTGATATAATTGGTCTTATCTCACCTGAATGCACAAATTTTATACCAAATTTATTGTGAGGTGAAGGAATACTTATAGTGCCTTTGTGCATGCTGATAATTAGTGTCCTTAAGGAATCGTTTAGGCACCCTCAGAACTCTTTCACCACATTGATAATTCTATATAATTAAGCTCATTTACTCTTAATAACTTATAAATTCAAATTATTCACTCTGGATGGAAATACTTAATGGTATATTTATTGAGACTAATTTTTGGGTTTCACAAGCATCCTTTTTTTACATACAAGTCATGTGTTACAGTATGTGACCAAATATTTGTTATTAAACATTACTTTTACCTACACTAAAAATATAATATATGTTGATATATTGTTAAATCTCATTCAAATAATCACTAAAATTGTGTAGTTAATGTCAAATATATTCATATTTAAGTTGTACATATGTGACATTTTTATGTTACCATATCTTGTGTTTTAGTCGGGTGTGCTAAATAATTATATTATAATTAATAATTAAAATTTAATTTATAAGTGTTAATAACTCAAAGAGTTAAATATTTTTTCGACTCTTTAATTTTAAGTGAAAATTGAAATTAGTTTTTTATTTTTAAATTTTGGACTAATTTAGTCTTTAATTTTTAAAATTGTATGAATTTAGTTATTTTAATCAAATTTTGTTAAGTTTATTTAATATTTTAAACACATTTTATTATAGCGTTTGAGTTATTTATACTATTTGACATTTTTTTTATGTTAGTTGCATTTGAATTGTTTATATTATTTAATACATTTTTTCTTTTACGATAATTGAAAATCGTGTTTAAAACCTTAAATACATTCGATAAAATTTGGTTAAAAAAACCAAATTCATGTAGTTCTAAAGATAAAAAATTAAATTAGTTCAAAGTTTTGAAGAGAGACTAATAATTTCAATTTTCACTTAAGTTAAGAAACAGACAAACGTATTTAACCCTAATTTAAATTATAATACTACTAAGTATTTATATTATTAAAGTAATATAATATAAAAAATTAATTTCTTAAATTTTTTATTTTAGTTTTTAATTAAAAAAAGATATATTAGTTCATTCTGATATACTAATTTAGCGGGTTAAATAGGATGAAACAAAACAGACTCACGAGTTAAAATTTTAACTCAATCCACCAAATTTTAATAAATTGTAGTGTAGGACAAATTTGATGATTCAATACTACATTTACTCAAATCACTTAATATACATGATGGGTGACCATAAAGGAAGAATAAGAAATAGAAAAATAATGTAAACTTTTATAACTTGAACTTAATGTCAATACTGAGGATACATTGAGAAAAACAAAAACATATATGTGATATCATGTTATGAGTAGGATTATAGGGTGTGTGACTTATTTGAACCCAAAAATCAGAAAAATGATAAGAACTAATTCATATAAAAAAAAAAAAAAGAAGAAGAAGAAGGAAAGAATGAGAAGACCTAAAAATAAATCCTAAAACTGATAAATCTCTTTAAATCTTCTATATCTCTTGAGAAAGGTGGGGTCATTTCTCTCTTAATTTCTTGGCTATAGCAAATGCAGCTCCTGCCAAAGCCACAACTATACCTGAAATTATAATTGCTGATTTTATTGTTTGCAATGCATCCTTCTTTTCTCTATCATGTTTCTCTTGTTTGGCCTCATTTTGTGCCTGAAATCAATTAAAAGTCAATGAAAATATCATTCTTAAAAAACAAGATCGTTATATATAAAACTTCCATTTTGACGTGATGATCTGTTGTATATGAAAATGATGAAATGTACCTTCTTTTCCTTGTAGGCTGCAACCTCAGAAGATGTAGGATCAATCTGAACGTTTGTGTTTATTTCAGGATGAAGTTCTCCAGCAACATCTGCTGGTGGGAATGTAAGGTCTGAATTCTGAGGTTGGCTTGCCATTTTTGTTTTGGCTAGCTTTCAAGCAATGGTGGTTATAGAATAATTGTGGGAAGGGGAAGAAGAGAAGAGAAAGAAATAACTCCCAACATTATTATTACTAAGGATTCATACATGCCAAATAAAGTTGTGCATTATAGATTGACACATGTCAGTGTTGCAAATTTTTTGGTTGTTATACCTTTGTGGGTCTCAACGATGCCTTTTTGTTCTCAAGCTTCCCGATATACTTGCTCCGTCTTGGCTAAATTTTCGATAATAAGGAAATAATTATATTTTTCTCCCTACAATATTTGAAAAAGGAATCAACGTACTTAAGAAGATAAAAGAGAGACATGATATAATGGAATCATAAATTTAAAAAAGATCAAAAGAAAATAAAATTTAATAAAAATTAAATTACAAAAAATAAATACATGATACTTGTTGGATATATTGAAGTTGATCATTACAAAGAATTTATGATATATAAAAAGTCGTTAAAACAAATAATTTAAACATACAATATTCATATCTAAGTTTAACAACCGTCAAAATTCTGAATACAAGAATTTGAATACAAAAACATCTAATCATGTGATATTATCTAAGCAACATTTCCTAACATTAATAAAGTCCAATGTTCCCTAACACATTAATCACAATTAGGATAAGGTGGATTACGGGTTCTTTTGTTGTAGTTGTTGATTGTCTTGACTTGATTCCTTATAGTATTTAGTTGTTGGAAAATATTTTGTGTATAGTCGTTGTTGTTAGAGCCGAAAAATATTGGATGATCACACCAATAAAACTCTATATTGTTTCAAATTTCATTTGAAATTGAGAAATCATTTAACGAATTTGCTCTTTACTAGTTGCTATTCGCATTCTTAGTTGAGTAATCTCCTTTAGATTTACTTGTTGACTAGAAGATGCTTATGTCTGTTGCAAGTAAATGTCAACACAATCATCATGAGACACTGTAACAAGTGAAAGAGACGTGGAGGGAAATGCAACTGATAGCACGGGACAAGTGGAAGAAAGCACTCTGAGAATGGACACGTGTAAAGAAATGAAAGCACGTAAGGAGAATGTGCTATTAAAGGATTTTGTTCAGTGAGAAGAGAATGAATCTGGTATGACCTCTTTTTTGTTACTTCTGCAGAAGTCTGATTTCATCTCTCCCTCTCTCTGAAACTGAATCTTCCTTTACCATTTCTTCTATTCGTCTTCTTCTCAGGTTGAAGTATACACTTGGGGAATTCTTGATTGAAGATGATTTGAATTTTTCAATACTGTTATTTGTTAAATTCTTGTTTCAGTTGTAAACTCAATTACACATTTACTGTTGCATTTTGTTTGAAATAAATTCTCCGTTACATTGGTGCTTTCATTGACGTCAATGGCTGAAAATACTCGGATGAAGGATATGCAAACCCAACTTACTTCCATTTTGAATTGGATCGAGAAACAACCAGATTGTAACAAAGCCAATCGTGATTTACTCATTCAATTTCAAACAACTAACATTGATCGTATGGATCAAATGCAAAAATTGTTCGATTCGTTAACATCTGGCGACAATCGGCACATTGATGCTTCAAACTCAACTGGTTCGCCGTTGCTGGTGACTCCTTCCGCTTCTACGATGTCGGTACGCAACATATCTTTGGGTTTTCCTCACTTTGATGGCACAACGCCAATGTTGGAATGGATTTTCAAAGCAGAGTAGTTTTTTTAATTATCATCATACTCCGGATCAAGACAAAGTTGAGATCGCTACTATACATTTTGAGAAGGATGTAATATTGTGGTTTCAAATGTTGCACCGTATGGCGGTAGTTCGCACATGGTCAGAATTAACGAGAGCTTTGGAAAGCCATTTCGGACCTTCTCATTTCGACTCGCCCACTGCAGAATTGTTCAAACTATATCAATCAGGAACAGTATCAGAGTACTATCTCAAATTCATGGCTCTAGCTAATCGATCTGAGGGTCTTACTGATGGCACAATGTTAAATTGTTTCTTAAGTGGTTTAAACCGTGATATTAGAAGGGATGTAGTGGCTCAATGCCCTACTAATCTTCTGCGAGCAGTGTCTTTGGCCAAATTGTATGAAGAAAAGTATGCTCCAGTTACGCATCAACGTTCTACCACATATAATCATCGATATTCTCCTTTGTCATCTACCAGTGCAAATCTTACTACAGTAAAGAATACTGTGAAAACTTTATTACCTCCGTTGCTGCCCATACCTACCAGTCCACCAATACGTCATTCCAATGTTAAAAAAATTACCCCTGCAGAGATGTAATTGAGGAGAGAAAAAGGTTTATGTTATTTCTGTGATGAGAAGTTTACCTTCAATCCACTAGTGGAAAAACGCTGTTTAACGTCGGTTATTTTGGGCTTTTAACGTCTACTAAACAACCGACGTCATTGTCCGTGATGTCAATGGGACGTCGGACATGAATATAACCGACGTCTATAATGACGTCAGTCAGTGCCATGTCCGACGTCACTAAACGTAGGAACTGGACGTCTAAAGAAATTATATAGACGTCGGTCTGAGCAATAACCGACGTCGAAGAGGCACTATAGACGTCGGTGTATACATTAACCGACGTCTAATACAGTGGTTGTGTTTTAGTGCAGTTTTGTTCCCGTCTTTGGATAGCCTAGTAGCACAATCTCCTTTTGTTAGTTTCCCCCAAAAAAAGCTTGGGTCTTTTGAATTTCTTATGGCATTTCAACCCAAAACCGAACCTGGGTTATTGCTTAGTTCCATTTTCATCCGCAAGAGGGAAAAATCACAGTGAAACGATAACTAGGCAACGACCCAGGGTCGTTTTTGGGTTGAAACGACCAAAAGAAATTCACAAGACGCCATTTTTTCTGGGAGGCGGCTAGCAAATGGAGAATGTGTTACTACGTTACCCCAAGAAAGGAACAAAACTACACTAAAACACAACACAAAGAAAGCAAATTTTAATCAGTTGAACCAGAAGATAATGGATGAAAGACTAAACAAATTTTAAACGGTAAGCATAAAAAAAAAACCACCTGGGATGCAATACCGGAAGAGAGAAAAAGAAAGGAGGAAGACGATAAAGATATCAGAAACAATAATGCAATGCCGCAAGAGAGAAACAAGAGAAAAAAGAGAAGAGAGGAAGACGATATCAGAAACTGAATGTCGTGAAGAGTCTGCGGTTTATTTAAAATGAAATTGAGCGTCAGTTGCTTGCGAAACCGACGTCTATAGTAATCTAGACGTCGGTTGTCTAACTAATTTGACGACCAAGTTAACATTTAAACTGACTTTTTGAATGCCCATTAGACATCGGTTGTGAAAGGACACCGACGTCTAAGGCGATGAACCGATTGATGTTTCACTTCCTGTCAGGGACGTAGACGACAGTTGTGAAGGGGCGCCGACGTCTATAATAATATAGACGTCAGTTTTATGTTGTCGGATGTGGAAGTGCCTCGGAGTTTGATGCACATAATTAATTACAGGCATATAGATGTCACGCACCCAGAAATGCGACGTCTATTTTGCAGAAAATTTTTGTCTTCCTACCTTCCGGACAGGCCATAGACGTCGATTTTTGACAACCTGAAGTCGAATAGCCTGGGAATCAGGTGACCAGCATTAACTGCACCCAAGTAGACGTCGGCCCCCATCACAACCGACGTCAAATGCGCAGGAGAAGTCTGTCTTCTCGCCTACCTCATTACATTGGACGTCGGCTTACGGTAGAGCTGACGTGTACTGCTTAATAGACGTCGTATTACCTTGAAACCGACATCTAGGTTACCATCTTATTTACGGTAATGTCATCGGTCATCATATGACGTCGGTGGAGCTCTAACAGACGTCTATGAGCTGACATTAAACAGCGTTTTTCCACTAGTGATCATAAGTGTGCTAATAGACAGTTGTTGATGTTACAAGCTGAAGAGGAGGATTTTGATCATGATAATGAGACTGACAATCTCCAATCTGTCACTCATACAACCAGAGATGATGGATTAAAAGATACTCATCATTTGTCTTTAAATGCTATGAGGGGAGGCTTAGGCGTTGGCACCATTCGTTTTGTGGCTCACATTAATTCTTTGCCAGTCATAGTATTGGTAGATGGAGGCAGTTCAAATAATTTTTTACAGCCACAGATTGCTAAGTTTCTTAAGTTGGACATTGAACCAACTCCCTTGTTCAAAGTTATGGTGGGAAATGGTAGTTATATGAAAGCTGAAGGATTGATTAAAACGTTGCATATTCAAGTTCAAGGGGCTAGATTTGAATTACCTATATTTTTGCTCCCTATTTTAGGTGTTGATTTGATTTTGGGAGCTAATTGGTTATAAACCATAGGATCCCATATTGCAGATTATGATGCCTTACAATTGAAGTTTTTACATGAAGGAAAAATTATAACTCTACACGGCAATATTGTTTCTTCCCCTATGCAAGCACATTTACATCACATCCGACGAATGATAAATACGGATTCTATTGCTGAGATTTTCAGTATGCAAATGCTCAAAGACAGACTCCCTCAGTCCCCTATGTTTGACCTGCCTGTGGATATGGCACCAGAATTAGCCTTGCTGTTACGCAAGTATAGTTCAGTTTTTGGTGTTCCTACATCCTTGCCACCACCTTGTTTCCAGGATCATTCTATTCCTTTGTTGGATGGCTCTCAACCTATCAAGGTTAAACCATACAGGTATCCATATAGTCAAAAAGATGAAATTGAAAAATTGGTGCAAGACATGCCAGAGGAAGGCATAATCCAACCAAGCAAAAGTCCATTTTCTTCTTCAATAATTTTGGTCAAGAAGAAAGATGGCTCATGGAGGGTATGTACAGATTATAGAGCCTTGAATGCAATTACAATTAAAGATAATTTTCCCATTCCCACGGTGGATGAACTTATTGATGAGTTAGTTGGAGCAATTTTCTTTTCCAAGCTCGACTTACGGTCTGGTTATCACCAATTCTTGTTGAATCCGGATGATAGATATAAAACTGCTTTCAGAACCCACTATGGTCATTATGAATGACTTGTAATGCCATTTGGCTTAACTAATGCTCTGACTTCCTTTCAAAGTCTAATGAATGAGATTTTCAAAGCATATTTGAGGAAATTTGTGCTAGTATTTTTTTATGATATTTTGGTGTTTAGTGCCACATGGGAAGATCACTTGTATCATTTGGAATTAGTCCTGAAAACTCTGCAACAGCAATAATTATTCGCCAAACTCTCAAAATGCTCATTTGGAGTGAGGGAAATTGATTATTTAGGCCATACCTTATCAGGTACAGGTGTTGCTATGGAAAATGATAAATTAAAGGTTGTTAAAAAGTGGCCTATCCCAACAACAGTCAAACAGTTGTGGGGATTTTTAGGCCTCTCTAGTTACTATAGGAGATTTGTTAAAGGGTATGTCACAATCGCTGCACCTTTAACAGATTTGCTGAAAAAGGACTTATTCCAGTGGAGTCAAAATGCATCTCTAGCATTTGAAAAAATGAAGGATGCTTTGACCTCTGCCCCTGTGCTTGCCATTCCTAATTTCAAAGAGCCTTTTGTTTTGGAAATTGATGCTTCAGTTTGGAATTGGAGTTGTTCTTAGCCAATCTCAACATCCAATTGCTTACTTTTCAAAGAAACTTTCTCCTCGAATGCAGAAACAATCTGTGTATATCAGAGAGTTTTATGCCATCACAGAGGCCTTAGCTAAGTTTAGACATTACTTGTTGGGCCATAAGTTCATCATTAAAACAAATTAGAAAAGCTTGAAAGAATTGCTTGAGCAGCAACTACAAACTCCGGAGCAGCAGCAATGGCTTCCTAAGTTTTTAGGTTATGATTTTACCATACATTATAAGCCAGGAAAAGAGAACATCCCAGCTGATGCCTTGTCTAGAATTTGTTTGCTGGCTTGGTCTGAATCAAATTTTAAATGGATGGAACAAATTGCTCATATGACAAAGAAGGATGCAGATTTGAGCAAGTTACTACTGCAGCATAACCAAGGCACTTTACTTACTCAGCAGTTTGTGGTTAAAGATGGCATACTCTTCAAAAGTGGACGACTAATGATACTAGCAGACATGAAATTGAAGAATCAAATTTTGCAGGAGTTTCATGATTCTAAAGTTGGGGGTCACGTTGGCACTACTAAGACTATAGCCCGAATTTGAAATCAGTTTTATTGGCCAAAGATGCACGAAGATATAAAGCAGTACATTAGACAGTGCAGGTTTTGCTAACAAGCTAAAGTGGATCAAGCTTTGCCGTATGGGTTATTACAACTGTTGCCTATACCTCAACAGATTTGGGAGGATATAGCTATGGATTTCATTGCAAATCTACCTCCTTCACATGGTTTTTCTACCATTATGGTTGTAATTGATAGACTTTCCAACTTTGGGCATTTCATTCCCTTGAAAGCAGAATATAACAGTAAGACAGTGGCAGAGGCGTTCATTAATAATGTGGCAAAGATTCATGGTTTCCCTAGAACCATTGTTTCAGATCGAGATAGGATTTTTATGAGCTCTTTTTGGCAGCATCTCTTCAAAGCTCAAGGCACTACTTTGGCAATGAGCTCGACATATCACCCTCAAAGTGATGGCCAAACTAAGATCCTTAACAAGACATTGGAGATGTATTTGCGGTGCTATTTTTTTGAGAGTCCAAATTTATGGTATTCTATGCTTCCGTGGGCACAATATTGGTATTACTCTTCTTGCCATCACAATATAAACATGAGTCCTTTTAAAGCTGTTTTTGGGAGGGAACCCCCTATGGTTATTCCTTATGAAGTTAATGTTAAAGATCCTCCTAATCTTCAAGAATCTCTAAGCAATAGGGACAAACTGATGCAACAACTCAAGCACAATCTCATGCGAGCACAAAATTACATCAAAGTTCAAGCTGATAAGAAAAGAAGACAGTTGCACTTGCAAATTGGTGATATCGCCTTAGTGAAATTGCAGTCGTATAGACAGAACTCGGTGGCTCTTAGAAAGAATAAGAAACTAAGAATGTAGTCCTTTGGTCCATTTGAAGTAGTGGAGAAGATCGGTGCAGTAGCCTACAAGTTAAAGATGCCTCAAACAGCTAGAATTCACCCTGTTTTTCACATTTCTTTGCTTAAAAAGATTGTGGGAAATCAGTCCCAACCATACTTACCCTTACCTTTGACCACTAATGAGTTTGGACCTCTTATAAGTCCAATGAAATTTCTAGATATAAGGGTAATCCAACGTAATTCCAAAGACATCCAACAAGTGTTGGTTCAATGGCACTTTACTGCACCTAAGGAAGCTATCTGGCAGGATATTATTGAGTTTCAACAAGCTTATCCTCACTTCAACCTTGAGGACAAGGTTGCTCATAAAGGGAAGGGTATTGTAACAAGTGAAGGAGACGTGGGGGGAAATGCAACTGATAGCACGAGACACGTGGAAGAAAGCACTGTGAGAATGAACACGTGTAAAGAAAGGAAAGCACATAAGGAGAATGTGTTATTAAAGGATTTTGTTCAGTGATAAGAGAATGACTCTAGTATGACCTCTTTTATGTTACTTCTGTAGATGCCTGATTTCATCTCTCCCTCTCTCTGAAACTGAATCTTCCTTTACCATTTCTTCTCTTCTTCTTCTTCTTCTTCTTCTCAGGTTAAAGTATACACTTGGGGAATTCTTGATTGAAGATGATTTGAATATTTCAATACTGTTATTTGTTAAATTCTTGTTCCAGTTGTAAACTTAATTACAACGTTACTTTTGCATTTTGTTTGAAATAAATTCCCCGTTACAGACACCAATAGTTGAAGTCTCAAATAATGCTTCAGAAAATCTGATTCAAAATTCTTCCTGTTCAAATAAGAAGTGTTTGTGTTAAAATAATAAATAATTAAAAGTGTAAAACTATAATAAACTTAGTAGAAACTAATATGTGTTCGCCTATATCATTCATTGAAAAAAAATCCCTTACAGCCTTTCGTATATGTGTTTGTTGATAGATTTCATCAATATGAACTCAACGAGCAAGCTCTTGTATTTGGAAACAAAAATATTTATAAAGTAAATCATTGTTATTACGTCATAAATGAATAGAAAATATATAAAGATATCATACCAAACAAAAATCATGGTCACGCACACTGTTAGATCCCCTGTATGCAAACTCCAGCCTTTTTCAAATGCACGATTTTTCTAAGCTATATCACATTTTTCTCGATACGTAGGCATGTTCCAATTCTCCAACAAACTGTTCCAAATTGAATCTCTAATCCAATCAGGCCTCTTACCTTTCCTTCAAGCTTCTTTAATCATCTTTAAGAGTCTATGAGATGTTTTGGAGTGAAGTTTTTTTATAACTCTATCCTCATCATCAACTCTCCATGACACCTATGAATATGTTACCATTGTCCAAATAAACTAAGTAAAATTCAAAAGTACAAAACAATATAATAGATGATGAAAACTACATTAATCATGTAAGGCCCATGAAAAATATTTACGATAATTAATAAATTTTCTCTTAGTATTATTATAAATATTTTTATGGGAATAAAATATGATTAATAAGAAAATTATGGTAAGTAAAATAAAAATTTATGATAGATAATTAAAAGGATGAATTCAAATTTTTGAAAACCTATTTCTACAATTTATAGAAGAGTTTTGTTTTGTAAAAAAAATAAATAAAAAAATTTGAATAGTGTAAATGGATAAGCTCTCCTATATCGCAATGAGTTATGAAGAATCACATATGTTTAAGTGGTGATTAAAATATTAATATAATAAAATAATATTTAAAAAACTATTAAAAAAATAAATAATATTAAAATATTATTAAATAGTAAAAAATATTTGGCCTATAAATAGCCAAGGAGAGGAGGTGTATTTTGTACAAGAAGAAGAGATATAAGAGAGAAAGAGAGAAAGGGAGAGAAGGAAAGAATTACGAAGAAATTTTAGTTGAAGAAGAATACATGTTCTAGAAGGTTTTCGGGAACAACTTCTGAACAAGAAACTAAGTCTAGAACAGAGGTAAGAGGAACTAACATTTCTAGACTTTTATGTTAATGATCTAATACTATTGTACGACTGTTCATGTTTCGAATTATTGTGTATGTCTATGTGTTGGTTGTATAACTATTTAGACTTTGAATTTATGTGTTATATTGTTAATGAAAAACAATGTTGTTATTTTGAATCTGTAAATAAGAAATTTGTTTTCAAATTGTATATGTTAGATATATTATCTTTATTTTATATTTATCTTCTATCTTTTAGTTAGTTTGTTATTATTTCTTATTTGTATTTTGGATTTAGTCCATATTTCTTTTATTATAAATAGAGAACTCTATGTGTGTATTTAACATAAGAGAGATTAATCCCAAATATATAATTTTGATGTATTTAGCAGTATATTCGTAGTTACAATAAATTAAATTATGGATCGCATAATCTTGAATAAACATCCATTAGAAGAATTTCAAATCATATAATTCAAAATTATAATTTTTACTTAATTATGGATCCATAACATGTTTCGAGATTGACTTTTATTGAGAAGTTTATGTTTAGCTTCAATTGCCAAAATTTTACTTTCCAATTTGGTTTACTTGTGAGAGCAATCAATCCATGTCAATGATTTTTTTTTTCTCTTTACCTCAATGTTCAATGTGTGAATCTCTTTACCTCAATGTTCAATGTGTGAAGACAAGCCACTTAGTTAGATGGAACCCACAATAAGAAAATAAAAACTCAAATTTGTATATTTCAAAAGTGAAAGAAGAAAAAAATACAACACTAACACACACATTCATAAATAAGCCAAAATCATTTTGTTTTACAAGTTTCCAAATTTATACCATGACAAATTTCTGAAACAAAATCATAACATGGAGTTCACGGTCACAACAAAACATATTGTCAAAAATTTTACATAATCTAATCATATGTTCAAAATAAAGTATAATAAAATCGTACAATTTAAAAATATATTATAAATTATATATTTCATATTATAAGAACATCATGAATAAAATAATAATTATTAAATATACAATTTAAAAGTATTTTTCAAATTATCGGATTATAATTATTAAATATACAATTTAGAAGTCTTTTTCAGGATATCCGATTATATAATCTAAAATATAACACTTAATTTTGTAAGTTTTGGGTGAATTAATTTATAATGTTATACTGGACTAAACAATTTAAAAATATTACGAAACAACCGATGTAAACTGTTTCTCATTATATTACATATTAGAATTACAATATTTACTATGTAAAGGCACAATTCAAATTTTTTTACGTAATAGGTGCATGAATGAAAAAGAGAAATGGAGTTGCAGTAAGTAAACATTAAAGAGATAGAGCCCAAATAGAGCAGGCCCAACAAAAGGCAAGTAAACATCGTAGGCATTCTCCGTCAGCGGTGACACGGCAAGTTGAGTGAAAAGGATTGATTCTTTTTTCACTCTGTTATACCTGCTCGGAGTGGAAAAATGGATCGGAGCTCTTTCCGGTCGGGAATGCGAAAATCCCATTCTAAACCCGACATATACTCAACCTTCGTGGTTCACGACGATGAAGGCGATGACGACGACGGCGTAGAGACTAACCGCCGGCGGAAATCTGGCGGCGCGCAGCCGCATGAGGATCCTTACGCGACCATGGTGTTCAAAGATAACGGCCGCGACGACGACGAAGACGACGAATACTCCTCTCTCCCTCCGCTTCTCAAGCGCCTCCCCAAGGACTTCGGCGGCGGAGCGCCGCTGGACTACGATGACGACGATGACGACGACGCTGGCGACTTCGGCACCGTGATCGTGAAGAGCGACCGTAGACGGCACAGCGATCGCCCTTCTTCCAGCTTGGCTTCGCCGCCGTGGAAGTCTCGGAGTTCGTCTCAGGCCAGTCCTCTGAATAGATTCGGCGAAGGGGAAGACGACGGTGATGAGGAGGACGATAGCGGCGGATTCTCGACATTCGTCGTTCGTTCGACGGTGAAGTCTGGCGAGAGAGAGTCGGTAAGCGGAACAATTGTACGACGGTCCTCCGGCGGCAGCGGCGGTGTCGGTTCGACGATGGAGAGAGCGGTGGCGAGCATGCAGGGGATGGGAGATTTTGGATTCGGAAAGCAGAGAAAGGGAAGTGGATCTTCGCAGAACGATGAGGGAAGGCATCACTCGATAACGACGAAGGTTTCGACGAGTTCGATTCCTGAAAGTATTACCAGAGAGGACCCTACGATTAAATACGAATTGCTCAATGAACTTGGTAGAGCCAGTCGAGTTCATTCGTTCAATTTTCATTCATTTCTTACTTTGCAGAGTCCATTCTTTTAATTTTTCATTCTTGTTATGCTTTTCTCGCATTACGAATTATTGTGGTGTTTGTGTTGGGGATGATGGAATGCAGGGAAGGGGTCCTATGGAGCTGTTTACAAAGCAAGGGATTTGAAAACCTCGGAGATGGTTGCCATCAAAGTGATATCGTTATCCGAAGGGGTGAGTTTAGGTTGCTTTATGTCTGTGTTATGGTGTTTTTATTAGACTAAGTTTGAACTGTTGAGAATGACTTTTTTTGATGGTTATTAAGGAGGAGGGGTATGAGGAAATCCGTGGTGAGATTGAAATGTTACAACAATGTAATCATCCTAATGTTGTCCGTTATCTTGGAAGCTATCAAGGAGAAGAGTATCTTTGGGTAAGAGTACCTTAGCTTGTTGTTCATGTAACACTGACTTTGTGAAACTCTTTATATTTAGAGTATTCTTGTGACTTTGGTTTAATGGTGACATATTTTTGTTTGTTTGGGCTTCCTTGGGGTTGTGGTGGTGATTGGCTAATTTTTACTCTAGACGGATGCCTTTGACAAAAATGAAGAGAGATTGGCAAGATTGTTTTTTTGGCTTTTGTTTGCTCTTGGTTCATTCACTAGGACCCCCTTCTTAATTTCTAATTCTTATCAATTGCCTTTCTCTATGCTTTTGTACAAATTTGCTTGATTCTAGTTACGAGTTTGATTTTGCCTGTTAAAATGTGTTTTCTGAATTCTGATTAAGTTTTTGGCAGATAGTGATGGAATACTGTGGTGGTGGTAGTGTTGCTGATTTAATGGGTGTGACTGACGAGTCACTGGATGAGGGTCAAATAGCATATATCTGTAGAGAAGCACTGAAGGTATAGCTGATGGGCTTCGTTAGCACTGATTGTTTGACTTCTACCAAGTTTTCAATTTTAAGTATAATTAATTGATTTTGATAGAATTTAGAGAGCTAAGTACTTCAGTAGATTTGTTTGAACCAAGTTTTCTGCTGTGTATGTTACTTTTGTTTAGTTTAGCCCCTAATAGTTTACCTAATTATGTGTAGGGTCTTGATTATCTACACTCAATTTTTAAAGTCCATAGAGACATCAAAGGTGGGAATATCTTATTAACTGAGCAAGGGGATGTCAAGCTAGGTGAGTACAAAAGTTATATGATGATTCTCATATTGTTTCTTTGCAAATGAGAACTATAATAGCAATATGCCTTAGAGGAGTTAATTATTTCGTTCTTACCCTCCCCTCTCAAATTAATGTCAAATTCATTCATTAAATTTGTGTAATAATTTTTTGCCTTGAATGCTTAGCCAGCAAGTAGCTATGATGTTTTACTTTGTGATTGAAATGTTCTATTAGAACAACTACTCTGAATTGTTATAATCTACCACTTGTAATCTATTATGATATGAAAAAACGATTGCATGGTAGACAATTTCCATTCAAAATAATGATTACTGCAACTTCATGACAACGGAAAATGCTTGAGATGGGATATTCTATCTCTTCCCTTTGTGTACTGAAGATTCTTAACTGAAAGAATCGGTCACCCAAAACAAACAGTGACAAGAGAAAGAGGAAGAGACAGCTTATAAAGATTGATGATCTCAATATTTTCCTCAAACAAACATCTCTGCAAAAGAGATTCTTCAAACTCAATTTTCATGACATTACCAATAGGATCTCTAAAATAGTTACCTCCTGGTAACAGTTGATTGCCCCAATATCCAAAAAAAGTGTGTTCGAATTGAACATATTTTTTTTTCAGTGTGCAAATACGTGATCGATGGCTTGAATCCTTTTTGTTTGTAATCAGTTTTTTGGAAATACAATTTACATTTTCATTTCTAGAGTTTTTGCTCAATTATATTTTAACTCTAGGTTTCTTGAGCAGGGGATTTTGGTGTTGCTGCACAGCTTACAAGGACCATGTCAAAGCGGAATACGGTAGTTGATGCGATAACTTATTATTTTTATTTATTATGATTTGTATTCTTTTGTTATTATTACTTGATTATTTTTTTCTCCATATAGAATAGAAATGCTAATTGTTACTGATTTCAATCCCTATGATTTAGGGAATTTTGATTTGCATGTTATGTATATAAATAAAGTGGGCTGATAGTTTTTCCTTTCAAGCAATTCATAATAAAAACAACTATGAGAATGTTATTCTGTCTGATTAATGAAGGGAAGAGTAGGACTAAGAACATGGTTTTGAATCCTTACATGCTGGGGTTATTGCTAGATGCAAGATTATTATTTTTTTAATAAATAGCAAGGGATCATGAATAAAGTATTTTGATTTACATCACATTATTTCAGTTTTGGAACCATGTTAAATAGTTGGGTGCCATTAAGTTGCTTATTGAGTATGTTATTTCTATCAAATTGCATCCTAAAAGAAGTTGGAGATGGTTATATTATGTGCATTGCATGAGTATCCTTCTAGTGGGATTGGCTTTGAATACAAGTACACATATTTTGAATTGAATTTGTTCCATCATTTCTTTACTCAGATTTTTGGGGCACTTGTTTCTGATCAACCTGCACTGCTGTGGGACATATTCAAATCCCTGCCTGCCACCTGTTGTGGCTACACAGACAGTTGTGTTTATTCCCACTGTAGTTACTTGAGAGAGTGATATGAGCTTATAATTATATCCAAAAGTATTTTCCCAAAAACTTTGGCTTCAGTGAGTTGTTGTTTACCTTATACATGCCCTTGAGAATTCTTGAAAATGACATGCACTCATATTCTAAAGAAGTTGATTTAGATTAAGGTCTCCTGCGTCTTAAATGGACATGTCATTCATTCCTTTTATCTTATAAGATTTTTTATTTTCTATTTAACGTGCTTATAGTTCATTGGAACTCCTCATTGGATGGCTCCAGAAGTTATTCAGGAAAGTCGATATGATGGAAAGGTAATGTGTTTTTCTAAAATTGTGAACCTTGTTTACTTGGTTGCATAATTTTTTTTATTTCACTGTACTGCATCTCCTCCATGTTTTATTTCCATCGGTCCTTCCTTTTCTTCTGTAGATTGTTCTTAGGTTAAGGATTTAACTATACTGCCAGAAAACAGAATTTAAATATGTATATTTAAATTTGGACAAATAAAAATTAATTTGATACTAGTTGGTTTCAAAATTCTTCTTCCACGCAACGTCATGGACCTCCTTCAAAATGTGAAAGTCTAACCATTATGTTTTGTTTGCTTGATAATCATTGAATGAAGTGGATGAAGGAATTTTATTGAACTGGAAACTACACTATTTTTCATATAATAGTGGTTCAAATAATCAGAAACAGGAATACTTAAAGTTTTTATTGGAGGCAAGTGATGTTGAAGTATAGGAAGTAATTATTATATATGAATATAATAGTTGGAGTTCATCACTGATTTAAAATATTTGCCTTTAGAAACTTTTTCAAAATATTGCTAATTGTAGTGTGGCAGTCTAGTGATATACTTGAGAACAAATCTCTTTGAAAGATTAAGCAGTGATAAATAATGAAAAAAGCTGATTAAAGCCTAGTTGATGATGCCCAATGAATTGAAAGATCTTAAAGACGATGTTAGTTTAAGCATGTTAGAGTGTCTACTTAGTTATATTTTGTACATACTTTGTTAGAGATCTATAAGCTATTACTAATAGCTATATCTTATGTTGCAAGCGGTTACCTACAAATACTTTTGTAAGCTTCTTATTTCAGTAGTAAATAATGAATACAATTCAATTTGTTATAAAATCATTTAGTTCTTTTCACATGGTATCTAGAGCCATATTTTGACGTTCCTCTTCTCAAGTTCTAGGGTTCCTCTTAGCAAGTTCCTCATTGCAAGTGTCTTTTCATATCGACTTCTCTTGGCTGTGTCTTGTTTTGTTTCCATGGCATTCGATTCACAGTCATTTCCAACCTCCATTGGTGAAAGCTTGATGACTTGAATCCATTATCAATAACATGTTGAACCGATAATAAAATTGCATAAGCTATAGTGATTTGTTGTGAATCGTGTAGTTCCACCACATTATCTCATTGAAGATGATTGTACCTTGATCAAATTAATTTGAAGTATGAAGTAAGGGGAGTTGAAGACCAAATGTTACTTGTTTGATTTCAATCTATTTTCTCTAAGTCGATTGTGTCAAGTTCTTGGGTTGAGTCACTCCTATGGGCTTTGGGAGAAGTTCATGAATATTTTGGTCTTTAAATAAAATCTCGCATGCTTCCATGCATAATGCAATGCATATCATTCGCTTGATTCCAAATCAATGAAAGATTATTCTTAGAAAATAGATTTTAAAATTAGCTCATCTTCTCAAAATCAACTCGTAAGCACCCAATTATGTACTACAATTTGACCATATCAATATACGATGAGATTTCCAACCCACTGCCCAATGTGGGACTAAATATTTATAGGTGGTTCGGTAGTGGGTGTTACAATAAGCCCAACTAAGCTCACTAGGATAGGTTCTCGAAATGTTCTGATATGGTCTTAAAAGTGCTTAATCTCACAAAATTGACTTGTAAGGTGAAGTTTACATCCAGTTGGGTACTACAATTTGGTAATATATCTAGTTGATATGGAATCTCTAACAAGTATCTTCTCAAGATTAAGAATTTTGTTGATTGGCTAGCTGATGTTGGAGTTCTGGTCTGTAACGAAGAATATGTTGATGCAATTCTTGATGGACTTTTGTCTAATTATGCACCAATTGTTTCAGTTACTGAAAGCAAAGAGTGTACACCATCCATTGCTGAAATAAGAAGCTTAAGATTATGAAAGCAATGAAGTCCATTAACACCAATAATTCCTTGAAAAAGAACTTTATTTTTCCCTTGATATTTCACAAGACACTTGTCAGGATGAAATTCTAGGAAAACTAAATCATCTTTGGCAATTGGCGAACATTTTAACAAGTTTTTAGGAATAGAAGGAACATGTAGCAAGTTGTTTAGTTTAAAGGTGATGTGTGAATCATGAGGTGACACAAAAAAAGAGGAACCAACACCATAAATACTTTAACTTTCATCATTGCCTATGAATATTTGATCCAGACCATCAAAATGAATAAGTTGTTTGATATGTTCTGGTTCACCAGTCACATGAAAGCTTGCACTAGAATCTGGTATCCAAGAAGCATTTCCAGTTTCTTGAGAATTTGAGTTTGTTAACATTGCACGCTCTTGGCTTGGCAGTGTTTGGGGACTTAGTATTAGGATTAACCTAAGTATTTGAGATTTTATAGGATGTAGCAGAATAAGGAATATATTGCTGTTTAGCTGGATCAATGAAGTACATTGACTTATGAGGCTGATAAGAAATATCATATCTAAAATGACAGTCATTTGCTGTGACCAAACTTAGGGCAGATCTAACATTGAGAATCAACAAATTTACCACCACACAATCACTGCCCGAACTGGAAGCACAATGAGTGACCCAACCACTAGAGACACCGCGATTAGTGAAACCATCATGATTTCCACCATCACTGCAACAATATTAGCCAAAGTAGTCTTCATTATAATTCAGTAAAGGAGATACCAAACCTTGCATCTCATTAACATACCAAACAAGAAATGTTTCATGACCATAACTAAGAGTTTCAAGGAATGTGAATTGTTTATTTGCTCAAGTTGAATATAAAGTTAATGGAGAGAATTAAGTTCAAGAGCTTAACATCAAAACATTTAGTATAATTGACTGTGATTTATCTAGTATACGTTTTAAACAATTTAATTAAGAAAAAACGAGGATCTTTATGTTATTTTACAGAAATATTTTGCTCCAGTACTGTTCCCAATGTGTTGTTAATCAGAGTCTAGAAAAATGCACATTGCCAATGATAATGTTTTTCATTATATAATTAAATTATTGGACTCACCCATATCTTGATGTGGTTACATTTATTTAAATATGATTTTCAGGTTGATGTTTGGGCTCTTGGCGTGTCTGCTATTGAAATGGCTGAGGTATATCCAGTGCTTGTGTTTTTATTCTAGATCTTCCAAGTAAATTGTTAATTAATCCAATGTAGGTTACCTTTTTCTTTCGCTTTTTATGCTTCCACCTTGTGCAAGGTATTGTCAATTTAACACTTTTTAAGGTGATTATAGCCTATAAGGTGGTCTTAGATTTTCTGGGTTTGGTCTTGACCCAACCTCATAAAGCTATCTTGTAAGGGGAAGTATTCACTCCACTTAATATTTTTAACCATATCACTAGTAGATATGAGACTAAACCACAACCTTGAGATTGTCGTTTAGGCCACCCCTAAAGTGGCTGCAACTAAGGTGGGGTTGGGCTGACTGCAATTAAGGTGGCTTTCCAACAGTCCCCTTCATGTCCAGGACTATAAGCCTGGAGCACAGCAAATGCAGGTGGCCCAACAATGGATCTAGGATGGGCTTTTGTACTATCTTTGATTTTTGGGTTTGCATCCCATTTCTATATTCTATCACTAGATGATTTGAGACTTAGACTAAACCACCACCTGGAGATTGCAATTAAGGCAACCTCCAAAGAGGTCACAACTAAGGCAGGTGAGGGGTGACTTTAATTAAGGCGGCTTTGCCAACAGGTGAAGTTTAAGCCCAGCACTCTTCGGGATAAACAATGTTCTGGGTAATCTTTTACCCCCTCCTCTTTTTTCCTTCCATGAAGTTTAAGTTTATAGGCGTTATGAAGAAATTTCCTATCTTTACATGGGTTGGTCATTATTTGTGGGCTGTTATTTACAGTTTCAGATAATGCAGTTGGATAAAATTTGTATATTAGATATTTTTTATCCTGATGTTGCATTAGAAAAATAACTCATTGTCATTCTTAGTGATGCTTAAAGTCTGTTACCTCAATTTTCAGGGTGTTCCTCCAAGATCTGACGTACATCCAATGAGGGTTAGTGACTTCATATATATTTGTTATTGACTGTTGTTTTATTGATAACATGTTATCTATTTTCACCCTGCCTCCTTCTCATAAGTAATATTCAACTGGTAATATATCTTGATGTTCTTAAAATGTTTGGATTATTTGTCGTTTCATCTACTGTCTCATGTTTTTCAGCTAGTTAGGATAAATTTTAATATTTGAACGGATGAATTAGGAAGGAGAAACATAAGATTAACTGAGATAAATAGAAGAGTAATTGAATAGGTGAGTTTATGGATATCGTAATATTGGATAGCTTTATGGTGACAGTTACTTTGTGAAATATTGATTAGTCATGAAAGAGAATCTAGATTTTAGTTGTATTAGAATTCAGATCAAGGCTGAAAAGTTCTCGTATTGCAGCATGTAGCGGTGAACTCTAAAATGCTTTGTCAGGAAAGTAGTAGGGGAGGCTGCTATGTTAAATATTAGAATGCAACTAAATAATTTATACAACCATAAATGCTCTCTGTTTAGAGACTGGTTGTATCTGCTGTACGTGAAATAATACCAAGAAAAGACTAGTTGTAACTGCTATCGGAAAAATAATCTGGCTAAGCTTTCTAAAGCTGTTTTTTATGTAGCTGAACAATCTTTATTTAGGTACAGATTCTCCTACCCTGAACCTGTCCTATGAACCTTCTTGTATGCTCTTTTACCTAATCTGTATATGCATATTGCTGCTGAGTGAAATCATCCAGTCAAGCATTTTCAGCAACTCTAAATCTTCAAGTCCTGCAAACATAAAAAGATCGAAGAAATTCTTGAGAAATAATGTCTCGTTTTATATGCATAATCACCATCAATAATAAGAACATAGTAATGAAGTTTGTGAATATTAACATCTAACAAAGTTAATTACTGAGATGATGGTGAAGTTGATGGGAATAGAACATAATAAATTAGATAAAACTCATTTTATTGATATCGGATGGCGGAAAATATCCGTGACCCCAAAAATCCTGATGAAAATATTGGAACAATACCATTAAGGAGAAAAAATTTGGAGCATTCACGATCTACTTGTTTAGTACCTTTATTGGTCCTAATTGTTTTATTTATTTTTTTCCAAATTGACTTTTGATAAGACAAGTAAAGTTAGAAAGTTTTGAATTACCTCAGACTTTTCATAACATATGTCCATGCAACATGGGTGCAATCATCAATAAAAGTAACAGACTATATTGCCCTAAAATAGGACCCCAAACATCAAAGTGAATTAAATCAAAAGAAAAATTACTCTTTATTTTGCTATTTGGATGAGATAGTCTTCTATGAGGAAAACCTCATTGGGAATTTGTGCATGTTTCTATTGTTGCTTTGTTGGCTTATGACCCCCCTTGTGTTGTCTGGACATAAAACTCACTTTGCTTCTTAGCAGTAGATATTATCTTCCTTGTAAAAGGTCCTGGAAGACACAGTAAGACAAGAAAAATGTTACTAAATAGATGACTTCTTTTGTAATTCAATAGATGATTCTAAAACATTATATTCCGAGAACCACATATGGGTATACTATCACAATTTTCCACTATACTATAATGAGTTGTTTTGTATTCATTTTAACATATAAGTTGAACGCATAGGAAATGGAATCATGTTATCAATTGTTCTTGAATCAAGAATCCAAACACCTTGGCACACATGGACAACCATATTCTATGAACTCTTACCTCTTATGGACTTGGTACACGATCTAGAGGACTTACTCATTGATTTGATTATTGTTCTCAAAGGATCAAGTTTCTCCTTATAGGCTTTAATATCATGATGTGGTTGAGGAGGAGCACGAGCTTGATTTGTTTCTTCATAATCTGAGGTAGTATTGCTTGCCCATTTCTGTGAGGTTCCTTTGTTGCCTCCCATTCACTTTCATGGAGTTTGAAGCATGTTTCCTTAGTATACTCAAATCTTTTCCAGTACGAGAAATATTCTGCATAGTTGCCTTTTGAAAAGGGTTTTCCTTCAGTGTCTGATCCCTTGAAGACCCCTTTTACTATTGTCATGCAAAGCTTGTATTGGAGGTTCCTCCATTAAGCATGACAACCCTCTGAGTTTCGTCTGCCTTGACAATAAAGCAATAAAGCAAAAACTTGTAACTACCCAAACAAGTCTAGTGATTGGTTGTTGTAAAATAAATTAACCAAAGTTACTCTTTTTAGAATGAGTATCTTACTCCCTACTTTTTTATTTAATAATAAATACTTGTTTATTTTATCGTTTATTTGGCATTTATTTTTGAGGCGGTTCAGTGTATAATAATGTTTTTATTTTCTTTTATAATTGTAGGTTTTATTCATGATATCAATTGAGCCAGCTCCGATGCTTGAGGATAAAGAAAAGTGGTTTGTTTCTATAGTCTGTTGTCATCCAAGCTGTACATTTTCTCATTTTTTAATAAGTGAGCTTGAAGAGTCATCTGTTGATGATCTAGAATGAATTCTAGTTTAGATAATTCTAATGATCTTTTTCCATGTGCTATATATTATGTTTTATTTTGTGCTCATTTTATATTTTTGTAAAGCCAATAGCATGGTTATCGAACTCGCGAGTTAACTCGTTAACTCGGTCGAGTTTACGAGTTCACACAGTGCTTTTGAGTTAACTCGTAAGCTAACTCGTTTTTGAGTAGGATCGGTGGAATCGGTGGTAGACTCGCTAAACTTGCCTAAAATCGCGAGTTTGGTTCTGATTTTGCGAGTTTTGAAAAAAATTTCGAAAACACAATGACTACGTTTGGACTCACCAAATTAGGTTTTTTAAAAGATTCACTCACTTTCTATCTTCGTTTTCATTGTTCATCTTCTTTCTCGCACTCTCACCTTCTCTCTAGTTGTTCGATCTCGCCCTTCGTCGCGCCCTTGTTCATCAGGTTTGCCTTCCGTCACACCATCGATCTCGACGTTCGACCTCGCCCTACGTTGCGTAGTCTGTCGATCTCGCGGTTGATCTTGGCATCGATCTCGCCCTCAATCTTCGAACTTGTGGGTTCTGTAAATGCAAACCCTTGACTAGTGAAATTTGGGTTCATTGAGTTTTAATGGTTTATAGCAGTGACACTGCAACATATATTTTAATGATATTTTATTTTACAGCTGCAACATATATTTTAATAAAATTTTGTTTTACAAGGACTACACCATTTTACAACACTGCACTGCACCATTCCTTTTATTTTTTCAAAAATAAAGTGTTGTACACTTCACGGTTAAAATAACTTTGCTGCCATAATATTTTAAATTCTTGGACATTTTACACAGACACTTTGACATTTCAATTTATGTTTTACAATATTTCTATAAACAATATTTCTATGAAATTATGTATTTAAATTTATATAATTTTGTTATCTTATTTAAATTATGATATTCTTTATATTTTTTTTTCATGTAAAGTAAACTCTCATGAGTTTCCAATTGGAGTTTACGAGTCGAGTTTATTGAACTCTCATGAGTTTTACGTAAACTCTCGAGTTTGACAACCTTGGCCAGTAGTGTGTAATTGTATGCTGCAATTCTTCTACTGTACAATTTTTGCCTTTGATACTTTATTTATATTGAGATGATGTTGAATGGAAACCACATGTAAATTTGAAAGCATAACTTTCTATCTTGAATTGTATTTTTAGCTAGGTGCTATCTCCTATTAGTTGTATATCTATTCTAAATCTTATAAAGTCATGTATAGGCTTGAAACTCATCTATTAACCTACACAAACAAAATTTCATACATTCTTTGCTCCTTCCCACTTCCTAGTTCATGAATATAGCACATCCATTCAAATGGTAATTCACTGTCATGTTTAAGTTTAAGAATACAAAGGTTGGTGCATTTAAGGAGAAGGGACTTCATGTACCCAAAATTCGTTGTGATCTCCTCACTTGATCTTAACAAGATTTCTTTTCTTAACCCAGAAAAAATAGTGCGTGGTTGGTGCTTTCACTGGCTAATGGTAATAAATGCAACATAAACTACCCTGATTATATTTGCCATTTAGGAGTGACTACAAAATCCTATTTTCATGTTCATGTTGCCAATGTGATATCTTGGTGTATGTGATAGCGTCTCTAATTAGTGATGATATCTTTATGTGACAATAATTTGAATTTGAATTTCTCTTTAGGTCTCTGTATTTCCATGATTTTGTTGCAAAGTGCCTAACTAAAGAGCCTCGGCTCCGTCCTACTGCATCTGAGATGTTGAAGGTATGCTTAGTAATATTGTTTCTAATCAAATTTATTGACTATTATTGGGAGTCGTAAGTTTTGTTTGAAGTTATCCTTATATTTTAAATAGTTGAAGGAAAATATAACACGAGAGACAGACAAAGATGATATGACATCCAGTTGTCACATCTCAATATATTTGGTTCTGTCATGAAATGTTAGATTAGAGACAATGAGTAATGCTTCTTCCTAGTTGTCACATGAAAGGTGCAGTTAGGAGCTTTCTTCAAATTTTAAGCTCTTTGAGAAGTTGTTTTAGCCATATGAGCTCACGAGTGACTATTGTCATTGCCCAATATTTTGTTTCTGTTCTTAATTTTTCCATAACATTTTGTTTCTTACTTTTTCACAATATTAAAATACCTCCAAGAACACGGTACATTGGGTGGACCATCCATTTTGTCTGAATACCCAATAATTTGAGTAGTTCCTTTATCTTCATAAACAAGGCCTTTTCCAGAATCATTCTTAATATTAATATACTTCGGCATCCTTGCGACTGCATTCTATGGTCTTGACAAAGAGAGTTCAAAAATTGACTTGAAATAAATTGTTCTCTAGAAAGAGGAGGGTGTTTGAATAGCACTTTTAAGACCTTTTGGAAAATTTTCTCAAGCTTGATTAATTAGGCACTGACGGGGGATGTCTAAAGATTTGAATTAGTCCACAATCTTTTCTTAAAAAAGTAGGAGGTTGCTTCGTATAGACTCCTGTAGAAAGACCACCATGAAATAAATGCATTTTTTGTTATGTTAGGCTGAATCAGAGTCTGGTAGTGATTAGTTGCAAGGCAAAATACAGGTAAAGTAAATGTCATTTTGACAATAGGAGATAAAGTGTTAGTATAATCTTCACCATAGATTTGTATTTCCTATGGCAACCAGCCAAGATTTATAGCAATCAATGTTATCATCAGGTTTTGTTTATAAGTGTATAAGACCACAAGCACCCAGCAATTGATTTGCTACCTGGAAGAGGAGCCAATTTCCAAGTACCACTGCTTTGAAAGACCAGATCTGGTACGAGACCAGATCTAGTACGAGAGATAGTGTATCCTTGAATGACGTTAGTGTACCTGAAGGTGCTGGAGAAACATCATGAGTTATGGCATAGTCATCTGATGGTGATGAAGGAAGATTGACATTGGTGGGAAACTGATTAAATATCTTGTCATTAGAAGGAAACATCATTACCCTTTCAGAGAATGATGATATCCCACAAAGACACATTTGAGCTATCGAGGAGAAAGTTTATCCCGAGCATATGTGAGGTTATGTATAAAACATGTCTAGGAAGTATGGAGGAGATTGTGAAAAAGGATGAAGTGTGGAACCTGATCACTAAGGAGAAATGGTGGCATTCAATTAATGATAACATGTTGTAAGGACAACGTCCTCCCAGAAATGGTGAGAAAGATGACTTCGAAGAAGTGTTTGATAGTTCCAAGACAATGTCTGTTATTTCATTTGGGTACTCCATTTTTTTTAGCAGTATGTGGACACAAAGTTGGGTGAAGAGTACCACTAGATGCCACAAACTGTTAGAATTAATGCGAAAAATGTCACAAGCATCATCATTACGAAAAACACATGGATATACCAAATTGTGTTTTTGGTTTCATTAAAATGGTTTGAAATATAGAAAGCACTTCTAGTTGATTTTTCATTAACCAAATCAAACTGCATCTAGAATAATCATTAAGATAATAAAATATTGGTAAGGGTAATAGAATGGTAAAGACCTCAAATATCAGAGTAAACCAAAGAAAAAAGATATGAAACTTGTTCATGGAGACTGCTAGGAAAAGACTGGTGAATATCCTTTTCTAACTGTCATGACTGACAATTCAAAATTAGACAAATATTTTAGACTTGGAACCATCTTTTGCAATTTTGTCAACCTGAGATGAAATATTTGTGCATGAATCATCATTAGAGAGAGCAAAGATGCACATACTGATGCTGATGGAGAGATAGTTAAGGTCATGTGATTCTTATCCGATGCTAATTGTACAACTTGATATTTGATCTTGCAAGTTAATATTATTATTATTGAAAGTGAAAATAATATCATGGGATTGGGTTAGTTGGGTAGAGTTGAATATAGTGAAAACTCCCTTGTGTTGAATATACACAGAGGGTCCTCTATTTATAATAGAAGAAATATGGGTTAAGTCCAAAATACAAATAAGAAATATAAACAAACTAACTAAAGATAAGAGATAAATATAAACTAAATATAATATCTCTAACACTCCCCTCAAGCTGGAGCATACAAATTGTATGAACCAAGCTTGGAATAAATAAACTCAATTTGAAATATATGATCTGTCTTCAAGAGTGTGTGGCAAACAGATGCGCAATCACATGTCGACGAACAACTAACAGCAATTTATGAACAGTAGTGGACAACTGCGAAACTTCAAATAACACCATGAAACTTCAAGTAGGATGACTTTGACAAAGGAGGACAATGACAACCTCCAGGGACTGGATTGCCATCAAGTAAGGATGGGGCTTGCACCAAAACTACAGGGACTGTCATCACTGACTGATGGGGCCTGTAGTGGCTAGAAGCGACAAAACTACAGGGACTGCCATCACTGACTGATGGGGCCTGTAGTGGCTAGAAGCGACAAAAGTACAGGGATTGCCATCACTGACTGATGGGGCCTGTAGTGGCTAGAAGCGACAAAACTACAGGGACTGTCATCACTGACTGATGGGGCCTGTAGTGGCTAGAAGCGACAAAACTGCAAGGACTGCCATCATTGACTAGTGGAGTCTGAAAACTGAAACCTGGCTGAAAATATACTCCCCCTCACGACGAACGGCGGAAATGACGGCGCGTCAATTACAGACCGTGAAAGTGGAAGATCATAATGAGCTCTTATTCATCAAAGCATCCAAAAAACAAATATGACAAATTTGACAAAGGGCTGGTGAAATTGTTTTAACCCATAACTTTGGTGTTGAAATTCCTTAGTGTTAACCACCGACTCTCCTTGGAGACCTTTCAGAATAGAGAAGAAGATAGCGGAAGCAATAGAGGTAGGACTAGGTGTTGGTGCATCGGTGGCACAAGTGGCGGAGACGATGGCCGCGAAAGTGGTCGGCAACGGTGGTCGGAGACGGTGGCGGCGACGGACGGCCGGTGATGGTGGCCGGCTGGTGGCGGCTGGTGGCGAGCGGCAACGGGCAGTGGCGTACAGCAACACCGGACAAATGCGAGACAAAAACCAGAGATTGCCCATTAAAGTATAAAGGCACAGGTTGAAAAAGAGACTTTTTAGGAGGGCCTCCGGTGGCGGCTGCCACCAGCGACAACAAAGACAAAGTAGAAAAGGATCAAAAAACCTGCTCTGATACCAAATTAGAAAGTGAGTTTATGCCTAACTCAACCTCACAAAACCGGCTTGTAAGGTGAGGTTTGCACCTCACTTATATATTATAAATTGGCCTTATCTCTAGTCGATGTGGGACTTCCAACACACCCCCTTCACGCCGAGGTATAGACATCTCGTGCGTGATAGTAGAAATTGGATGGTCCAATAGCGGTCCGACAACGGGTGGAAACAGAAATGCCCACTTAGAATTTGCTAGGATAGGCTTTAATCATGGCTCTGAACCATATTAGAAAGTGGGTTTTAAAGCCTAACTCAACCCTTCAAAACCGGCTTGTTACTAATATAATCCATAAAGACTTAAAATATCTGCTTCTACACTCGAGAGACACCAAATTACTAATGATTTGCAAGACGACATAGAAGACAAAATATCACCCCAGAAGACTCCTCCTGAGCAACAAATCTGGGAGGTTGCTCCATGTAAATCTCTTCTTGCAAATTGCCCTTGAAGAATGCTACGAGTGGATAAAGAGGTAATTGTTGGAGAGCCACCACGACTATAAATAAACTAACAACAAACCATCTTTTCCATGAAAAAAGCATATATGGACGGGTCAAACACAATGGTGAAAAGAGAGGTCAGAAGAGATAGCAGCGGAAGAAGCCATGGATAAACAGGAGAGAGAAACTATAAAAATAAAAATTCTCCAATCAAGGCACCTGAAAAAAGAAAAAGAGCAAAAAAAAAGGAAAAAGAGCAATCTCGATGCTCTAAATAACTACCAAACATGCCACAATGCACGACGAAAAAGGGAGCAAATCCATAACTTTGAAAGGAACTCCGATGGATGAAGGCGTCGTTAATGGCATGGTAGTCACCTGGCCGAGACGATAAAAATGGCAGTAATAGACAACAACGGTAGACGACGGCGCCGCTAGCAGCGGTAGATGGCCCCGCCGCCGGCAGCGGCGGATGTAGTGGTAGAGGCACCAAAAACTTTTACCTTAGAGGAACCTTAGGCTTTAGATACCAAGTTGAATATAGTGAAAACTCCCTTGTGTTGAATATACACAGAGGGTCCTCTATTTATAATAGAAGAAATATGGGCTAAGCCCAAAATACAAATAAGAAATATAAACAAACTAATTAAAGATAAGAGATAAATATAAACTAAATATAATATCTCTAAGAGGTAGCAAACAATAAATTGAAGGGGGCACTGATAGAATAATTAATGCAAATGTTAGGAGAAAACCTATAAAAAATTAGGTTTGAATATTTGGTCTTAAAAGACTTTTTTTTTCTTGACATTTGGAAAACAGATAAAATAAAATAGCCTATGGAGAGGGGAAAGTAGATTGGACCACTAAAAAAACTCTGATGGAGCAACCACAATGTGGGTAGGAGTGTATAGAGGAGGTGACCTGGGTGAAATTTGGCGGCAGACAGTGCCACTGCACACCAATCAGAGTTGTGGCTGGAGAGACAAGTCACATCTTAGGGCCCATGGATGGGTGGTATGCATCGACATTTGAATTATTGAACTGATTGGTGTAATGAAAACACTGGTGGTCGGCAGAAACTTTGCCGGAAATCTTGTCATAGGCAGCACTGGAACTGTGAAAAATAACAAGGGGAGTAGGTTTGCCAACAAAAAAAGTCATCTAGAGACAGTGAGTCCTTCGGGCCATGTTCCAAAAAGGTCTCTAGATGTCGTATTAGACTATAGGAAAGAGAGAGACATTGAGTTGAAGCCATATGTTTTTGGGACAACATGGATGCTTTATTTATATTTGGAGAAAATAATTGATACAATAAATAGAGGATATTTGATATCCTCTAATGATAAAAATGATACAGGAATAAATAGAAATGTTCCAAACAATATTTAACCTCGATATTCTTGATTATATAGGATTTGCTTCATATTTCTATAATTATAACACCTACACAAAGTTTTGAGAAAAGTTTATCATCTAATATTTTTAAAAAGGTGCACGAGGTTCACCTTTGCATAACGTTAGCCCACTATAAGTGGAGAACCTAATTTCAGGATTTGAACTTGTGACCATCACATGGGTTACAGTCTCATCTTGCACCAGGGCTCAACTTCTTGTCAACTGTCAAATACAGATTTCAATTTATCCTTGTCTTATACTTATATTTAACTATTTAGTTATGCTCAAACTTACTACAAGTAGAGTTTGGAATCATGTTAGACCTGCATTTTTTAAGTTCCTGTGATTTGAATTATATATAAATTTATTATACATATAATCCTCATCTGATTGATCAAGACCCACTAATTGAGATGAAAGTTACTGATATTTTTCTTAACTGATTTTTTTTTCTTTTCCCAATTTTTTTTTCTCAATATGATGTGTTTTTAGTTTTACCTATTAAATCAGAGTGTTAAACTTGATTCTTCTCATGACTTGAAAGATAATAAACATAATGTGAATGATTATATAAGGTGTTTCAAATTTCAAAATTAACACATCATTATAAGTAAAATAATAATGAATTCTAAGGAAGTCTGGTTATCTAGAATTACTAAACTAAACTAATCTTTTGAGCGATGGCTGATTAAGCGTGAGCTTTATTTTTGGCTCTGCTTATAATAATTGGTGACTAGAAAACTCTAGACATATGCCTTCATTTGTTTTCAAACCAATTTGATTTGTTACTATCTGGTTTGCAATGGCATATTTAAACTTTTTTCAATGCTGTATTTTGCATCAAGTGAAAGTTATTTTCTATTGCTGTGTAGCACAAATTCTTTGAAAAGTGGAAAACTGGATCTGCTGCAATGTTGCCAAAATTAGAGAAGGCAAGGGAAATCAGGGCTTCAATGGCTTTGCAGGTGCAAACACTTGCTCCAGCAGCATCAGAAGATCAGGTATGACAAAAATTCCCTCCCTCTTGTTCCATCTACCTTCTACATTGTAAAACTCAATAAATAAAGTAATTTCCATGTAAAACACAAGTTCTTAATCTGAAGTATCCCATTTTAGTCTCAGAGATTGATGAATTATTCTTTTTCTCATAATACTTGAATGTTATATATATATAAACCAGAGGCAAACTCCGTAACTTGCGGTTTTCATCAGAGAAAAAAGCACTAGTAAATATCCTTGATTTAGGGGATACAATCTGTTATGAAATATTTCCTAAAATAACTAACATATTCTTGTTTTCGTTTTTTTCCAGCTAGTTTCAAAACCAAATGATGAATATGGAGACACTGTTCCATCCAGACCTCATAACATTGGTGTTGAGGGGGCTGCTAATTTGTCATCACGTGGCACTGTGAGGAAGCTACGTGAGGTGGAAGATGTAGACATGAGTGAAGGTCTGCGATTCTTGCATCTTGTCTGTGGATTGGCAACCTTTTCTCAATTTTGATTGTCGCCTAATGTCAGAATGTTTGCTGTGCATGCTGATGTGTATGTATGGGAATATCTTGGAAGTCAACTACTATATAATATAAAATATGTTTCTTTAACTATGTCTGAATGTTTATCTTCTTGTATAGTACCTCTTCCAACTGAGCAATTGTTTACAGTTTTTCCTTGGATGTTGTGCTTATTATGGTTTATAATTGTTGGTCTTGATTGTTAAGATTTCATGCATTGACAAATAATATAGGAAAAATACTGCATATAAGGCTGGGACTGTCCTTCTTTTTTACCTAGCTTTTGGGGTTGTATTGCCCTTTTTTTTTTTTTCTCTAATCATTGTTTTATTCATTGTTAAACACTGATTTTTCTGAAATGTTACTGAATAATCTACGTCGTATTTAAAAGAATTTTCTGGTTATGCCACTTGAGTTAAAGACTCCAGACGTGCAAACCAATGTGGTTGGGGATTACTGGGGTAAACCCTGTATACTTAAATTCCCTAATCCTCCATCTGCCTCATATTGCTTGGCATATTGATTGGGAAGGAAAATCGGAAATGGTTTTAAATTCTCTTTGGTTGAAAAGACATTGAAAAGAAAAGGTATGGTATGGTGAGAAAGAAAACTGTAGAAACAAATATTTCACAATTTTATCTTTGTTTCTAAATTCGCCTACCATTTTCTTCCTTTAATCCATATAAATGGTTAGACTTCTAATTTATTTCTTTTCTAAAATATACAGTTCTTAAATTTTGGAAAATGGAAGACCTTGTTTTTGTTTTATTTACGGATTGAATATTATGATTTATGTTGATTATTGGCAGGCAACTTTGGCACTGTTATAGTCCATGCTGATGAGTTACATCAGAAGACTACACAATATACAGATTCTGCAGTTTCCGACTCTGCTGTACCCAGTGGCACAGGAGGCAGATTGGCTAACTCTGGGTACTTACGTGTTTGTTTACCTTCACTACCTATATTTTTTAAGAAAGCAGTTTTCTTTTATTCTCTCAGTCTGATATTCAAACTGTCTTAGCTTTGCAAATTTGTGAATTGTACTTCATTTTCATATTATAGTCTGTCCCTCTCTTTTCCTTTTCATTTTGCATGTCTTACCGTAGTCTGTTTTCTTTTGGGATAATCTTTTAGGATTGAGAATCAGAAAGTTGACTTGACGAAGACCACCTCTTTAAGAGGATCTAGTGCTACTACCAATACTATTCAATCATCTATACCTTATGCTAGTGATTCAACTGAGCAGAGCCTCAGAATCAAAGGTAGTTATCGAGCACCAGCTGGAATGGGTAGTGATATATTCAGGGGTGAAACCGGCAGCCGTAAAGCATTTGCTTTACAAGATAAGGTATTTTTGTGACTTGATTTGCTCATCGGATGTCAAACCCTTTCTGTAAGGGATATCACCCTGTTTGAGCAAAATTTGATGTTTTTAGTTATTAGAGTTGTTGCCTCTAGCCCTTTTCGTTTCTTGAATTAATTGTCCCATTAGTTATGTATATATATTGTCCGTCATGAATGTCTTGTGTGATTGCAGTGTCTGACTTACCTTTTTACTTCAATTTCTGTGCCAATGCAGCTCTGGTCCATCTATGCTGCTGGTAATACTGTGCCTATCCCATTCTTAAGGGCAACAGATATATCACCTATTGCTCTCTTGTCAGACAACGTACTTGGTGGCCTACAACAGGATACTGGTGGAACCGGAACAGTGGAAGCACTGCAAGAGCTATTCAGTGGTGATGGACAGTCCAAGAAGGGCCGCAGAGCACTAAATGAGGTAACTTTGTGTGGTGTGAATTTGCGCATGTATGTATACGTGTAGTACACTTGTTATGGCCATTTATGTTTGTTTTCCAATTGATGCAGCAGATGCCTCTTCCTCCAAGCATTTACCAAAGGTTGACATCAAGTTCTACACTTATGAATTTGGCACAGGCTTTAGCTTACCATAAGATGTATGTCTCTTAAACTTTTGATCAGCAAAACTTTTACCATTTCTACGTGAACAAAATTACATTCATCTATTCAAATGCGTAAATAGGAGAGCTGTACCAGATTTCACCAATGGGCGTTCAATTAAGCAAACAAATTTAGGGCTCGTGATATCCTGATGCAGTGATTCCTTTCAGGTCCTCCTATGTTCATGTTGATTATTCTGTACCTAATTGTTTTGCTTGTTGTTAGGTGTTACGAGGATATGCCACTGCAAGAGCTGCAGGCGACCCAGGAGCAGCGAACTATTCAAAATCTCTCTGACACACTTCGAACCATACTTCGGTTGTAGGTAGGTAGGATATCTTCTTGAGACTTTCGTCCCCAAACCTTACTGGCCTCAAGGATCACAGAATCATTCTTCTTTTGTCGTATCATTGATATATATATATATATATATATATATATATATATATATATATATATATATTCATGCTAATTGGTGGCAGATAAACCGCAGCTGCCTTTTAATTTAGTATACATATTTTTTAGGTGTATGATTGTGTAACTAGCACCCCTAAAGTTTTGCCGGTTTCTTTCACCCTTTTTCTTAGTTTTGTTAAGTAAACCCTAGAATGATAGGGTTTTGTAAGCTGCCACATATTTGTATGTAAATAGTGTATGCATGGCTTTCAAGTAACATTGTTGCATTTGTTCACGTTGTAGTCATTAGTGGGAGGAATGTAAGAATTTTCTGTACCATATTTCAATTATAATATGAATGGATGGATGAATTAGTTTCATTCAGTGGTTACGTATTGTTTCATAAAATCAGTAGTAAGAGATCTCTGTTCAAGTTTACATGCGGACCTTTTATTTTTCAGATGAATAGGGATTTGTTAAAAAAAAAAAACCTAAAACTTTTGTAAGCTTATTGAAGATCTTCTCTTAAGAGAACCTTTGACCTTTTTAAGCTTCTTTTTCTTAATGAAGTCGCGTTAAAGCCATTTACACTTTTTAAAGACATTCAGAGTCTCAATATTAGTAATATACAATATAATCTAAAAATCCAGAAGGTCGGTCTATGATGACAATTGTTTAGAACAGTTGAGATTTGTCACTTTCAGCTGGTTTTGTAGAAAGAGTTTGAAAACAATCAATGTGTTTCAGAAAGGTGTTGAAATTACTAATCTATTTCAAGAGAAAATTGTTCTGATTTAGTCTCAAGAATACTTTTTTGTAATTTATTATTTAGGCTTAATTCCTCTTGATTCTTTTGATACGGATTGTGTTCAAAATAGTTTTATACAATTGATTTTAACTTTTGAAAAAAAAGCGGTTTAAGTTAATTTTTTTGTTTACGGTATCAAAAGTTAAACGGTACAGTTCTTTAGACAAAATTTATGATGTGTTAATTTATATAATTGTGTGGCAATATTAAGTTTATTGATGTGTAAAATTAAAACTAGAAGAAAATAAATTGAGTATGTGTTTTACGAGAGAGGTTAAAAGAAAGGGATTAAGGTTACAATAGCTTTCTTGAAATTTGGGTCTCGTTGAAGCAACCACTGTCTGAAGTATAGAACACCTTTGGCAACATCAGATTCAAGCATGGTAGATGATAGAAAGAGACTCAATATCGTCAACGACAAACCAACAGTCATATAATCGTGCCCAACAATCTGCAGTATTAGGTTCATAGAAACTTCGCTTAAGAAACAAAAAAATGCAAATATACCAGGCCCAACCATGACTTCCAACTCCTTCCTGTTAGCATGAATAAATAACTCCACAACCCTTTTACCACTCAGGCAGTTGGGAATATCGCGTAAAAGCACTTGTAAACAAGAAGCGCCAAGCACAGATGAATTCTGGTCCACAACATATTCCACGAGTTCCAGTGCATCTTCTCTGGAGGAAACTAAGGATGCAAGTTTTTTTATCACAAGCCAGTTTTAGTCTTTCGCAACAATACTTGTTTGCAAAAACTGATATCTCCACCAAAAGATTCTGAGGGACATCAAGCAAATTGCCAGTCAAGCTAAAATAGTTTATTGCCCTCGTACCTGAAGGAGAGATGTTGTTTCTGGAAATTTGATTTGCTTACTCGTCACTCCCTCTGTTCCCAATTCATTCAACAGATTGTTTTTTCCATTTTCCTTAATTTCAATGCTACTTTTTTTAAATCTAAAGCGAGTCTCATCCATAACTATCGAAAATCTACTAAAACTAAATTTCAAATGAATACTAATTAGGAACCCTAATCGCGAGTTCATCGTGAATAAAAAAAAGCTTAACCATCTCACGAAAATCATCCAATCAAGATTCGCCATCAGCACATCAAACTCTTCAAACGTACAAGCAAACCCTTAATCGTTAGTTTTCATCGTGACATCAACATCTGCATCTTCTTCAACGCAGAGTAAGCAACCCCTTTTCTTTTAACCTTCTGTCAAAATATTTTTTTTAAATTTTAAATTTTACACGTCATTTAATCTCACACTGTCATGCAATAAGATAAACTGAACATGTCAGTATGTTTTGTCTAGGGGGTAGCTGCACATCACAAGTTGGAATCATTTGTAACTTTTTTAAAAAGTTAGGACCATTTTGAACAGAATCCCTCTTTCCAAAGACTAAAAAAGTCTATTATTTATTATATATTATCGGATTACATGTTCTGCAATAAATACAATTTCAGAAGAATTTAGAAAGATTTATGATGCACTAAAGTGGTAAGAGAAGATTGTTTAACATTATACGTTAAAACAAGATCATTTAAGTGAATTTTATTTTGAAGTTTGAAGTTTAACAAAGCTTTTCTAAATGAAATGAGATTTAACAACATAAATAGTTTTAGACATTTAACAACATAAATAATTTAGGATAAAATTGTAAAATACTAAATGTTATATATAAAACTTATTCTTAGATCTAATCCGTATATAAAGTAGTATTGTTTTGTCTGTTATGTTGTATTTTCTTTTTTTTACATATCATTTCAATACAATACTTTTTTATAAATATAAGAACGTTTAATGATAGAAGATATTTTATGAATGTTTTCTTTATATCTTTCTTTTGTCTCATTTGTACATATAACACAGTTGTTTTTGCAAGACGCAACATAACTTTTGATTTCATACAAAAGGTTAAATCTCTAAATGAAAGTCAAAGTTTTAAGTAACAGTTTTTTTTTTCTTTTCGAATAAATATATATAAAAGAATTGCATGAAGAGAAGATAATCAATAATTATTCTTTGCATTCTCTAAGTTGTTGTTTCAAGCTTATATTGTCTAATGCTTATTCTTTAAAAAAGAAAAGTTTCTTTACAAGTTTTTAGAACTTCTTTGCATTAATTTCATATTCTTTCTACTAGAGTTATTTTCTAGCCTTTTATCTTGAAAAACACTTTGTATTTCTCATATTAGAAGTGAATTCAAATACTTATTTAACTCGGTGGAATTAAACAATTTAATCAGTTAAAATAGTGTGTATTATGAGTGGTGATACTTATTCTAACTAGTTGAATTAGTCGTAATACCAAAAGTGGTTAAATAATCTTATAAGATTGTGGAACGTCTTATTAGTGTTTAAAGAAGAACTAGACGTAACTTAATCAGGAGTAAACCAATTTAAAAATAAGTTTGCTTTATTGTTTTCATTTTCAAAGATTTTCCTAAATATTATTCGAATTAATTAAGTGTTTAATATTTATTATAAATCTTAACTCCTAAAAAATAGTTTAAATACTTATTTATAAAAAGTTTTAAAAACTCTATTTAAATTTTGTTTTTTTAGAATTTTTCTAGTGTTTTATATAAACAACTTTGGTGTGGAGAATTGCTTTGGATTTTGTTTTCGCTTACACGTTTTGGACAACAAATTATGTAAAACATAGTTGAAATATGTAATTCAAAATTATTAAAACAACATCACATAATTTCAATATATATATATATATATATATATATATATATATATATATGGATTTGTTAATGCACGTACACCTGTTTTTCAGTTGGTACATTTTAACAATGTGTACCGGATTATAGTAGACAAAAATACCCTCATATATTATGGATTCTAAGTTTTAAAGTCAACTATATTTAAATAATTTTCATTCTCAAAACTAAAAAAGAAAAAGAAAACCCCAAACCCTTACTCATCTTCCTCATTCCTCTCAACCCTTTCTCTTTCATCTCTCTCACACCAACATTTTCTTATGGTAGATCCAACTGAAAAAAAAAAATAGAAATACTCGTCATGAAATAATTTACCTTTATAAAGACTTGAGTCATTGGCATATTCGTCTTCAAGCAAAGGTTCATTCAAGATCTCTTCAATTTCATCATCTTCACTAACCTCTCTAATTTTGATCATCTGCAGATGTTGAATCATCATCTCTTGAAAAACCTTCAGGTCAATTACCAATTCCTTCTGATATCATTATGCTTGTGAATATTAGATAAAATTAGATAAGACAAAAATTATAAAATGAAAACTCATTATAAAATCATTTTTTGTAAGAAATTATTTAATAGTGAGTGTTTCTGATTTTTTTCCAGGCGAATTACCAATTCCTTCATATGTCATTATGCTTGTGAAAATTAGATAAAATTAGATAAGACAAAAATTATAAAATGAAAACTCATTATAAAATCATTTTTTTGTAAGAAATTGTTTAACCGTGAATGTTTCTGATTTTTTTTAATTGGGCTACAGTAGAGATGACAGAGAAAAGATTGGTGTGAGAGAGATGAAAGAGAAAGGATTGAGAGGAATGAGAGAGGCGAGTAAGGGTTTGGGGTTTTTTTTTTTTTTAGTTTTGAGAATAAAAATTATTTAAATATGCTTGACTTTAAAACTTAGAATTCATAATATATGAGAGTATTTTTGTCTACTATAATCTGGTACACATTGTTAAAATGTACCAACTGAAAAACAGGCATACACGCGTTAACAAATCCCATATATATATATATATATATATATATATATATATATATATATATATATTTGTGTTTTGTGCAGTAACTACTTCAGAATGTTATTTACACTGTTATATTATCAACATCGTTGCATTGCAGTTCCAGATATATCCCCATACTCTTGTTGGAATTTTACATAGAAGTTTTAGATAGCGTGCCTTTAGATCCGTTTTTCCCAGTCAGGTCATTTTAAAAATAACAGAAAATGAAATTAACTTCTTTGAATTTATATATAAATTAGATTAAAGTTTTTGAAAAAAAAGCTCGTCCAATCAAATATGTAAGTAGATTGGAATTAAAATAGTAAGGTTTCAAAATTATAGATTCAAAATATGGAAACTGTTCCGGTTGTAAAGTTCTCCCTACACAAGGTCTCGAACGTCCGGTCGTTCTACCACGTCAAATTCTTCGATCCTTGTTTGGTCAGGGTCTCTCTCTCTTCGCGTCCGGCCGGGTACCTGTCAAAGGCACTCCGACGCTCAAGTCAACAAGTGGTCAAAGGGTAGAGATAGAAAGAGAAAGTAAATATTGAGAGTAAATGTGCATTCAATGTAACCAACTACCTTTCACTACTGACCTATATTTATAGCTTTTATCATGGGCCTGTGATTAGCTAAATCTTAATCACGACCCAATCGCTGGTCCAATACTTGTTAATCATATTTTACTCTAATCTATTTTTAATGGCGATGTGATAGGTAATGAGAATGGACCGTCCGGGCTTCCCGATCGGTCTATCGGACCATGTAACAGCAATACAGATACTCGTGAAAACCCTTACTAGGGAAATTGTTGCTCTCAAAATGGAGTCTTCTGGGATCATCGATGTCGTCGGACCCGTCCGTTCTGTCCGATCTTTGCATGTTAAGATCATGTCTGGACGTCTACACGTAGTCCGTCCGGTCCATATGGTACATTTGCATGTTAAGATCATGTCCGGACGTCTACACGTAGTCCGTCCGGTCCATATGGTACAGAAAGTAAAGAGAATTTTTAATAATTAATTGTATGTATTAATTTTGGAGTGATCTTATTTAGACAACTATGTGAAATACATTCTCAGTGTATAGAAGTTGTCCGAAAATTGACTCTTGAGACAAAGGTTTTAATAAAGTATTTACGGATTTAATTTTAATACATTATAACATTCTACATTCACATGTGAGTGTTTTGATTAGTGAATTTTAAAAAAAAAAGTTTAATACCTATTTTGGTCCCTCGATTTATATAATATGTTCAAAGTTATCATCTTTTTTTAAAAAGTTCACAAACGACCTATCTTTTGTAAAAACATGTAAAAACCGTTCACGTTAGTCCTTTTTGCATTCGACATTAAAAATCCTAACGGCAGCATTGCTCCCCTGGCCAAAACTGAGTGAGCTATATACTTATTCATTACGTGGCAGCAACTGTGACCCAATTGACGTGACAATTTAACCCAACACCAGCCGATTTCAATTTCAAAATAATTAGGGTTTGCTTCTTAACCTAAGAACCAAGAAGCAACGCCAACATCAGCCATCGCACTGCTGTGGTGCAACTGAAGACATCGTCGACATTGTGTTTGGCATCATTATCAGTGATACTCCCATCTCATTCTTCTTCTTTACGCGAGATTTTTTCCAAAATCCCTAAACTTCTTTTTTAGAATTTTCTCCATATTCACTAGGGCTTTGATTTCCTCCTCTTTTTTATGGTGTTGCAAGCATCCTAAAAATTGCTTGATTACTTTTCTTCACCACGTGCCCATCCAATAGTGGATGATGGAAAAAAACAAAAGCAGGATGATGCTGATAGAAAACTTGCCTTGTTATTATGATAATTACTATGAAATGTATTATTACATTGAAAAGTTAAAATCACTAGTATATTTATAAATTATTAATAAATGTTTCTCTTATTCTCCTTTAATCCTCTCCATCATATATCTCTCTACAGTTTTGTTTGAATTCGCATTTCATCCTACTGATGAAGAGCTGATGCTTTAATTAAGCAAATATCTGCAGAAGTTCGTCTTTGAAATGTTCTCTCATTTTTTGTTGTTGAACTTTGAAAATGGAGTTGCTGATATTGATAAAATGGCATAAAGAATCCAGAAAATTAGTATACACGAGACCATTTAGTCAAGCCCCGTGTAAACTCCATCGCCATAACGAAAATCACAAACAAAGAAAAATTTGAAAAACAAAATTGAATGTATAGGGTTGAATATTTGGTCACTGTTCCAACCTTTATTCTTAACTGATGCAGCAGTAGCCGCATGATATGACTAGTTCGTGCATTGTCAGATTAGAATTTGCAATGAATTGGGCAATCCATTGTTCGTTGTTTGTGAACACGATAACCTCGTCATGATAAGTGCAATGCAAGAGCTCTGGAAGAAGAATCGATGGGCTACAATATTTTGTCCAAAGAAGTTAAAAACAGAAACTTTTCTTTAGCTGTAAATATTTTTAGTGAATTGAATAGTATTACTTCCACTCACCATTTTGATTCATTTATGTTCCAATTTAGCATTCCTCAGCAGTTCTTTTGTGTAATTGCATTAGCTAGAGTCCTGTATAAGTTTTTGTTTCGTCATATCATACGATATAGTTTCACCTCATTCGTTCTTGAAGTAATTATTTGTGTCCTATGGTATTGTATCTATTTTAGTGTAGCAACACATGATGTCTACGACAGGAATTGACATCAGCTTTTGTTCTGATAATTAATTTGCATCATGTCCGATGTTTGAACACTCCTAGGATAGTATGGAGATTCTCCATATGTAAATTTAACCTGCATACAACATCATCCTCTCTAATTACATTGTTAGAAGGGTTAAAATTTGCAATAGTTAGTTATGTGCTCTGATAATATGTTTCTTAATGTGATGAAATTTTCATTTACAAATTTTCAAATTGGTATTATCTAACTTTGATTAAACATTAAACATTATAGGAGAATAGTTGTGAAATGAAAATAAGAATAGTTGGTGTCTAGTCAAAGGCTAACCGGTCTAAATTTCCATTTGCATCAGTAATATTGTTACCATTCAAGACTCAAATTGCAGTGACAAATTTTCTGCCTCAGTTCTCTACCATACTATTTTTTCTTTCTAAAGATGAAATTTCTTCAAGACACATTTTTCTCATTTTTCGTCATTTCCAACATCATCATGAAGTTCCTTTTCCTCGCAATCTGCAAGCACGAGAGAAACCTTCGTTCAACCTCAATTTCCTCTTTATTCAACCTCAATCCCAAATCAAAAAACCCCTAATCTGCAAAAACACAAATTGTAGCATCACTTCACCGTATTCGTTTTCTACACCTCGAGACTACCTCGTCCTTAGTAACAAACCCCGAATCGCCCTAATTCACCAATTGATTTTACTCTAAAGGTAATTTCACGTCTTTAATCCCTAAATTTCGCACCCTAATTTTAACCACCTGTTTTACATTTTCTATGTTATTTTAATCCTAAACATAATTAACACCTCAAATTACTTGATAGTGCCATGTTAATAACAAGTGAACAAGTCCTCAATTTTTGCTAGCTAGCTAGACAACTCTAATTTAATGTCGTAAGCAATAAAGACTAACGTGAACCGTTTTTATAAAATGTTAATAAACTTCTGAAAAAGGAAAAAAAGACTTTGAACAAATCTACGTACCGAAAGACTAAAATAGATATTAAATATATATATATATATATATATATATATATATATATATATATATATATTCTCCCAAATATAATTTTTTTTACAATTAGTTTGTTTACCGCCCTTTGTATAACGAACAAATGGTAAATATATCATTCTTTTTCAATTAAAAACAAAAAGGAAATGAAAAAAATGATTACTTTATACAGTACATTTATTTAGTGTATGCGCATTATAAATTTTAAATAATGGTAATACAAGTAAAGAAAAACCTTCTGCATTTTATATTTACTAGTATTTTGACCGTGCCACACACGGGTTTCTTAAAATTAAATGTATTAAATATTTATAGGAATACATTTTATTATATATAAAAATAATAAAATTTATATAATATTTATTTTGAATAATAATAATAATAAATAAACATATGATAAACATGTTTATTGTAACATCTTAGAAAATGAAATATTAGAATTTTTAGGTGTTTTAAAATAATAAGATTGAATATTTTAATGTTAAAATAATTCAATAATATAAATAAAATTTCATAAACACGTTTCATTATTTAAAACACTCACCACCTTTCTACAACTTATTCTCTTAGTTTTTTCTTCATTCTCTTTAAGATTTTTAACTTTTGAGACATTTGTTTGAAGTTCTGGAGGTGTCTAGGAGATCACAACAATGAGTTTTCCATTTTCTACCGATCAGTTTTTGTAAGTCAATTTCTATGTTTTTAGTTTAAGACACATGGAAAGAATATCTCTCACATGTGTCATTCAAACTCTCTTATTAGTTCCTTGTTGATCAGTGGTCTTAACGACATACTTTGATCATGATTATGTTGTTTGTAGGCACAATTAGTATCCTTCGATCTGTGGGAGCTGTCTAAGGGTTTTGGAGAGTCGTTGGTCTTCAAACAGGTAAGGAAAGCTAACATTTTCTTTAATTTCATATTAAGAAGTATGTAATCATGTTTGATAGAGTCTGATACGTATACTTGGTAGAATCTGTTACAGTTTGTATGAAGATTTTATCTTGATAATTGATTGTTTGCCTATTGAAGAATAGTATGATGCATGCTTGTGAAGTTGTTGTTGTGGAGTTCTATGAAGTGTAAATCTGTTATGGAGTTGAAAGTATTAAAAAGGGAATGTTGTTGGGTTGGTTTTGGTAGGTGAATTTTTATAAGAATGATTTTGGAACGCAAATGAAGGTTAGTGAGTTATTTTTAGATCATTTTAAACTTGTTTAGAACTTCGAATAACTAGAAATCTAATGTTAATTTGGGAAGTAGTAAATAAGTAAAGTTATAGGTTAGTTTTTATCTAAAAAAAGGGTTTTGATAGGTGAGATTTTGAGATATTGGTTGAATGGGAAAACCTGAAGTTTAAGGTTTATTTTATGATTATATTAAACTGATGTAGATGTTGAGTTAAGCAAAATCTGAGGTGGAATTGGTAATTGGTTGGTATATTGAGTTTTGTCATGTTTTTGGTTCATTTTGGAGGTCCTAACTAGTGACAATCTAAAATATAGGGTCTGTGAGAGGAAAATGAAGGTTTGAGGTCTATTATTAGGTCCACTGTGACTTGTTAGTTTAGTACATCTAGTTTCTAACCAAATGAGAAATGTGGTACTCTATTTTCATCTATAAATATGCTTTCATGTAAATCTTAGTGTTAAATATCTCAAATTAGTCATTTGAATAGGTTCAAGGTGCATTAAAACCAGAAAATTAGATTGTTGTCCAAAGTTGACAAGTTAATCGATTATCTCACTTGATAAACGATATTCTAGTCAAAAGGTCATTATTTCTTCAAAGCTCTCCAAAATAATCAATTATCACATATGATAGTCGATTATTGTAGTCCCAAAATCATCTTTGTATGATTTTTCTCTGGAATAATCGATTATCACAAGTGTGATAATCCATTATCTTTTTTTCTTTTAAAAAACTTACCCGTGCTTTTGTGTTGTTTGTTCGCGTGTTGTTTTCTCTTTTGTAATTATCACTTGAATGGTTTGAGCTTAGAGAGACGTCTTTTCAGTTGTTCCAACGAGAGGTAAAGGTGAAACATATGTGTAATTAGATGGTTCTATAGATGTAGATTGTCAGAGAGCGGCTGCAGTGGAATGGTTAGCGTGGAATAACAAACCAAGAGGGTTTTTAATATTAACATGTGCCTTTTAATTTCTACTCGGTTTATCTTACTACGCAAATAATAATAATAAATAACAAGAGTAAGGTTGAGAGAAATTTGCACAGTGAATTTTATACTGGTTCGGATCTTACCAATCATACGTCTAGTCGCTTATCTCAAATCAAGATAAACAGTTCACTAAGAATAAAACAATTACAAACTACATTCACAAAGAAACAATTTGTTAGAGTTTAGAAACCACCTTTCTTGATACCACAAGAGATGAACCTGCACCTCCTTTGAGTCTTCACAAAGGATGAAACACCTCCTCCGAATACTTCACAAAGGATGAAACACCTCCTCCGAATACTTCACGAAGGATGATCCTCTTCCACACACCTCCTCAGACGCACCAAGGATGAACCAGTTATTCCTCCGTCACCGTAGTAGCAATGTACCAACACCACAGAAAAGAGTTTCTTTAGCTGAGCAAGAGCACACACTTCTCAAAGAGTTCTAAGTGTTTTAGCACAAGGGAAGAGTTGTTGTTGATGGATAAGGAGAGCCTATTTATAGACTCAAGCAAATACTCTTCCATTCTTCGTAACTGGCCATTTAACGCTTTTAATTGATTAATATTAATGTTAATCGATTAAAATGAGTACAATGATTAGTTTTCAAAAACTAGAAAATTTCAACAGCTAGTTTTAATCGATTATTCTTAGGATTAATCGATTAGCTAATCGATTAAAATAGGTATTAATCGATTATTTCCATACCAGTTGAGTTTTCAGCACCTACAACGTTTTAATCGATTATAACTTGGTTTAATTGATTAAAACCTTGCGTTTTTTATTCTGAACAACAAATATAAAGTATGAAAGTACAAGAATCAAAACCTATTACAAATCTAAGTTCTAAACATCAAACTACAATTATTACAAAAACTTTTTATGACAAAAACAAGTCTTCAAAGGATCTTTATGAATCTTGATAAATCTTTACTTGATTTGGGCATCATCAAAACTTCATCTTCATCATTTTGCTAACATAGATTTCTTCTTTGTGGTACCTAGTTGTTCTATTATCATCTTTATAATATTTTATTTTAGTACACAAATTACCCTGTGATAATCAATTATCACTTAAGATAATCGATTATCTCAGTGGTTCTACACAAGAAATCACCATAATTCATCACACATGAAGGAATAATCGATTATCATCCTAGATAATCGATTATTCTTGCGAATAATCACGTTCCTGAACCAAAACCTAAGGTCCAACCCCCATGTATCAATCCCAATCACGGTAAAACATGCTTAAGACATCATACATGCATATACCTCTTGTACATAAATAAATTCACACTCATGTCCACACAATATATCAAAAGAATTATCCAAAACCCATCATCATGCATATTTCAACCCAAACAACCAAAAACTATGGACATTTTTATCATACCATATTTATATCATATGCTTGCATGGTAAAACCCAATTATCATAACTTTATTACCCTTAACATCAAACCCTAATATGGGATAATCCAACAAAATCATGCATACATTCATAGAAAAAACCCAACACAACATGTCATAAACCCTATCTCCATGCATACATAAACCTTTTCCCAACAACAATCATAAGTAACCATACGCATAATCATGTACCCATGCATCAAAACCAGAATTACTTACTTAAGATAATAAATAATACATGACATACAACAACACACAAAAAAAAGGTAAATTTTCTCATACCTTGATCAATCTTAAGGCTTTCTCATTTTCAAAGATCTTCTTCTTCAATGAAAAAGTTAGAAGTTCAAATATTAATGAATAGGTCACTTTACACTTGACCCGTAAAACATAAATTGGATTGGCTCTTTTCGTTTTGAAAATACAAACTTAGTAGTTTAATTTGTTCCACATGGATCTTGGTTTGTGGGTTTGTAGACCGGATCATTTTATTTTATTTTATTTCTTGTGATAAAACATTATGAAACTTTAAAAATTCACAAAACTAAATAAATTTTTTGGAGAGTTGAATAATTAATTGATAAAATAACATTTTTATAATATTCTTATTCCTAATTTATCATGCATGATAAATTTTTGATATTTTAACACATTCGATATACAAAATAATCGTCATAAAAAAATTGAAACACAAAAAATAAAAAAATGTAATTAATATACATAAGTATAAATTTTTTTTTTTCAGACTGCGAGCTAGCTCGTTCTGTCCCATCCTAGGCCTATAAGGACTACATACCAATATGAACGGGTGGGTTGACCAGTCTGTCCCGTTTTGTCATTCCAAATAATAAAAAAATGACATACAAATATTAAATGGCAAAAGCAAAATAAATTAAAATAGTGATTCTAAATGTAAAGTTGTCTTAAAGCGTTTTTTATTTATTTATTTACAATGATGTATTTGGAAATGAATGACCTAAGTATTTTGTTAACTCAAAATGTTTGTTATTTTTTTTAGTGTCATAATTTATTTTTATATTTTAAATTTTCATCATTAAAGATATATTTTATTGAATTATGATAATAATAAACTTAGTAATATAATATCAATTGCGAGGTTTTTAAGTTTCACTATTTTTGTTATATTTATTTTTTAATTAAAAAATTACAACAGTTTTAACTGTCTTAATTTATTCCAAATTTTTTTATACAATGCAATAGACGGTGATTGTTGTGATAGTTCACTTCGAACTGTCACATTATATTTTGTAACAGTAAAATTTGTGATGATTTTCAAAATGTTACGTATAAATTATCACTAGAAAATCATCACATTACACAAAATTAGTGTCACAATTTACACTATTTTTTTAATGAAGAATTATATTTTCTTCCATATTTTATGTGTAACTGAATCATAAAAGAAACTAAGTAGAAACTTTGTTTCTTTGTGTTTTACTCAATTTATCAAATAATTGCTGCCTATAGATTTGGTTCAACTATACTATACAAGACATTAGAATGATATTTCTATGTTGAAGAGCTTGAGAATGATTAGATACAATATTATACATTAATTATAATATGATTTTAGAAAATATTTATAATATTCAAATTAAATTATACTTTTTATCCTATATATAACATTATTTCATATTTTTAATTAGTGGATTTTACATCTAATAAAACTTATGATTTAGAAAAGGATAAAAATGATTGAGGAGAGATTTGAACTCATTCCCTCCACTTTCATCACTTAACTTATTTAAATCTTAAAATAACCATCGTAATATACAAATAAATAAATAAACTATATTTTTTAATTTTGAAATAATTATTCAGCGTTAGATCTAACTTTTGAAATAAATAAATAATAAATTTCTATTAAAAACACTAATTGTATTTAAAAGCGACTAAATGATTTAGGTAATGAAAGAAGAAAAATAACACAAATAATTTGCCACAGAAAATCACACACAAAAGGAAAAAGAAAAAGAAAAATGATACTTTTTAATGAGGCAGTGAAGGCTTTCATGGTATGTAATCAATAATTTCTTCGTGCACCCCTCAAATGTTTAAAATAATCATTTTTAGTGATTTTTGGAATATATATTTTGAAAAATTTTCAGAATTTATGGAGAATTTCAGAATAAAATTTTTGAGACAGACTTTGGGAACAAAATTTCTGAAATGCATTATGCAATTTTATATTACAGAGAGCGTATTTAAATCAAAATCAGAACTAAGATAATAATTGGGCTTTCAGTCGATTAATTGGGTTGAACGGTCTACTAGGCCCATATAAACACAAACCCTAGCGAGAACGCCTTTATAAGCACCATACAATTCTTTCATCCCTGTCTCGCCATCTTGGGCGATTCTTCTCTGTTCTTTAGTTTGTTTTTCAAAATTTCAAAACTGGTGAAGTGCAAGTTCAGCTTCTTGAGTGGATCTCGATAACTCTACGGTCCATTCAATCGTGTTTATAAGCTTGCAAAATAAATTTCTGCAGTGTCACTCGTCTGAATTTGATATTTCTGTGATCTTTCAGGCCCTTTATCACTGTAATATCTAATTCCTTGTTCATATTTCCCCTTAATTGCTTTTACTTTTGAATTTGTTGTTTGAATTTCCTTGTTTCACCCTTATTTTGCCCTAATTGCTTTCACTTTTGAATCTGCTATTTGAATTTTCTTGTTTCCTCTTATTTTGCCCTTAATCGCTTTCACTTTTCAATATGCTATTTGATTTTCCTTTTTCCATGCAAACGCACTCTGTCCCAAAACTGTCTTTGACACCGATGTTTTGAGGCAATTTCTTCGTTTGCGACATTAACCGCTTCCGTTCTGGCAAACTCGTTCATGAAATTTCCATTTCATGGCTTCTCTTTTTCGGACACAACAATATTTAGAGGTAGTATACTAATATGTTAATGTTGATCCAATATGGTTATATAGGATGGATGATGTCAAGATATCATAATCTTTATAAAAACAACGCTTTTATTTCAATTAAAATGAAATAACAAATGTTTTTACTTAAATATGAAAAACAGATTCAGTTAACGGAAGTTTGGATAAAATTTTCTTTAATCTTCAATTTCATTCACTCTCTCAAGTTCAAGTATACGGTGCATCTATTTAAATCAACTATGAAAGAAATGATATTTGATATAAATTTTATTTGCAACAATTTTTATTATGTATGGATAGTCTCAATGACGTTTTGATTCCTCTGAATTAATTTATATACATATAAAGACTATATTTATTTATATTTATTAATCTCTATATAAATAAAATTACTTTTATAATATTTTTTTGTTTATTCATCTATTTATAATATAGATAACTCATTTGATAAATATTGTAAAATTTATTTAATTAATGTATGAATAAACTTGTTAAATGTATATTTTTAGACTCTTTTGATAAGTATATAAATAAAGTCATTTATTTGTGTATTTTTAAAATTGTCTAATAAATGTATGAAGTGACTTATTTAAAGCTTTTTGTTACACCTATTAAATTAATGTATTAACCAATTTGTCTAAGGTGTATGGTTAAGCACATATATTTAATGTGTAGACAAACTAGTTTAATGTGTATTATAAGCTTTATCTAATCATTGTCTAATGTGCAATAATAAATTTGAGGACATATTCATATTGCTACACGTCTACTTAGTGTATGGAGAGAGTCATCTAGTGTGTATTCTTAGTTTTGTCTAATCAATGTTTGACTTGTCTACTTAGTTAATTAGAGTATTGAAAAACTTGTATAAGGTGTGTTGCTAAACTTTTCTAATTAGAGTAAGAACAAAGTCATTATTTGTAACTTGTCTAATCAATATGTGTGTGACTAATTTACTAATTTTTTTCTATCTAATCATTATATGAACAAATTCATGTGTTGCTAAGCTTGTATATGGATAAATTTGTCTAATGTGTACATCTAATCAATGAATGAATATGATCATCTAATGTGTATTGTTGGACTCATATAAATATTGTTAGTCTCGTTTAATCAATGTATGGACAAAATCGTCTTATATGTATTGCAAGACTCATTGTAATATGTATAAACTAGTCTAATTTATGTATGGACAAACTTCTAATATATATTGCTAGACTCGTCTAATACCCACGGTTAAACTTGTCTACTCAATGTATGGACAAACTCGCCTAATAAATATTGTCAAACTCATATAATCAATGTATAGACAAAGTCGTCTATTATGTATTACAAGACTCCTCTAATAATAATAAATAAAATAAATGAATATTTTAAAATAATTTCTTGAAATAAACTATTAGGGATCTCACGCATTCTCCAATTTTTGTTTTTGAAATTTAGGAATTCCATCATGCACAAATGTGTTCAATATTAGTAGCTTAGAAAATATTATAAATTGATTTTTAAAATGTCACAAAAGACTATGTCAACAATGTGTTAAGGAAAATCATACTTTAATACAAGTGTATGACACATTTTTTACATAGTCTCATATGTCATTTTAAAAATTAGTTTTAAATTTTCTTAAGCTATTGACATAAACACAATTGTCCATGGTGCAATCTCTAAATTTCAAAAACGAAAATTGGAGAATTTGAATGGCACGTTCTGGCATCAATTCTAATATCGTCAGTTTTTTCGTGCTAGTCTATTTTGATCTAGATGACTATCGGGCTGGTTGGTTTGGTCTGGATGAATTTTGGGTTGGTCTGTTCTGGATGATTGTCGAGATGGTTTGGTTTGGTCTGGATGTCTGCCAAGTTGGTTGGTCTAGTCTGGACGATTTTCGGGCTGGTTTGGTCTGGTCCAAATAATTCTCGGGCTGGTTAGTCTGGTCTAGATGAATTATGGGCTATCAACCCTAGCTTTCTACATGCTCCATTGAGCGCCACCTCGATCCATTCATGTTCTCCAAATGCATGGCAGGACGTGGAGCTCGATGGAGCTCAATAAAGCATGTGGAAAGCTTTGTGGAGCATGAGGTTAGTTTATGAAGCATATAGAAAGCTTGATGAAGCATGTAAAAATACTAGTGGAGAATGAGGTTAGGTTGGTGAAGCATTTGGAAAGCTCAGCGGAGCATGATATCCTGTTGTCAGGGTTCCGAGGTATACTTTGTTGCCATTAGTTGTTGGTTGTCAATTGAAAACGAGTTGAAATTTACAACCCTCTATTGGAGGACTAGCAAGCTTGCTCGCCATTTTTGTTTTTTAATCTGCCATCAAATATAATATCGCCCATTATTCCTGGCTGGTTTAGTTTGGGTCACTGCCGAGCTGGTCTGGTTTGGATGATGTTGGAATGTGAACCCTAACTTTCTACATGCTCCACTTATCTCCCCCTCTTGCCGTTCAAGTTCTCCAATTTTTGTTTTATACTAATATCATCGTTATTCATATTAGGGAAATGATATTTCAGCACAACTATTTCACACATTTTTGACACTGATTGATATGGCATTTCATAAATGAATTTATAATTTTATTTTAAGCTGCTAGGATGAACACATTTATCTACTATGGAATCCCTACATTTGAAAAACAAAAATTAGAGAACTTGAATGGCGCAAGGTAGAGCTCGGTGGAACATGTGGAAAGGTCGATGGAACATGAGGTTAGTTTGGTGGAACGTGTGGAAAGGTCGGTGGAACATGAGGTTAGCTTGTTGAAGCAATTGGAAAATTTGGTGAAACATGTGGATAACTTGGTTGATCATGAGGTTAGCTTGGCGATGTACGTGGAAAGTTTGGTGGACCATGTGAAAATCTCGGTGGAGCATTGAAATAAAAGTAGAATAGAAATAGAAAGAAAAAATGTGAATTGATTAAACTTTGACAAGATCCTATCAAATGCATATGAGAAAGAACATGAAGATACTAAAAAGTGTATGACAACAAACACATGTCATATATCGCTAATTATCATGATCCAAAATATGTTTAAAGGTGGCCATAACAACAAATGTACTTTTCTGTACCAAGAATAAAAATGAACCATGAAAAAGAATTTTATTTCATTTAACTAAAAGAAACTTAACAATAATATTATACATCTTTACAATCCTTGAGACCTTCAATGGAGATTCTAGGATTCAAATTCAGAACTTCATCTTCAAGGCTTGTTTTTTAATATTTAGACAATTTAGTGAGAACTTGGGAAGGAGAATCATTATTATCCCACATTTTATGACATATAAAAAAAATTAGTAAATGATATTCAACGTTCAACATTATAGAAAAAGTGATGTCAATAATTTCAACCAAAAGGGGGTGAATTGGTTTACTTTTTAAAAATTTGATCTTTCAAAAGTTTTTTAAATTTTTTTGAGGTTTCTTGGAATGCAATCAACAAGATATGAACAACAATAAAAAGAGAAGGGAAGAAAGATACACACAAAATTTATACTGGTTCGACCAAGCCCACATCCAATCTTCTTTCAACAAGCTTAGTTGAAGGGAACCACTATATTGATAGAGTTATACAAGCAAGAACATAGAGAACCCCCCTCTCAAATGCACTCTCCTTTCCCAACTCAATATCACCTATAACACAAGACGTGAACACCTCGCAATTTCAACCTAGAAAGTTATCCCACTTCTTGTAACCTTAAAGGAACCCCAACTCTAAAAACTAGAACACACACGTTCTCTTCCTGACTTTGCAACAATAGGGCACAACATCCACTTGATTGTAGGTAGGCACTAATCCATACAAAATACACCTCTTTTGTAGATAATGATCAACAATGTGTAAGAACAACTTCTTTGTGAGAATCTTGATGAATTTATTTCCAATTGAACAATCTTGATTCTCCAAGAAGATTAGAATGCTCTTGCAATAAATTCTCAACATACAAATCAGTTATGAAAGTGTAAAATCATAAAATTATGTTTAGGCAGCGAGCAATGCATCTATTTATAGATTTTTCAAACTCTAACACAATCGATTAAGCATATAATGTAATTTGTTAAACTTTTCCTTCTACTTTAACAGTTTACATATGTATCAAATTTAACATATTAAATGGATCATGCAATCAATTATACAATTCATACAAGCCAGTAATAAACAAATATGACCGTTATAGGCAGTTATGGCTTTTCAAGAAAATGATTTTCACAAGAAACACATTTTAACCGATTAAGCAAATAATGTAATTGGTTAAGTTCCATACTTAAGCAAATTTGAAAACATTTTCCATTTTAAACACTTCAATGCACTCAACAAACTCATGTTGGCATAACAACATGTTTTAATCAATTATACAACTAATGTAATCGGTTAAAACATAGTTGTTTTGCCTATGTTAAGCATAAATTAAAATATAAAGAAATTTAACAGATTATACAAACAATGTAATTGATTATTTCTATCAGGTATTCAAAGTGCAATATGTTTCAACTTATGATTAATTTCATACAATGAATGTATATACCAATCAATTCAAGCACTAACACAGTAAAGATCAATAAACTATTTTGTCATTTTGTTGTGCAAGAAACTATAAAACATTTCTTTTGTTCATCATCAAAAACTCATATGTGAGATGGGCTCAGCTATACACACCCCTTATCAACAAACATAATTAAACCTAGTGTAAACAAAATAATGTCAAGTTTAGTTACCTTTTTTTCAAGTTTGTTGCCTCTCATCATCACACTTAAAGAATATCTTGGTTCCCTTCATACAATTTTAAAGATAAAATTTATCTAAAAAGGAGTTAAAACTAACATATACATATAGCCAGTGAAATATATATATATATATATATATATATATATATATATATTCATAAGTATATGTGTAAATAGTCATAAATATATATATATGTACTTATTAATAAGAGTAACATACCTTGAAAATTTTTTATTTTGCAATAGTGAATAACAATAGCAACATGTTGATTCTCTCCAGATGCAAGAAATGCATTTAACTCATCAACATAATCATTGGACAAAGTACATTCCATTTAGAACTATTGTACAAAATGGTATTGGTTAGAAATTTACCATATACAATAACAGATAACAATATAAATAAGTCAAACAATCATTTTACCAATCAATTTCAATGGAAATGACATTCAACTTTGTCTTCTTACCAACCTTGTCAATATCTCATTTAGTTCCAACACCAGTCAAAATTCTAATAATATCTACATAAAACAATATATTGTTAGCAAAATGATGAAGTTTTGATGATGCCCAAATCAAGTCAAGATATATCAAGATTCATGAAGATCCTTTGAAGATTTGTTTTATTATAAAAAACTTTTGTAATAATTGTAGTTTAATGTTTAGGACTTAGATTTGTAGTAGGTTTTGATTCATGTACTTTCATACTTTGTATTTGTTGTTCAGAATAAAAAACGCACAGTTTTAATCGATTAAATCAAGTATTAATCGATTAAAACGTTACAGGTGCTGAAAAGTCAACTGACATGGAAATAATTTATTAATACCTATTTTAATCGATTAACTAATCAATTAATCCTAAGAATAATCGATTAAAGATAGTCGTTAAAGTTTTCTGGTTTTTGAAAACTAGCCGTTGTACTTATTTTAATTGATTAACACTTGTATTAATCGATTAAAAGCACTAAATGGCCAGTAATGAAGAATGGAAGAGTATTTGCTTGAGTCTATAAATAGGCTCTCCTTATCCATCAAAAGAAACTCTTCCCTTGCGCTCAAACACTCAAAACTCTTTGAGAATTTTGTGCTCTTGCTCATCTAAGGAAACTCTTGTACGTGGAGCTGGTGAATTGCTGCTACAGTGAAGGAGGAATAGCTGGTTCATCGTTGGTGCGTCTGAGGAGGTGTTTGGAATAGGATCATCCTTCGTGAAGTATTCGGAGGAGGTGTTTCATCCTTCGTGAAGTATTCGGAGGAGGTGTTTAGTCCTTCGTGAAGTATTCGGAGGAGGTGTATCATCCTTCGTGAAGTATTCGGAGGAGGTGTATCATCCTTCGTGAAGTATTCAGAGGAGGTGTCTCATCCTTTGTGAATATTCAAAGGAGGTGCAGGTTCATCTCTTGTGGTATCAAGAGAGCTGGTTTCTAAACTTTTACAAATTGTTTCTCTATGAATATAGTTTGTAATTGTTTTGTGCTTAGTGAACTGTTTATCTTAATTTGAGATAAGCGACTAGACGTAGGATTGGTAAGATCCGAACCAGTATAAAACTCATTTGTGCAAATTTCTCTCAACCTTACTCTTGTTATTTATCTTTATTATTTGCGTAGTAAGTTTAATTGAGTAGAAATTAAAAGACATGCATTTGAATTAAAACCCCTCTTGGTTTGTTATTCCACGCTAACCATTCCTCTGCTGCCGCTCTAACATATACAATTAGAATTATGTAGAAACCAAATTGTCGAGCTATCAGGCTGGCCTGAATTGACCTACAAGCTAGCATACCGAGTTGCTGGGCTTTGTGTGCCTAGTTAGTACAGGCTCTTAGGTTGTAAACATTATCCCAACCCGAATTTTTTGGTTGGGTTGACTTACAGGGCCTGACCATTTTTGTCATCCATAATATAATATATCATTTAACGTAAACTAAATGTTAAAGATTAATAGTTGTACTTACCAACTAAATAATTGGTATCAAACCCAAGACCAGTGATGGTAGAAAAAGGACTGTATTTAGGTTTTCTTTTACGGACTAAGTTACAACCAGCTAAAACAATTTTTGTTCCATATTGAAAGTTTATTTATAGTTGTGTATACGTAGTTCTATAAGAACGATTGTTATCGAAAACATTGTGTTGATAGAGGGAACATAGTGTTAGCTAAACCCAATCCCCGTGATAGTTGTTTTTGATGATGACAACACATTGTTAATAAAAACACATGTATTGTACTGTGTTATGTGTTATATGTGTTTATGCTTATTTTGAAATATGCACATATTGTGATTATCACATTTGACATATTGTGTTGATTGTTGCATACTACTGTGTTTGTAAAGGGATCATATTTGTGTATGCACAATATATGTTTTGGAAATAGAAAAACCACATGCACAAAAGCATATCTGCATGACTTAATCGATTACAATGTTATGATAATCAATTAAGGTAATCAGATAGCTTGAGTTTTAAACTGTGGCAAAACAAATAGTTTTGAATCGATTATGTTAGTTGGTAAATCGATTAAAACTTGTGTGTTTGCACATATCTTTTTCAAATGTGCTATGATGAGTTTTAGAAAGAAAAGTTTTCAAAAATCTGCTAAGTGTTAAAGCTTAACTGATTACATGGATTATGTATTCAATTAAGTTTGTTAAGATTTGAAAACTGATTTGTGCTTGTCATAACTGTTATAACGGTCATATTTTTAAATGTGTTGACTAAGCATTTAATGAGAATTGATTACATTAATTGAACATTCAATTATTTGCTTTGACTATTGTTAGTCTGTTACATGTGTTTAATATAACCGATTACATTAATATAGTAATCGATTGAATTGCGTCCGAATTGACAAAAGCTATATATTGACGCATTGATTGATTTTCTATAAGATAATTGATAATTACACTTTCATATCTGATTGATAATCGTTTGAGAAGTTTTGCAGAGTGATCAAAGGCTCTAAGAATCAAGAACTTGAAGTGGTTTACAAATCTTGAAGAATTCTTGAGAGGCAAATGTGACTGGATTGAAGAGACTGATCCTTCTGCACAATTGAGGTGTTTTCTGTTTGATCAGGAGAAAAAGACTCGCAATATTTGATTTGCTTTTCCCTGTGCGTGCAGCCAGGAAGAAGAATATGGAGTTCTTTGTACTTTGAGAGGTGTCTCAAAGGGGTGACTGCAGGAGAGGATTCTTCTTGCTGCAGGGTCTCTTTATTGGCTATTGTCAACACCCAATTTCGTTTAAGTCACTAAATACTATACAAATTTTCTTATTTTATCTTATTTTATGTTTTTCTATCATTTTCATCCTACCCTTTTACTATTATTTCTTTCTTATTTGTTTTTGTTTTTATTTTTATTATCTTTTTATGGCCTTTTTATTTATTTATTTTACTTTCTTTTATTTTCATCCTTTTATAAATTTTATTCTACCTTTCTCCTTTTTAATTTTAATTTTCGTTTTATTTTAATTTTTAATTTTATTTTGATTAATATAATATAGCCAATAAAAATATATAGTAAAAACATTATTAATTAAAAAAAAAAAGGTTTTAAAAAAAATGAAAAAATGTGTGTGTAATTTTTTGTCTTTTAGTAAAAAAAAAAGAAAAAAAAAGAAAAAAAAAATATGAAAAAGTGGAAAAAAACAAAAGTGTTTTTGGTTGGAGGGTGGCAGCGAGTACGGTGATGCAGGAAACAGCTTCTGCAAGCATTTCGTTTGGCACACAACAGCGAACGTGGCAAAAATCGGCAAAAAGGTACAAGGCAATTTGGTTTTGGGGAGGAGAACGGCTTTTGGCAGAGGAGGTTTTGGGGAAATCAGTGTATCAAAAGCATTTAAGCAGCCAAGGAAAAAGGGACGAAAAAGAAAAAGGAACTCTATTTGATTGAAAACGGGGGATCCTTTCCGGGGGAGACATCGTTCACTGGCAAGGAGGGAAGAGGAACGCGTTGGCAAGAAGAAAAAAAGAGATCACCGGAGGTGCGGACCCGACCAAAGCGAGCACAGTAGCTTCAAGAGGTAAGTGGCGTTGTTCACTTGTATCTTCGTATAGGTGGTTTGCTGCATTGTGCTTCAGATTATACATTATTTTGATCTATTTGACATGGTGTTGTTGTATGAGTATTCCTTTTCTACATTGTCCAATGTATAATCACTCACCCTCTTCAACTTGAGACTTCCAGCCACACTTCTCGCCTTTTATTAAAATATCCATGCCCATACCCAGCATCACCGTCGTCTCCGGTTGCTATAGCAACCAACATTCTTACCGAACCTCATCATCAACCGTTTCCCCAATTCCCCAATTTCTCTTTCACCCACGAAGCTTCATCGATCCCTCCAACCCTTTCCCATCAATTTTTACAAAATCCGTCAAGTTCCCCATCCTACCCAACATACACAATTAATCAAGTTCATGCTAAACTCTTTTCAACACCACCATATCCAACCCTTTCCATCATCACCACGCACAATACGAAACACACACACGCACAATATCGAAAAACACAAAAAAAACTTTCTTCCTGCTCACTCATTTGCCACAAGCAAAATACTCACAACACCATCATCGTTGTTTTTCATTCAAACCTGCAAAGGGAAACAATACAGATGAAGAATCCTTTTCACCATCATCCTTCGACCATCATCCCACCATTCTTTAATCAAGCTTCAATCTTGATCTTCTTTTCCCATATTTAAATCCCTAGTCGAGTCTGGTCTCGAACCCTGCGGTTACCATACGGCTCCCATTGATCCTCCCCCAAGCCTAAATTCAAACCTTAGTGTGGAGGAAACTGGGTGGGGTTACTATGGAGAGGAGCAATGGGAGCAATTGTGTTGAAGCTTCTTGTGTTGGGTTACGATGAGGATGATACTGTGGAGGCCATGCTGCGGAACAGGACGCATTCGTTTCAACTTGCGGTGGCTGTGGGCGGCCGGCAGTGAGGTGGCGATTGGCGACGCGGTGGCTGTCGGATGGAAATGGTGGTGGCGGTCGATCTTTGCTGGTAGCGGAGGTGAATGGATCCACCATGATCGGCGAGAACGTTTTCTTTATCTCTCACGCGAGAAGAGCAAGAAGCAGTGACGACGACGTGGCCGACCATGGCTTTGGTGAAGGTCGCAGTCGGTGGCGAGGGGGAGACGGCAAGACTCCGACGGCGACGTGGGATGGCGGTGGCTCATGACGGCGTCGGCAAAGCTCCAACCCTAGGTCGAACAGAGAGAGAGAGGGTAAGGTCGCTACAGCCTGCGGTGGCTGACCGGATGGTAGCAATGGTCGCCGACCACGCAGCGGACCAAGCAGGTCGAACGACGCGGTGGCTGGCCGGTTGGTGGTGGTGTGATTCGCGGCTGGTGGTGGAAGCGGAAACCGTAGGTCTGCCGGCAGAGTGAGGGAGAGACCCTAAGTCTCTGGGAATTGGGGGAAGTGTCGAAATGAGGTGGAGATTGGGAACCCCTATGGGGTTACTGAACTTAGGGCTAGAGTTTTAGGCCCGCTTGTGCCAAACTCAACAAAAAGAATTTAACCAAACAAACAAAAAAAAAACAAAAACTTGTTCTGCACCCCTTTTTTTCCCTGTACACTCCTTTTCAGTTTGGGTCTAAGCCCAATCTGCCTGAAAAGTTTATTTTTCTTTGCACCCCTATTTCTGCTAAGCCTCACTCCCTTCTCCTCTGGGCTTAGGCCCAATCTGTTTATAAAATAAAAAATGTTTGACTTAGACACCCCTCTTCTTATTTATGCACTCCATTTTTATTTTCTTTCTTACTTATTATTATTATCTTTTTTTTATTATTATTATTATTTTTTATCTTATCGTTTAACTTTTTAGTTTCTACTTTTTATTTTCTTTTAGTTACTCATTTATTTATTTTATCTACTTTTAAGTAAATATAAAAAAAATTATAATAAACAAAAAATTATCTTAAAAGGTTTAAGCACACGTGCGACCATTCGCGTCAGTCTCGTGTTAAAAACATTTTTCTTCTTCTTTTAAAAATTAATAAACAAAAGAATTATTTTAAAAGGTTTAAGCACACGTGCGACCATTCGCGTCAGCCTTGTGTTAAAAACCTTTTTCTTCTTCTAAAAAAAAATAATAAACAAAAAAAATTATTTAAAAGGTTTAAGCACACGTGCGACCATTCGCGTCAGCCTTGTGTTGAAATCCTTTTTCTTTTTTTAAAAATTAACAAAAATTTTAAAGGTTTAAGCACACGTGCGACCATCCGCGTCAGCCTTGTGTTGAAAACCTTTTTCTTCTTCTTTCAAAAAATTAACAAAAAAATATAAAACATCATGTTTTCAAACAATCATCCAAACATAGAGCTAGAACTACGTAACCCTGATTTCTCATTTTGAGAATACGTAGGAGCAAGGTCAATCCTTGTCGGGCAAAAAAAAAATATATATATTTTGTTGCTTTATAATGTTTTTTTTCTTGGGATAGTTAAACATTTTGAAAACCACATCACGTTCGCGTATTTAATTAAAGGTACTGCCTTCGGGTAGGCGTTGTAGGGTGCTAACACCTTCCCTACACGTAACCGACTCCCGGACCTAGAATCCGGTTTTCGCAGACCATGCCTTATTTTTTATGGTTTTCCGTAGTTTTTCCGTCGTTTTTAAAACCGTTTTCTTTTTTGGATTGTCGTCCCGCCGCGATTTCCGGTTGCGACAGCTATATTAGATTAGTGAGTTAGAGAGGTGGTTTACATTTTGACAGATTGGTCGCTGTAAAGCCTTATTGTAAAAACTCATATTTTTATAGTGCGATTGACTTTCAATCTCAAGGTTGATTAAAAGGACACTAGATGTAGGCATTGAGGCCGAACTAGTATAAAAACTGAGTTTGATTTCCTTCTCCCTATCTCTTTACATAATCGATTACGTACTGTTATTAATTGATTACACATACTGTTACATTGCACGCATATTGCTTACTACACAAGAAAGGTTTCAAGAACAACACCATTTGTGAAAAAGATTTGGAAAGTGCTTATTTTTATAAAACACCAATTCACCCCCCTCTTGGTGTTGAGAAACAAAGCTCATTAATTCAAACACATTGAATGATTGAATGTAGTAAACTTTGTCCTCACTGATTTCATATTGAAAATTCTATATCAGTGTGCATCTTATCGAGGCATGGATTAAGACACCTTGGAGTCACACTTTCATATCAAATATTAAAAGTTAAAACAATATTGAAGAGTAAATACTTTGTGAACAGTGTGTATTACATTATACTTATTTATCTTGGAGTACAATCTATATTGAAAATAGAGGTTTGCTTTTAGTATAATCTTTAATGAACCATAACCTTATTACTAATGCAATGATGTTCCAATTTTCCCTCTCATGATTTAGTTTAGTTATTGAGTTCATTGTTTATGCATAATAGACATAATGAATAATTAATAATGAATGTAACCCATTAATTTTGCAATACAAATGATGTTCATAAATGTCTATATATAGTAAGAGAATATATAATAGGTGTCAAACAACTAGTCTTGCTTTGACTTTCCATTTGAATTTGATTTATGAATTCTTAACCGATTTTCGTATTATGGTCAACAATTTACAAAAAAAAAAAAATACAAAAGCAGACATGCAAATGATGCACAAAAACCCTTCTAAACCTTTATATATCACTAAAAGTGGTTAACTACAAATGCAAAACAATGCACACATAACAAAACATAGTCTCGATAAGAGTAATTTCTTGAAAAGGGAAATTTTTTGAAAACCACTTTATGATATGTCAGATGCAGATCTCATAAATATGCATTTACTAAGAAGGTTGAATTAAATATCTTTAGCAAAAAAGTAAATGTTTTCTTCATGACAATTGTCGCAACCGAAAATCGCGACGAGACGACGATCCAAAAAGAAAAACGATTTTAGAAAAAGAGTTTTGGAGTCGCCACCATAGTTTATTCTGGAAAACTACGGAAAAACCATAAAATGATAAGGCAAGGTCTGCGAAAACCAGATTCTGGGTTCGGGAGTCGGTTACACGTAGGGAAGGTATTAACACCCTACAACGCCTGCCCGAAGGCAGTACCTTTAATTAAATACGCGAATGTGATGTGGTTTACAACATGTTTAATTTCCCCTCAAAAATTAAAACTTTAAAGAAAACAATTTTTTTTGTATTTTTGTGCCCAACAAGGATTGACCTTGCTCCTACGTATTCTCAGTCAGACTGAGAAATCAGGGTTACGTATTTCTAGCTTATGTTTGGATGATTGTTTGAAAACATGATGTTTTATATTTTTTGTTAATTTTTTTGAAAGAAGAAGAAAAATGTTTGTAACACAGGACTGTCGCGAATGATCGCACATATTCTTAAACCTTTAAAATAAAAATTTTTTATTAATTTTTTTTTAAAAGAAGAAGAAAAAGGTTTTTAACACAAGGCTGACGCGGGTGGTCGCACGTGCGCTTAAACCTTTTAAAATAATAATAATTTTTTTTGTTAATTTTTAAAAGAAGAAGAAAAAGGTTTTCAACACAAGGCTGACGCGAATGGTCGTACGTGTGCTTAAACCTTTTAAAATAAATTTTTTTATGGATATATATTTTTATTTTTCTATGTAATATTAATATATTTTAAAATAAGTAGATATTAAAAATAACAAATACAAATAAAAATAAATAAATAGCTGAAATAAAAAATAAAAAAATAAAAAAAACTATAGGGTGTCTAAACCTAATTTATTAGCGAAAGTGGGGGTGCAGAAAGGGTTATTGTTTTTTTTTTTGGTTTTATTATTATTTTTTTGATTAGGCCTGACACCCAAGCCCACACTCTCCTGACCCTAGAAGCTTTAAGAGGTCGAAATTCCTTCCTTCATTCTGCATTCCAACAAAGACCTCAAATCTCTCTCTCGCACCTACTTGCCCAAGGCTGGGCTTTGCGCGCCACCACACCACTCCGACGACCACCGCTACCGTCAAATCGCCACCGACGACTATCGCCAGCCACGACGTCCAGCCGTTCTCGGCTCCTCTCAGCGCGCAAGAAGGAGGCGATTTCGCCGTTCGTATCGCGCCCATTCACCGCCACCACCAGCTCTTCGAATCCAACCATCGCGCCACCAACTCCTTCAGTCTTGTCATCGCCGGCGACGGTAGGTGCCGCTAGAATCATCTTCGACCATCGCTGCAGCTCTTCCTCCCTTCTACTGCGCGCATGAGAGAAAACAACGATCACGTTCCTCGGCGATGTATCCTTGTTGTTGCCGGTGAAGGCAGTGTCGCCGCCGCTTGCCGCCAGGAACTTTGTCGGCCACGGCGCCGAGCTCCCTTCCCCTCTGATTTAGACGCTCAACCTTTCCTACTCTCGCAAACTAAACCTAGTTTTAAGGGTTTGTCACCCTCACCGCGGGTGAAAAGAACCCTATTCCCTCCTTTGCTTTGCTTCTCTGCTTTCCTGCTCCAACTGGTTTGTGCGTGAAACAGGTATCGAAATGGCTTTGGTGGTTGATTTCAATTGACACAAAGGAAGGGTAGATGGGACAGTTTGTGGTCCTCTCAATGTGATGTTCTCACGATTCGGCTTTGATGTCAATTGGGGTGAGCATAGGGGTTCGAAGGCCGAATGAGTTCGTGTTGGACAAAGGTGCAAGCAAAAGAGGGCAAGGATTCCATCATCTGATTGTTGTAGTTGATTCAGGGTGCTTGGGCTTGACAATGGTAATGGAGGTAAAAAAGAATGAAGAAAACGAAAGTGTGTGTTTCTGTGTGAATCTGAGTGAGATGGGGAATGAAGATAACACACTGGTTGCGATGCAGGGATTTGTGAAGAAGAATGAAGGTAAATTTGTGGATGGGTGTTGAATGAAAATGTTGCAGTTCGGTGAGGGTGTATGGAAGACGTGGCGGTAAAGGTCTATACACAAGCAGGGCGGAAGCAAGCATAAAACATGTAACTACAAGCGTACAAAATCCAGTGTTTATTCCAATATATATGGCGATATGGACGAGTGAAGAAATCACTTACCTCTCGAAGCTCCTACACTTCCGGAGGCCTCTTCCCTCCTCTTCTGGCCGACGCCCTCTGTATTTTTCCTGCGGCTGGAACCAAGATGTCCTCCTCAGGAAAGGATCTTCCCCCTCAGTAGTGAATGGCCCCTTAGAATAGTCCCCGTCCACTTTTTCTTGTCTCCTCCTTTTGCTTTTATTCCCCAACATCTTTAACCGTTATTCCGTGCAGAACCAAAACTGCCATCTGCCAAAAAAACAAAACGCCTCTGCGACCACCAGCCTCCTGCGTCGTTGCCTACCAGAATCTTTGTCATTTTGCACACGTCTTTTCGTTTTTCTTTTTTTAAAAAAAAACAAAATATTTGATACTTTTTTTTTAACTATGCATATTAATCATATTTAACCATATATATTAATTATCTTAAAATATAACTAAGAATAAAAGCAAAAAAACAAAAATTAAAAATAAAAATTGAAAAGGGAAAAGTAAAGTAAAATAAGATAATAGATATATAAAATGATATAATAAGATAAAGTAGATAAAATAATAAAAATAAAAATAAAAATAAAAATATATAAAATAAAAATAAATACATATAAAGAAATAAAAAATAAAATAAGTAAATAATAATAATAATAAAAGAAACATGGAACATAAACGAAAAACAATAAAGTCAAAACAAATCCGGACGAAATTGGATGTTGACAGCTGCCCTTCTTTACTTAGATATTACTGGATAATATGAAAATTTCATATTTTCGTATTATTGGAGTAAAAGCTAAGTAAAGAAGGAAACACTAATTTTGTCCGGATTTCAAATTGAACACGGAAATTCTACACAAAAAAAAAAACAGGGCTAAGAGAATTGAGGTGTGTGAACCTCATGAAGGGTGCCATAACCCTATGGACGGAAGAAATGAGGTGTAACAACCTCGTGGAGGGTGTAACAACCCTATGGATGAATAAATGAGGTGTAATAACCTCGTGGAGGGTGTAACAACCCTATGGATAAATGAATGAGGTGTAACAACCTCGTGGAGGGTGTAACAACCCTATGGATGAATTAATGAGGTGTAATAACCTCGTGGAGGGTGTAACTACCCTATGGATAAATGAATGAGGTGTAATAACCTCGTGGAGGGTGTAATAACCCTATGGATGAATGAATGAGGTGTAATAACCTCGTGGAGGGTGTAACAACCCTATGGATGAATGAATGAGGTGTAATAACCTTGGGGAGGGTGTAACAACCCTATGGGCGAATGAATGAGGTGTAATAACCTCGTGGAGGGTGTAACAACCCTATGGATGAATGAATGAGGTGTAATAACCTCGGGGAGGGTGTAACAACCCTATGGGCGAATGAATGAGGTGTAATAACCTCGTGGAGGGTGTAACAACCCTATGGATGAATGAATGAGGGGTTCGACCATTGTCTTACAGAGGGTAGAAACCAACTTGAACTTAGAGTGCCAGGTGAGCTGGGCTTTAGGTGGCCAGTATAGAAATTGGGCTTGGGGGCGAGTGCAAAAACTGGGCTTTGGGGCCAGGCGAAATTGGGCTTATGGGACAGTAAAAACTGGGCTTGTTGGGCCAGGCGAGCTAGGCTTAGTGGGCCAGTGTGGAAACTGGGCTTGGGGGCCAGGCGGAAACTGGGCTTATGGGCCAGTGTGGAAACTGGGCTTATGGGCCAGTGTGGAAACTGGGCTTATGGGCTAGGCGAAACTGGACTTATGGGCCAGGCGGAAACTAGGCTTATGGGCCAGTGTGGAAACTGGGCTTATGGGCCAGGTGAAACTGGACTTATGGGCCAGTGTGGAAACTGGGCTTATGGGTCAGGCGAAACCGGGCTTATGGGCCAGCGTGGAAACTGGGCTTATGGGCCAGGCGAAACTGGACTTATGGGCCAGTGTGGAAACTTGGCTTATGGGCCAGGCGAAACCGGGCTTGGGGGCCAACATAGAAACTGGGCTTTCAAATCTTGAAATTCTTGAAACTTGAATTTTGTGAAATGTTTTTGAGAGAAACTTGATTTTGAAAAGATATCAAGGCGTTGAAAGCCTTCATTACAAAGTGTTAAAATCTTGATGCAATTCTTTTTTTGTATTATTTTTTTTGAAGAAGGATTCGACAACCATTCATATGAATGAAGAGGGTGTCGATCCGAAAGATTTTCTTTTGGATGGATTGCTGAAAAATATTTGTTTTGTTTTGCATTTCCTTGCTTGAGTCAGTCGTCTTACTTGCAGTCATCAAACTGGTCTTTATTTTCAATGTTTTGTAAAAACTGCGGAATGTCATGCATCCAAGGTCTAATGTCGGATATGATTATATGTTTGACTTTCTCTTTCTCGCATCAGTGTACACGTGCTTGAATTTATTGGCAGGATGATGGTTTTGAAGAGAACGAGAGTTGTTTAAGAAAAATAAAATAAAATAAAATTTGGGAGACTAGTACAGGCACGTGGGCACTGCAATCCTTAAAGAAGATGTGATATGTGAACGTCAAGACAAAACGCGATATACCAAAATATTTTGCCCCGGTTTGGTGTTTGGGAAAATGAGCTGGGGTTTGGATCCATGAAAATTAGGGTGAAAATTCAAGGGAGATCCGTAAAGCTGCCCCAGTCTTGAAATTATGGGTTGATGAATTTCAGGGCGAAGACGCATGGTGAGATTCACCAAGCTGCCCCAGTTTTTTTTTTCTTTGGCATAAGGTTCTATTTGGAAGAGGTGGTGGGCATGAAAAGGATTGGCTAAAAGGATGACCCCAATTGGTTTGATTTTCTTTTTGCGTGCCTTTGGCTAGATGGTAGGATGATCCCCTCTTCCTGAGACATTATTTTTTTTTCTTTTTTTTTCATTCATTCATTTTCAACCTTTCTTTTTTTTTTTACGACAGATTGAATGTCAATTCGCCTTATCACAAAATTAAGCTTTATGAAAATTTAAGCAATCATTATTCAATCTGTGTGGGCTTTATTAGGCTTGTAACGTGGCTAGGGGCTAAAAGGTATTGAAAGAAAAGATATAAAGGTCCAAATGAATGTTTGTTGGTTTTGTTTTTGAAACAAGGGTTATCATCTAGACATTGCATTAACCATTTGACTTTTCGAGCACTTTGCTTTTTCTTGAACTTTGACTTTTATACTTTTTCATCATCACTTTGTGATTGATTTTTGTTCTTTTTGTTTGTTTTGTTTTGTTCACTCTTGTTGAAGAATTCTTTGTTTGATCATTGACTGCTCTTTATTTGCATCATGAGTTGACTCTTACCTGATGATAACCCTTGCTTGGGAATTTATTTTTTTTTTTTTGAAAAAGAATTTATTTTTGGCTCAAACGGGGTGACAATTGATATATTTTTTTTTTCTTTTTAGATAAAGTCAAGAAGGCCACACATCATTTTGAACTCTGATTATTTTATTTTCAAAAGATTAACTTTGTGACTAGATGACCTCAACATGAGTCATTTTTTTTCTTTTTCCTTTCTATACTGCCCTTTCAGGTTTTCAATCTAGTGGACTTATTCTTTTCTCCTTTTGTTCTTTTTTTTTGGAAATTCTTTTGTCCTTTTGTTTGCCTCAATGGATTCAGGGATCACCTAACTAGCGCAAGCGAGAAAATTTTGGTCAGACCAATCTGCCCCAGTGTAAAGGTTTACTTTGTTACTGAGGGCAATGAGAGTGTTTGCGGGGAAAATCTTTTATTTTGGAAAAGTGGAGGGTGAAGGCTTTCCAGCAACATGTGCACTAATGTCTAGAAAGGAAACGTCAAATTGTTATTTTTTAGACATTTGACCTCGGAACAGTCTGACATTACAACTTTTGTTTTTTTTATTGCCATTTTTTCATTTTTATTCCTTTTCTGCTATTTTCCAAAAACAAGAGTTTGACAATTCGCAAAAGAGACAAGTGTCGCAAGATTGCCTTCATTTTTTTCAATTTTGTTTTTTTTTTCAATACCCTTTCAGGACTCGATTTCCAACACTACTTGGAGAAACCCTATAGTGAATGTTCGCATTGTAAGTCATAGATGACATCGCGATATCAATGAGCATACTTCCCCGGTAGCAAGACACTGCACAACATCAAATTCATTTGTACAATGATTTATGCTTTCTTATGTGGTCCTAAAGCCCACATCATTGCTTCATGGCATTGGCAGAGGCATTCTCAATCCTTGCCTCAGTGTTAGACTGACTTTCTTCAAAAATTAACCATCTCGAATCAGTCAAAGGTTGCATTTGAGCTTGAACACCCAACACTTTTGATGGCATGATCGATAGCCTCTTCGTTGTAATCACCTTTTGCATATGATGCATCATGAGTCTGGGAGCATGAAGGTTTTACAGGCTTCGCGTAACAAGTAGAGACAAGGCCTTTTTGTAGCATACTTGGAAGCAACGTCGCCTAAGTCCAAAAGGATAGCAGTGAAATTCACAAGCATTTTGCTGCCCAACGACTTGGTGAGAAGTTGAGTTTGGGTTGAGTCTCCAATTTTGTCTTGGAACTGTTTTAACTGGAGAGTAAGTCAGCGATGTTTGAGCTGTGGGAAATGGTTGAGCTCTTCATTCTCTCCTCTTCCCAAGTTTAAGTCGAACTCCTTCACGTTTGCTATTCTGGTAGGACCTTGTTCGTCTTTCCAATCTTCACACCAATTTCAATTCTTTCTTCGCTTAATACTTGTGGGCATATCCTTTAGATGACCCGAAATCTTTCACCCAGCTCTGCAGTTGTAATCTATCAGGTGCCACATCCATGTTATATTTGTACTGCCCCAAGAAAGTATCGATTAGATCCTCCCAAGACCGGATGCACGAATGTTCAAGAGGACTGCCCCAGTTTAGTGCCATGCCAACCAATCTATCTTGGAAGAAATGATTAGCAACTTTTCATCACATGCGGGAACGACCATTTTCTTTCCAAGCATCATGAGGTGGCTCATAAGACAAGTGGTCTGGCTATGTTTCTCACATTTGGATGATTTAGACTTTGGAGATATCACCACATATGACATTAAGCATAGCCCTGCAACACTTGCAAACTCAAAGCTTCCTCCACCTTCTATGGCTCTCATCCTTTTTCAGCATTTCAAACTTACCCTTGTTAGCCTCAGCGTCCATTGGTGTAATGACCCTAGGGAGAGATTTCCCCTCGGGTTACTTTGTCATTGTCTTGCCCACAACACTTGAATGAATCATTTTTGTAGGGACCATGAAAGTGGTTTTCCCCAAGCTTGTTTCTTCCTTCAACTATGTTTTATTCGGCCTTTTGAGTATCCATATGCCCCAAGTCTGCTCTTGAGGGTGGAGTGTAATTTGAGGGAAGACCAATAATGAAGGAAAGTTTGTGCCTCTGGAACTCTTTGTTATAGTCGTGGTGCACACGAATCTCGAGGGCCTTGCAAGGCATTCCAGACCTTTAGGATTCGGCTCATTTGCTCACTCAATTGTTAGACGCCGACTTCCATCTTTCTTGAACTTCTCCTTGATTCTCCAAGATTTGGTAACTGGTTCGAGTCCTTTAGGGTATCTTGGATGTTTAGCCATATTTTTAGTTTTTTTTTTATTTTATTAGATAAAAAGAAAAAGAAAATAAAAATGAAGAAAAAGAAGAGACAATTATTCTAGTCAGAAATTATAAAGTTGTGAAAAGATTGTCTCGGTATAATTTGGAAATTAACACGAAACAGAGTCAATAGGGTGGCTCGTCATTCAGAAGTTCCCAAAATTTGAGTTGGGAAGTCTTGGTCAACTAACTTGGGCCTTAGCCATCACATTCTTCATTTCTTCGATCGACTCTTGCGACAATTGAGGAAAGTTTCAATCCCCTTAAACAGGTTAAATATCAACACTGCAAATTCAGCATCAGCTAATAGCTTATGGATGTTTTCAATCACTTCATTGGCAAGGGAAGCTAGTTGTGAGAGACTTCACTTCCAATTCGCCCTTGTTCGATAACATGTTCCTTCATTTGAATTATCAATTCTTGATGTCTCCTTTTTAGCTTGATGCCAACATTCCTTCATCAGTTTTGCTATTGCTGCTTTCATACGCTGTTCAGCATTGTGAAATTGCTTTTCACAATTTGGGTCATGAGAAATTAATTTGAGTGGCAACTTGATTGTCTTAACCCTTGATGCGATTCACTGGCTAAGGGAATCTTTCATTAACGGTCCATGATCTCGGGCCCCTCTTTGAAGCAAACAACATGGCCCCAACATCCCTCAATTGATGAATCATTTTAGCAAAGATTCATTCCTCATATGATCCGCAATGTGGCAAGAAATGCATGTGTTGGCGACCCTCTCACAGGATACCCAAATTGTTTTTTTTTTGTTTTTTGTTTTTCTTCTTTTCTTCTTCTTTTTTTTTTTGTTGAGACACACACAACAATGGATACCCATGAGGAGGACATTAGGGTAATTCTTGCAACGGCGTGCGATATATGATATTTGCTGCCAACAGACACGCCATTTAAACGTTTCCTTTTCTGAGCCTGCACAAAGTTGCGTTCATTCATTTGCCCCTTTCATCTTTAGTTTAACTGCAGTAGTTCCTAGGGGACATATGGCATTCAAAGCGCCCTTACTCATGCGAGAAATGAAGCATGCATACGACACCGGTAAACAGCGTAACATTTTCCTTCTCCTTGGCTCACAACATTGACCAAGGGTCCCATAAGTATCAGCTAGGCCAATAGTGAATGGATTCTCAGAGCTAGTACTTTCATGAATGTTTCCCACCTTTCATACTCGGTTAATCAATGCGAGAACTACTCTAGGCATCCTTGAGTAAGACCCCATGTTATAGGTATGGATTCACTCGCCAACTTCAAGCATGTACTTTTCTGATTTTCGCTAGCCGCAAGATAGAGGTATACTGCCCAGGGTAGTTGTATGGAGCTTTGCCCTCGAGAAATGCATTTAAGATTTGCCCAAATTCTTCCACTCTGAAAAGCTTAACAAAATCTTATACCCTTTCTTGCATGCGTATTTTAGGGTTATCTTTTTCTCACCAGACCCCGCGAGCCACCAATACTACCCTCCTTTGATTCAATGTGTATCTTTCTCTTCAAAATGTTTGCACTTGAATGCCCCTTGACTCCGAATCCCATGTTAATTTCCATTTTTACCTCAATGACTTAATCACAAATTTATAATTTTCTGCCTAGAACTCAAAATGTGACAATATCATAAAAAAAATGAGCAACAAAAAAAAGAAAGAAAAAGAAAATGATGTAGTGATATGTACAAGGTGCTTGATTTTATTAAGCAAAAATGAGGATTATAAGACTGCACACATCTCCCTTTGTGCCCTAATAAAGGTTCAATGCTTCAGATTCAAGGTCAAGTATATGCAATCTCACAAGGATGGTTCCCTAAACCTAAAGTTCAATGGTCACTAGAGCTATGGCCCCCTTCATAGAATCTCCACAACAGTCGAGTAATCAACTAGGTGTCAAGACACAAATGAAGAGAACAGACTCTAGTTGGGGTTCTCACGATAGCCAAACAGGAAGTATGTCCCAAGTGGCACCGCTACACAACCCCTCTATTTCTAAGCTGCACTCAGACCCGGGTATAGGGCCTCACTCAATAGATGCATAATATGTGTGTGTGTGCGAAGGGAGAATGCAATGCACCCAAACCCTCACCTGCAAAACAACCAGAAGATTCCCAGGCAGGTATAAACCTGTTTTCTACCCTAGGGTTCCACATCAAGACAATTCACATGCAATTATTTCAAACATCAAATATAGGTAAAGAAAAGGGGGAGATAAACACAAAGAAAAACCACATTGAATTCGCGCATGTAATTAAATGGCTCGACTCTCTAGAAGTCCCCAGTGGAGTCGCCATCTGTCGCAACCGAAAATCGCGACGGGACGATGATCCAAAAAGAAAAACGATTTTAGAAAAAGAGTTTTGGAGTCGCCACCATAGTTTATTCTGGAAAATTACGGAAAAACCATAAAATGATAAGGCAAGGTCCGCGAAAACCAGATTCTAGGTTCAGGAGTCGGTTACGCGTAGGGAAGGTATTAGCACCCTACAACGCCTGCCCGAAGGCAGTACCTTTAATTAAATACGCGAATGTGATGTGGTTTATAACATGTTTAATTTCCCCTCAAAAAATAAAACTTTAAAGAAAACAATTTTTTTTTTGTATTTTTGTGCCCGACAAGGATTGACCTTGCTCCTACGTATTCTCAGACAGACTGAGAAATCAGGGTTATGTAGTTCTAGCTTATGTTTGGATGATTGTTTGAAAACATGATGTTTTATATTTTCTGTTAATTTTTTTGAAAGAAGAACAAAAATGTTTGTAACACAGGACTGTCGCGAATGATCGCACATATTCTTAAACCTTTAAAATAAATTTTTTTTATTAATTTTTTTTAAAAGAAGAAGAAAAAGGTTTTCAACACAAGGCTGACGCGGGTGGTCGCACGTGCGCTTAAACCTTTTAAAATAATAATAATTTTTTTTGTTAATTTTTAAAAGAAGAAGAAAAAGGTTTTCAACACAAGGCTGACGCGAATGGTCGCACGTGTGCTTAAACTTTTTAAATGTAATTTTTTTTATGGATATATATTTTTATTTTTCTATGTATTATTAATATATTTTAAAATAAGTAAATATTAAAAATAACAAATACAAATAAAAATAAATAAATAGCTAATATAAAAAATAAAAAAATAAAAAAAAACTATAGGGTGTCTAAACCTAATTAATTAGCGAAAATGGGGGTGCAGAAAGGGTTATTGTTTGTTTTTTTTTGGTTTTATTATTATTTTTTTGATTGGGCCTGACACCCAAGCCCACACTCTCCTGACCCTAGAAGCTCTAAGGGGTCGAAATTCCTTCCTTCATTCTGCATTCCAGAGACCTCAAATCTCTCTCTCGCACCTACTTGCCCAAGGCTGGGGTTTGCACGCCACCACACCACTCCGACAGCCACTGCCACTAGCGACTATCGCCAGCCACGACGTCCAGCCATTCCCGGCTCCTCTCAGCGCGCAAGAAGGAGGCAATTTCGCCGTTCGTATCACGCCCAGTCGCGCCACCACCAGCTCTTCGAATCCAACCATCGCGCCACCAACTCCTTCAGTCTTGTCATCGCCGGCGACGGCAGGTGCCGCTAGAATCATCTTTGACCATCGTTGCAGCTCTTCCTCCCTTCTACTGCGCGCATGAGAGAAAACAACGATCACGTTCCTCGGCGATGTATCCTTGTCGTTGCCGGTGAAGGCAGTGTCGCCGCCGCTTGCCGCCAGGAACTTTGTCGGCCACGGCGTCGAGCTCCCTTCCCCTCTGATTTAGACGCTCAGCCTTTCCTACTCTCGTAGACTAAACCTAGTTTTAAGGGTTTGTCACCCTCACCGCGGGTGAAAAGAACCCTATTCCCTCCTTTGCTTTGCTTCTCTGCTTTCCTGCTCCAACTGGTTTGTGCGTGAAACAGGTATCGAAATGGCTTTGGTGGTTGATTTCAATTGACACAAAGGAAGGGTGGATGGGACGCGTTGTGGTCCTCTCAATGTGATGTTCTCACGATTCGGCTTTGATGTCAATTGGGGTGAGCATGGGGGTTCGAAGGCCGAATGAGTTCGTGTTGGACAAAGGTGCAAGCAAAAGAGGGCAAAGATTCCATCATCTGATTGTTGTAGTTGATTCAGGGTGCTTGGGCTTGACAATGGTAATGAAGGTAAAAAAAATGAAGAAAACGAAAGTGTGTGTTTCTGTGTGAATCTGAGTGAGTTGGGGAATGAAGATAACACACTGGTTGCAATGCAGGGATTTGTGAAGAAGAATGAAGGTAAATCTGTGGATGGGTGTTGAATGAAAACGGTTCAGTTCGGTGAGGGTGTATGGAAGACGTGGCAGTAAAGGTTTATACACAAGCAGGGCGGAAGCAAGCATAAAACATGTAACTACAAGCGTACAAAATCCAGTGTTTATTCCAATATATATGGCGATATGGACGAGTGAAGAAATCACTTACCTCTCAAAGCTCCTACACTTCCGGAGGCCACTTCCCTACTCTTCTGGCCGGCGCCCTCTGTATTTTCTCTGCGGCTGGAACCAAGATGTCCTCCTCAGGAAAGGATCCTCCCCCTTAGTAGTGAATGGCCCCTTAGAATAGTCCCCGTCCACTTTTTCTTGTCTCCTCCTTTTGCTTTTCTTCCCCAGCATCTTTAACCGTTATTCCGTGCAGAACCAAAACTGCCATCTGCCAAAAAAACAAAACGTCTTTGCGACCACCAGCCTCCCGCGTCGTTGCCTACCAGAATCTTTGTCGTTTTGCACACGTCTTTTTCGTTTTTCTTTTTTTTTTAAAAAAACAAAACGTTTGATACTTTTTTTTAACTATGCATATTAATCATATTTAACCATATATTAATTATCTTAAAATATAACTAAGAATAAAAGAAAAAAACAAAATTAAAAATAAAAATTGAAAAGGGAAAAGTAAAGTAAAATAAGATAATAGATATATAAAAAGATAGAATAAGAAAAAGTAGATAAAATAATAAAAATAAAAATAAAAAGAAAAAGAAAAGCAATAAATAAATAAAATAAAAAATAAAATAAAAATATTGGCTGAGCCTGTCTCCATGTTTGTTTTGCCGAGCTTGTCTCCTGTCGAGCTTGCTGAGGTTGTCTCATGCCGAGCTTGTGTTCATGTTTCTTCTTCTGAGTTTGATGTTTGTCTTTTATCGAGCTTGTGTCGACGGTTTCGTACCAAGCTTGTATAAAAAGGGTTAATTATAGTTGGAAAATAATGCACACAAAGTAAAACACAATCTCGATCAGAGTAGTTTCTTCAAAAAGGAAATTTTTTTGAAAACTACTTTATAAATGTCAAATGTAGATCTCATAAATATGCATTGATTAAAAAGGTTCAATTAAAAATCTTTCGTAAAAAATACAAAAACTTTATTAATGATAATTGACATGAAAAATTGTTGTGAAAAAAGGTAGATATATGTAGCAAAAAGATCTCACATGTAGAGATATGTCTGATGGTCAACAAAAAAAATAATAAAAAATTAACAAGAACATATGATAAAAGCATATGCTTCTTCACAGAGAAAGAGACAAAATTTAGGAATAAGTAAAACCTGAACAAACCTATGTACGAAGAAAGAGAATATAATTTTTGGTGGCCAAGCTTATGTTGTATATGAATCGAGTTTGTATCCATATTTGTATTATTAAGCTTGTCTCCTACGAACTTGTTAAGATAGTCTCCTAACGAACTTGCTGAGGTTGTCACATGTGAGTTTGCATTCACATTTCTTTTGTCGAGCCTATCTCTTACCGAACTTTTTTGCTTGTCTTCTGCCGAGCTTATGTCAGCTGTCGAGCTTGTGTCAACATTTTTCTAGCCAAACTTGTATCATGACTAATTTTTATGTGGGTGTTTCATCCTACACCTCCAAACACTTCATCCTGCACCTCCAAATATTTTCAGAATGACAAAATTACCCATACTATATTAATATTTAATAAATTAAATGCTCAGATTTTTTAGGGTGTCAGTTATTATTCTGAAGATATTTTCTTTCACGCATATCTATGCATATTTTGAAACATCTTGCATCTCACTTTCTCTCTTCTCTCTCACAGCATACTTCAGCCACACACATAAGGGATCTTTCAGGGTTTAGGAATTCCCGAAGCAACCTATGCAACAGAAAAGGAAGATCTTGCACTCTTTGCAATCACCATTCAAAATCAATTCTATAAAAAAAGTACAATGAAAGGGAAGAAAGCAAGAAAAAAGAAGATGTACACTTGAAAAAAAGAGGAGGGTTGGCCATGAAGCCACGTTTATAAGCATGAATTTTGGATAGAATCTGAGCAACTTCAAGATCATGATGCTGGCTGAGAGAGTGTTCGGTGGGGATTAAGAGAGTGATCGGTCGGCGACAGAGAGGGCATTTGCAAGAGCTTGTTCCTGATGCATGCTGCCACACGAGCATGATGCAATTTGCTGCAAAATGAAAAGGTTACGAATTGATGGATGAAAGATTGAAGGGTGAAAAGAGAAAGCGAAGGAAAGGGTTTTAATACCACAAAACCAGTGGGAGCAATTGGCTTCACAAGGAATGTGAAAGTTGGCATGGCAAATTGAACAAAGATCGTTGGGAAGAGGACCAAACTCCATTCGTTGTGTTTCTCACTCTTCACCTCTTCTTTTGTTCTTGCTTTTGCTTCCCAGATACATACATACATACATATATATATATATATATATATATATATGTATGTATATATATGGGGTTTGCTAACTTGCGTACGCCTGTTTTTCAGTTGGTACATTTTAGCAATGTGTACCGGGTTTTAGTAGACAAAAATACCCTAATATATCATAAATTTTAAGTTTTAAGTTAAGGGAATTTTCAGAATTTTCATTCTCAAAACTAAAAAAAAAACCCAAATCTTTGCTCACCTCCCTCATTCCTCTCAACCCTTTCTCTTTCATCTCTCTCACTCCAACATTTTCTTTGTCATCTCTACGCTACTCCCAACTGAAAAAACTCGTTGTTAAACAATTTTCTTTTATATATAGTTGAGCCATTGGCATATTCGCCTTCAAAGGTTCATTCAAGATCTCTTCAATTTCATCATCTTCACTAACCTCTCTCATTTCATCATCTGCGAATGTTGAATCATAATCTCTAAAAAAAAACTTCCAGGCCAATTACCAATTCCTTCAAATGTCATTATGCTTGTTAATATTAGGTAAAATTAGATAAAACAAAAATTATAAAATGAAAACTCATTATAAAATCATTTTTTGTAAGAAATTGTTTAATAGTGAGTGTTTCTGATTTTTTCAGGCCAATTATCAATTCTGTCGGATGTCATTAAAATTAAATAAAATTAGATAAGACAAAAATCATGAAATGAAAAATTATAAAATCATTTTTTTTTTGTAATAAATTGTTTATCAGCGAGTGTTTCTGATTTTTTTATTAGGGCTACAGTAGCGATGACAGAGAAAATGTTGGAGTGAGAGAGATGAAAGAGAAATGGTTGAGAGGAATGAGGAAGGTGAGTAAGGGTTTGAGAGTTTCTTTTTCTTTTTTAGTTTTGAGAATGAAAATTATTTAAATATCCTTGACTTAAAACTTAGAATCCATAATATGTGAGGGTATTTTTGTCTACTATAATCCGGTACACATTGTTAAAATGTACCAACTGAAAAACAGGCGTACGCGCGTTAACAAACCCCATATATTATGGATTCTAAGTTTTAGGTCAAGGTTATTTAAATAATTTTCATTCTCAAAACTAGAAAAGAAAAAGAAACTCCCAAACCCTTACTCACCTTCCTCATTCCTCTCAACCATTTCTCTTTCATCTCTCTCACTCCAACATTTTCTCTATATCCTATGGTAGATCCAATTGAAAAAAATAAATAGAAATACTCGTCGTTAAATAATTTACCTTTGTAAAGACTTGAGTCATTGACATATTCGCCTTCAGGCAAAGGTTCATTCAAGATCTCTTCAATTTCATCATCTTCACTATCCTCTCTAATTTCATCATCTGCAGATGTTGAATCATCATCTCTTAAAAAACCTTGAGGCCAATTACCAATTCCTTCTGATGTCATTATGCTTGTGAAAATTAGATAAAATTAGATAAGACAAAAATTATAAAATGAAAACTCATTATAAAATCATTTTTTGTAAGAAATTGTTTAATAACGAGTGTTTCTGATTTTTTCCAGGTGAATTACCAATTCCTTCATATGTCATTATGCTTGTGAAAATTAGATAAAATTAGATAAGACAAAAATTATAAAATGAAAACTCATTATAAAATCATTTTTTTGTAAGAAATTGTTTAACCGTCAGTGTTTCTGATTTTTTTAATTGGGGTTAAAATAAAGATGATAGAGAAAATGTTGGTGTGAGAGAGATGAAAGAGAAAGGGTGGAGTGGAATGAAGAAGGTGAGTAAGAGTTTGGGGGTTTCTTTTTCTTTTTAGTTTTGAGAATGAAAATTATTTAAATATCCTTGACTTTAAAACTTAAAATCCATAATATATGAGGATATTTTTGTCTACTATAATCTGATACACATTATTAAAATGTACCAACTAAAATATATATAAGAAATAACATAATCTCCATATCCGATCGCTTGTCTATCGGATCCTCATATCCGATCCCTCGTCTATTGGATCTATCGGATCCTCATATCCGATCCCTCGTCTATTGGATCTCCATATCCGATCACTTGTCTATCGGATCTTCATGTCCGATCCTTCGTCTATTGAATCTAGACATTGGACACTCCTTTCTCATATTTTCATGTTTGATAATATCTTTATAATTTTTTTCTAAAATATTTATATTAAATCTAAAAAATTCAATTTTTTAATAATTAAAAATCATCTAATTAAATATAATCATAAATTAATAAAATAATTAAATCAGAAATATAATCGAACATTTTTTAAATAAAATCGAATCAACTTCTGATAACCTCTTTATAGGATTTTCATATCTGATACACACGTTTTCATAATTTTATTTTTTCTAAAATATTTTTATTAAATCTAATAAATTCAAACAAATTATTTTTTAACATTAATTTTTTTTTGTAAATTTACATTAAATTTAAAAATAATTATAAACAAATAAAATAAATAAATAAATAACTAATATAATTAAATTTTATATAATATTTGAAACATGAATAAAAATCAAAACATCAGTTATCCACGTTCGTAGAATCAGATTTTTATATCCGCACATATTAAGTTTTTTTTAATTCTAAAATAATTTTATTAAATTTAATAAATTCATACAAATTAATTTATAACAATTAAAAATTATATAATTACATTATAAACTCATAAAAATTCATTCATAGATTTAAAAATATTAAGAAAGAGAAGAAATTATCACAGCTACAATTCAAATGGAATGCAATGGGGTGTAGGATTTCATTTTAATACATGAGAAATGGGGTGCAAGTTTCAAGATAGAGAGATAATGAGATATAAACAGTCAACAAACATAAAATTAATAAATAAATATCTTATTAACAAGGATATTTTAAGAAATTGGAGATATAGGATGAAGTTTTTGGAGATACAAGATGAAACATCCTATTTATGTTAAAATGAAAAACTTGACCGGACAAAAACCAAAGCCTTCATTACACTTCTTGTTGGTTAAGTATCCATGTTATATGAAGCCATGTGTTTGTTTTTAGTTTTAATTGTATTATTTATAGATATTAGATATTCTTTTTCTTTTATATATATATATATATATATATATATGAATGTTCAAAATCCATGAGTTTTTTCACATCGATATCTAACAAAAATCTCTATTCGAAGAGTAACTACTGTAAAGAAACTTAACATATAATAGACATGGTTCTCTTTGTTGTACTGAATACCTTTATAAAGACTAAAACATAAAAAATATAATATATATATATATATATATATATATATTTAATATAATAATAATGATGTAACTATAATTTAATATAAACTTTAAATACAAATGAAAATAATAATAATAATAACATATTTATACCATTATATATAATATTTTTCTTTTTTTCCATATTTCTTTTTTTTTGCCGTTCAAATAATAATTTTATAAAATTAAAATAATTATTTTATCAAAATTTATTAATAAAATAATTAAAAAATGTCTATAATAAAATTACGAAAAATAATATTTACTTTTATAATTATAACCATAATAATAAAGAAAGAAAATACGTGTTATTATTAATATTATTTTATATATTAATAAATTTAAAATATTTCCAAATATCAAAATTAATTAATTTCTCATATGTGCAAAAGCATTGCGCCTTTGTAGAGTACTCGAGAAAGGGGCAAAACGCTGAAACAAAAGTGATGGGATTGTTTGTGAAGTTGTGACATGTTTGATTGTGGCAAAGTAAACAGAAAACATCAGAAATGGCTGTGGCAAGAAACATAATTAAGAGGATGAGTATTAGGGTTGGTGCTGTTCTGATACGTCCTCCAACAACACCATCTCATTCACACTTCTTCCACTTTTGTTACGATTCTCTCCCTCCATTCAAATCCCACCTTTCTTCCTTCTCCTCTACTTTCCTTAGATCCTTCTCTCACCATTTTCCAGGTTCTTTCTTTCTCTCTCTTCCTTCATCTATTTACAGTAAAATAATCTTTATTGGCCTATTAATGATGGGTTGGTTTCAGTGAAGTAGTTGATTTTGAAGCTTGGAAGAAATACTTTGATATGGTCTTTTGTGCTATCTATTGCCTGCCTGGGGTTTAATGCTATTGATTTCAATACATTTTTTATGTGGAATGGGAGTTACGTGCTTATTTTAAATATAGGTGGTCTCCATAGTCATGTGTAAACAGATTGGGAATGTAAAATCAAAACCTGTATAGGGAATGGCTTGGAGGGTTGAGAAACATATTTTGGTAGAATATAAGATTGTAAGTTAATGGAGGCACCGCCTTGTGCCATTAATAATATGTTTGTTTGTTGCTGATAAAAAAAATGTGAAATGGGAGTTCGTTTTATATGGCTTCTATTACGAGTCCTAGGTGGAATGATAAACTTAATGTGACATTTAAGGCATGAGGGTCTCCGATATAATAGATTAGTTTTCTAAGTTAACCTTTGCTCTTGTGCTTAAGTCATTTTCATTTGTTGTCTCATTGACTGTTGGGTCAGTCATGGAAAGGGCTATCATTGGGCCACTGGGCTGTGGATCAAGGTGCAATGTAGTGAAGATGTCAATGTAAGGGAAAATGGCTACCGTCAGGCCAACATTGATTGGGTGAAGTCGTCGTGGGTGTTTGATTTTAGAAATAGGTGACATTGTTAAGAGTCCTCCATTGAGTATATTGAGAATCTTAATGTGCTGCATTTTGAATGCTCTGGTTTAGAGTCCCTTATCGACTTTGATTTAGAACATTTTGGAGCCCACAATTTCACAAATTCAAACAACTAGGAGTCAATGAAATGCCACCCAATTGGTGCATGATGGCGAGACTCCCATCTTGTAGCAGGTCATATATGTGATGAATAACTTGAGACAATAGAATGAAGAAACAAAACAAAGGGTGGGGGCAGCTCAACAAGCACAAGATGTACTCTTCAAGGAAGTGGATGAGTCCTGGCTTTGTCTAGAAGAAGCTTTGAGGGCCCATGAACTACCTCAATGCAAAAATTAGGATTTGTGACAAGTTCTCGAAACCTAGATTTCACATTTGCAGGAGGTTGGGATCTGAAATGACTTAGAACCGATGACAATTTCAACCTTGTACCCAAGACATAATAAATGAACCAATCCCGCCCCACCACATGGTTTTGAAGCAACAAGAACTCTAAAGGAATTTCATGCTCAAATGCTGATATCATTGTAGTAAGTATCGTGCCCTAATGTGTTCTATCGTTAGTATCGTATTTGAAATTGCATGAATTGCAATTCTAAACAACTATTGAAGCCTAAATCATGGGTGAAACAAAATTCGAGTTTCACTTCAAAACTGGTGGGGTCACACGAGTTGGTTTGAAAAAACCCCAATCTGCTTCCTTTTATTGCATGAACTAAGTGGTAAGAGAAAAACCCCAATCTGCTTCCTTTTTTTGCATTGTTGATTGCTTTGTTTTGTTTCCCAAAATCTGATATCTTTATAAGGTGTATTATTTTTTTTCCTCTAGTGCATCGATAGATTCCCCTACCAAAAGAGGCTATGTGAAGTTATAGTTCTCAATTTTAGGAGTCTTTTGTAGCTATTATTTTGATAGATTCAAGTATGTGGAATTTGCAGAAGAGACAAGTGATGAAGGTGCTACCACTGACGGATGGGAAGAGGAAGATGAGACTGAACCTAAGGTACTGTGTATTCAACTCCTAGGGTATCAATCTATGTTTCAAAACTAAACTTGTCAAGAAAATGATGTAAGGTTCAATTGTTCAACTGTGCTCAAATCCGTATCAATGAAACTATTATAATAATTGAATAATTCATAAAATAATATTAAAAAAGTCATAGTTTTATCATTTAAAGCACTTATAAAAATTAAAATAAAATATGTTATCATGTTTAAATTAAAATTTGAACAACATTCATCAATATCTATTAATAATAATAAGTGTGTATACATATTGTTGAATATAGTGAAAATTATATATTGGGATTAATCTCCCTTATGTGTCCTTGCATACACATAAGGTAATGTATTTATAATAATAAGATTGTGGGCTAAGCCCAAATACAAATGAATATGTAAAAATAACATAATAAGCATAGGGACTATGTTTCCCTAATTAACATAAACACATAACTAATATCTAACACTCCCCCTCAAGCTGGAGCATATAAATCATATGTTCCAAGCTTGTTACAAAGATAGTCAATTCTAAGTCCTCGTAAGGACTTGGTGAATATGTCTGCCAACTGGTTGCTTGAGTCAACGAACTCGGTCTTGATATCTCCGGATATAATTTTTTCTCTAATAAAATGACAATCAACTTCAATATGCTTGGTTCTCTCATGGAAGACAGGGTTAGAGCTAATATGAAGAACAACTTGATTATCACATATAAGTGTCATGTGAGTGACATCTCCAAATTTCAATTCACTAAGTAATTGTTTAAGCCACACAAGCTCGCAAGTAGCAGATGCCATAGCTCTATATTCTGCTTCTGCGCTGGACCTTGCCACAACACTTTCCTTCTTACTTTTCCAAGATATCAGGTTGCCACCAATAGAGACACAATATCCAGAAGTAGACCTCCTATCAGAAGGGGAACCAGCCCAATCAGCATCTGAATAGCAAACAATTTTTGTATCGTTGTTAGGACCATATAGCAAACCTTTTCCAGGTGATCCTTTAATATACTTCAATATGCGAACAACTGCATCCCAATGGTCTTCACTTGGGGAGTTTAGAAATTGACTCACCACACTAACTGCGAAAGAAATGTCAGGACGCGTAACAGTAAGATAGTTTAATTTACTAACTAATCTTTTGTAACGTTCAGGATCTGAGAAAGGCTCCCCCTGATTTGGTAGGAGTTTGATGTTAGGATCATAGGTGTCTCAACAGACTTACAGTTCATTAACCCTGTTTCCTCCAAGATGTCTAACGCATACTTCCTCTGAGATATGACAATACCATCATTGGATTGTGCTACTTCAATACCCAAAAAGTACCGGAGTTTGCCAAGATCTTTAGTTTGAAAATGGTGACAAAGGTGTTGTTTCATCTGAGAGATGCCAAGGTAGTCGCTTCCTGTAAGAACAATGTCATCGACATACACTATTAAGTAGATACATCCAGCACTTGAGTGGCGATAGAACACTGAATGATCCGCTTCACTGCGAGACATACCAAATTGTTGAACAACACAGCTGAATTTACCAAACCAGGCCCGAGGAGACTGTTTTAGGCCATATAGGGATTTGCGAAGACGAGATACCAATCCAGATGACTCCCCCTGAGCAACAAAGCCGGGCAGTTGCTCCATATAAATTTCTTCATGCAAATCACCATTAAGGAAAGCATTTTTGACATCAAGTTGGTAAAGAGGCCATTGTCGAAGAGCGGCAATGACAATGAATAGACGAACAGAGGTCATTTTTGCCACTGGAGAAAAAGTATCACCATAATCCAAACCAAAAATCTATGTGTAGCCTTTGGCAACCAGTCAAGCCTTCAAACGATCAATTGTACCATCAGGGCTAACTTTGATAGCATACACCCACCTGCAACCAACAACAGACTTTCCAGATGGTAATTGGACAAGCTCCCAAGTTTCACTTTTCTGTAAAGCACTTAATTCATCCAGCATGGCTTGACGCCAGCCAAGATGAGTTAAGGCATCACCCACAGATTTGAGAATTGACACAGAAGAAATGGATGAGAGACATGTGTAAAAAGATGGAGATAATCTGTGGTAACTAAGAACAGTATAATGAGGGGAAGGGTTACGAGTGGAGCGTATACCTTTACGGAGTGCAATGGACAGGTCAGACTCATCAACCAAACAAAGTCTTTGGTAAATGAAATAACACAATTAAGGGAACGAGTTAGACGACTTACGGACAATAAGTTAAAAGGAGACTCAGGGACATAAAGTACATGATCAATGGATATGGACGGAAAAATATGAACAGTACCAATACCATGAGATGAGACTCTAGACCCATCAGCCATTGTTACCGAGGGTAAATTATCCGGATATGACAAGGAAGAAAACAAGGATTTGTTACCAGTGATATGATCGGTGGCGCCTGAGTCAAGGACCCAAGGTCCGAGAGAGTGAGTCAGACCAACAAAAGGAGTACCTGTGAGTGTAACAGAAGCAGATTTAGTGGAACTAGAGTGCTGACGGTCCTTATACCATCCGAGAAATTCCTGAAAGAGTGCAAGGTTGTCTATGCTCTTTGATGAAGTAGGATGGTCTGCAGACGGTGATCGGGGAGGTGGATCAGAATTAGCCATTGCTATAGGTCGAGGAGGAGGTCCATGAAGCGCATAACATCTATCAATTTCGTGGCCTAGTTTGCCATAGTGGTCACATTTTGGACGTCCTTTACCTGACTGGCGAGACAGACTCCGATCATCACATTGGACAGCCATGGAGAGGGAGAAACCCTAAAAATTCAATGTGCTCCGATTGACGCAACGACCACAGATCCAGAAAGAGTGCGAGGAGGCGATCACGACGGTGCTGGTCGGCGGCGAAAAGCTCCGACGACGCGCCTGTTGCAGCGGCGGCGAGTGGGTCACACTCAAAAACTCAGATCTACTCGAATATAGGCCAAACGGGTCGTCACCGACCCTAGGAACGGACTCAGGAGTCTCCAGCGACCCTTTCTGTGGCGGCGGCGGCGAGTGGGTCTCGCCGTAGGTGGGCGCGTGGGCTACACGTGCCGGCGACGGTGGAGGCGCGTGGCGGCTCCTCTCACGGAGCGACTTCCGACGTTGTGGTCGTCGGAGTTGGGCGCACCTTTCTGCCCTATGAACGACCCTAACCGGCGACGACGGCAGCGGCGGTGGTTGGACAATGACGGCGGCGGTGGTCGGATAGCGGCAGTAGGTACCGGAGACTGTGGAATTGGCTGGAAAAAAAAAACCTAAGCTCTAGATACCATGTTGAATATAGTGAAAATTATATATTGGGATTAATCTCCCTTATGTGTCTTTGCATACACATAGGGTAATGTATTTATAATAATAAGAATGTGGGCTAAGTCCAAATACAAATGAATATGTAAAAATAACATAATAAGCATAGGGACTATGTTTCCCTAATTAACATAAACACATAACTAATATCTAACACACACACACACACACACACACACACACATATATATATATATATATATATATATATATATATAATTAAAAAGATGAGCAATATTTAATTTTTAAGAAAAAAGTTAAAGTAGCTTATTATTAATTTATTTTAATTGAACTAGTTTATTCCTGTTTTGACCTGATCTTCTAACCAGTTGTGATTTCTTTGGTCTTTTGACCAATTCCGTCCAGTTTTCAGTCTAGAGGTTTCAATTAAAGATCTCCAGTTCAATTATAAAATAGATATACTTAAACCTTTTCTTAAATTTGATGTTGCCTATTTGTGTAGATTGGTGATGGAGGTGATGGTGGTGGAGTTGCCTTGCAAAATGTCCTTTGGGGCCAGCGAACTCTCTCTATCGCTGAGGAGGTGCTTATGCAGTTCAGTGAGGACATCAAACTTTTTGCTTTCAAAACAACTCCTCGTGGATATGTTTATGTGAGATTGGACAAATTAACTGATGAGTAAGGCTTCGACATGTATCATATACAAAATCTAGAGAACATGTTTTAATTAGGTTGTCTTTAGAATTTGATTTATAGGTATTTCAACCCTGTGAAACTGTCAAAGACTATAAGTTCTATTTGGTATTTGTAGACTATGATTAAGGTGGGCTAGAAGATCACAATTAAGGCGTATTTCCAGTGATTTCCTCCTATTAAGGGCTATGTGACTGCATCATGACAAAGCAGGTGGTCCAACAGTAAATCTAGGATAAAATGTGATTTAGGATTTAATGAATGAATGAATTTCTTGGACCTAAAAATATTTCAGTCTTTGCAATCCAACCAATTGGATCTCACCAATGCTGGCAGCTTTCCCATGGCCCAAATTTGTGCTACCTCCATTTCCAGCTGGGACAACTTTGTTATGAACCAATAATTGAAAAGAGAAAAAAAAGAAAGATTTTTATTGAATAGAATGAAAAGATCAAGAAAGAGGAGAGCACTCTCTCCTCTACTGCTTTCCCCTTCACAAAGGCCTAATGCTTAAATTACAAAATTGGCATCCTTCTCTCTCCTCTCCTTCTTCTCCTATTTATGTTTAACTATCACTGAAGTAACTAACTCATTGATATTCTGTTAGGATACAACCTCCTATTACGAAGGTCTATGAAAGAAGAAATAAGGGAGAAAGAAATACAGCTAATTGATTAAGTTCAAGCAGCTGAGAAATCTGTTAGTGGTTGTATAGGTGTTGTGTGGGGAAGCTATGTATATATACGTGTGTTTTTGGGTCGTGAGGGGACACAGAAAATAGTACTATTAGTGGGAGATTCCTGGACCCTCGAAGTGTCAGTGATTTTATCTATCTGCAAACTTTTATATATTGCTAGTTCTATACAGGATTCTCATTTTTCCATCTCAAAGTTCCTTTCCTTTAGAGTTTTCTGATCAAATTTCTGTAGTATTCCAACTACGTTACCAAATTTCTCATTGTGTCATTTGGTTTACGTGCAAGCATGTCAAACTACCTGTCTTGATTAGAATAGGATTATAGGATATCAATCATGCTCTTCCGTTGAGAAACACTTGTCTCTCTTTTTGATCTAGCAACTTCTATCTCCAAAACTATCAAATATGTCCAATGTCTTTCAATTCAAATTTAGCTGCAAGGAACCTTTTTCAATCTTTCTATCTTGACTGTATTATTTGCAGTGAGGACTATGTCAGTGACATATACCTGATGATTGTTGAAGAACATGGTACCTAGCTGACCTTGTTAGTAATACCCTAGACGCTTGAAAACATTTGCAAATCTATAACACCACGCTCTTGGTGACTGTTTGAAACCACATGGAGGTTTTTTGTGTTTGGCTAGTTCGTTTTTTTCATTCTTCTGGTATTGTCATAGACAGTTCACTTTCTCCATCCAAGGATTCTTTCTTAATGTCAAACTGTTCATTTGACCAATTCAGATTGGCTGCTAAAGATAGGGAGTACCTTGTATTCACTTTTCCAACTTTTTTTTTCAGATATGGGTGTCCAAGCATGGAAGAGCTTGAATGCTACAATAAAAAATACAAAGAAAGATTAGATGAAGTTGGAGCACTTGGAGAGATACCCGATGATTTGGCTTTAGAGGTATCAAGGAGCCATGTCCTATACTCTTGTTCCAGTGGGATTTTATTTCGTAAACGGCTGTTCCTTTGAAGTGTATTTGGTACTTAAAGCATAATTTTTTCTTTGAAGGTTTCAACCCCAGGTGCTGAGAGGCTACTGAAAGTGCCAGATGATATTGGTAGATTCAAAGACATGCCTATGAGAGTCTGTTACACAGAAAATCTAGACTCCAATTGCCCAGAAAGGGAGGGGGTTTTCTTGTTAGATTTTATAGAAAAAGACTCAGAGATGTGTGTGTGGAAGTTGGCAGACGTTAAAGAGAATAGAGACCCCCTTAGAAAAGGCAGAACATTAAATCGTAAACAGAAGGATTGGAGATTGAAACTTCCATTCAACTTGCATAGAATGGTTAGTCTGTACCTTGCATAATTATAAAGTATAAATTTGTTCTGATTCAAAAACATGGAATTGTTTTCTCTCCCTCCTCCATTCCCTTTTTGTCTATCTATATTTTCCTTGCATATGGTATGCAGAAGTAGTTTGACAAAAGAGAAGTTCTTTTTAGTTTTAGTAGTGGGCTCGGTACCATGTGTAATATCGAGAAGTTTTATGTTTGCTGCTGAAGACTAGTGCTACCCACTTCCGTTATCTGGCTTTATTTAGATGTTCATTCCTTCATTATGATTATAATCTTTCACTTTGTTGTCCAAAAATGGCTTTTCATTTTAATTTTTAATTATATCATTCTGTTCTTAAAATATTTTCTTTTTTGCTTGGTTTGAAGTCTGGGACTGGGATGTGCATCCTTTTTCGCGTCAGTATTTTTCAAGCATTTCTAATAAAATTCATAATTGTGGCTTCCTATGCTTAGGCTTGACTAGAATTAATCTCTTCTTATCTCTTTATGTGGAAAGGCCCGCAACAACTTTATGAGTTAGGTCTATTAGTTGGGTCAGTTATGATACTTAGCAGAAGGGGTTAGCTGGGGACTTGATAATTAGTTGAATTGTGTTAAGTATACTGGCTTAGAAGAGCTCTAACCCCTTCTACCAACTATTATAACCGTCTCAACTAATTGCCTTCGCTCCCAACATTATGGGGAAGAGACATACCATGAGAAGAAACAAAAATTCTGCTTGATACTAACTTGTATTATTCTTAATGCTTATTACTATGATTACTCGCAACTTTTCATTTTCCCGTGTTTTGTTACCATTTTATGGCTATCTCTGTCGTCACTTAAAAAAATAAGTTAGTGAATTACGTCTTGATTATAGTAAAGTAATCAAACAATGCTTTTTTTTTTTCTTTTGCATGATGGAGTGCATATTATAATCGTGTCTGATACCATCACTCGCCATGGAGGAGTTTGTTGGTTGTGTTATTTCCCTTGGCATAGTGGTCCTTTGTTTTGGATAGTAATGAATAGATTATAAGTAATGGGGTGCAATCTGCAGGACCACATTCCTGGTGCTTGCTGTCTTTTTCTTTTCACTCTCGTAATGTCATTATTTTGAATTCTTGAGTGTGGAACTAGGATTGTGACTCGTGTAATGAGTATTTGTAAACTTGAAGTGGACATTTGTAAAGAATGAAGCATATTTGAAGGTTTGGTTTAGATTTTCATTACATGAGTAATTTGAACTCTTAGAAATACAGGAAAGTCTAATCCACTAGATGAAGTCATTCATTCAGGAAAACTAAAAATCAAAGCTTTAGAAACACTTTCAGGAGATCCATATTAGACATTTTACATGTTGTGCTTGCATAATTTCAATGTTTCAAACGAAAGCCTTCATTTAAATTTGACTATTCAAACAAATCAATATCCAGATGATTATGGACTTCATGATAAAACTGAACATTGTTTGATTTCATATTTCAACTCTTCAAATTTGTATGGAGCCTGGGAACCGGCTTATTTTACCTTGTTTATGGGAAGGCATAACATTGTTATAATGAATTTTAATGATTTAGGTATCATATCATCACAATCGGTCACTAGATGCATAAGGCCAATTATTTCATATTTCTTTCTCATTATTCTTGTCTCTATATTATATATAACTTTCTAAATATCTTTTGAAAAATAAACAATTAAAAGAACAACATTATCAAACAAGCACTAAATTTGATGATACCGAAAATGCATCAACATGATGTACATCCTTCAGGGTCAAAAACATGTCAACAGTGACGAAAAACAGGATATCTATAAATGGCTGAGATGGAAGTTCATGCACCCCACAACGTTAAAATGTGAGGACAACGTTAAACTTGAGTGTACTTTTTCATGATTGTAAAGGCAAAGTTGTATTATGACGTTTGTTCTTTTGCCTAGTACTTGACTACGATTTTTTTTTTCTCATATAGCATAATTTTTTTTTTTATTTATTTACCCCAATAGCGTATTATAGCCAATATTTACATGAATAATATGATTTTGTAAAAAGTTAGAATTAGGTTTCAATTGAATTCTAGCTTTTTATTTCAATATTTTTTATCAAAAAATATATTAAAATTCGGTTTTTGAAGAACAGAATTGTGTTTTTTTTTTTTAATATTTTTGTGAAAAATATGTGTTGAAAATCTTTAATAGTTTTCAAAAATTATTAAAAATCTAAATGGTTTTAAAAAACTGTTAGAAAGTTAAAATGATTTTCAAAAACCGTTGTAGACTATGTTAATGGTGTTTGAAAACCGTTTAACATATTTTCTTAATTTTATTTTTTAATTTAAATATTAATAAATAATTAATTTATTTTAATATTTTAATATAATATTTTGGTTTAATTGTTTTGTTCATTTTCAGTTTTGTTGTAGTGTGTCAAGTTGGTCATACCTTTTAAAAAAGTTTCAATTGCGTCTATACTTAGTAAAATTTGCTTCAATGAAGTTCCTTACGTTAAATGCAAACAAACAAAGTAAAATGGTAGTAGCATGATGGTCTTCTTCTTCTTTGTCTTCTTCTTCTTTGTGTTCTTCGTTAGGGTTTGGAGTTTACTATTGTGTGTTGGTAGTAGCATGATGGTTCGTGGTTGGCGAATTCTTCTTACCTCCTTTGGAGTTGGTTGAGGAAGTGTTATTCTTTTATTGGGAGTTTGTTGAAAGTGTTGAGTGGTCTGTGGTTTGGGGTTGCCTCATGAAATCTAGTTGTGTCGTCTTCGTGTTGGCTTAGGAAATGATAATGTCATTGAATCAGTGTTGTTTGTCTTGCTCATGAGGGAGCTCTCGTGGTGGTTTATTCAGAGGATTGGTTGAAACCCAAATATGCCATTGTGGGGAGGTTACTTTCTTGAAAGTGACAAAGACTCTTAAGAATGAGGGGAAGAAATTTTGGGGTTGCCCTAATTACAAGGTTTGTTCATTGGTTGTAATTTCCTTTTTCGGATAAATTGTTTTGGTGACTAATAAAATGTTTATGGTTGATTATTTTGAACAACAGAGTTGAAATGAAGAACTTCAAGGATGTAATTTCTATAAATGGTGCAATGAAGATAATTTGGATAATACTATTGCTAGGCAAAGGAGAAAGATTTATAGTTGTCGCAACCGGAATCGCGACAGGACGACGATTCAAAAAGAAACGGGTTTAGAAAAAGAGATTGGAGTCGTCACTATAGTTTATTCTGGAAAACTACAGAAAAACCATAAAATGATAAGGCTTGGTCTACATAAACCAGATTCTAGGTTCGGGATTCGGTTACGTGTGTAGGGAAGGTATCACCCGAAGACAGTACCTTTAATTAAATACGCGAATATGATGTGGTTTTCAAAATGTTTAATTATCCCCGAAAAACACTATAAAGAAACAAAAGATAATTTTTATTTTTGAGAAATTATTGAGAAAATTTGTTTGGAAAATATTTGGATTTTTGGGAAATGAACCTGACAAGGTCTAACCTTACTCCTACGTATCTCCATTCTGGATGGAGAATCAAGGATCACGTGGTTCTGGCAGAAAGATTGTTTGTTCAAAATGGATGTGTTTTTATGGCTAAAAGATTGTTTGTTCAAAATGGATGTTTTTAGTTTGTGAGGATTTTATATTTTTTGATATTTTTGGCATGATTGAGAAAAAGAAGGTAATGAATACTAAGCCGACACAGACGGTCACACGAGTACTCATACCTTTAAAATTATTTTTATAAGAGAAAGAAACAAGGTTTCTAGCACAAGTACGACGCGAGCGGTCACACGTGTACTTAACCTTTTTAAAAAATATTTTTGTTATTATTTTTAAAAGAAAAAGAAAAGGTTTTTAGCACAAGGACGATGCGAGCGATCACACATGTGCTTAATCTTTAAAACGTATTTTGGTAATTTTTTATAAGAGAAAGCGAAAATGTTTTTAGCACAAGGACGATGCGAGCGGTCACACGTGTGCTCAACCTTTAAAACATTTTTTTGTTATTTTTATTTGAAAGAGAAAAAGATTTCTAGCACAAGGACGACGCAAGCGGCACACGTGTGCTTAACCTTAAAACATATTTTTGGTATTTTTTTATAAAAGAAAGAGAAAAGGTTTTTAGTACAAGGACGATGCGAGCTATTACAACAATGGGAACAGTCACATATGTGCTTAACCTTTAAAACATATTTTTGATTAAGGATAATAAGTACTGGGCTGATAAGGAGTACTTATATTAGAAAATCATTTTTTAATTTTTTAATTTTGTCATTTTTATATTTGATGAATTTTTTATTGTCTTTTTTATGTAATTTTTATTATATAGAAATAATTCTTTAAAATGAAATAAAAGCTTATTTAGTTATTACATAAAAGAAGAATTTTAAACACTAAAAACTATGAAATCTATTTTTGTAGTTTTCAATTTTATCCCTTTTTATATTTTATGACAAAACAGTAATTACATAAGTATATAGAAAATAAATGAACGTGAAAACGTACTAATATAATAGTAAAATAAGTTGTGCAATTGTACGTGTTGACAAATAATTATGATGAGGAAAAAAAGTCAAAGCAAAAACAGTCACAAAATACATATATGGTTGCATAAAGTATAATAAAAACATAAAAAAAAACCTCCAAAAGATATAGAGGGTTTCATCTGTAACTTTAAGGCCTTCATCCTTCACCTCCAAATGTTTTTAAAATACCTAACTTACCCCGTAATTAAATAATATAAATATTTAAAAAAATTAAAGTGGTCAAAGATTCTTTTTGTAGGAGTACCTAAACAGTGATATTTTCTCTCATTTCATTTTTGTCTGGTATCTTTTGACTGAGTTCCTTCTCTCTCATAATACTGGTGGTTTTAATATTGTGTTTAATTTCTTTTAGCTATTTAATGTTCTGTTTAATTTTTTTTAAGTTATTTAGGATGATTTTAATTAATTAATTATATTAATTAATTAATAATTTATTTTAAATTTTCGATTATCCTATTTTTGAATTTTATTTTAATTAAATTGTTATATTTTAATAATTTATTTATTTATATAAAGATTTGAATTAAATTTATTTATTTTTAATGAAATAATAAATGTTATAGAATGTATAGTTATTTATTTCAAATAATATATTAAGGAATTAGTTAAATTCATTAAATTATTTTGTTTTCAATTGTTTTAAAGTTTTTTTATTTTTTTTATATTTTGGTATTTTTTTTTCTAAAATATTAAATTTTCTGTTTGAATGATCTGAAATATTCTGTTTTAATATTTGTTTTATAGTCATTTCTTTTATATTAAAAGAATAAAAACCAATTAATCAAATTATTAAAAGAATAAAAACCAATTATGAATAAAAAATATATGTTTATATGAATCTTTTAAAAACCGTAAAAAAAACTCTTAATGTTACATCCCAAAATATACGACAGGCATATAATAATAAGACGTCATCACATACAATACTGAAAAGCAGAGATGTACTTAAAATATTAGGATTACAGTCATCCATGAATTAGCTGAAAATTTAAAACTTAAAGTGCTAGAGTGTATCTCAAAATATCCTAATCTGAAAATGTTTCCAAAATAACATGAGAGACATAAGAGAGTCCTATGGGTCTAGGCAGCAACATCTTCATTTTCCTCCAAGGCATGCTCTAATGAAACCTCATTCTCTTCTGCTCACATCCAAGTGGATGATCATTGCAAAAGAAAGACATACACAAACATGATACAAACACAAGTAGTGCAAGGGTGAGCTAATTATATAAAAAGCATGGATCATGTCAAGCATAGAATCTACAAGAGTTATTCTCAAATCAAAACAGATTAAGACAGGTATCCTAACATGTTGAACACTAGACTTGACTCGTCCGGACTTTAGAATGAGAGTCGAGTTATGGCGAGTCATGCACCCGTGATGGCTTATGAAACTTGGGTTCCCCACCCTGCCACACTCACGAGGTTAGTCCGTTCCGCGCCTTGGAGCATACTGGAAGCCTCTGAGACTAAGACCTCCTACTACTCCTCACCACATGGTCTAATCCTCTCTACGTGAGAAGAAAGGCCATTGAGGAAGACCCCTGAGACTGAACTCCTACTTTCATTCTAAAACACTAAGATTCTCACCAAGAGATTCTACACAGATGGAACTTGGTTTATCACTTTTCATCACTTTGTAATCATATACTTTTTACCACAATCAACATATACATAATCTCAACAATATACATTACTCACCAATCACAAGGCTGATATCACATTCTCAATACATTCCAATTGTAATCCTAATAGCATACATCTTTCAACCAATCACAAGATTTATAACATAAATTTTATTACCTTTCATATGCATTATCAGCATAACATTTATCCACCCCTTTCAAGGTTTTAGAACTCAAAGGAATTATTCAATTAAAACAATCAAATGAAATTATTCAACTTATACAGTTTTACACATTCACAGTTTCCTAAAAGGATTTATCTATAAATAAATTAGTATCCACATCACACTAATAACATGTTAACTTGAAAACAACTATCGCATCACCACTTGAATACATAATAACACTAACAACATTTCCAACCTATCAAACCCGGTACACTTACTGATAGGTTCTTTTAATCAAGAACCTATGAAAAACACTCGAGACACAACACCAAACAATTTCTCTGAATTGTACAGTCTCCTTTTATTGCAAAACAATCAAGAAATGATGAATACAAGATACCCAGAGAGCTTAACCTCTCCCCGCAGAACTCCAAGAGTTCCAGAACAATCAATAAGACTTCAAAACTGACTCTCCCAAAGCACCCCAACCCCTTTTAAACAGACTTCTTCCTAACTACCAGTAGAGGCCTAACAATACCACCCTCCCCCGAAACAACCTTGTCCCCAAGGTTGAAGTCAATGTTGAAGAGAAAGACCAAACAACGAGTTCTCCTGCAACGAGTTCTCCTGCATAGGTTCAAAAGAGAACAATATTAGCAACCCAAACATAGGAACCAGCCAAGATGTCCAATGGGTATCAGCTTCGCAGTGTAGTTTTCCCCTATTTTGTTGTTCTTGGTTCTGCCACCGCCAATCTCAAGATCTCTTCTGGTCATGGTTTTTCTCCTCTCGGTGAACCCCACTTTCCAAGTCTCAAATTTTATTCCGTAATCTTGCTTAATATCAAGATGTGGTAGTAAGCCTTGCATCTCTCGAAATGCACGATAGTGCGCTTGCAGCACCGCTTCCAAATTAATTTTCTGCACATCTGTCAAAAAATTAATTTTCTGCGTCAAAAAATTAATTTTCTGCACTTCTGTCAAATCATCAGGCCACTCACTGTACACATGTTTCTCCACTAGGTCTAAATCCCACGACAAAGTCCACATTTCAGAATCTGACAGGAGAGCTTTTGGCTCCACCAATTGTCTCGATAGTGCAGGGTCTCCTCTCACTTTCACCGTTTTACCCGCCAGATAATAACTCATGGTCATTTCCCTCCAGTTAATAACCGCTTCGTCCAACTTTGCCAACCATGCAATCCCTAATATAACATCAACTCCTCCCAACTCAAAAACGTACAGATCTTCCTCCACCACAGCTTCCCCCAGATTCATTCGTACCTTCGCACAGCATCCCGACGACATTCTCCGGTACCCATCTCCTAAACTCACCAGTTACGAGGGCGTATCAATGATCGGCAACGCTAACTCCTCCGCTGCCCTTCGACTGACGAAGTTATGGCTGGTCCTGCTATCTACAAGACCTACCACTCTCCGATCTCCAATCTGCCCGGTAAGTTTCATGGTTTTGGGAAGGGTTAACCCCTCCGCCGAATAAGCCGAAAATTCCATGGGCTTCTTCTCCTGATTCCCACCTTGAGTCGTTTCGTCCTCCTCGTCTTCCGCCAAGAGCAGCACCCGTAAGCTCTTCTCCGAACACCCATGACCAAGAGCAAAGGGCCCCCACAACGAAAACACCGCCCTTCTTCGCGCCTGTTGAGAAACTCTGGGTAAGGCAAATTCCTTACCGCTCTTCCCAGACTGTCGTCACCCCCTACAACTCCACCTCGTCCGCTGTTCGCCGTCAACGGACCTTCTCTCTGGTTGGCCCCGTTCGTTTCCACACCTCTTGGCCGAATCGCTGGTTATCGATCGGCCTCCCCTCGAACCACAGTGGTTGAAGCTCGCGACCCGTTCGTTTCCACACCTCTTGGCCGAATCGCTGGTTGTCGATCGGCCTCCCCTCGAACCATAGTGGTTGAAGCTCGCGATCCTCCTGCGTTCCATCTTACTCCGCTCCAAGCGCCTCCCCTCGCTCTGTATATAGCGTTTTCCGCGTCCCGCACTATCCTTATTGCCACCTCCAATTCTTTTGGGTCCTGGATACGGACTTGCCCCTTTATTTCTTCCCGTAATCCGGCCAAGAAAAATCCCAACGCCAGTTCCTCCGACAAACCCTGCGTTTGTCCCAATAACATCTCGAAGTTGCGGGTAAACTCCTCCACCAACCCATCTTGTCGCAACGTCACCAGCTGCTCGTACACCGTTCCACGAAATCCACCTCCAAATCGGTTTATCAGCGCCGCCTTCAAGCCCCGCCAAGAACGGTTCTTGGCTTTGTCTTTCCAAATCTTGAACCAGTAACTCGCACTCCCTTCCATACTCATATAAGCGAGCTCTACCTTATCTTCCTCCGCCACCTTCTGTATGTCAAATAAACGCTCAGCCCTGTTAATCCAAACATGTGGTTCTTGCCCTTCAAACCCAGGTAAGTCTACTCTCTTCCTCCAATTCGGTTGAATTCCCCCATTATCGCGCCTCCCATTATTATCGTTCACGGAGCTACTTCCCCCTTCGGAGCCTCCCTCCTGATTGTTATGACACCCGCCCATCATCCTCATCATTTGCTGTAAGTCGCGTCTAATTGCCGCCGTCTCCTCCTTAATGCCCTCCACGGTGATCTCAAGATTGTCTAATCTTCCCTCCGTTTGGCTACCCATCGCTGATTCTTCCCCTTCTTGATCCGGCAGGTCGGACCAAATGATAGGTTCTTTTAATCAAGAACCTATGAAAAACACTCGAGACACAACACCAAACAATTTCTCTGAATTGTACAATCTCCTTTTATTGCAAAACAATCAAGAAATGATGAATACAAGATACCCAGAAAGCTTAACCTCTCCCCGCAGAATTCCAAGAGTTCCAGCACAATCAATAAGACTTCAAAACTGATTCTCCCAAAGCACCCCAACCCCTTTTAAACAGACTTCTTCCTAACTACCAGTAAAGGCCTAACACTTACACTCTCTCTGCTAATCACATCATACTTAGATTTACCGGAAAAATATTCTATCTACACATTTTATTTCACTTTCTAATAATTTCACTATATATATTAACGTAATCTAAACTAGAGAGTTCAGCTTTTGAACTAATCCACCCAATATAAACAAGGTGTGAGGACTTTATACCTTTCTATTAAACCTCTTTTCTCTCTTTTAAAATTTCATGGGACCCACCACCACTTATAAATTTTTCAAGCACAACGTCTCCGATCACTTTCACAAAACCAACTACAGACCGCCACTGTTCCTACTCTCCACCTTAATTTTTTTTTTCATAACAGCATAACAACTTCGTAACTACATTTTTTTCCACGTAACCACTACTTTATCCTATATATATATATATATATATATATATATATATATATATATCATACTACTTTAATATATCCATACTATATTAATAATATATTACATATAATATTTCCTGCACCTCAAATCATTAAAACATTTTCAATACTAAAGTATTTAAAATTATTTTATACAACACTCCACTAACTTTTTCTTTTATTTTTATTCTTTCTTCTTTCACTTAAACTTTTTCACTCTCACAAATCCCCCATGCCTCACGCCCAACACCAAATCCCTATTTCCCAAAATTTCAATCTTCATGAACTTTTCCCCCTCTGCATCTAGGTTCTTGCTACTAACCAAATAAAGCTCTTCACGTGAACCATAGTACACCTATGCAAAAACTCTTCTTTTGATTTTAATATCCCTTATACATATACTCATTTCCATAATTTACATGTATAATTACAGTATCATAACACATACCACTCAAGCACAAAATATGACATTTAAGACAAACAAAAATACTTTTTCAAAAATTAACCTACACACATATCAAACAAACCATTTAAATATATAATCAGCTCCCCTTACTTGGAAAGCTTAACAGTAACTTGTCAAGAACGCCCTAGGACCGTACCCATACTGCGTTGAACTTACAGAACCTACAAATCACCAAAATTGGTGATAGAACATAGCTCTCAGAGCGCGAATGGACAGAGAATGGAAGGAAAAAAGTACAAGGCACATGAACCTAACAAAGTTGCATGCCCTAGGGTCTAGAACAATGAAAGAGAAGGGGAAAAAGGGGTTTACCGGTCAGAATGAAGAAATCAATCGGTAGAAGTGGAACTCCAGAAATGATTTGGTAGCACCCCACTAAACTTTGAATGGTTCAAAGTGTTAAAATTTTAGAGAGAAGTCAGAGCCCCAAGGTTAGAGCAATGTTCTTAGAGAGAGAAAGAAAATTTGCAAAATGAGAAACTGATTTCTGTAAAGAAAAACCCCCTCTAAGACTGAAGCACTCTAAACTTATGGGTCTAGCTGCCCCAGTCCTGAAACTTAATACACAAATATTATACATAAATTTAAATATGATTATAAAATAATAAAAAATATATATAATAAGTATGAATTTCATTTCATATCTTAAACGAAACTCCGGATGTGGATATCCGATCATATATGCATCAGATATGCATATCCGATGGGTCCAATAATTTTTTTTAATCTAAAATACTTTTATTAATTTTAACAAATTCATATAAATAACTTATATTAATTAAAAATTATATTACACATATAAACATATAAAAAACTATACATAATTTAAAAGAAACTATAAAAAATAAAATAATTAAAACTATAATATAATTAGTTTTACATTTCAAACAATAATAAATAATTGACATGACTTTAAGTTTTCAATACATACTTTGGTGGAATAGCTATCAAGTGTTTAAAGGCATCTAGATTGACATCTTTAATTTCTCTCATTACTACCTCTCATGTTTGAGGGTGTGTTGATGATGCTGCCTACCATAATAAACGTTTCAAATTTTTTCCAGGAAATTTCTTCCTAAAATTTGCATATATGTCGCGAACATAAAACCTTTGACCGACACCAGGCAGAAGTTCTTGTATTGCTGGTAAAAGTCCCTATCAAAGTAATAAATGAAAGTATGAAAGTCAAAATAAAACACATGAAGATGGAAGGCTAAGGTGTGATACTAGAAAGCAAAAAATAAATATGTAACTTACTTTTTGTGGATCTAAAATAAATGTACATCTTGAACAAGTTGCAACACCACCAAGATCATCAATCAACCATTCTAAAAACCAAGTCCAAGTGATGAATCAATATTTTATACTATTCACTTAATTTTCCGCACTGAATTGGGTTAGTGAATTGTGTTTAATTCTCCATTATTGTTTCATTTTCACTATTTGGGCTTAATTGGACTATTAATTCTTATTTTAATTAATTTGAATTATTTGGGCCTAATTATTCCAATTATTATTTGCAGAACAATTTTGGAATCATATTTTGAGACAAAAAGAGTGTGACCACGTCAACAATATAGTCCAATTTAATTTTAAATTCGTTTATAATATAATTGGGTCAAACTTTATGACTTTGGTGGGGGGAGTGAATTGGTGAAACACAAAATCAAAGTCTTTTAAAAATCTTTTTCGTAAAAGGATGATCTTTCAAAAGTTTCTTGAAACATAGAATCAGATTTTTCAAATGCCGCGGAATATAGTTGACTACGTGAAAAGTAAAGTCGACTTTGAAAATAAAAGTGCAGGGATAGAGAATTCAAACACAGGTTTTTATACTGGTTCGACCAAACTACCTACATCTAGTGTCCTTCAAATCCCAGGAAGCAAATGCACTATAATGATTAGGGTTTTTACAATAAGGCTTCTATAGTGACCTCCACGTTAGAATATTAAACACCTCTCTAACCCTCTAACCAAAATATAGGCATATACGAAACAAAGAACAACAACAAGATCTCCCCTCTCCTGCAGTCTTTAATCCTTGGAACAATCCTCAAAGTCCAGAACGCCGCACGCCCTCTTCCTGTAGTCACAACAGGGCAATTGCAATCTTCACATGATTGAGAGAAACTGATCACGAAGTAACACCACAAGTGCAGGTTGATCGGACAGTAAGAGCACACTGAATCTTACTCGTCAAGCAATCACCAAAGATGAACACCACGGTCTTCTTGATGAATTCTTGGAGCTTTCTCAAGTTCTACAAGAGAACATAAATCTGAAAAGAAATCAATTAACTCGTTAGAATCACAAAAGTCTCTGTAGAATTCAAATTCGCGTTTATATATAGTTTTCCATAAAACTGACGCTCCTAAGTCGACTTTGCTACTAATAGAGTCGATTATACTCAGACAGTTATAACAGATGGTAGCAGTCGAACCAACTTAATTGATTACACATTTAATACAGTTGACTCACAATCAATGCTTAGTCAAACATACAAAATACAACCGTTAGACATGACAAGCAATAACAAAATTTCAAAACATAAGTAACTAAGTTGAGTAGCTTGTGCATACAGTCAACTATGTAACAGTTCAATGCAGTTTTGAAAAACTTTCTTTCCAAAAATACTCACAGCACACTTTGAAAAAGTTTGTGTAAAGCTACGAGTTTTAATCGACTTACTTAATAATGAAGTCAACTTAAAACTGTTGTTTTGCCACACAATTAAAGTTCAACAAAAGTGCATGTGGTTTTTCTTTTCTAAAACATATGTCATGCATTCACATATAAAATCTCATGTAAAATACAGTGATTTTCATGCTCTAACAGAAACAACACCAACATGCTTTCATTTAATCACAAACATGAAAGCTATGAACATGTAACACATGTGTTATTAATAATGTGTTGTCATAATAAAAAACTAGAAGCTCTTTGAGATTGTAAGGTTTGGCTAAACCAGTGCTCCCTCTATCAACAATCTCAACACTACTAATGGGTATGTTGTTGATGATTATGATGGTTAGCTTGTGTTGGATTACCAAGTTTCCTTATTCTCCACTTCCACAACAGCGTATACCAAAGGTAACATTTGGTCATTACCATCTCTTCCAACTGTAATTAACAACTCACCTTCATATTTCCCTTTTAAGAAACAATCATCTAAACCTATAATAGTCCAACATGAAACGAAGTTGTCCTTACATGCCTTCAAATAGACATATAGTGATAGACAGAGGTCTGAGGAAGAAACCGATTGTAGCATCATAAACACAATTTATACCTCTTCAAAGCTTCCTCTGAAGAAGATCGCAGCGGAAATGATTCTGAAACTTTAGATCGAGAGATTGTCGGAAGAGAACGGTTGAAAACCCTATACGAACCAAGGAAACCCTTGAATGATGTAGAGACACTATCTTGACCGATTAATCGGTGGAACAAAGGTTTTAATCGGTGGAAAAGGTTGAGATCGAAGATTTAATCAGTGGAAATTGGGAGAAACCCTAGATGATGAGTTGAGGTTGAGTGTGTGTGCGCATTTAATCGGTGCGAAGGTGGGAAATAACAAGGAGAAGACGAATCTGAGATGTAGTTTAGTGGATATGACTTACTGTGAAGGTTCTATGATGATGATGTGGTTCGTGGTTAAGAAGCCCTCTCGAGAGAGATTGAGGAGAAAGACGCGAAGATAAGGAATGAAGATGTGCTTCTGCGATGAAGAGCTATCAAATGAGAAAAACGTCGAGTGAGGTCGTGGCTGATGACGCGTATGTGAGGCTGCTAAGCATGCTGACACATGCACACAAAGGCTGAAATGGCGAGGCAGCAAATTCTTATGTGGATGAGTGAGAAAACGAAATTTGGAAAAAGAAGGAATGTCAGATGTGAGTGGAAGGTGGCTAGAGGAAATCCCTTAGATTCTTTAGTATGGACTTTCAATGGAATTGAATTATGGAGTTCTATATACAGAAAAATCAATTCATTATTCTCAAAAGTAACTTTACAAATGTGAGAGCATGCTTTTATAAGAACGAGGGTCCCTCCTACCATTTAAAACATGTGTTCAAATTCTAGCATGATACAAAGTAATATTAAAATATTTTTAATTTAAACTTGGGTTTGGGTTCCATCTATCATCTCTTTCCTCGTAAAGAATTTGTTCTCAAATCTCATGGTTCACCTTTATTACGAGGACTTATTTTTTGTTGGTTTCACAAGAGTTCCTCTTAAGTCAAATGTCAATCTCGAGATCGTGTTTGAAAGGATCGAACATGCAAGGAGCTAAACAGCTTAGGAAAACAGTGGGAGAATTGGGTAAAGCGGTGGATGGATGCGGTGCAGTGTATTGGAAACACTGGAAGATATGCATCTCATGGAGGCGGCGAAAATTATGGCAGAAGCAGCGGAAGTATGCGAAAGTTGATGAAAGCTATTGGTGAAGTGATGAGATGAAGTGTTTGGGGAGATATGGCTCTAGCTCAGGCGGTCATCCATCAAAGGAAGGAAGCTAAAGGGAGTTGGTGATAAGCACAACAAAGTAACCTTTGAAATGAGAAGACCGGAAGCAATTCTCAACATCAATTTTCTATATATTCAAAAGTGTTTACAAAATGGGAAGAGATTATGATTTATAGAACATCTAATCTCTTCACAATGAAATCCAGGGGTTGCTGGTGATCATCCGGGATCTATGGATCAAGTGCCACGTCTTCAACACATGAGACACGTTGTGGGTGCTTAACCATTTGAAAGTCAGTAAACGGATATTAAATTCTCTGCTGCACATTGTATTAATTAAACCTTGAATCTAACCTTTTATATGAAAAATTCTGTCCCCAAAAAACCACATATATTTAGGCTGCAAAATAATGTACTAAGTATATATAATTTAACTGTACATATAAATTTCAAAAATCTTTTTAAACTAATAACATTAATTTTCATAAATCAGAATCAATGGGATATTAAAAAAAAGCTAGAATATCAGCTTAACATTAAAAAAAAAAAACTGAGTAACTAAACGTATTTTTAATATTAATTTAACTATTCAAACAAGATATTAAATGAATATCATCTCATATTTTAAAAATTAGCTTATCTTTCATATAAATATACAATTTAATATATTTTTGAATTTTTTATTAATAAAACTTATTATATACACATGTAAAAAAAAATTATCGATTTTTTTATTAACAAAAAATGAAAAACTTAGAATGACATATCTAAACAATTTTATTCTTTTGCATTTGTGCACTGTTAATATACTTTAATTTATCTATTAGAACATGATATTGATATCTTTTCAAAATCATCTTATATTTACAAATATAATATTTTCAAAATTACCTTATCTTTCAAATCTCTTAAAATTGTCTTATCCTATAGCACAAATATTTTAATATTAAAAAAAATTTAATATCTTTTTAAAATTATCTTATTTATTTAAACGTGAACATTTAAATATTTTGATATTGATAAATTTTTATATTTTCTCAAAATTATTATACCATGTTAAGCTTAAAGAATACATTTTATTTTGACTTGTTAGGATTACATTATTTAAAGATAATTACCATATCATTATCTAAATCTTTTTTATCTTTAAAAATCCTATATAATAAGTATATGGATTAGAAAAGTTCCACATCAATAAAAAATACTTTCACTTAAATCAAAAGTTTTGCATTCAATTTTTGTTCATAGATTTCTTCTGGCATGGAGATGACGAAGATGATGAGCAATTATGAAGTATTTTATCGTTGATTTGATTTAGAATTGATTTTAGGATTTGTGTCTCTTTAAAATTTTATTCTTATGCATTTTTGTATGTTTAATGAAATTTTTAGGCAAAACAAGTTGAAAAAGATAAAGAAATCAATGATATTTTCCAATTACGAAGAAAAAGGAAAAGAAACGAGAGAAACTCTGTTGAAATAACTTTATCAGCCGTCAAACTCATGATTGAGTTTGAAGTTGCTGCCCAGGAGGATGCTGATTTTAACAGACAAGGAAAACCTGCCATTAATAAGCTTAAGATGTTGTCTCTTTTTACCGACGTCCTTTCACAGTATGTGATTAATTAATATTTAATTTTTAATATTTAATTTATTACGGATCTTTAAGCATGAAAAAGACTCTCTTAATAAAAAGAATGTTTAGGATTTTTATAAATATAGTAACTATGAAATTTATAAAGGTAGGTTTGAGTTGTTCCATATTAAAAAAGAAACTTAATTATCCAAATTAAACCGTACTTTTAATATGTTTATTGAAGTGGGTAGAAATAATTCTAATAATTTTTTTCACCAATTATTTTGCAGGAAACAACAAGAGTTTTTAGATAATGGATTGCTAACTATATTAAAGAATTGGCTTGAACCACTTCCCGATGGAAGCTTGCCAAATCTAACTATACGCACAAAAATTTTGAAGATTTTGAATGATGTATATTGAATCTGTACCAATATAAAATTTTAGGTTATTATTTTTATCCAGATTATTTAGAATCTCATTTCATTTTTTTTGGTTGTGCAGATAGACCTAGAACACCGAAATAGAAGAGAACATCTAAAGAATAGTGGCATTGGAAATGTATGATTTCTCTAATCATATGACTAATTTGTTTTCTTCATTTACCTTAAAATATACGTAACCTATTCAAACTTTGAACATTTTTTTTTTGTGTTGACAGGCAGTCTTGTTTTTATCACAATCCAATGAAGAAATTGATGTAAACAGAAAACTAGCCACTGAACTCATTTACAAGTGGGTAAGTAATAAAATATTGAATTTTTACTTCATCATATACTTTATATATATATATATATATATATATATATATATATATATATATGTTTATTTATTTATTTATCCTATTATTAAAATTGACAAATTCTGAAAGCCCTAACTTTTTTTGCACAATTAATGTCTTTCGTTTATTTAATTGTTTCTTTCTTTACAAGAAAAGTTATGTTTATGTAAATCTTATCTCTTGCAGTGTCGATCCTTATATAATAATAAAAATTCAATTCCTTCTAAAAGATCAGAAATTAGAACACAAGTAAAGAGTGATCTCTCAGTTCAGCAGCGCGTGAATAAAAAATTGCAGAAGTTGAAGACATCTAGAAAAAAATAGCAGTTTCAAGCTGGAAAATCCAAGATAAATAATTCTTAATATTGTTATCGTGTTGAAAATATTTTTTATATTAATGATTTTGTAACTAACGTTAAAAGTTAAATTTACGAATGATGACAATATATTCAAAAGATTTATTTTGATTTCTATTATTTTTAGTTTTCAAAAAAGTACGTCTACACATCAATATTAAGATTTTTGTAATTGAAATATTGGTCTTGAAAAAAGAATCGTCATATACAGTGGAAGAAAAAAAATTAATAGGAAAGATGATAGATAATGAAATCAGAAATGGAAATGAGGTCGAAATTTAATATCTAATATATAATTTAAAAACGTTCTTCAAAGAATATAGTATTAATTAAACCTTGAATCTAACTTTTTATATGAAAAATTCTGTCCCCAAAAACACACACATATATTTAGGTTGCAAAATAATGTACTAAGATTTCAAATCTATATTTAATTTTAAACACGTAAAATTAACAAGGAGGACAAAAAAAAAATACAATTTTAAATATGTATTTGAATTCCACAAATATTTTTAAATATATCTAAGTATATAGAATTTAACTGTACATTTAAATTTTAAAAATATTTTTAAACTAATTACATTAATTTTTATAAATCAGAATAAAATGGATATTATAAAAAAGCTAGAATATCAGCTTAACATTTAAAAATAAACTAAGTAATTAAACGTACTTTTAATATTAATTTAACTATTCAAAATAGATATGGAATGAATATCATCTTATATTTTCAAAATTAGTTTATCTTTCATATAATATACAATTTAATATATTTTTGAATTTTTTATTAATAAAACTTATTATATATACATGTAAAAAAAATTATCGATTTTTTTATTAACAATAAATGAAAAACCTGTAAGAGCCTGGAAATATATATTAATATAATAGAGAAATGGATTAAATTAAGGAGAAGAGTTTTTTTTTTTTTTTTTTTAAATGTATAAGATATAAAACTTTACCAAGTGCTCACTTTTTTTAAGCCACTTCTTCTCTCTAAAACCTTGCATTCTATTCTTCTTCAGATTCTCTCTAACCTTTCTCTCAACTGAGCAAGTGGGTTACCAAATAGGTGGTGCACAAATGTTCACTGTGAAAAGGGCTTCGACTTGAACCAATCAAGTTCAGGATTTTAGCGAGCTGTTGTCTAGGTTCTGTGCGATTTAAGGTACTGTAAGGGCAAGCTATAGAGTTGAGCTGTGAAGTTTTCAGGTAAGGGGAACTAGAGTTTTGTTAAAAGCCTAATGCATGACATGTCTACACGCTAAATTATGAGCTGATATGCTGTTTGACTCATGTTCTATGTTTGAGTGGATTTAGTGCATGTATTGGAATCTGTTGTGGGGTTAATTGGGCAGTATATTTAGGAAAATGGTAGAAATTAAGTTAATTAAGGTCTAGTCTTGGTCAGTCTATTTTGACTTGTGTGAGTCACCAAATTGGTCAAAATAGGTATAAAGTGTTAGAATTGGGTTTGGGGTCCTTTAGTTATTGAGTTTGATGTTTTGGAATAGAGTTCGAGTTGGTTTAGCACATCTAATCTCTATCCAAATGACCAATGTAATACTTTACTTTCATCTATAAACATGTTTCATATTAATATTTGTTTTATAGATTTTAGATTGATCATTTGGATATGTCTCAAATGCAACTAAACCAGAAAAATCAGGTTGTTGTCAAAAACTGATAAGAATAATCGATTATCTCAGTTGATAATCGATTATTCTAGTCAGAAAGTCGTATTTTCTTAAATGCTCTCGTAAATAATCGATTATTACGTATGATAATCGATTATTGTTGTCGGAAAATCATCCAGAACAATTTTGGGTGGTTTTCGGGGTTCTGGGTATAATTTTTGGACATTCTTTAGGTCGTTTTGGACCTTTTTGAAACTGTTGGTGATGGTTTCAAAGCCATTTTCTTTGTCTAAGTATTAGTTACGGGGTTTTGTGTCGTTTAGTGGTTCTTTTGGGACAATTATTGTCGGGTAATGTATATGGAATGATTTCATGCGATTTAGATGGCCTCTGTCTGAGGGTTCACTATGCGAGCTGTGCTCACTATGCGAAAATCCCATGGTTTCGCTGTGCGACTGGGTGCGCTATGTGACCAGTCCAAGCGGGTTTCACTCTTTTTCTTCTTCTCTTTTGGATTGATTAATGTTGTTGCTTGGCAGAGTGTCAAGTAGGTTTACATATTAGACTTGTGTGGGTTGTAAGAATATAATTGTGAATCAAGATGATATAATTGAGTATGATTTGGAAATCTCAAGGTGAGATGAATGGAAGTGATTGTAGAGAATTTGTTGTTATCTTGTATAAATGTATGGAGCTTTGAAATGGTAAGTTTATTCCGACACTTTAAGGATCATTCATGCTCAAATAGAGAAGAATGATGCATGTGGTGAGAGTAGTAGGGGGGTCTTGTCTATAGGCTTAGAGTTTAGCCATAGACTGATATAAGGACTAACCTTGTATAGTGTTGGGAGTGCCAGTTGAACTATACAAGTGCAAAGACTACTAATAGTTCAACATTTATACAAATCCAGATGAGTCGTGTTGAGTAGTTAATGCATGGTTAAATTGGTATATTGTGTTGTTTATAATTCAAACTAATGGTAGCATATAGTTGCATAATATGAATAATTTTTTTATCTAGTTCACCCTTGTTTCTGTGTTTGTCTATCCTTGTATGTTTTCTCTTTTGCGATGTTTTGGAATAGAGTTCGAGTTGGTTTAGCACATCTAATCTCTATCCAAATGACCAATGTAATACTTTACTTTCATCTATAAACATGTTTCATATTAATATTAGTTTTTATAGATTTTAGATTGATCATTTTCTATAAACATCTTTCATATAATATACAATTTAATATATTTTTGAATTTTTTTATTAATAAAACTTATTATATATACATGTAAAAAAAATTATCGATTTTTTTATTAACAATAAATGAAAAACTGAGAATGACATGTCTATATAATTTTATTGTAATCGATTAAGTCATGCAGATATGTTTGATGCATGTGATTTTTTCATTTCCAAAACTCATATTATGCATACACATATATAATCACATTTCAAACACAGTAGTATGCAATAATCAATATAATATGTCCATAATTATGCTTGTAAAAATCTCACATTAAGCATAAGCATATGTAACACGTATAACATAGTACATACACATGTGATTTTATTAACAATGTGTTGTCATCATAAAAAACGGATATCACAGAGATTGTGAGTTCAGCTAATAATGTGCTTCCAGTATCAACAATCTCAACACTAACCCCAACCATTATTATAGGAGGGTTATTCATTCGAGAAAACTTTCTCCTAAGTTCATTGGTCCATATAAGATCTTGAGAAGAGTTGGACTAGTAGCTTATGAGATTAGTTTGCCTCCTTAGCTAGCCAACCTTCATCCAATTTTCCATCTGTCTCAGTTGAGAAAGTATATGTCTGATCCTTCTTATGTGATAAAAGTAAAGAAGTTGCAAGTCAGGGAATATCTCTTTTTGAAGATGTTTCTTGTTAGTATAGAATATCGTTAAACAAAGTACCTTAGAGAAAATTCTATCAATCTAGTCAAGGTAGTTTGGGATAGGAGAATAAATGACTCTACTTGGTAGTTAGAGGAGGAGATGAGGAAGTCATGCCTACATCTATTTCCTGGCGAGTTTAATTTTTGAGGTAAAAATTTTTTGTAGTTGGAGAGAATGTGATGCCTAGAAAATCGTGTCTTAGAGATGACAACATGTTTAAAATAATGAGACTCAGTTATTTTAATATTAAAAGTTTAAAGTATAAATATAATTTATATAAATGAGTTTTATTATCTAAAATAATACAATCTTTCTAAACTTCTGTTCTTTAGAGCTCTTTATCCTCTCTCTAAAGATTCTAATTCCTTGTCCATCTACTTGGAGATCATAGACTGCCTAAGTAATCCTTGAGGTGAGGTCTTCAACTCTAGTTGATCAGTTTCTGTGAAAGAGTAAGTTGGTTTGTACTTTTTTTCTTTGGTTCTTATGTTTTTTGTGCATGTGGACGATTCTAGCTTACATGTGAGACATGAGTGTTCTATAAGACTCTCTACTGATTAGTGGTTCTGACACTGTGTCCTGATCATGTTTTTTGTTGTTAGTAGGAGCAGATAGAGTTTTCTGTGCTTGTGGAGCTATCTTAGGACCCCTAAAGCTTTTTGGACATTTATTAGGTAAGGGAAGTTAGATGCTTTAATGTCCGTGAGTTGGATATTGTTGGTTGAATTTGGTATGTTGAACATGATTCCTTTTTATGATAAATTTTATGGTATGTTGATTGCTTGAACCAAGTGTTGGTTGAGGAAATTGATGATTTGACCATTTGATCAAGTTGGTGTTCATTCTAACGTTAAGAATTGTTTTGAACCAAGCACTGAGTCAAGAGTACCAATTTAATTATCTGAACAGGTCCATGATTTCATAAATCACATATATTGAAGTGGATTTTTTTTTATATGGTATTGACTGGGATTGATGTGCTACTAAAAGCTAGTTACGTACTGCAAGTTTGGAAGCAATTTTGCTCTAGACCGTTGAGCACCTACTTTTCCCACTAAGCGGTCATTTTTGTGAATGGTCTGGCCTTGAGCGGTGGTAGGTCACCATTGAGTGCCACTTTCAGGTTTGGAACCATTTTAAGACTAGGTCGTTGAGCAATAGAATGGTGTCACTAACCGAGCCATTTTGCGAGGAGAGTGACCTTGAGCGCCAATTTATATTTCATGCTTTGGTTTATTCCTTTGGTTGTTTGGTAGTGATCTATATTATTCTTAATGTTGCTAGTGAGTATAATGATTGTGTGAATATATATATATATATATATATATATATATATATATATATATGGGTTTGTTAACACGCGTACGCCTATTTTTCTGTTGGTACATTTTAACAATGTGTACCGGATTATAGTAGACAAAAATACCCTCATATATTATGGATTCTAAGTTTTAAAGTCAAGGATATTTAAATAATTTTCATTCTCAAAACTAAAAAGAAGAAACCCCCAAACCCTTTCTCACCTCCCTCATTCCTCTCAATCCTTTTTCTTTCATCTCTCTCACTTCAACCTTTTCCTTGTCATCTCTACTGTAGCCCTAATTAAAAAAAATCAGAAACACTGGTGGTTAACCAATTTCTTACAAAAAAATGATTTTATAATGAGTTTACATTTTATATTTTTGTCTTATCTAATTTTATCTAATTTTCACAAGCATAATGACATATGAAGGAATTGGTAATTCGCTTGGAAAAAAATCAAAAACACTCGCTATTAAATAATTTCTTACAAAAAATGATTTTATAATGAGCTTTCATTTTATAATTTTTGTCTTATCTAATTTTATCTAATTTTCACAAGCATAATGACATCAAAAGGAATTGGTAATTGGCCTGAAGGTTTTTAAGAGATGATGATTCAACATCTGCAGATGATGAAATTAGAGAGGTTAGTGAAGATGATGAAATTCAAGAGATCTTGACTGAAGGCGAATATGCCAATGACTCAACTTTTTACAAAGGTAAATTGTTTAACGACAAGTATTTCTAATTTTTTGTAAGAAATTGCTTAACAACCAGTGTTTCTGATTTTTTTTAATTGGGGCTACAGTAGATGACAGATAAAAGGTTGAAGTGAGAGAGATGAAAGAAAAAGGATTGAAAGGAATGAGAGAGGTGAGTAAGGGTTTTGGGGTTTCTTTTTTTAGTTTTGAAAATGAAAATTATTTAAATATCCTTGACTTTAAAACTTAGAATCCATAATATATGAGGGTATTTTTGTCTACTATAATCCGGTACACATTGTTAAAATGTACCAACTTAAAAACAGGCGTGCACGCGTTAACAAACCCATATATATATATATATATATATATATATATATATATATATGTATATATATATATATATATGTACATATATATATATATATATGACAACTTTTGATATGTTGATGTGTGATTTGGTTATTGAAAGAATTTCAAGGAGAAATTTTGTGCTTGGTGATATATAATGTATGGTTGACATATGGGACTTCAGAGAGGAGGTATACTAATATACTATGAGCCATTCAACTCATAAAGATGAATGGGAGTAGATGAGAGAATGATAGGAGGTCTTTATCCTAGACTTTTGATCTTAGGCGAAATATTAACCTCATGAGTAATAGGGTGATAACCCCTGTGTTTATGACTCTCTAGAGCATAAATACTACTATAAGTGCACACCTATAGTGAAGCCCTATGTCAAAGCATGTATCCAGATAATTAAGTCTAGAGTCATTTGTATGTATGTTCATATGTTTTATGATATGTTATAAATGTTGAACTAATATGTTATATGCTTAAATCGGTTTATGAAGTTTTCTTTTGGACTCTAGCTTATCTTACCTTTTTTTCTTTTTGTGATTATTCTTTTTTGTAATGATCACCTATTGGTATAAGCATAAATGAGTTATGTATCGACATGCCTTTAATGGAGGTCGATGATGTTGCTGAGTGATCTTTTATGTTTTAGTTATATGTTTTTATAGTGGTTCCTTATCTTTTGTAAAACTTATATATTATTATGTGATGTTGTACGTATTCCATGTTAGTATTACATTGGATAAATGTATTAATATTTAGGTTTAATGATTCGGCAAGTCCTTTTTTTTTGGGTCAGAATCTCAAATAGGACCCATACTTATTTTTTTTTCTCAATTGGGTCTTTATTTTTGAAATTTTGCTACAATTAGAGTCGTTATATTTGGCCAAATGTCATTAGACTAACGTTGATGTGGCATGCTGAATATGTTGTTTTAAATGACGTGGGTCAGTTCTTTTGTTTCGGTGATTCTGATGTGTACATTATTATTTTTAATTAAAGAAAATGTTGAAAAGTTAATTAAATTGATGACTTTTTTTGAATGAGAGATTGCAAAAAGAAAGTTAGACTTCTTTCTTTGAATTAGGATTCATTGACAAAAAATTAAGAATCAGTAAGAGAAACTGGGATTCATTTTGGGAAACTAGGGTTTATACGAATCTCAAATTAAGCGATTTTAGGGTTTTAGTAATTTTCGCGATCTGTGGTTCGACTTCAAGAAGAAAGTCGATGAAAAGAACGAGCAAATAGACATGTCCAAAGGGGAATCAAATATCTACTTTCTTATGTAGATTCAACAATCCACACCAAACTAACTATCACCAAAACAAGAAAAGAGAATGCAAAATTGGGGCACTAATTTCCACTAAGCCACGAATTTGGATATTTGATTACGGAAAACATAAGTAACCTTTGAATTCTCTTCTGCCTCCAGTTTTAGACTTTTTGATTCATGTAGTACCTTCTCCACGACTTTTTCCTATTCAGTAAGAGCTTTTAGTGCAGATTTCGCCTTTTCCAGCTTTTCATTCTCTATAGCTCATGGACAATTATGGCTTCAAAAAAGCTCTAAACATCAACAATTTTATTGAACAAATATAGGTTCTGTTCTTCAATTTTATTGAACAAATAGACATGTCCAAAGGGGGAATCAAATATTTGCATTCTTCTGCATATTCAACAATTAATACCAAGACAACTATCATTAAATCAAGAAAACCTCGCACACAATTTCAAAGTGTTGTAAACCCTAATTTCCATTATTTCTGATTCATTCCTAATTCGAACAAACACTCACTTTCTTTTCATTAAGGAGCCCTAATTCGAAAACACACCGACTTTTCCCCAATTTCTTTTCTCAATTACAAAGGGGTTGGATTTAATTACAATTTCCCTAATTTCTTTAATTAAAAAAATATGAATTTACACGTCACAATCACCTATTAATCATATTACCTACGTCACGTCATTAAAAAAAACACAGTCAGCATGTCACGTACATGCCAGTCTAACGGCGTTGGTCCAATTTAATGACATGCCTCTATTTGTTAAATTTTTCAAAAATAAGAACCTAATTAAAAGAAAAATAAGTAAGTCCTATTTGAGATTCTGACAAAAAAAATTGTTGAATCATTAAACTTAATATTTAGTATGTTTAATATCTATTGACTATGAATTATCAAATTTTATGATATTTTATTTAATAATTTTTATACTGTAAGGATTGGGAAAAGTCATCTTTGAAAAGTGCACACGTGGCAATAGATGAGGGGGTTAAACATTTAGAAATAAAATAAGGATTTTATGTTAAAACGTTGATTTAAAGTTCATTCCCATTTTATCAGAGAAGCCATTGCTACTCTTCAGAGCTCTTTCTCTCATCTCTAACTTCTCTCTACCACTCCTTCTCATTCAGTCGTTGCATGTCTGATTAGATGGTGCCTAAGTACTCCTGACGACGAGAGCTTCTAGTATCACCGATTAGTTTCTCAATTTCAGCTGGTGAGTATTCTTCTTCTTTCTTTGCGGTTTCTAGGGCTGTGAACATGCAAGGATCTTGCCTTGCATGTGAAATTCGTTTTCTCTTTTGTTTTTCTCTTTCCATTCTAGCTCTAAGAGTTGTTTCACATCACCAATTTGGTGGTTGTAGGTCTTTGTGAGTTTTCTGTTGTGTGAGGCACTGTTGGGGGTTTTGCAGTGAGTTGTGCAGAAAAACCTTGAGGTAACGGGAGCTAGTTATTTCCTTGAAACTGATTTTATGATGTGAGTGTGTGTGTTGAAGTTTGACTTTGTATGCTGCTTGGACTGCATGTGAGATTTTAAGTTTATCAAGTTGTATGTACTGAGCCATGAACTGATGATACTGTATTGAAATGCCTGTAGAGTGAAATGTATGCAATTAGTGGTTGTAAATGTACATGTTGGCAGTGCTTGGGGTGGGAATTATGTTGTAGTATTGTTTAGAAGGGAAGTCAAGTGCTTAGGTAGTGTTTTAGGTTAGGTTAGAGGAAGTAGGGTAGTGATTTTGAGCAATTGGAGTCTTAAGAGCAATTGAACTGTTTGGGTAGCTTAAATAGGTATAATGTAACATGTTAGGATCATAAAACTGGACTAAAACAAGCTAGAAATGGTAGAATTGATTTTGAGCCATTAAGTTGTTGATTTAGGTGTTCTAGAGGGTAAATTGAGTCTTGATCACTTTAGAATCACTATAAGAATGTTTCAAATCATCCAAACAAGTTTAATTACGGCAAAATCACGAATTAGAGGTATTAAAAATTGGGGAAAAGGTGTAGAGTTGGCAAAAGGGGTGTGTGAGTGCATAATCTACAGATTTGGCGTCTGCATATTATGCAGACTCGTTATGCGAATGGTCTCGCATAGCGAGTCATTTCAAGGGGGTGCTCTTTGCTTGAGGGATTCGCATAGCGAATCCTATCGCTATGCGACTTGGGCTGGCCTGGAGCCTCTGGCAAGTTAATTCACAAGACGAGCTTGGGTGCGTTATGCGAACCATCCTGGTTTCGCTATGCAAACCCTGTGCGCTATACGAGAAGTCTAGAGTGTAGTTGTTTAATTCATCTTTTGTTGTGTGTGTGATTAAATGGTTTGTTACATTGGTTGTGAAGCGTGCTTTAATATCTATGGCCTTACCTTATAAAGTTCAAACATGTATGTTGTGAGTATATGATCTTAAAGTAATGAAGTATGATTCAAGTAGTAAGTAAGTTTCAAAGTGTAGAATCTCTTGGTGAGACTATTAGTTGTTTAGAATGAAAGTAGGAGCTCAGTCTTGGGGGTCTTCCTGAAACTCCAATGGTCTTTCTTCTCACATAGAGAGGATTGAACCATGTGGTGAGGAGTAGCAGGAGGTCTTAGTCTTGGGGGCTTCCAGTATGCCCCCAGAACAGGCTAACCTCGTGAATGTGGTAGGGTGAGACCCAATGGCCAAGTATTATAAGCCACCACGAGTGCATGACCCGCCATAACTCGACTATCATTCTAAGTCCAGACGAGTCAAGTCTAGTATATAACATGTGCTGTATGATTTAACTTGCTTTAATTTAAGTTGACTCTTGTATGTTATATGTTGTTATATGGTATGCTTTTTATATAATTAGCTCACCATTGCTTTGTGTGTTTGTGTCTTGTTTGTGTGGTGTTTTCCTTTTGCAATGATCATCCACTTGGATGTGAAAAGAGGTAAATGAGGTTCCTCTGGAGCAGGCTTTGGAGACGGATGATGACTTTGCCGCTTAGCTTTGATAAGATTTCTTTACTGTTTTAGTATCATTTTGAAATACTCTAGTATGCTAAAAGTTTTAAATTCATAGTCATTTTGAGAATGATTGTAATTCCTAATACTTTAATGGCAAATTTAACTCCTAACTGTTCTCTTATATTATAATCGTGGACTACCATATTTTATACATTTGTTATATATTTGGAATGTCACATATACCATTTAAATGGGTATTACCATATTTATTTTGTACTATATTTATGTTTTTATAGATATTTCTTCATTTTAATTGAAATAATATTTTCAAATCTAATTCCATTTAAAACATAATTATGCTTTAAAATAACTACTATATGCAAATAAAGTATAATTGAAACAGTGAAGATAAATGTTTCTATTAAAAATAAATATTATTTAATATTTATTTTATTCAATAATCAAAATTTAATAATGAATATATACGGGTGAATGAAAAGGTTACTAGATTTTAGAATAATAATACTTGATAATATTTTTTTAACAATATTTTAATTTATATATTATTTTATGATTTATTCATGTTAGTACGTTAGTGTTTATAATTATTATTAATTATAAATTTATTTTAAATAAATCACGTGCTAACACATAAATTATATTAAAATATTGTAAAAAAATATCTTATGGTTATCCCTACTTTATTTACTAGAAGTGTTCATATTCATTGCTTTGTGATGTGAAGTAAAGTAAAATATTGTGTTTAATTCTTAGAAGACACAAGTACTCATTTGTATATTTGTCAGTAAGTGATTGCACAGTTGTTTGCTTTGTCTTCTATGATATAGGGTGGCTTATTTTTACTTTATTTTTTCTTTCTTGTCAAATTTATTTTTTGATTAAAAATTCTAAAACTAAAAATATATGTTTTAATCAGCTGATTTTCCACATTCGTGAAACAAATAACAAATAAAGAATTGATTTGTTTTTTTAAAGAGGTGTTTATATAGATAAAATACGAGTTAAAAATATCAATATAATTATTTCAATTTTTATTACATGTTCTTTGGTTTGACAGTATGGTTTTTTTTTTTTGATAGCAGTAAGTAACAAAATAAAACATTATATTAACACATTGACCTCGAGCTATACAATTTTATAAGTGAGGAATTTAAATTTAACACAAGTTTGGTTGTATCTCCATCAAGATTATTAAATAGTTGTAACTGGATAAAGGTTATTTTATAATTATAAGTAGTTTAAACTTAATTTAGTATAACATCTCTTAAAAAAATCTAATTTAATACACTTTTAATTTATTTTATTAAAGTTTTATGTATTTATTGAACTTTAAATAAACTAATTAATAAATTATTTTTTAAAACGACAATTTTTATAATGACCAGTGGACATACATAACATTTGTGCACTATGTGTGCACTTTTTATAATAAGACATAAATGAGTAATTTTTAAATATAAAACTAAAAAAACATACAAAGTGCAAAGATTAAAAAAAATAAAGAATTTATAACAATTTAAATCCATTTTTAATTGCTATAAATATATTTTATCCACTAAAAGTATTTTTTTATAAAGAAAAATAGTTCAAAAGAAAAATTATTTAACAAAAATTAAAAAAGAAACTTATTTTTTAAAACCATCCAATGAAATTTACTTGAGCAATTCTTAGTTATGTTTTTATTTCACTTTTAGCTTCTGTTTATGGTAGGAGATTTAGGATACTGAGATTTCTCATTATTATCTTATCTGCTCTTAACATATATTATTGTTTTACTTCCAAACAAAGTTCTGCCACAATCTTCATTTTAATCTATACAAAAACACAGTGTTGTGTGTTCTGTCAACATCATTTGATGCACTAATACCCATCAAGGTATAAATTCTTCATTAATACCATTATCCTTTTAACATTTCCTACTAAATTCTTGATAAAGGCTTCTTCTTTAAATATTTATACCCAACTTAACATAATTACAGTCTTAGTAATAATTTTCTCAAGAGTAAACCTTTTCTTGGTTAAGGTTAAATTATATTTTTAGAAAACATAATATTTTTTTTACCCTATCCTTTCATAAAACTGAGCATGCATTTACATTAAAAGATTACATCAATACCAATGACATCACATCTATATAAATCTATTTAAAACTTTTATTTACTGTCACTCTTTATGCAAGAATGAAAATATTAGTTCCTTGCAATATATATATATATATATATATAGGATTAAGATTTTCTTTAAGAAATATATCTTACTCATAAACCTACTATGTAAATTCTTAAAAAGGTACATCATAATCAGTGACTAAATACCAGACTCATATATTTGTCTATGATGATCATGTGATGTGCAGTTCAAAAAATTAACTCTACTAGGTGACTTGTATTATGCATCTATCAATTCTGATTGGTTTGATATATGTCTTTTTTTACTATTGTATTTTAATAATTTTTTAATGATAATAATAATAGTATAGAAATTTTTATGATTGAATTCCTTGGAATGGTAGACAATCCAAATCTTCACACAAGGAAAAAAAATTATATATATATATATATATATATATACCATCTTCTTCATTCGTCAGCTTCTTATGCGAACCATCTTCTCTCTATTTTTATATTTTTCTTTGTAAGTGTTTTCTTTCGTTATTTTGTTGTGAAACCTGTGGATTCTGTGTGTGATGCAGTTTCAGGTTATGTTAAACTGCATGAGACTATGATTGACTATCATGTTTTGTTCTTTTATTAGTTTCTGCAGCAGTAGAGGGTGTCAATTTAACATGTTTTATGATCTGGGGCATGTGTTTCTTCTTCTGTAGTTTTCTTTTTCTGCTAGTGTTCACTTGTTTTGAGTCGTTTTCATTTCTCGGTCTCGATCTCTGGAAATTTAGGTTGTGGCGATGATACCTTTTTCTTCAATTGTTTTCTTTTTTGACAATTAGAGAGTCCACTTGCAAATTGAATTCATGCGGGTTAGCAGTAGTTTATAGATTTAAAAAAAAAAGTAAAAATTGAAGTAATCGCTTAGCTATATTCTTATTTTCTGTTTCGCTTGACCAGAAATTTGTTTTCTGGATATGAAGCTGGATCTTGAACAACTTCGAAATTTCCTTTGTGTTTTAGGTTTTGGAAGACTAAATGTTAAAGCTGTTTGTATTTTGAATTTCACTAACTTTATTATTTCTACATGCAATGATTTTGATTTTTTTTTTGTATTTTCTGGTTACAAAATAGAGCTATTGGACTATCTGGAACCATGGCTCTTTCTGATGGTCAGAAGAATAGAGGAGAGTTGAGGATTCATGAGAGTTTGGACGAGCTAATGACCGATTTGGCAGACTATGTTGCTGAGTTATCAGAGGCATCAGTTAAAGAGCGAGGAGTCTTTGCCATTGCTTTATCTGGTGGTTCTCTCATTGGCTTAATGGGGTATCTGTATCTTATCTTTTTCATATCTTTCTTTGCTTTTATGATTTATTGTTGATTTAAAACTTAAGTTTGGTTACAGAAAACTCTGCGAAGCTCCGTATAACAAGACCGTGGACTGGTCCAAGTGGTATATTTTCTGGGCTGATGAGCGTGTTGTGGCAAAAAACCATGCTGAAAGCAATTATAAGCTTGCTAAAGATGGCCTTTTGTCCAAGGTTGCGCCCCATGTTTCTCATTGCTTTATCCAGTTTTAAGTAACAAAATGGTTTACTCTCATAACAGTTTAAACTGTTCCTTTCTATACCTTCTCCTGCTGATTGCTTCTTAAAGAGGAAACTCTAACAAAGTAAAGCAGTGATATCATCTAACAAGAAGGAGAGCTTTGGTTTCTTCTGGTCTTGACAGTTTGCTGAGAAAATTTAATAGCTGTTTTAATTTGAGTGCACACAAAAAGCTTCGTAAAATTCTCTTGGTCACAAGAAACATTATATTTTTGCTGCAAGGTGCCTATTTTTGAATGTGTGTAGTCAATAGAGTGGTGCTTCTTTTAGTAGTTTGGATTTTATTTTTACTATTTATGAGATTTAGCTTTTATTCTGACGTGGAAGTTGAACCTTAGTAAGGTAGTAGTTTACCCTTTATAATTGACTGGATTAACAGGCTTACGTTGTAGTTTGCTACAAATTTCTTCTGCATTCTCTTTCTTTTTTTTGAAGGGTGGAACAGAAGGCATATACATATATCCACATAAGTTTAAATTCTCAAAAGGCTACTATCCAAATTGGTCTTAAGTTGAGGAATGGATTGTGCTTGTTCTGAAAGATTGTGATGGTGAATATTCCTAGTTTATGCACTATGACAGTTTGACAGAGGCATAAAGTCATTCTTTTACAAAATCGTAGAGGAGTCTTTCCTGAATATTCTGTCTATATAGATGAATGTTATGGTTTTTTAAATTTCTTTTACATGTTAAATCCTTGATCTAAAGTTTATATGATTGCTCATGCACCTTTTTGTTTAAATGTTTGTACTAGTATGTTCCGCTGAGATAGTCCAAATTGAGGGGATGACTTCTCCAGTGATTTCTTGAGTCATGTCCATGGTTGGATCTGCCATAGAAACTTTAGCAACAAAGTCAGGGACTGGGAAATATATCTCAGAGTAGGACTACTTATTACGGACCACACCTGGAGAGGCCAGGAAGAAGTGCCCTGGTTTTACTTAGTCTCTTCTTGCACAAGTTAGGACTGAGACTTTTTTCTTGAAAAGATTAATTATGATAGCAGTTGGTGCTGGTAAACATGAGATAGCTGGAAAACCCAAATGGGCCTCCAAATCGATCCAGGAGATCACTTACACTACTACTCTCTGTATTTGGTAATGGTGAGTTATGTTATGGGTTGTGCAAACTGCCAAGATGAATTGAGATTCACCAGTTAGTTCTCTTGAAAGATCATTTTAGTTGAGATATACTGTAGTTGATATGGTCTGGTATGTCCAAGGGACTGAGATCATTGTAAAGGTTTCCAAAATTTCATGGAATTTAGGTTGACTGTAGTTAACCTGGTTTGGAGTATTTGGGGCATTGTTACAACACAGGATGCCTGGTGGATACATCAGCAAAATGTTGAGGGTCCCAACTAGTTGTGAGACTAGATCTTTGGAAAATCCTGATGGAAAAGAGGTAGGTCATTTGCTACACCAATCTTTGTTCATCCTAAAAAATTTAGTGCGTTAGCTGTTTAAGTAATAATAATTAATTGAGTCCCATATCTTGAGGGATCTGGTTTAAAATTTACGGTGTGAGACCCCAACTTGATAATTTGATTTGGCAGTCATTGGCTTTCCCTGTTGATTCTCTGGCATTCTTGCATATCCTCGGATTCATTATTAAATTATCAATTTTTTGAATTGCTTTAAACTTAATGGAAGATGCTCAAGAATCCAAACTCACCAATTGCTCCAGGAGAATTCTTTTGGACAACCTCGGGTTGAAGCAAGATAGATGTGACTGGAGTTGTCCTATTCCTGTTGTTGACTGAAAAACTAAAATCTGTCTCGGTCATGTCTCGGGGACTGTGCTTGCTGAAAAACGTGTTTGTCTGAAATAATACTTTTGTGTTTGAGCATTTTAACTGCTTGATGGCATGTTGTGGGTGTTCCCAACATCTAATTTTCTACTTGCAACTGCTGTGTAATTTGATTCATTCGAGTCTGTGAAGCAAAATCTTTCCCCTCCTGACATCTGCATCCTGCAGAGATTAAGTAACCCCTTCTGTTTCATTCTCAATTTTGCTTTGAAATTACTTCATTGATGGATTTGAAGGACCCGTGATTTTCCGGAAATGGGAGCCAATGACCTTGATAATTTTTTAAGATGGACCCATATTTTGAAAAAGAGAGCTTTGGGTCCCTAATACGTGCTCAAAGTGAATCTCTGGATATGTTGTGAGGCTCAGGAGAAGATGCTGAATCAAATTCGGCACATTCTCTTATCGAATCAGTTTACATTCATGTAGCCAATGTGTTAAAAAAGTTCATTGGCTTAAGTGGATTTGCAGTTCATAAAGCTTGCTAATGCCAAATATGCGAAAGGATATCGCTCGTTATACTACCTCAGAAACCATAACTGGTGATACTTTCAGAATATATTGATTCTCCAGCAGACAATATCATCAGTAAACACAATTTCTGAGCAAGAGCTTTTGGTTGCAAATGAACTTTTTTTATATATATTGACAATATGAGAAGTAGAAGAAGAAAGTTTTAAAAGGAGTTATCACTTGATTTCGAAACATTTAACAGTAACACTCATTTAGTATTGGGCTTTTTATAACCTATCCTCCAAGGTGGATGAGACCAAATAGCTCTTTCTTGGATGATCGTTTACGTTTCATGTACTGGTTATTAAACTATGCGCGTTACCAAATACCAATTAAAATGGTGGGGATTACTACAGTCCTAAGATCATATCATTATAAGAAAGAGGAATACAAGCAACACATAAGAAATCTTTCAAATTGGAAGAATATTGCACCTGAAAGTTTGTTATTTTCTTTCTACAAAGAGGTATTACATTGCCTGTCGGTTGCATGTGCCTCCAACTTTTCTATTTTCCTTCCATGTATGGGAAGTTTGTTGTCAGGTTTGTTTTTCAGGATAAAGGTCTCAAATGCTGAGGACCAACAGTTATTCTTGTTGAACGTTCTGGCATTATTATACTTAGAATGAGTTATTATGCTTTAGTAATGATTTCTTAATGACAGCAATATGTAAGGGTGAATTTGAAATAAATCCTGTACAGCAAGTGTATGGTGCTTTCTGCAGGATTGCCATGCAAAAAGGCATCTTGATCTACATGTCTATTTTCCATGATCCATGGGAATTTTCTGGGAGTTACATGGATATTAAAGAATGATGTGGAATGTAGGAATGAATTCTTGAAGATAATATGTCGGCAGTGTTTTTGTGTCCGAGTATGATTAATAATAGTAGAAAACTAGAATGTAATTATTGGACACAAAAAAGGTGTAATTAGATTGAATTTTTTTGTCTATATTCCTACTTGATTACCTTAGTGATATTGATGTGAGTTTTACGTTTGATGAATAATTTAAATTGGCTGAAATTTATTTCTTGGTCTAATTTATCCTCTATGCCATCTTGGAATCCCCTATGAATTGAGATGTATGTTTTCTGCTTGGAGTCATACAGTTTGAGTTAGAAGTTTCCAAGCATTAATGAAATCTTAGTGAAATACGAGACATCCACCTTGATGGTCATAAATTACTGAGGGATAGTGTGGAAGAGGGGGTTCTTAGCAGATTACATATTATACCTTCAGCAGACTATGCATGTATGTACTGTGTCAAAAATGCTTTCAGCATTCAAGAAAACTATTCCCTTATTACATGTTAAATGGAAATATAAGATGCATTATGATATCCCAGGGGTGCACGACTTGCTTTTGATGTATTTATCCCAACAGTTTTCTAAATGAATACAGAAAAGAGGTGTGGTTCAACTTTTGTCAAAGGTTTTTTGTTTTTTTGTTTAGCTAGATGATTTGGTTGTTCTCCATGATTTACGTTTAATAAGGATAGCTGTTGGTCTAATGATATATACTTTTGCAGTTGGGGAATTGGAATATTTCTATATTCTAGGATCTACAACATTGAATATTCAGGCGTTAGGTTTATGTCTTCACTATTGTCCTTCCGTGCATTTCATTTCTTTGTAGTTACTATAATTCCAAGTTGTTAATTAAGAAAATATAAATGTTCCTGAATTTCATTTTTTTCTTCTTTGAAATACATGTCAAGCTTGTTGATAAATTCCTTGACAGGAAAATATATAATTCAGGATTTGCTTGCTTTCTTTCTATTTAAATATTGAGTTCAACAAATGCAGCATGTGAACCTATGATATAGGAGTCCAGATTCTCTGTTTTTTGGTATTGTTTCTCTGCTGTGTTTTCAAAATACACCGATGTATTATAAAAGGTTTTAATATATTTTAAAACATCAATACTTTGAAGCCACGGCAGAGAGACAGCACTAAAAGCTCAGTAGAGAATCCGATATAGATCTTTAGCTTAATGTGAAAAATAATCTCCTTTTCTGTCTCTGTATGTCTATTTCTTTAATATTCCATGAAATTACTTGACATCCCTTTATATTTCTCTGCTGATATAATTATTACATTAGCAGGTTCCTATTGTCCCCAGTCATGTGCATTCTATTAACGATTCTGTGTCAGCAGAAGAAGCTGCTGAAGATTATGAGTTTGTGATTCGACAGTTCGTGAAAACCCGTGTTGTCAGTGTCTCAGAGATTAGTGACTGTCCAAAGTTTGATCTCATTCTGCTGGGATTGGGTCCAGACGGCCACATTGCCTCATTGTTTCCCAACCACTCAGCACTGAATGAAAGGGAAGAATGGGTAACTTTCATTACTGACTCCCCCAAACCCCCACCTGAGAGAATCACATTCACCATGCCTGTCATCAATTCTGCATCAAATGTTGCAGTAGTTGTCACTGGTGACAGCAAAGCAGAATCTGTGCACTTGGCAATAGATGATCTTGGACCTGACTGCCCATTAATACCAGCCAGAATGGTCCAACCAGCTATGGGGAAGTTGGTGTGGTTTTTGGATAAACTGGCTGCCTCAAAACTTGAAGAATCCAATTTAAACAAGTAGGAGTTGTTGTAAGTTTGTATGTAGTGTTAAGGGATTTGGCAGTTGTTGATCATCCTCAGATCCTGTCTCTGCCTCTCTCTTTTCTCTTGGATAGAAAGTCTTTGCTTTTTTTTTTCCTTTTCTTGCTTTCTCTTGGGAGGTTTTTGAGGGAAGTGTGGTATAGTTTTTCTAAGCGGCCAATAAAAGTTGTGGAGAGCATCATTCCATGTTCCAACACCCTTCTTTCCTTCTGATTCCTCATTTGGGTTATTGGCTATGATGATGGCCACTTGTTTGCAATTTAGAACGAAAAATCGGGTTCATGCAATTCTAAGAGTTCACTTTCCCACACCCTCCCAGTTTCTTACTTATCTATTTCAATTCAATTTCAATATATATAATAGTTTCTACTTTGAGTGCCCCATCATGTTTTGCGTTAAATGTTATATATTTGAGGAGAGAGAGGATGGTACATGGCATCAAATATCTATTTATTTATTCTTCTTTTGGAGTTTTTCTGGTTATTGATGGATGCAACCTGCACCATCAATGATTCACATATTCACATGATTATGTGGGACCAAATTTAGTGCTTGTGGATGATGGAAAAGACAGTTAAATATATTTGTCATTAAGTACATATATCCATTAAATAGAAAAGATAACTTTTTAAGGAATATAATAATTTAATATAACTAAGGTGATTACTTATATTTTTCTATTTATATGAACTTGATAAAAGGTTTTGAGCTTCTTTAAAGTACAACCTGTTATTAAAAACAAAAACAGAGAGGAAGTTCTACTTCTATGCCTAATTTTTCACCCACAACCAAATATAAGAATTATGATTCTGAACCAATTTCATTTATATAAAATTAAAATCCATTCATTTTCAATTTGAGGATTAGCTCAAAAGTTCACTGTCATAGAAATAGAATTGATATATATTTCATTTTCATTATGTTCTTCCAATGTATATATTTCTTATAGAATATGATGAGAAAGCGAAAAAAACATATCCTTTCACTGTTTAGCAGTCACCGATCAGTGGTGACGAACTTCCCCAACTCTAGGAGCTAACCTAGATTTTCAAGAAGCACTCAAACCTAAAATAGATTCAAGGATCAAACCTAATAATTTAAAATTTTACAAGAACTGAAAAGTAAAAAAAAAAAAACATGTATTATTTAAAATTCTTTTTTGATTTAACCTCTCTTCTCTTGGGAGCTTAACCCCTCGCCCACTTCCACTTGAATCATAAACCTCAGAAACACAATTCCTAAACGCCAAATCACACTCACTACACCCCTCTTTTTGCAAGTATCTGAGAATTTTCAATCACTTTCCTTGAACGAATAAACCCTATGATTTTAGGGATCTTACTACTACACAAAATCTCATCAACTAGGGGGCTTCGAATGAATTTAATCAGCGAACGGCGGCTCCTGCAACGCATCGACAAGAGGATGCGAGAGAGGTTGCGGTGTTTGTGGAGTTTATCCATTAGGGATGGGAGGGAGGAGAGGATGCGAGAGAGGTTGTAGAAGTTAGGGTCGGAGGAGAAGACGACATGGGACTTGGCTTCGAGGTGAAGGAGTGTCTCAATGGCGGTGTTGGAATCTGTTGGGAAGATGAAGGAGAAAGGATTGGTTTCTGTGTGAAGGGCTTTGGAAGTTTGAGAGCTTCAATTTTTCCATCTCATAATTTTTAATTTAAATAAAATTTCCACGTAACTAAATAATGCACATCAGCATTAACATGTCATCATCAATTAACGTCGTCTGAAAACATTTAACGGACAGGGTAAATTGTGTTCATTTTCACAATTTTTTTTATAAATGTATAATATCATTCTACAATTTTAATTTTTATAATGAAAGTATAAATTCATTAATTGATTAACTAATAATTTTAACTATAATTATAATTAGGAAATAAATATAAATGTTAAAATTCTACATTAACCATAATAACGATCTTAATTAATAGATAATGTACAATAATTCAATTATTACATACTTAATGTAGTCTTATTGCTCACCACCAATATCTTCATTATGTTTTTGTCATGTACAATATACGATTATAGTAAGTGAAAATTTGCACATACTATACATAAAAATATCATGATAAACTTAAATCAGTAGTTAACATAAAAAATCAAATGTTAACACAACACAACCATTCTGGCTCAACCCTTATGACTCACTTATAACATAGATATCTTATTCTACCTGTGGAAGACTCGACTATGTATTGAATAGATTCAGAAACTTTGCACGTATCATATAATTCACTTTCAACTCTCATGAGCAATAGTTATTTTAGAACTAACGTCTATCTCAAACATAATCAGAGTTTATTTTTGATATCTACGAAATATGATTTTTTTTCATACCGCACACTAAATTCAAAAATCCACATAATAAAACACATATACATTAGTGTGCACCACGTCATCACTACTTAACGCCGTCTATGCCAACTTAACGGATATGGAAAAAGAGGCTCAATTTTACAAACATTAAGTCTTAATTAAGACAGTTACAAATAGGAGGATGCACTTGAGATAAATTTGCAGTGATAAATTTGTTTTAGCTTTCAATGATTATGCTATTATTATTTTCACATATAATCCATGATTTTATCAATTACTGTTTGGTATATATTACTGTTTGGCGGTAACATGACAATATTATCTATTTGAGATGATTGGAAGTGGTTGTGGAACATGTTCTGTTACATATGACTTGATCTTTAAGGCTTAAACATGTGGTTTGATTATAATTCAAAGGTGTGTGAATTGGGAAAGACTGAAACATGATTTCATGGTTGCTTATGGTAGTTTCAAATGTAGAATCTCTTGGTGAGATTCTTGGCGTTTTAGAATGAAAGTAGGAGCTCAGTCTTAGGGGTCTTCCTGACGCTCCAATGACCTTTCTTCTCACGTAGAGAGAATTGGACCATGTGGTGAGGAGTAGCAGGAGGTCTTAGTCTTGGAGGCTTCCATCATGCTCCAGGGCACGGAACGAACTAACCTCGTGCGTGTGGCAAGGCGGGGGAGCCCAGGGAAGGGGAGCCCAAGTATCACCAGCCACCACGGGTGCATGGCCCGCCATAGCTCGACTATCATTCTAAAGTCCAGACGAGTCAAGTCTAGTATTTAACATGATAGGATGAATGTTTTATCTTGTTTGCTTTAAATTAATCTCTTGTATGTACATGCTATTGATTGTATGTTTTTTATATAATTAGCTCACCCTTGCTTGCTTGTGTTTGTGCCATGTTTGCGTATGTTTTTCTTTTGCAATGATCATCCACTTGGATGTGAGCAGAGGAGAATGAGGTTTCCTTGGAGACAGCTTTGGAAGGAAACAAAGATGTTGCAGCTTAGTTCTCTAGGCTTTATGCCATTTGAACTCAAGTTATTTTGAAGACTCTTGTTATATTTCAAGTTTTAAATTCCCAGCATTTTATAGGAGGACTATGATACTGCAATTCTAAATTTCTGTATTGTTTAAGGATGACTGTAATCCTAATTACTCTTGACTACTTTTCAATATTATGCATGATGACGTCTTATTTATATATTCCTCTTCTATATAATTGGGACGTCACATTAATGCTAATAATTCATCCTAATCAATAATATAAAAAACTAACAATATTAAACTACAAATTTAAATAATTTTTAATATATATATATATATATATACATATATATATATATATATATATACATATATATATATATACATATATATATATATATATATACATATATATATGTATATATACATATATATATATATATACATATATATATATATATATATATATACATATATACATATATATATACATATATATATATATATATACATATATATATATATATATATATATATATGTATATATATATATATATATATATATATATATGTATGTATGTATCTCAAATGTAGATAATATTGTCTTAAATTAGTAATTACCATGGTTTTATCTTTTAAAGGAAAACACACAGTCAATGAATTAGGTTACAAAATAATAATTAATTAATAATAAATATTGTCTTTGATAATAAATTTAAATCGCTTTTATTTTATATTTTATCATATTTCAAATTTATTCATAAAATGAACTTTAAATTAATTGTATTATAATTTATCACTTTGTATAACTTTATATATTCATGGTAATAACTTCATATTAATGTATTATAATTGATTAGACATAATAATTATTTGGTTTAAAGTTAGTGTTAAAAATAAGCTTACTATATATATGGAGTTTTTTCTTTTAAGAAATTTTTAATTTGATTATACATTTATTTTATGTACTGAACATATAAAAGATTTTATGCTTCCTATTTGATATAAAAAAATAATATCATAAAACCATTTTTATATTATTATTTTCTAAAACTAATAAAAAATACTATTAATGATAAATTCATAATTGCAAAATGTTACAGTTTTATTTATAATATTAACTTTTTATTAATTGTATTATAATTTAATACTATAAATAATTGAATTACATTATACAGTACATAAAATACTTTTATTGAAAAATATCGGTAATACTTTCTAAGCATAAAATAGTTAATATTATCATAAATTATTATTTAATACACTTTTATAAAGCTTATTTTGACATACACAATGAATTTTTTTATAAAATAATATTTAATAATGAATATTCTTAATTAATGTTCAAATCTCTATATATTTGAATATTTTTAGTTAAGCTTTTACTAATTTATTTTGTTTATCAATTATTGAAAATATATATATTATTCAATTGAGTACAATTTTTTTTTAAAAAAATAGTTAATGAATTGAATGATGTGACTGTTATACTGTTTCGTTGCTAATTTTTTTTCTATGTGTTAAGCAATAAAATATTATGACTAACATAAGATTAATACATTTTATTTGCTCTAATTGTAAAGAGTTTTGGATAACAAGAATTGTCCAATTAACATTTGTGATAAAGATAGTCGTTTATTTTGTTGTAGGTGATGACAAGGGAATTGCCAAAGAGCATGACCACCATTTTCATCAATGGTGGTGTCAAAGATAGTTTCTTGATCATTGTAGGTAATGATAAGAGAGTCATAAGAGAGCATGAGAATCACATTATCCAACACATTTTCAAACAACAAAAGTCATTTGTGCTTTTATGTCAACTAGAGAAACTGAAGGGATGTGGACTCACTAGTGCAGAAAGGGCTTTAGACGTATGTTATTTTAGCCTTTTAACGTTAGATCCATATCCGACGTCTTTTTAGGTGACGTTAATAAGACATCGGACTGGATATATCAGACGTCTATATAGACGTTGGATGTGGATATACCAGACGTCTATATAGACATCGGATGTATCCATAACCGACGTCTATAGGCCTTGGAACGTTTTGTCTATTGTAACTCATTGGACGTCTGTTTGTGCACTAATAGACGTCTATAAACGTCGGACATGGCATTAACAGACGTCTACTATTTTTTTTTAAAATTTAATTTATTTTTACAATAAAACCACACCTGAAAAACAGAAAATTGTCCCAGAACAATATACTAATATATATATATATATATATAGATGTTTCAACTAAAGAAAGTTCTACTTAATCTAAAAAATAATCCAATACCAAAATTATCAAAATATAAACTTAAACTAAACCTAAGTAATGTTCAACACCAAATATAAGTGTTCCTAGCTCCATCTTTGCAGAAGATAAGTTGTCCACTCCTGCCTTATCTGCCTAATTATGTCCTCTGGTATATAAGATGTACTCTTGAAGCGCTGCAAAATGAAGAAAGATTCATTATGGTTTCATATATGTTCAAAGATGAATTTGATTTGTAATGTATTGAAGGTAAGCATCATTACCTCATTCCAGTCATATGTAATGGCAGCTCGAATGATGGTCTTAATCCAAGCATGACATAGAAGCCACATTCCCATGAATCTAGCTGCTTATTACACGAAAATGAAAAACTAAATTGTCAAGAATTTAGATATTCAATAAGATAGAAAATGAATTAGAACTATAAATCACTTACAACCTTTGGATACAAAACTTGATTTAGTTGACCTCAGGATTTACCCATAACTCTATTTAGATTGAAAACACAAAGTAATATTAATATAACTATATTTATCATAAAAATTTAAGGTCAACATGAAATTCAAAGTCAGTTTTGGAGAAAAACTTACCCTTGAGGCATGCTTCTCAAGTCATTTTTCATCTTCCTGTGCAACAAATAAAACCATATAATTCTACATTGTCTGGGAATGATGACCATCAGCTGCTAGTGAGACCTATCATGAATCATAAATAGTTAGTATACTAATTAAGTAAACTTTAATGAACTTTTACATAAAACAACATATACCCATCAATGTATGACACAAGGTATATGTATTAGACTCAGCCATCCATGTTAACAAATAATATTGTTTGCTTTCAAGTGTGTTACCAGAAGGTTGAATGGTCAGAGGTTCAACAAATCCGTACATGGCAGACCGACCTTGGTCTACAATGATTTTGTTCATGTACCTAAAACAACAAAGTTAAGTTGTTAGAAACTAGGAATCTAAATAAAACTAATATGGAAGACAAAATTAACTATCTTACATGCACCATAGTTGAAGGATGGAAATATTCAACATCTTGTCTCCCCCAATGATCTCCAATGCATAATTGAATGTGATATATACTGGCACATGGGGGGGAGACCAAATACTCTCAAATCCCAATATATTTCTACTGCTCCTCTCTTCAACCTGGGTAATCTTGTCATTAGCTTTGATAGAGGATCATCCCCCGCTTCAGCCATCTCATCATCTTCAATTATGACTGGCTCATGGATCGGCTGTTTTTGAGGACGTGTGAACTGAAGATAAGAATTTCAAAGTTATCAATAAATATTTTTAAATTTAACATAGAAATACTAATAATAAAAATATTATACCTGTGGAGTAGCAATGTGTAACATGATCAATGCTTTAGGCCAGGCTATAAATGATCCTATGGCCTCCCCACAAAATGAATTATTAGAGTAGGTACAAGCACCCGAGGTTGGGATCCTGAACCTCGTCAATCGTCACACACACATGGTGGGGTAATATGGGAACACCATGAATAGTCTGCTCTCCCTCAAGTACTCGTCCAACAGCAACAATGCGTGGGGGATCCCCGTCAACCAACAACTCATACTAACCACTATACTCAGCAGGTTCTATAACAGAGTATGATCCTCTAGTGCTGACACGAGGTGTTGTAGGAGCTTCAGTGGGCAACCCCATGATGCCCTGCGTCATGGAATGCAGTTTCTCTTCAAGCGCTCTTTGTATTTCTTTTTGTTCTTGTAGCTGCTCCATGAATCATTGCTCCATTGATCTCATGCTTTGGTTGAGTCTTTCCTCCCACTGAAGATCCATCTGCCTCAGTGCCTCCTAACTCGTTGATTGAGTGTTTTTTTTTGTGTAGGGCCAAAGTAGTCACGAAGACCAATCATCCCAAGAACTCCACGTACACGTCCCGGGTGCTCGGGCTTTCCAATGGTCGTTGCTAGAATGTCGTCCCTACCTTGGCCAACAAATGTTCCCTGAGTCTACTGCTCAACCAACTCATCGGGCACATAAAAAAAACTTTGTTACTTAAAAGACATGCTATGATAAATACACAATCAAACAATGTTTAGAATTTGAACTTACAGTAATTTGTAAGATCAAGGCAGTTGAGGAAGATGTCATGTTCCTATCAGATTTAATCTGACCAGCCTTCCACAGCTCATACCTAGCAGGTGCAAGTGCTAGGTCGGGGGAATCAAGCCCCAAGGCCTCCTCTCGACTCTTTCTAATTTTCTTCTCAAGTTTTGCATAACCACCTCGTGATAACAAGTGTGGTGCATCATTTAGCCTTTGCCTTTCTTGGGCAGCTAACCTTTTACCTTGTGAAACCATGTATATTCATAAGTGTAAAATCATAATAAACTCCATGAAAGACTTTGTAGATGTAAGAAACATACCTTTCATTCCTCGGACTCTCTAGATGCACGAAACTGCATCCACTCCTCTTTTGTGAAGGTATAATTCTGACATGGATTCTCATGTTTTCTGTATACAAAGACATATAGACGTGTCAGTCTTGTCTTGATGAAATCCCTCTATCTAATCGCTATATGCGATAACACTTTCTTTCTAATTTGTCTAGTGTTTGGAATATCATAATGTTGTTGTTTAAAACAAAGAACATGTTTATCGGTACATCCATTCCTTGCTTTTAAACTAAACAACTTCAAAGTTGCAGACAGACGTGTAAAGTTCGAGCATCCCCAGAACAACGGTTGCTCTGAATCATTTATAAGAGAATCATACAAATTAGCTCTTCCAAAATTATATTCACCAACATCACGTATCATGTCCTCTAAATGATCACTCATTCATTCTTCCACATAATTCGTTCCTCGTGACGTGGTAGGCTGGTCTAGTACTTCTCATTTATAAGTTCAAGTTCAAACGGTATAAGTTCTCATTATGCCGAACACGAATAGCTGGTCATGGATATTGCCTAAGTCTTTCCATATTTGATTAACACACCGAACACAAGGACAAAAATATGTCCCGTTCACAGACTTTGCATTTTGTTGAACATATTGCAAGAACACTGAAACACCCTTCTCATTTTCTTTACTAATGTGACGTTCATTCATCCAGCTTCGATCCATTCTATGTTCGTAACATCATCAATTTCAATTTTTCAACTCTCACAAGGTTAGGCCCTACCCATTCAGAAAAATTATTTTTCATAAATTGCTAAGACACATGCAAAGAAATCTACATCATAAATTTGATAAGATTTAGACATCATTTCGCATTGGTCTCCGAAATACACGAAATGAGAGTAGTCAAGAATGACCACAATCAAATATGCATCCGGAGAAAAACACAAATACTGAAACGAAATTTTATCAATCTTATCCATAAACTCCAACGTATATGTTATTGCAAATTTTGAAAAATAATTTTCCCAAATTATCCAATCGGACAATTCAAAATTTAATACAAACGATTAAAAGATTAATCGTTTGTGTTAAATTTTAAACGGGAAGTAAGTTTCACTCAATGATTTGATACTTATAATCTAACATGCCAATTATAATAACACAACTAAACTTTATCACATGCATATTCAAAAGCCAATAATACATGCATACCTAAAAGCCAAAAACATGCATACGCAAAAGGCAATAACATGCATACAAAAAAGCCAATAACATGCATAGAAAAAAAAGTTTTCAACAAAGAAGCTAACCTTTTTAGCAGATTAAAAAAGCAATGAAGGGAAATGGAGGAGTGCACGCCCAAAAACGTAGGTCAAAAAGGGTCAAAAATGCCACCCAAGAACAAACCAAAAATTGCACAAAAACGCAACGAAAACGAATTTTAATCGGTTCAAATGGAAGATATTTCATCAAAGAGTAATTTAATCAGAGTAAAAGTAAATTTAAACGGTCCAAAAGAAAGAAAACATACCTAAAAATGAAATGCCGAAGAGAGAAATTGTGAGCAGGAAGACGATGAATAATGAGCGTAACTCCTCGCGGGTTCGCGTTTTCGATTATAAGAGGCTATAAACGATGAGCGCTGGTGGGGACCAACGTCTATAATAGTATAGACGTCGAGGCCCTAACTAATATGACGTATTTCTGATTTAAAAATTAATATTCGTGGGGCATATAGACGTCAGTTAGGAGGGTGCCCGACGTCTATGTCAACTTTTCACCTACCCTGTCAGCCATATAGACGTGGTCTTCGGGTGCTCGATGTCTAGACGTCGATTACAGGGGGGCGACGTTTATAATCGTATATAGACGTCGGGGTGGCGAGATCAGACGTCTATATGGCGGAAAAAAATGACTTTTCACCTACCTGTCAGGCCTATAGACGACGATTAGGCGGGACCCCGACGTTTATAATATTATAGACGTCAGGGCTCCTCCTAACCGACGTCTATATGTCCAACTTATTTACGAAAATGCCACCGGTCAATATTTACATTGGATATTTGGTGGTCCGACGTCTACGGGATGACGTTAAAGGCCAATTCTACACTAGTGACTTCAACAATGAGGAATCATATGAAGAAAAAACCGTCTAGAGAATAAATTGTCTAAGCAACTCAGGTTTTGAGTGAATCAGAAAATCATAAACATAGTCTAATATCTCTTTTTGATTAATTTAGACAATATGAGCAAAACAAGCTAGCAACTTGTAAAAACTAAAGTCTATCTCTTATGTAACATTAAGGTTGAAATAAATCTTTATTCAATACAATATTATATCAAGTAAGCTTTCTAACTAAAGCATCGTCTGACGAATGAGCGCTAAACGTTATAGCACTTGAAAAAGCATCTCATGTTTTACCATATGATGATTATACATGTTATATGTCTTACCAAACAATGTATTTATTAATGAAATGACAAATGATAAAATATATTGGACATGCTATATTGTCTAACATTTATCAACATTCAAAACATTTATCAACGTTCAGAACATTTAATGCATGTAAAAAAAAGTACTTTGACGTTTATATACTTTGTTTTTTATATTCATACAGATCAATTTGACTGCAAACTATGCTCTTTAATGAACAACAATTTAATATTTCATGATATTAATGTGTTCAAAACCATTAATTTAATGCTAGGACATTTTATCAATGATTAACTTATACAATTTTTTTATGTTAAGAAAATATTACTCTAAATTATTTCCTCTATGTTAAGAAAATATTATTTTTCTTTAAACTCTTAGTAATCTAAAATAGTGCCAAAATATATTCAAATATAGATATAAAAAATAAAAACACAAATTATTAAAAAATATTAATCAAATAAGTTTTTATTAATTATTATTAACATATTTATATCTGTATCTAAAAAACTTATATTTCACATATAAAGGAAGTATTTTATAAAATAAATTTTATTAACAAATAATACTATTAATGATAAATTCATAATGATAATCTTACTTGCAAAATGTTACAGTTTTATTTATAATATTAACTTTTTATTAATTGTATTATAATTTAATATTATAAATAATTGAATTACAGTATACAGTACATAAAATACTTTTTCTAAATAAAATTATCAAATTAAACTATTTTCTTGTGTTTATATAGATATTATGTTTGATATTTGATATAAAAGAAATAATACCATAAAATATTGGCAATACTTTCTAAGCATAGAATAGGTAATATTATCATAAGTTATTAATTACTACACTTTTATAAAGCTTAATTTCACATATACAATGAAATTTTATAAAATGATAATTAATAATAAATATGATTAATTAATGTTAAAATCTGTTATATATTTGAATATTTACAATTATGTTTTTATTATTTTATTTTATTTTTTCGAGTATTGAAATTTTATATATTTTTCAATTGAGTAAAAATTTTAAAAATTTTTTCAGTTAATTAATTGAGTAACGTGATTGCTATATTGTTCTGTTATTAATTACAATGTTATATTAAACAAAGTTTTCTAACTAAAACATCTTCTGACAAGCCTTAAATACTATGGTCCTTGAAAAAGCATTTCACCTTTTACCATCTGATGATTATAAATGATACATGTCTTCCTAAAATGATGTATTTATTAATGAAATGACAAATTATAAAATATCTTGAACATGTTACATTGTTTAAAGTTTATTAATGTTCAAAACATTTAATGCATGTATAAAAAATTACTTCAATGTTTGTATACTTTATTTGTTGATATTCGTGCATATAAATAAAGCTGGAAGATATGATCATAATCACTGCACCCAAAAAAAGACTTTGTGAAAGAAGAAGAACATTTTGGAAATGTTTTCTTCGAAGCTCTCTCTGCTTTGTCACATCGTACAAGCTCAAATTTCGCTTAAGGTTATGATTAGGAGAAACAAGGTGTGGTTTGTAATACTCAGACAGGTCAAGATTGACTAGAGGACCAGGAGTGGTAATAATACTTTTATCCAGGAGTGGTGTATAATACTTAGACTAGTCAGGATTGACTAGGGGACCACGAGTGATAATAATACATGTAACTAAGAGTGGATTAAACTTGTTATAATCTTTAATAAGATTAATGAAACCCCTAAGAGTTTTTAAGGGAGAACTGGATGTAGCTAAGGTTGAGTGAACCAGTATAAAAACAATGTTTTTTTTTGTTGTCATTCCTTAAAATTTTTTATTAAGGTTGTTGAAAGTCTCACATCGACCAGAGATAAGGCTAAATTATAATATATAAATGAGATACAAACCTCGGGAGTGTGTTGGAAGTTTCATATCGACTAAAAATAAGGCTAAATTATAATATATATATATATATATGTGTGTGTGTGTGCATACTTCACCACGCAATCTGATTTTGTAAGGTTGAATTAGGTTTAAAAACCATTTTCGAATAAAGTTTTATTTGACATCTCGAAGAACACTTTTGTAAGAGAGAAAGGACAATATCGATTTTCTTTTTAAAACAATTGTATTTTTTTAAATAATTATATTAGTTTAGAGTTGGTCGAAGAACAATAATATTACTTATTCTTTATACATTATTAAAAATTTTATTTATAATGTTAGCCTCATATTAATTGTATCAAATTTTATAAAAAGTAAATTATTTTTTTAATGTTATAAACAATCACATATGGATAGAATTTTTATATGCAAATTTTGAGTCTAAAACCCTAGAGTTTGAGAATTCTATGAAATTCGAGGTAAGAATTTTATAACATGAATGGTTTAGTAGAAATTAATCAACATTACTAGGAAGTGTTTCTGTTGATACTTTGCATATATCTATTATTTATCTCTTCTATTTATATGTTGACATGTGAATTTTATTTATGTGACACTCTCACAAAATTATGTATTTTAAACAGAAGGAATCGTCACCATAAGCAAAACTACAGAAAAACTTTAAACAAAAAGAAACGGTATGCGAAACCGGACCACAATATTTGTGGAAAAGGTATTAAAAGTCCACAATATTTGTGTTTACAAACGGTTTGCTTTAATTAATGGTGCGTAAAAATTTATACAATATTTAGAATATTTGTTTTCTTTTGAAAATCAAACAAAAATGCATATTTTTTAATAAGAAAATATTTATAAATTTTTTTAGATTTAATACCTATTTTTGTCTCTATATTCATTAGTTTTCTTCAAAATGGTTCTCAAGTTTTTTTAGGTTCAAATGGTCTCTTCTTTTGTAAAATTTTTCAATTTCGTTCTTTTGTTCGGAGTTCATAAGATAGATTGAGAAAAAACCTCTAACGTATTTAGAAGAGGAAGAGGGACTATTCAGATTGGGTTTTCGAATTAAAGAGAGGAAAGCAATATTTTGAGTTCAATTTAGGTTTTCTAGGTTCAATTAGAATTAAACTGGTTTAATTACATTCCCCATTTTCTTCCATGTGGGAGGTGTGGTGGCCGGCGACCGACGATGAGGTTCATGGGGGAGTGAGCCTCTGTAAGGTTCGATTAGAAACAATTTTTTTGTTAGATTAGGAATAGATTTTGCCACGTCAAAAACTCTTAAATTTTAAAAATTCCACATAATAAAACACATATACATTAGCGTGCACCACGTCATCACTACTTAACGCCGTCTATGCCAACTTAACGGATATGGAAAAATAGGCTCAATTTTACAAACATTAAGTCTTAATTGAGACAGTTACAAATAGGAGGATGCACTTGAGATCCCCATACAAATATGAAGACCATATGAGAGTTTAAACCTAATTCAAATATATGGTGTGACTACATGATAGACTAACACTACATGTTTTAGGTACATGAAGGGTAGAGTGACGTGATTCAATGTATCCGGACTATAGACAAGAAAATGTGATTATTATTAGATGCTTATAAAATTAACATTTGTTAAAAAATAGATGTGAAATATTTGTTTATGAAAACTAAAGTAAATAATTTATTTAAAGAACAAACTAAAAATGAATTTGGATCAAAACTATTGAACAAAAGTCTCCATGAAACTAATTTGTGTTATCACTAAAGCATCCTACCTATCAGAAGAATGAAGCATAATAAAAAAAATAATAATAATTGCAATAAAAGTTATTGGGAAAAAAGAAAGAGAGATTTTTCATTGATTGAGATTTATTAGTTACATTCAAGCATAATAATAATTTGCTTCTTATAATAAGTTATTGTTGTCTTCTTACAACTTATTGCTCCTTCTCCACATATACCCTTGCATCCATTATATATTAACATTGTCTTTCAATGTTCTTATTATAAGTTATTGTTCCTTCTCCTTGCACCCTTGCATGCATGAATTCATTACAGTGGCCACAGATTGATGATTACCTACATATTATGAGAAAAATGTGTAAAAATTTAAGTAATTCAACTAAAAAATCATAAAATAAATTATAAAGAAAGTAAAAAGTAAAAGTACCAGAGTTGATATGAATGGAGTTAACAGAGTCACAATGGTTAACACAATTATATGCAGTATCCAGAGATAGATTATGACATCCTGCATAACAACCAACAAGACATATCGGATACATAATTTTGTTTGCTATCTTAGGTAAACATTTGACAAGACATAAGCCACCACATTTCCATCTAATTTCATCTGGAAAATTAGCATTCTCATTTCCTTTAGACAAGATTGGCATAATTATGATCATAATCATAATTCCAAAACTTTTCATTACTTTCATTCCCATACCTAAATTTTCTAAGTACTATCTCACTATCTTTAGAGAATATCTTAAATTTTGGTTGTGATGTTTAGGTTAAAATCAACAACAATTTATAGATACAGTACTTTGACTGCAAACTAATCTCTTTAATGAACAACAATTTAATATTTTATGATACTTAATGTGTTCAAAACCATTAATTTAATATTAGGACATTTTATTAATCATTAACTTATATAGCTTTTTTTATGTTAAGAAAATATTTCCACTATAATATTTCCTCTAAAATATTTCCTCTATGTTAAGAAAATATTATTTTTCTTTAAACTCTTAATAATCTAAAATAGTGCCATAATATATTCAAATATTGATATAAATAATAAAAACACAATTTATTAAAACATTATTAATTAACTAATATTGTAAAGATAATAATTGTTTGACTTAAATTTTGTAATACAATTTTTTGCATTACATAGAGAGATGGAAAGATGCTGTGTTGAAAAAAAATGTTATAATAATATTATGAAACTTGTTATAATAACATAAGTATGTTAGTTATACAATTTAATATTTTTAAGATTTCTTATAGATTGCATTTTAAATTTTCAATTTTAAATAATTTATTTGTGTTTGTAAATTTAATTTGGATTTATTTACATATATGCTAAATAAATTTTTATAAAAAAGAATTCACTTTTTTTTCTTGGCCTCTCGTAATCTTGAATGGAAAAACTATCCTAAGATTTAAAGTTGGATTAAATAATGTTATAATTATTAGAATTGAAGAAAGTTAAACATAATATGTTATTATAAACATAATTTAAAAATTAAAGAAAAATAATAATACTATTTTCTGTATTGTTAATGGTAATAATTTATGCTAATCAATATACTGTAAAATATAAAAAACTTTAAGCAGTATTAAAAATACAAACTTAAATTATTTTTGATATATATATATATATATATATATATATATATATATATATATATATAATATTGACATAACCTATTAATTAACATGGTTTTATCTTTTGAAAGAAAAGACACATAGTCAATGAATTAGCTTACAAAATAATAATTAATAATAAATATTGTCATTGATATTAAATTTATAATATCACTTTTATTTTATAGATTATCCTATTTAAATTTAATCATAAAATTAACTTTAAATTAATTGTATTATAATTTTTTCACTCTGTATAACTTTATATATTCATGGTAATAACTTGATATTAATGTATTATAATTGATTACACTTAATAATTATTTGGTTTAAAGTTAGTGTTAAAAATAAACTTACTATATATATATGTATGGAGTATTTTTCTTTAAGAAATTTAAAATTTGATTATATATTTATTTTATGTACTGAACATTTAAAATATTTTAAGCTTAAAAAATAATATCATAAAACCAGTTTTATATTATTATTGTCTAAAAGTAATAAATTTTTTATTATTTATTATAAACATATTTATATCTGTATCAGATAAACTTTTATAATACACAAATTAAAAAAAAATTATATATTTCATCCTGACTAATTTACGTTATTTTCCTAACTGGTATATTTGGATTATTCTGGGTGGTGGAGTCAGAATGTTGCAAGAATTTTTTTTTTTTTTTTTGACTCTTATGTCTTCTGGATTGGGGAAGTAAAGATGAGTGAATTGCAACCCTCCTCCTAAAACTCTTATTATTTGGAAGTTGTTGTAAAATATGATGCCTACTAATAAATAGAGTGTCTATGAGTTCTATGTATTCCTTATGTACACAAGATATAGAAACCACTTCTCCCATCTTTTTTTAAAAGTTGTATTACTTAGAAAATAAATCATATCAGATAATATATTGTTATTATTATAGCTTATTTGTAGTAATAATGTTACATTATTATAAAATAACTACAGTAATAATGTTACATTATTATAAAATATTTATTGGGATAAAATAGCAGAATTATAGATTTTCTCTTTTATATATATATATATATATATATATATATATATCTCATATTTTATTCAAAATTAATAAGACAGTTTTTCTCCTATTTATTTTCTTTTACATGGTATCAGGAGCAGCAACGATCCTCTACTCAATTGTTTTTCTATCCTTATTCCCATGGCTAACTATGGAAATGAATCAAATTCCAATAGTTCTTATTCTCTCCATCATTCTGACCATCCTGGAATGGTTCTTGTTTCCAAATCTCTAGATAGAGACAACTATTCGACTTGGCGTAGAGCCATGGTAATCTCTTTGAATGCAAAATCCAAATTGGGTTTTGTTGATGGAGTAGTCAGTCTTTAGCTAATATTGTCACAGCGACTCCAATGATGCAACAAATGCAGTCTGCAATGCATGGATTAACTGAATTGCAACTCCAACAAATGTTGTCTATTATATAGGGTAGTGAACGCCAATGTTTCTTCAGGTCTATCACCACCCAAACTTATAATTGATAGTGGGGCTACCGATCACATAATTTCTTCACCAACCTTGTTTGTTAACAGTAAAGAAAACACTTCTTTACCACCAGTTGTTATGCCAAATGGTGACCAGGCCCCAATTATCTCTACTGGTAGTCTACCTTTGAGCCCAATTGTTTATTTAAAAAAATGTGCTTGGGGTGCCATCTTGCAAAGTAGATTTGATGTCGGAAAGTTAAGTTACATGAGATTTAAACAGTTCAGTAACTTTTTTTTCCTTGTGGGTGTATTTTACAGGATTTGGTGACGAGGATGGCAATTGGTTTGGGTAAAAAAACGAGGCGGACTCTATTACTTGGTTGCAATGACAACAAATAAGTCACAAACTCTCATTCAATCTATAGCAGCCCATGACACCAAGTCATCTCCTCCTTCAAACACTTCTACTACCTTATGGCATCGACGTCTAGGACATCTATCTCCATCTAGATTAGACTTCATGGCTAAAACTTTGTTAAATCTCTCTTTAGAGTCAACTAAAACTGGTGATGTTTGTACTCTTGCAAAACATACACGACTTCCTTTTCCAACTAGTTCTATTTCTTCAATTAAACCGTTTCAATTACTTCATTGTGATATTTGGGGACCATATAAAATTCCTTCTCTTTCTGGTGCTAGGTATTTTTTTACTATTGTTGATGATTTTTCTCGCTTTACTTGGGGGTTTTTCATGCACCATAAAAGTGAAACCCAACATCTTCTTATAAATTTCTTTTCTTTTGTCAAAACTCAATTTAATACCAATATAGCGAATATTCGGGTTGACAATGGAAAGGAATTTTTTTCTCTGCGAGATTTTTTTACACAACAAGGTACCACTTACCAACATTCTTGCACTTACATATCCTTGAGTCAACACAAGCTCTTCGTTTTCAAGCTCATCTTCCTTTACAGTTTTGGGCAGAATGTGTTTCCACTACTGTCCATATAATTAACGAGTTGCCCACACCTCTTCTTTCACGCAAGACACCTTTTGAGCGCCTATATAGTAAAATCCCTTCTTATTCACACATTAGAGGTTTTGGATGTCTTGCTTATTCTACTAGTGTTCATGTTTCTCATAAGTTTTCTCCTCGTGCCCAAAGATGTGTTTTTCTTGGTTACCCTCTTGGCCAAAAAGCTTACAAGTTATATGATCTTGAAACTCACCAAGTCTTCACTAGTCGTGATGTTGTCTTCCGTGAGGCTATTTTTCCGTATGAATCCATTGATACTCCTCCAACCACCCTAGACCCTGTCATACCTAATGTTATCCCAGATAATCCTTTGTCTGAGAGTCGTTCATACACTCAACCAGCACCTACAGAAAACAGAATCGTGCCTCCCATTACTTCCCCACCTATGGTTCCCTTGCGTCGCTCTCAACGATCTCAAGGTCCCCCTACAGCTTTGCGAGATTATATTTGCAATCAGGTAGTGTCTCCCGACCGATTGTCATCCCCATCATCTTTTCCAAATAAAGGTACACCATATCCTCTCTGCAATTTTATCTCTTATGACCGTTACACACCTCAACATCGTTCTTTTCTTGCTGTTATTACTAATGATATTGAACCTGCAAGTTATGATCTAGCTGTTTCTCACACTCATTGGCAAGAGGCAATGAAATCTGAGGTGGCTGCTTTAGAGGCCAATAATACTTGGTCTATCACCACTCTTCCTTTTGGAAAGCAGGCTATTGGTTGTCGTTGGGTGTACAAAATCAAGCGCAAATCTGATGGTTCTCTTGAACGATATAAGGTACGTCTAGTTGCAAAGAGATATACCCAACTAGAAGGTATCGATTATCATGACACTTTTTCACCTACTATTAAAATGGTTACAGTACGCTGTTTATTAGCTTTGGTTGTTGCTCAACATTGGTCTCTTCATCAGCTTGATGTCCATAATGCTTTTCTCCATGGTGATCTTTCTGAAGAAATGTATATGTCCCTTCCTCCTGGTTTTCAGCGACAGGGGGAGAATCATGTGTGTTGCCTCAACAAGTCCTTATATGGATTAAAACAAGCATCTCGTCAATGGTTTGCCAAATTCTCTATAGCTATTCAAAGTATTGGTTATATTCAATCAAAAACAGATTACTCATTGTTTACATGTACAAAAGGCAAGTCTTTTACAACTTTGTTGATCTATGTTGATGATATTCTCATAACTAGTAACGACCCTATTGCAATATCCAATCTTAAACAATTTCTACACAATCGTTTTTGGATAAAAGATTTGGGTGATCTTAAATTTTTTCTGGGTATTGAGGTCTATCGTTCTAAGAAAGGTATTTTCATATCACAAAGGAAATACGCTTTGAAAATTGTTAAAGATGGTGGGTATCTTGGAGCTAAGCCCGTGGATTTTCCCATGGAACAAAATATAAAGCTTTCTGATGAAGGGGAATTATTAAAGGACCTGTCAATATACAGGCAATCTGTTGGTCGCTTAATTTATTTGACAATTACCCGTCCAGATATCACCTATGCGGTTCACATACTAAACAGATTCATGTACGCTCCATGCAAGCCTCATATGAAAGTTGCATTAAGTGTGCTACGTTATTTAAAAAATAACCCAGGTTAAGGTCTGTTTTTCCCTTCCCAAAATGATTTATCTTTGCGTGCTTTCTGTGATTCAGATTGGGGAGGTTGCCTAGTATCCCGAAAATCAACTACAGGTTATTGTATTTTTTTGGGCTCTTCCCTTATCTCTTGGCGAACAAAGAGGCAGAAGACGGTTTCTTTATCCTCAGCAAAAGCTGAATATAGAGCATTGACTGATACTTGTTGTGAGTTGACTTGGTTAGGATCATTGTTGAAAGATTTACGGATATTGCATCCTAAACCGGCATTGTTATATTGTGACAATAAAGCAGCCTTACACATTGCAGCTAACCTGATTTTCCATGAAAGAACTAGACATATAGAGATGCATTGTCACTTCATTCGTGATAAGATTCAAGATGGCTCAGTTGCAACTAAATATGTACCTTTAGCTGAACAACTTGCCGATGTGTTCACCAAACCACTGGGAAAAGAAGTGTTCTCTATCATGAAGCGTAAGTTAGGAGTTCTTGATATTCACTCTCCAACTTGATGGGGAGTGTTAGAAAATAAATCATATCCTGAGATTATTGAGAGAATATATTGTTATTATTATAGTTGATTTGCAGTAATAATGTTACATTATTATAGAATAAATACAATAATAATGTTACATTATTATAAAATATTTATAGGGATAAAATAACATAATTATATATTCTCTCTCTTATATATCTCTCTCATATTTTATTCAAAATTAATAAGACAGATTTTTCCCTATTTTCTTTCTTTTAAACTTAGTGAATTTGGTCGTACTTAGAACTATTTTCCTAGTATGCACTTCTCATTATTACAAAAAAGAATTTTGATGTCTGTTATCTTTTTTCATTTAACAACTCCCAAAACACCAACGTTATATCAGACGTTAATTTAACATAAAAAAGAAAAGCACTACAAGAAAAAATTGAATTACATACCGCCAAAATCCGTATATAAGACCCAAAATTCGTATATAATACTTGGTTACATACGGTCTACATACGGACAAAAATCCGTATATAAAACTATCATAGATAAATTATATACGGATATATCCGTATATAATTTATATACGGATTTTCCGTATGTAATTATATACGGAAAAATCCGTATATAAAATCTGTATATAATTAAAAATATAATTACATACGAAAAAATTCGTATGTAACTTTATGATTATAAAAAAAAATTATCCTAATTCTCTATTCCTTTTGCAACCCAAACCAGATTCCATCATTCCTTATATTGCATATTCCTTATATTACATAGTAAATCCACAAGCATCCTTATACAATAGGAGATATTCAAAGAAATTTAATGTGTCTAAAAAGCTTAAAAGGACCATAATGTTAGCATTCTTGAACCTCTTAGCATCCTTTGTCACCCTCTCAAATTCCTCTATGACTCTCTCCATGTTAAACTCTTCTACTTTCTCCACCATCTTCATAGTGCTTCAACTGCAGCTATTCAGAAGAACAAAAGAATTAAGTTGTGACTTAATCTTATCTCTTGGTAACCCTATAAATGTTAGTCTTGAACAGCTAAAAAAAAGAGGTACGGGGATAATTGATTTTGTCAAGGTCTAAAGAGGAAAGTTGGGCAATAAGCAATTAATCAGTCGTAAAGGGAGCTAACTCTAATTATTTTTTCTCATATAATTCAAAGGTTTAAACCATCGGAAGGTCCTCATATTTGTATGAGAATCTCAACTGGGTCCTCATATTTGTAACTGTCTCAATCAGGTCATAATATTTGTAAAATTGAGCCAATTGTGTCTTATCCGTTAAGTTGTCATAGATGGCGTTAATTGGTGCTGACGTGTTGCACAAATAATATGTTTATGTGTATTATTTGATTATATGGACTTTGTTATTTAATAAACAGTGTTTGACATGGCACAAATCTAATTGTTTACTTTAGAAAATTAGGGATTTCATTTTATCTCTCGTCTTGTCTAAGATTGCACCTGATTCTCTTCGTCTTGTTTAAGAAATTTGTGTTGGTGGAGGAAAAGCTCTTTCTTTAAGGCTTTCTTCCAAGAACGAGAACAAAAAGGTTTTCCCATTCTTCTTCCTAGCTAGCCGCAGCAGAGGGTTTCTCCTTTTCAAAAAGAAAGGGGTTCTCCTTTTGACCAGTGTTGTCGCGCACCTCCGTGGCCGGACGAAATCACTATCGGCAACGTCACCCATGTTGGAAGCGTCCCTGCCACGCACAACGTTTCTCCCCTCACGCGCTGCGACTCCTGGATTGCCCACCTCCACGACCAAGGCTTGCCACCGAATAGCCACACTATGCCATTACCAACGCTCATCATCACGTCGCCGCTGGTAATCTTGGCTGCCGCCGAAGCCATCACCGGTGAGGGCCAAAACATGCTCCGTTATGCGAATCCCAAGCCGTCATGATCGATTTGCCTCTACTCGGAATCCACAGTTGGCATCAGCAATGCCGTCGACGATTGTCTTCTTATTTGTACTGTGTTTTATTGCTATGGCTTTGGGATTTTTGGTGGTTGGAGGTTGAACATGGTTGTGGCTAGGATGTTGAATTTGTTCTTTAGTGTTCTCTATTATTGGGGGCAATGAATAGGTATTGATCAATGGGTTTCAGGTCCTTGTCTCATTTTTAGGTGACGATCAATGTTTAAATTGGGTGATGAAGACATTATAGAGCCCAAATTGAATCTTGGAGAAAAACAGATTCGTATACACAATAAGTACAGACATTAAAATATTGAGTTGGGGTTGTCCGTAAACCGAAAGAGATATGGGGAAGAAGATAGGTGCTCGCATGAAGGAAGAACCTTTCACAGAGTTGGGGTTGTCTGCGAAACCAAAGAGATATGGGCAAGAAGATAGGTGCTCCCCTAGAAGTACTATTGCACGAGATCAAAGAGCCCTCAAGCTAGATTTTATTTTTCGTGCATTTGGAGCAAAAGTCTGAACCTTAGTTTAGAGTTCATAAGATAGAATGAGAAAAAACCCTTAACGTATTTAGAAGAGGAAGAAGGACTACCCAGATTGCGTTTTCGAATTAAAGAGAGGAAAGCAATATTTTGAGTTCAATTTAGGTTTTCTAGGTTCAATTAGAATTAAACTGGTTTAATTACATTCCCCATTTTCTTCCATGTGAGAGGTGTGGTGGCCGGCGACCGACGATGAGGTCCATGGGGGAGTGAGCCTCTGTAAGGTTCAATTAGGAACAATTTTTTTCTTAGATTAGGAATAGATTTTGCCACGTCAAAAACTCTTAAGTTTTAAAAAAATCCACATAATAAAACACATATACATTAGTGTGCCCCACGTCATCCCTACTTAACGTCGTCTATGCCAACTTAATGGATATGACAAATTAGGCTCAATTTTACAAATATTAAGTCTCAATTGAGACTGTTACAAATACGAGAATCTACTTGAGATTCTCATACAAATATGAGGACCATATGAGAATTTAAACCTAATTCAAACTATGGTGTGACTACATGATAGACTAACACAAGATGTTTTAAACAATTAAATGAACTTTTGGAAGATGAAGAGTAGAGTAACGTGATTCAATGTATCCGGACTATAGACAAGAAAATGTGATTATTATTAGATGTTTATAAAATTAACATTGTTTAAAAAATAGATGTGAAATATTTGTTTATGGAAACTAAAGTAAATAATTTATTTAAAGAACAAACTAAAAATGAATTTGGATCAAAACTATTGAACAAAAGTCTCCATGAAACTAATTTGTGTTATCACTAAAGCATCTACCTATCAGAAGAATGAAGCATAATAAAAAAAAATAATAATTGCAATAAAAGTTATTGGGAAAAAAGAAAGAGAGATTTTTCATTGATTGAGATTTATTAGTTACATTCAAGCATAATAATAATTTGCTTCTTATAATAAGTTATTGTTGTCTTCTTACAACTTATTGCTCCTTCTCCACATATACCCTTGCATCCATTATATATTAACATTGTCTTTCAATGTTCGTATTATAAGTTATTGTTCCTTCTCCTTGCACCCTTGCATGCATGAATTCATTGCAGTGGCCACAAATTGATGATTACCTACATATTATGAGAAAAATGTGTAAAAATTTAAGCAATTCAACTAAAAAATCATAAAATAAATTATAAAGAAAGTAAAAAGTAAAAGTACCAGAGTTGATATGAATGGAGTTAACAGAGTCACAATGGTTAACACAATTATATGCAGTATCCAGAGATAGATTATGACATCCTGCATAACAACCAACAAGACATATCGGATACATAATTCTGTTTGCTATCTTAGGTAAACATTTGACAAGACATAAGCCACCACATTTCCATCTAATTTCATCTGGAAAATTAGCATTCTCATTTCCTTTAGACAAGATTGGCATAATTATGATCATAATCATAATTCCAAAACTTTTCATTACTTTCATTCCCATACCTAAATTTTCTAAGTACTATCTCACTATCTTTAGAGAATATCTTAAATTTTGGTTGTGATGTTTAGGTTAAAATCAACAACAATTTATAGATACAGTACTTTGACTGCAAACTAATCTCTTTAATGAACAACAATTTAATATTTTATGATACTTAATGTGTTCAAAACCATTAATTTAATATTAGGACATTTTATTAATCATTAACTTATATAGCTTTTTTTATGTTAAGAAAATATTTCCACTATAATATTTCCTCTAAAGTATTTCCTCTATGTTAAGAAAATATTATTTTTCTTTAAACTCTTAATAATCTAAAATTGTGCCAAAATATATTCAAATATAGATATAAATAATAAAAACACAATTTATTAAAACATTATTAATTAAATAATATTGTAAAGATAATAATTGTTTGACTTAAATTTTGTAATACAATTTTTTGCATTACATAGAGAGATGGAAAGATGCTGTGTTGAAAAAAAATGTTATAATAATATTATGAAACATGTTATAATAACATAAGTATATACAATTTAATATTTTTCAGATTTGTTATAGATTGCATTTTAAATTTTTCAATTTTAAATCATTTATTTGTGTTTGTAAATTTAATTTGGATTTATTTACATATGTGCTAAATAAATTTTTATCATTTCTTTTTAAAAATAATTCACTTTTTTCTTTTGGCCTCTCGTCATCTTGAAGGGGAAAAATATCCTAGGTTTAAAGTTGGATAAAATAAGTTCATAATAAAATATATCATGTTCTAATTATTAGAATTGAAGAAACATTGATTCTTATATACTCATACATAAAAATAATAATACTCACTCATCAAATAAAATAATATCTTTATATAAACATAATTGAAAAATTAAAGAAAAATAGTAATATTATTTGCGGTACTGTTAATTGTCAGGACCTGAAAATAGACTTAGGGCAATTGGGCCTTATGAATTGGGGCAGTCAGACCCATAAGTTTAGAGTTCCTCAACCTTAGAGGGAGGCCTCTCTTTTTCAGAAGTCAGATTCTCACTTTGCTAATTTCTTTTCTCTCTCTAAGAACTTTGCCCTAACCTTGTGCTCTGACTTCTCTCTAGAATTCCAGCAAAGTGAACCGTTTGATTCTTGATTTGGTGCTGCCAAATCGTTCCTGGTGTAGAGGGTTTCGATTCAAACCGAACAATTCTTCGTTCCAGCGAGTAAGTCATTTTCCCCTCTTTCTCCCATTGTTCTTGAGCTTAGGGCATGCGACTTTTCTGGTTGCATGTAGCTAGTGACCTTTTCCCTTCGTGAATTCCACTTTTTCTAACTCTAAGAGTTGTACTCAACACCACTGTGGTGACTTATAAGTACTGTTGAGTTCTTGTCCTGTGAAGGGCACTGTTAGGGAATCTTTCACTTAGCTGTGTTGTAAAAACCAGGTAAGGGAAGCTAATTATTTTTGTATGAATTTATTTTATAAAAATATATGCATATGAATGTTAAACTGGTGTGCTCTTGTGAAACTGTTTTATGACTTTTATTGTATTGGGTGTTATAACTGAAAACTGTGAAATTGTGCATGTTGTGATGTGATGAATTTAATCTGCTTTGAATGAGTTTAATCTCTGGAAATGGTGTGTGTTGATTATTACTTGAGTGAGATGAGTTTGTTGGCTGAAATTGATCTTGTTGGAAGGTCTGGAGTAAGGGTTCTGTAATAGCATGTATATGGGTATTAAATAGGTGTACAGGTACTGTTTGAGGTTACTGTGAGAGGAAGTGAAAATATTAAAAATTAGGCATTTTAGATTTAGAGCATAAGAGAACAGGGTAGATAATTTAAATAAAATAATTGTAAATTGTTGAGAGGCTTTCTTTGTTGGTAGGATAAAGGAACCATAAAACCTGAGTTGGCACATCCTGATCATAGAGCAGCCATGGCCTGATCTAGTCAGTTTTGACTAGTCATATGTGATGGCGTCGAAGGTGAGTTTGATGCGTTCAGACATCTGGGTCCTCTCCGGTGACCAATTAGGGGAAAGTAAGATCTCTATTGATAATTAGACAAGTAATTTACCAAATAGGAACCATTTTGGAGTGTAAGGAGGATTAGGGAAAGATAAGATCTCCATTGTAATAACACTTAATGTAATATGAAATATTAAATATGTAGCAAAATAAATAAATATATATATATATATATGTATATATATATTAACGTTTTATATTATATTTTTATGAACTTATCAAAAGCATAAGGTGGCAGCGTCTTTTTTTTATGCCATTGCATTTAATGTATAGTTTCCAAATAATTGTCTCTATTTCTAAATAATTCACTACGGGACCTTTTCTTATTATGCGGTTGTTATTCCATTTAATATATTTGAATGAATGGTTTAAATTGTTGCAAATGTTTCCTTTTTCTCTTTAAAAATCAATAGTGCATGTTTTCTTTTTTTATTATTATTCTATTCATTATATTAAATTTGCAGTGATAAATTTGTTTAGCTTTCAATGATTATTATTTTCACATATAATCCATGATTTTATCAATTACTGTTTGGTATATATTACTGTTTGGTGGTAACATGACAATATTATCTATTTGAGATGATTGAAAGTGGTTGTGGAACATGTTCTGTTACATATGACTTGATCTTTAAGGCTTAAACATGTGGTTTGATTATAATTCAAAGGTGTGTGAATTGGGAAAGACTGAAACATGATTTCATGGTTGCTTATGGTAGTTTCAAATGTAGAATCTCTTGGTGAGATTCTTGGCGTTTTAGAATGAAAGTAGGAGCTCAGTCTTGGGGTCTTCTTGACGCTCCAATGGCCTTTCTTCTCACGTAGAGAGAATTGGACCATGTGGTGAGGAGTAGCAGGAGGTCTTAGTTTTGGAGGCTTCCATCATGCTCCAAGGCGTGGAACGGACTAACCTCGTGCGTGTGGCAAGGCGGGGGAGCCCAGGGCGGGGGAGCCCAAGTATCACCAGCCACCACGGGTGCATGGCCCGCCATAGCTCGACTATCATTCTAAAGTCCAGACGAGTCAAGTCTAGTATTTAACATGATAGGATGAATGTTTTATCTTGTTTGCTTTAAATTAATCTCTTGTATGTACATGCTCTTGATTGTATGTTTTTTATATAATTAGCTCACCCTTGATTGCTTGTGTTTGTGCCATGTTTGCGTATGTTTTTCTTTTGCAATGATCATCCACTTGGATGTGAGCAGAGGAAAATGAGGTTTCCTTGGAGACAGCTTTGGAAGGAAACAAAGATGATGCAGCTCAGTTCTCTAGGCTTTATGCCATTTGAACTCAAGTTATTTTGAAGACTCTTGTTATATTTCAAGTTCTAAATTCCTAGCATTTTATAGGAGGACTATGGTACTCCAATTCTAAATTTCTGTACTGTTTAAGAATGACTGTAATCCTAATTACTCTTGACTGCTTTCTAATATTATGCATGATGACGTCTTATTTATATATTCCTCTTCTATATAATTGGGACGTCACATTAATGCTAATAATTCATCCTAATCAATAATATAAAAAACTTTAAACAGTATTAAACTAAAAATTTAAATAATTTTATATATATATATATATATATATATATATATATATGTATGTATCTCAAATGTAGATAATATTGTCTAGTAATTACCATGGTTTTATCTTTTAAAAGAAAACACACATAGTCAATGAATTAGGTTACAAAATAATAATTAATTAATAATAAATATTGTCTTTGATAATAAATTTAAATCGCTTTTATTTTATATTTTATCATATTTCAAATTTATTCATAAAATGAACTTTAAATTAATTGTATTATAATTTGTCACTTTGTATAACTTTATATATTCATGGTAATAACTTCATATTAATGTATTATAATTGATTAGACATAATAATTATTTGGTTTAAAGTTAGTGTTAAAAATAAGCTTACTATATATATGGAGTTTTTTCTTTTAAGAAATTTATAATTTGATTATACATTTATTTTATGTACTGAACATATAAAAGATTTTATGCTTCCTATTTGATATAAAAAAATAATATCATAAAACCATTTTTATATTATTATTGTCTAAAACTAATAAAAAATACTATTAATGATAAATTCATAATTGCAAAATGTTACAGTTTTATTTATAATATTAACTTTTTATTAATTGTATTATAATTTAATACTATAAATAATTGAATTACATTATACAGTACATAACTTACTTTTATTGAAAAATATCGGTAATACTTTATAAGCATAAAATAGTTAATATTATCATAAATTATTATTTAATACACTTTTATAAAGCTTATTTTGACATATACAATGAATTTTTTTATAAAATAATATTTAATAATGAATATTCTTAATTAATGTTCAAATCTCTATATATTTGAATATTTTTAGTTAAGCTTTTACTAATTTATTTTGTTTATCAATTATTGAAAATATATATTATTCAATTGAGTACAATTTTTAAAAAAAAAATAGTTAATGAATTGAATGATGTGACTGTTATACTGTTTCGTTGCTAATTTTTTTTCTATGTGTTAAGCAATAAAATATTATGACTAACATAAGATTAATACATTTTATTTGCTCTAATTGTAAAGAGTTTTGGATAACAAGAATTGTCCAATTAACATTTGTGATAAAGATAGTCGTTTATTTTGTTGTAGGTGATGACAAGGGAATTGCCAAAGAGCATGACCACCATTTTCATCAATGGTGGTGTCAAAGATAGTTTCTTGATCATTGTAGGTAATGATAAGAGAGTCATAAGAGAGCATGAGAATCACATTATCCAACACATTTTCAAACAACAAAAGTCATTTGTGCTTTTATGTCAACTAGAGAAACTGAAGGGATGTGGACTCATTAGTGCAGAAAGGGCTTTAGACGTATGTTATTTTAGCCTTTTAACGTTAGATCCATATCCGACGTCTTTTTAGGTGACGTTAATAAGACATCGGACTGGATATATCAGACGTCTATATAGACGTTGGATGTGGATATACCAGACGTCTATATAGACATCGGATGTATCCATAACCGACGTCTATAGGCCTTGGAACGTTTTGTCTACTGTAACTCATTGGACGTCTGTTTGTGCACTGATAGACGTCTATAGACGTCGGACATGGCATTAACAGACGTCTACTGTTTTTTTTTAAAATTAATTTATTTTTACAATAAACCACACCTGAAAAATAGAAAATTGTCCCAGAACAATATACTAATATATATATATATATATATATATGTATGTTTCAACTAAAGAAAGTTCTACTTAATCTAAAAAATAATCCAATACCAAAACTATCAAAATATAAACTTAAACTAAACCTAAGTAATGTTCAACACCAAATATAAGTGTTCCTAGCTCCATCTTTGCAGAAGATAAGTTGTCCACTCCTGCCTTATCTGCCTAATTATGTCCTCTGGTATATAAGATGTACTCTTGAAGCGCTGCAAAATGAAGAAAGATTCATTATGGTTTCATATATGTTCAAAGATGAATTTGATTTGTAATGTATTGAAGGTAAGCATCATTACCTCATTCCAGTCATCTGTAATGGCAGCTCGAATGATGGTCTTAATCCAAGCATGACATAGAAGCCACATTCCCATGAATCTAGCTGCTTATTACACGAAAATGAAAAACTAAATTGTCAAGAATTTAGATATTCAATAAGATAGAAAATGAATTAGAACTATAAATGACTTACAACCTTTGGATACAAAACTTGAACTAGTTGACCTCAGGATTTACCCATAACTCTATTTAGATTGAAAACACAAAGTAATATTAATATAACTATATTTATCATAAAAATTTTAGGTCATCATGAAATTCAAAGTCAGTTTTGGAGAAACACTTACCCTTGGCATGCTTCTCAAGTCATTTTTCATCTTCCTGTGCAGCAAATAAAACCATATAATTCTACATTGTCTGGGAATGATGACCATCAGCTGCTAGTGAGACCTATCATAAATCATAAATAGTTAGTATACTAATTAAGTAAACTTTAATGAACTTTTACATAAAACAACACATACCCATCAATGTATGGCACAAGGTATATGTCTCTATTAGACTCAGCCCTCCATGTTTACAAATAATATTGTTTGCTTTCAAGTGTGTTACCAGAAGGTTGAATGGTCTGAGGTTCAACAAATCCGTACATGGCAGACCGACCTTGGTCTACAATGATTTTGTTCATGTACCTAAAACAACAAAGTTAAGTTGTTAGAAACTAGGAATCTAAATAAAACTAATATGGAAGACAAAATTAACTATCTTACATGCACCATAGTTGAAGGATGGAAATATTCAACATCTTGTCTCCCTCAATGATCTTCAATGCATAATTGAATGTGATATATACTGGCACATGGGGGGAGACCAAATACTCTCAAATCCCAGTATATTTCTACTGCTCCTCTCTTCAACCTGGGTAATCTTGTCATTAGCTTTGATAAAGGATCATCCTCGGCTTCATCCATCTCATCATCTTCAGTTATGACTGGCTCAAGGATCGGCTGTTTCTGAGGACGTGTGAACTGAAGATAAGAATTTCAAAGTTATCAATAAATATTTTTAAATTTAACATAGAAATACTAATAATAAAAATATTATACCTGTGGAGTAGCAATGTGTAACATGATCAATGCTTTAGGCTAGGCTATAAATGATCCTATGGCCTCCCCACAAAATGAATTATTAGAGTAGGTACAAGCACCCGAGGTTGGGATCCTGAACCTCGTCAATCGTCACACACACGTGGTGGGGTAATATGGGAACACCATGAATAGTCTGCTCTCCCTCAAGTACTCGTCCAACAGCAACAATGCGTGGGGGGTCCCCGTCAACCAACAACTCATACTGACCACTATACTCAGCAGGTTCTATAACAGAGTATGATCCTCTAGTGCTGACACGAGGTGTTGTAGGAGCTTCAGTGGGCAACCCCATGATGCCCTGCGTCATGGAATGCAGTTTCTCTTCAAGCGCTCTTTGTATTTCTTTTTGTTCTTGTAGCTGCTCCATGAATCATTGCTCCATTGATCTCATGCTTTGGTTGAGTCTTTCCTCCCACTGAAGATCCATCTGCCTCAGTGCCTCCTAACTCGTTGATTGAGTGTTTTTTTTTGTGTAGGGCCAAAGTACTCACGAAGACCAATCATCCCAAGAACTCCACGTACACGTCCCGGGTGCTCGGGCTTTCCAATGGTCGTTGCTAGAATGTCGTCCCTACCTTGGCTAGCAAATGTTCCCTGAGTATACTGCTCAACCAACTCATCGGGCACATAAAAAAAACTTGTTACTTAAAAGACATGCTATGATAAATACACAATCAAACAATGTTTAGAATTTGAACTTACAATAATTTGTGAGATCAAGGCAGTTGAGGAAGATGTCATGTTCCTATCAGATTTAATCCGACCAACCTTCCACAGCTCATACCTAGCAGGTGCAAGTGCTAGGTCGGGGGAATCAAGCCCCAAGGCCTCCGCTCGACTCTTTCTAATTTTCTTCTCAAGTTTTGCATAACCACCTCGTGATAACAAGTGTGGTGCATCATTTAGCCTTTGCCTTTCTTGGGCAGCTAACCTTTTACCTTGTGAAACCATGTATATTCATAAGTGTAAAATCATAATAAACTCCATGAAAGACTTTGTAGATGTAAGAAACATAGCTTTCATTCCTCAGACTCTCTAGATGCACGAAACTGCATCCACTCCTCTTTTGTGAAGGTATGATTCTGACATGGATTCTCATGTTGTCTGTCTACAAAGACATATAGACGTGTCAGTCTTGTCTTGATGAAATCCCTTTATCTGATCGCTATATGCGATAACACTTTCTTTCTAATTTGTCCAGTGTTTGGAATATCATAATGTTGTTGTTTAAAACAAAGAACATGTTTATCGGTCCATCCATTCCTTGCTTTTAAACTAAACAACTTCAAAGTTGCAGACAGACGTGTAAAGTTCGAGCATCCCCAGAACAACGGTTGCTCTGAATCATTTATAAGAGAATCATACAAATTAGCTCTTCCAAAATTATATTCACCAACATCACGTATCATGTCCTCTAAATGATCACTCATTCATTCTTCCACATAATTCGTTCCTCGTGACGTGGTAGGATGGTCTAGTACTTCTCCATGCCAAGTTCAAATGGTATAAGTTCTCATTATGCTGAACATGAATAGCTGGTCATGGATATTGCCTAAGTCTTGCCATATTTGATTAACACACCGAACACAAGGACAAAAATATGTCCCGTTCACAGACTTTGCATTTTGTTGAACATATTGAAAGAACACTGAAACACCCTTCTTATTTTCTTTACTAATGCGACGTTCATTCATCCAGCTTCGATCCATTCTATGTTCGTAACATCATCAATTTCAATTTTTGAACTCTCACAAGGTTAGGCCCTACCCATTCAGAAAAATTATTTTTCATAAATTGCTAAGACACATGCAAAGAAATCTACATCATAAATTTGATAAGATTTAGGCATCATTTCGCATTGGTCTCCGAAATACACGAAATGAGAGTAGTCAAGGATGACCACAATCAAATATGCATCCGGAGAAAAACACAAATATTGAAACGAAATTTTATCAATCTTATCCATAAACTCCAACGTATATGTTATTGCAAATTTTGAAAAATAATTTTCCCAAACTATCCAATCGGACAATTCAAAATTTAATACAAACGATTAAAAGATTAATCGTTTGTGTTAAATTTTAAACGGGAAGTAAGTTTCACTCAATGATTTGATACTTATAATCTAACATGCCAATTATAATAACACAACTAAACTTTATCACATGCATATCCAAAAGCCAATAAGACATGCATACCTAAAAGCCAAAAACATGCATACGCAAAAGGCAATAACATGCATACAGAAAAGCCAATAACATGTATACAAAAAAAAGTTTTCAACAAAGAAGCTAACCTTTTTAGCAGATTAAGAAAGCAATGAAGGGAAATGGAGGAGTGCACGCCCAAAAACGTAGGTCAAAAAGGGTCAAAAATGCCACCCAAGAACAAACCAAAAATTGCACAAAAATGCAACGAAAACGAATTTTAATCGGTTCAAATGGAAGATATTTCATCAAAGAGTAATTTAATCAGAGTAAAAGTAAATTTAAACGGTCCAAAAGAGAGAAAACATACCTGAAAATGAAATGCCGCAGAGAGAACTCGTGAGCAGGAAGACGATGAACAGTGAGCGTAACTCCTTGCGAGTTCGCGTTTTTGATTATAAGAGGCTATAAACGATGAGCGCTGGTGGGGACCAACGTCTATAATAGTATAGACGTCGAGGCCCTAACTAATATGACGTATTTCTGATTTAAAAATTAATATTCGTGGGGCATATAGACGTCGGTTAGGAGGGTGCCCGATGTCTATGTCAACTTTTCACCTACCCTGTCAGCCATATAGACGTTGGTCTTCGGGTGCTCGATGTCTAGACGTCGATTACAGGGGGACGACGTTTATAATCGTATATAGACGTCGGGGTGGCGAGATCAGACGTCTATATGACGAAAAAAATGACTTTTCACCTACCTGTCAGGCCTATAGACGACGATTAGGCGGGACCCCGACGTTTATAATATTATAGACGTCAGGGCTCCTCCTAACCGACGTCTATATGTCCAACTTATTTACGAAAATGTCACCAGTCAATAATTTACGTTGGATATTTGGTGGTCCGACGTCTACGGGATGACGTTAAAGGCCAATTCTGCACTAGTGACTTCAACAATGAGGAATCATATTAAGAAAAAACCGTCTAGAGAATAGATTGTCTAAGCAACTCAGGTTTTGAGTGAATCAGAAAATCATAAACATAGTTTAATATCTCTTTTTGATTAATTTAGACAATATGAGCAAAACAAGCTAGCAACTTGTGAAAACTAAAGTCTATCTCTTATGTAACATTAAGGTTGAAATAAATCTTTATTCAATACAATATTATATCAAGTAAGCTTTCTAACTAAAGCATCGTCTGACGAATGAGCGCTAAACGTTATAGCACTTGAAAAAGCATCTCATGTTTTACCATATGATGATTATACATGTTATATGTCTTACCAAACAATGTATTTATTAATGAAATGACAAATGATAAAATATCTTGGACATGCTATATTGTCTAACATTTATCAACATTCAAAACATTTATCAACGTTCAGAACATTTAATGCATGTAAAAAAAAGTACTTTGACATTTATATACTTTGTTTTTTATATTCATACAGATCAATTTGACTGCAAACTATGCTCTTTAATGAACAACAATTTAATATTTCATGATATTAATGTGTTCAAAACCATTAATTTAATGCTAGGACAGAAAATGTTTTAGGTACATGAAGGGTAGAGTGACGTGATTCAATGTATCCGGACTATAGACAAGAAAATGTGATTATTATTAGATGCTTATAAAATTAACATTTGTTAAAAAATAGATGTGAAATATTTGTTTATGAAAACTAATACCATAAAAGAAATAATACCATAAAATATTGGCAATACTTTCTAAGCATAGAATAGGTAATATTATCATAAGTTATTAATTACTACACTTTTATAAAGCTTAATTTCACATATACAATGAAATTTTATAAAATGATAATTAATAATAAATATGATTAATTAATGTTAAAATCTGTTATATATTTGAATATTTACAATTATGTTTTTATTATTTTATTTTATTTTTTCGAGTATTGAAATTTTATATATTTTTCAATTGAGTAAAAATTTTAAAATTTTTTCAGTTAATTAATTGAGTAACGTGATTGCTATATTGTTCTGTTATTAATTACAATGTTATATTAAACAAAGTTTTCTAACTAAAACATCTTCTGACAAGCCTTAAATACTATGGTCCTTGAAAAAGCATTTCACCTTTTACCATCTGATGATTATAAATGATACATGTCTTCCTAAAATGATGTATTTATTAATGAAATGACAAATTATAAAATATCTTGAACATGTTACATTGTTTAAAGTTTATTAATGTTCAAAACATTTAATGCATGTATAAAAAATTACTTCAATGTTTGTATACTTTATTTGTTGATATTCGTGCATATAAATAAAGCTGGAAGATATGATCATAATCACTGCACCCAAAAAAAAGACTTTGTGAAAGAAGAAGAACATTTTGGAAATGTTTTCTTCGAAGCTCTCTCTGCTTTGTCACATCGTACAAGCTCAAATTTCGCTTAAGGCTATGATTAGGAGAAACAAGGTGTGGTTTGTAATACTCAGACAGGTCAAGATTGACTAGAGGACCAGGAGTGGTAATAATACTTTTATCCAGGAGTGGTGTATAATACTTAGACTAGTCAGGATTGACTAGGGGACCACGAGTGATAATAATACATGTAACTAAGAGTGGATTAAACTTGTTATAATCTTTAATAAGATTAATGAAACCCCTAAGAGTTTTTAAGGGAGAACTGGATGTAGCTAAGGTTGAGTGAACCAGTATAAAAACAATGTTTTTTTTTGTTGTCATTCCTTAAAATTTTTTATTAAGGTTGTTGAAAGTCTCACATCGACCAGAGATAAGGCTAAATTATAATATATAAATGAGATACAAACCTCGGGAGTGTGTTGGAAGTTTCATATCGACTAAAAATAAGGCTAAATTATAATATATATATATATATATATATATATGTGTGTGTGTGTGTGTGTATACTTCACCACGCAATCTGATTTTGTAAGGTTGAATTAGGTTTAAAAACCATTTTCGAATAAATTTTTATTTGACATCTCGAAGAACACTTTTGTAAGAGAGAAAGGACAATATCGATTTTCTTTTTAAAACAATTGTATTTTTTTAAATAATTATATTAGTTTAGAGTTGGTCGAAGAACAATAATATTACTTATTCTTTATACATTATTAAAAATTTTATTTATAATGTTAGCCTCATATTAATTGTATCAAATTTTATAAAAAGTAAATTATTTTTTTAATGTTATAAACAATCACATATGGATAGAATTTTTATATGCAAATTTTGAGTCTAAAACCCTAGAGTTTGAGAATTCTATGAAATTCGAGGTAAGAATTTTATAACATGAATGGTTTAGTAGAAATTAATCAACATTACTAGGAAGTGTTTCTGTTGATACTTTGCATATATCTATTATTTATCTCTTCTATTTATATGTTGACATGTGAATTTTATTTATGTGACACTCTCACAAAATTATGTATTTTAAACAGAAGGAATCGTCACCATAAGCAAAACTACAGAAAAACTTTAAACAAAAAGAAACGGTATGCGAAACCGGACCACAATATTTGTGGAAAAGGTATTAAAAGTCCACAATATTTGTGTTTACAAACGGTTTGCTTTAATTAATGGTGCGTAAAAATTTATACAATATTTAGAATATTTGTTTTCTTTTGAAAATCAAACAAAAATGCATATTTTTTAATAAGAAAATATTTATAAATTTTTTTAGATTTAATACCTATTTTTGTCTCTATATTCATTAGTTTTCTTCAAAATGGTTCTCAAGTTTTTTTAGGTTCAAATGGTCTCTTCTTTTGTAAAATTTTTCAATTTCGTTCTTTTGTTCGGAGTTCATAAGATAGATTGAGAAAAAACCTCTAACGTATTTAGAAGAGGAAGAGGGACTATTCAGATTGGGTTTTCGAATTAAAGAGAGGAAAGCAATATTTTGAGTTCAATTTAGGTTTTCTAGGTTCAATTAGAATTAAACTGGTTTAATTACATTCCCCATTTTCTTCCATGTGGGAGGTGTGGTGGCCGGCGACCGACGATGAGGTTCATGGGGGAGTGAGCCTCTGTAAGGTTCGATTAGAAACAATTTTTTTGTTAGATTAGGAATAGATTTTGCCACGTCAAAAACTCTTAAATTTTAAAAATTCCACATAATAAAACACATATACATTAGCGTGCACCACGTCATCACTACTTAACGCCGTCTATGCCAACTTAACGGATATGGAAAAATAGGCTCAATTTTACAAACATTAAGTCTTAATTGAGACAGTTACAAATAGGAGGATGCACTTGAGATCCCCATACAAATATGAAGACCATATGAGAGTTTAAACCTAATTCAAATATATGGTGTGACTACATGATAGACTAACACTACATGTTTTAGGTACATGAAGGGTAGAGTGACGTGATTCAATGTATCCGGACTATAGACAAGAAAATGTGATTATTATTAGATGCTTATAAAATTAACATTTGTTAAAAAATAGATGTGAAATATTTGTTTATGAAAACTAAAGTAAATAATTTATTTAAAGAACAAACTAAAAATGAATTTGGATCAAAACTATTGAACAAAAGTCTCCATGAAACTAATTTGTGTTATCACTAAAGCATCCTACCTATCAGAAGAATGAAGCATAATAAAAAAAATAATAATAATTGCAATAAAAGTTATTGGGAAAAAAGAAAGAGAGATTTTTCATTGATTGAGATTTATTAGTTACATTCAAGCATAATAATAATTTGCTTCTTATAATAAGTTATTGTTGTCTTCTTACAACTTATTGCTCCTTCTCCACATATACCCTTGCATCCATTATATATTAACATTGTCTTTCAATGTTCTTATTATAAGTTATTGTTCCTTCTCCTTGCACCCTTGCATGCATGAATTCATTACAGTGGCCACAGATTGATGATTACCTACATATTATGAGAAAAATGTGTAAAAATTTAAGTAATTCAACTAAAAAATCATAAAATAAATTATAAAGAAAGTAAAAAGTAAAAGTACCAGAGTTGATATGAATGGAGTTAACAGAGTCACAATGGTTAACACAATTATATGCAGTATCCAGAGATAGATTATGACATCCTGCATAACAACCAACAAGACATATCGGATACATAATTTTGTTTGCTATCTTAGGTAAACATTTGACAAGACATAAGCCACCACATTTCCATCTAATTTCATCTGGAAAATTAGCATTCTCATTTCCTTTAGACAAGATTGGCATAATTATGATCATAATCATAATTCCAAAACTTTTCATTACTTTCATTCCCATACCTAAATTTTCTAAGTACTATCTCACTATCTTTAGAGAATATCTTAAATTTTGGTTGTGATGTTTAGGTTAAAATCAACAACAATTTATAGATACAGTACTTTGACTGCAAACTAATCTCTTTAATGAACAACAATTTAATATTTTATGATACTTAATGTGTTCAAAACCATTAATTTAATATTAGGACATTTTATTAATCATTAACTTATATAGCTTTTTTTATGTTAAGAAAATATTTCCACTATAATATTTCCTCTAAAATATTTCCTCTATGTTAAGAAAATATTATTTTTCTTTAAACTCTTAATAATCTAAAATAGTGCCATAATATATTCAAATATTGATATAAATAATAAAAACACAATTTATTAAAACATTATTAATTAAATAATATTATAAAAATAATAATTGTTTGACTTAAATTTTGTAATACAATTTTTTGCATTACATAGAGAGATGGAAAGATGCTGTGTTGAAAAAAAATGTTATAATAATATTATGAAACTTGTTATAATAACATAAGTATGTTAGTTATACAATTTAATATTTTTAAGATTTCTTATAGATTGCATTTTAAATTTTCAATTTTAAATAATTTATTTGTGTTTGTAAATTTAATTTGGATTTATTTACATATATGCTAAATAAATTTTTATAAAAAAGAATTCACTTTTTTCTCTTGGCCTCTCGTCATCTTGAATGGAAAAAATATCCTAAGATTTAAAGTTGGATTAAATAATGTTATAATTATTAGAATTGAAGAAACATTGAAAAGTTAAACATAATATGTTATTATAAACATAATTTAAAAATTAAAGAAAAATAATAATACTATTTTCTGTATTGTTAATGGTAATAATTTATGCTAATCAATATACTGTAAAATATAAAAAACTTTAAGCAGTATTAAAAATACAAACTTAAATTATTTTTGATATATATATATATAGATAATATTGACATAACCTATTAATTAACATGGTTTTATCTTTTGAAAGAAAAGACACATAGTCAATGAATTAGCTTACAAAATAATAATTAATAATAAATATTGTCATTGATAATAAATTTATAATATCACTTTTATTTTATAGATTATCCTATTTAAATTTAATCATAAAATTAACTTTAAATTAATTGTATTATAATTTTTTCACTCTGTATAACTTTATATATTCATGGTAATAACTTGATATTAATGCATTATAATTGATTACATTTAATAATTATTTGGTTTAAAGTTAGTGTTAAAAATAAACTTACTATATATATATGTATGGAGTATTTTTCTTTAAGAAATTTAAAATTTGATTATATATTTATTTTATGTACTGAACATTTAAAATATTTTAAGCTTAAAAAATAATATCATAAAACCAGTTTTATATTATTATTGTCTAAAAGTAATAAATTTTTTATTATTTATTATAAACATATTTATATCTGTATCAGATAAACTTTTATAATACAATAAATTAAAAAAAAAATTATATATTTCATCCTGACTAATTTACGTTATTTCCTAACTGGTATATTTGGATTATTCTGGTTTGTTGAGTCAGAAGGTTGCAAGAATTTTTTTTTTCTTTTGACTTTTATTCTTTTGGACTGGGGAAGTAAAGATGAGTGAATTGCAACCCTCCTCCTAAAACTCCTATTATTTGGAAGTTGTTGTAAAATATGATGCCTACTAATAAATAGATTCAATACAAAGGAGTGTCTATGAGTTCTATGTATTCCTTTTGTACACAAGATGTAGAAAACACTTCTCACATCTTTTTTCTAAAAGTTGTATTACTTAGTGTTAGAAAATAAATCATATCATGAGATTATGAGATTATTGAGAGAATATATTGTTATTGTTATAGCTTATTTATAGTAATAATGTTACATTATTTTAAAATAACTACAGTAATATATGTTACATTATTATAAAATATTTATAGGGATAAAATAGCAGAATTATAGATTCTATCTCTTGTATATATCTCTCATATTTATTCAAAATTAATAAGACAGATTTTCCCATATTTTCTTTCTTTTACATGGTATCAGGAGCAGGAACGATCCTCTGTTCAATTGTTTTTGTATCCTTAATCCCATGGTTACCTATGGAAATGAATCAAGTTCCAATAGTTCTTATTCTCTCCATCATTCTGACTATCCTGGAATGGTTCTTGTTTCCAAATCTCTAGATAGAGACAACTATTCGACTTGGCGTAGAGCCATGGTCATCTCTTTGAATGCAAAATCCAAATTGGGTTTTGTTGATGGAACTCTCACGACACCTTCTGTTGAAGCCAAACCAGAAGAATATGCAACATGGAAAAAATGCAATGATATGGTGTTATCTTGGATCTTTAATTCTTTGGCACCTGATATTGTAGATAGTGTTATTTTCTATGACACTGCTCATGAAGTTTGGGCAGATCTTCAAAATCGTTTCTCTCAAAGTTACGCACCACGAATTTTTCAGATTGAGAGGGACATTGCTTGCTTGGCTCAAGATGAAATGACAATTGCAGTCTATTACACGAAGTTAAAAAAATTATGGGATGAGTTAAGCTCCTATAGTAATGCAACCTGCACTTGTGGAGCTAACAATAAAAGGAGCAAATTAATGCAGTTTCTCATGGGGTTGAATGACTCTTATAGTGCTATTCGTGGCCAACTCCTTTTAATGAATCCATTACCTGATGCTACACAAGCTTATTCCTCCATCATTCAAGAAGAAAAACAACGACATTTGAGCACCGCATGTGACACAATAGAAGCTTCAGCCATGGCTGTTAAAAAAAAAAGAACCAGTAGCCTTTGTTGTTCGATGCAAGCAGGGCTCTTCTTCTCGTCTTAATTCATTAATCGAAAGTCGCTGCATTGTTCTCACTATGATAGAGATCATCATACAAAAGACACATGATGGAAGTTACATGGTTATCCTCCTGAACACCCAAAGCATGGAGTAACCAAGAATGCTTACTCTAAGCACAATGGGAGTAGTCAGTCTTTAGCTAATATTGTCATAGCGACTCCAATGATGCAACAAATGCAGTCTACAATGCATGGATTAACTGAATTGCAACTCCAAAAAATGTTGTCTATTATACAGGGTAATGAATCATTTCAATCAGCTAATCCTAAGGCCAACAACACCAATGTTTCTTCAGGTTCGTCACCACCCAAACTTATAATTGATAGTGGGGCTACCAATCACATTATTTCTTCACCAACCTTGCTTGTTAACAATAAAGAAAACACTTCTTTACTACCAGTTGTTATGCCAAATGGTGACCAAGCCCCAATTATCACTACGGGCACTCTACCTTTGAGCCCAATTGTTTATTTTAAAAATGTGCTTGAGGTGCCATCTTGCAAAGTAGATTTGATGTCAGAAAGTGAAGTTACACGAGATTTAAACAGCTCAGTAACTTTTTTTCCTTTTGGGTGTATTTTGTAGGATTTGATGACGAGGATGACAATTGGTTTGGGTAAAAAACGAGGCGGACTTTGTTACTTGGTTGCAATGACATCAAACAAGTCATAAACTCCCATTCAATCCATAGTAGCCCATGTCACCAAGTCATCTCCTCCTTCAAACACTTCTACTACCTTATGGCATCGACGACTAGGACATCTATCTCCATCTAGATTAAACTTCATGGCTAAAACTTTGTTAAATCTCTCTTTAGAGTCAAATAAAACTGGTGATGTTTGTACTCTTGCAAAACAGACATGACTTCTTTTTCCAACTAGTTCTATTTCTTCAATTAAACCTTTTCAATTACTTCATTGTGATATTTGGGGACCATATAAAATTCCTTCTCTTTCTGGTGCTAGGTATTTTTTGACCATTGTGGATGATTTTTCTCGCTTTACATGCACCATAAAAGTGAAACCCAACATCTTATAAATTTTTTTTCTTTTGTCAAAACTCAATTTAATACCAATATAGCCAATATTCGGGTTGACAATGGAAAGGAATTTTTTTTCTCTGCGAGATTTTTTTACAGAACAAGGAACCACTTACCAACATTCTTGCACTTACACACCACAATAAAACGGGGTTGTCAAGCGCAAACATATACATATCCTTGAGTCAACACGAGCTCTTCGTTTTCAAGCTCATCTTCCTTTACAGTTTTGGGCAGAATGTGTTTTCACTGTTGTCCATATAATTAACCAGTTGCCCACACCTCTTCTTTCACGCAAGACACCTTTTGAGCGCCTACCATTTTCTTATTTATAACAATAGCTTCACCGGCTAGTTGGAATTTCAAAGCTTTGTAACAATGTTTTCTCAAGTGAATTCTTTTCTATAAAATAAGTAAAAAGAAAACCTAATAAATATTTTAAGGACAAAATACTAATAAATATATATAAAAAAAGTTTGAAACTAGAGTTCCAAGAAAAAATTACAAGTTACTAAAAAAGAATTTATTAAATTCAAGTAATAGGGCCATAAGTTTTTCAACTTCTGAAAAAAAATGCGTTAAAAGTCAACTGAAATAACATGTGAAACAGTCTTGGATAACAAACGAAGACTCTAAGGATAAAATATGTATGTTATAAAGTTGAATTAAAATAAAAAATACACTCTCTTTTTTCATTTTCATGAAATGTTAATAATAAATTCGTGAAATGTGCATAAACCCAATTCTTTGCGGGACTCAACTCTACCACACTCATAGCATTAACTAGTCAGATTCGTTGGATGAAATACATTTCGAGACCTAAACCATCTTATTTTCATCCGACAGTTCCAATCTATGAATGCATGAATATGTGAATGTCTGCCAAATAATTTCCAATTAGAGATTCCTTTGTAAGCATTATCACAGTTTCAGAGGTTGCAATATTATTATTATAATCCTTTATGATTCTTTCATTCATAGAAATTAATTGAATGCAAGATATTTAAAACTTTTCACACACTATTCAACTAAGTGAATTACCACTTTATGATTGGATAAAATTGGACAAATTTGTTGATGAAAAGAGAGATGCTGAAGAAAAATTGCAAACATCAGAACATTCTACTACAAACCACCAAATGATAGGAGTATAGTATCAAAAGTCAGAAAGACAAGCAAAATACATAACTTTGCAAAAGAAAAGCTAAATGGAATTTTAAGCTTTGATCATAATGCCATTGATACAACAAAAAAGAATGGGAAATATAGCAACATTAGGTAATATGATTTTAAAAGTAGAAAACACAGAAAGAAACAAATAATTCTCAGTTTTCTATACAAAGGGTGAAAGGTCCCTGTGAGAAACATAGGCTACAAAACTGATATTACTCATCAGAAGGTCCTCCTACTGTCCTGTATTCTCTTTCTGAAATTGACTTGATTCCATTTGAATCAGGAATTACGTCGTCCATATCTTCACGAAGAGGAAAACCCCTAACTCGGCCTTGTATCCATTGATCTATAACCCCACAATTGATTGCATACTTGATGGAATGTTCCAGGTATCCTTTATCAGTTATTAAATCAAGTTGAACTGACAACTTTCGCAATAGGGCTGCAAAAACAATAAGAGAAAGTAGAAGTGAGACTTAGTTTCACAGCATGTCTGCTCCTATCTTTACTTATGCCATATGCAAGTCTTTCCAGAAGGTATTGGTCACAACATTTTATAAAGTGGACAAGGTCTAATGGGTTCTAAACATGTTTCCAAAAGCATGCTTGGATAATGTTTCATCTTTAAAAATCAGATTACATATGTTTTTGTTACATAATTCATTGAGTAAAGTCAAATGTGGTTTTTACCTCCTAAAATCGAGGTCAAAGGAAATTTAGTTTTATCTTTTAAATATGTTGTTGCTCTGTGCTGAATACAATATGCAATTAGTTAACTCAATATTGATTAAATGAATAAGTTTAATCAAAATTAATTCCTCAAGAACAAATTCATTACTGGATTTTCAGTGCGATAAGACAGAAGGACTGTCCAAAGTCTATGAAATTTTACAAAAAATTGCAGGACTTCACTGCATTGCTTCAAAATCCATCATCTCCCACCAAATTATTATTTTCTTGATAGTGTCAGACATTGAAAAGAGGTTCCCTTTCTTATTTTTCAAATGGACTATGTCTTCCTATGGAAACACAAATGAAGGGTTCAATTGAAATGTTAATTTACTGTAATGTACCTGCAACGATGCCATCTCCAGTTGCTGACATGTCACAAGTGAATGGGGTAATTGGGGCATCCTCCATTCCAAGAACAGCACCATCGTGTTCTTTTGTGTAATAATGTATCTTGGATGTTCCATTAGTCACAAATAAAACCTTAAGATTTTCATGCCAAAGTGGAACAACCACTTCGGGTTCATAATGGATAAACTTCAAACTATCATTGTTTTTGGTGTCAAATTCTTCAGATGGTGTTATCCCACATAAGAACTCTAGTTCTTGCTTAGTGACCTCAATAATGTCTGCAAGATTCCAGAATTGCTGAATGTACAAAATAGTTTCCTCCCTAGAGTGCCATAGTGGCATAGGAAGGTTTAGATCGTAGAAAACAACCCCTCCAAAATGCTTTGAAATCTTAATGGCTTGCAATGTAGTTGACCTCATATTACGATCAAGCAGAGAATGTGTATTGAAGTAGAACACTTTTGCCTGCATGACAGGTATTTAAACTCTTAAAGTACTGAATAGCATTTGGTAGCAATCTAACCTCCAAAGCAGCTAAAACCAATAAAGTAGAGGATAAAGCAAACACATGCTTTATTCAAATGTGCACATGGCTGTAACTAATATGGTATACCAACAAAACAGAATGATAAAATAATTTAGGCTTAATTGCCCTTATGCAATTTTGATCTTCTTGCTATCAATTTTGCAAACTGGGTCTCCCCCATTTCTTTCCACAAATTTAGCCTCCTACAATTTAGTTGTGCAATTTTGGTCTATCTACTTGACATGCGATATTTTAAAAAAAAATGTTAATATAACACTACTGCACATCCACATCAACATTCTACTGGCATGAATATTTCCATTAAATATCATATCTTTTGCTACTAACACTGAATTCAGGTAATGACAAAAATCACCTACTAATTCAAGCTCAATAGCATTGCCATATCAACAACGATCAGGCTGGAGTCTACAGGCTACATAGAATTCTATTTACTTATTTTAGATCTATTTCTTTATCAGTTTTCAAGTTTCATACCTCTTTCAGCACATCGATATTTAGCTCTGTCTTCATCAAACTATCTTCAGCACAAGGTTTCACACAACTCATTTTAAGATGATTCCTTTTACCAATCTTCATCAATGATATAGCTGTTGCCCTTTTATTATCAATTCGAACTGACCGGGTCTGGACTTTATTTGCATTCATATAGTACAGCATAGCTTCACCATAAATATCATCTGCAAGTTTTCCCATGAATGCCACCTTGCCACCTAAGGTAGCAAGAGCAATAGCAACACTACCAGCAGAGGAGCCTGGAGCCCTAAAAAACTTTTCAGGGCTCCATAAGGCATCCTTCATGCTTTCATGAATTTCATGATTTATAAGCCTATTTGCTGGCCTCCCAGAAGGCACAAAAGCATGCTGCGCAGCCCCAAAACAACAAACAAGAGGAGGCCATCCATAAGTAAAGCTAAAGTCATCGCCAACATCTTTTATCAGTTCCAAATCAATGTCACTCTCATCCTCCACATTTTCAAGAAATGAAGACTCATCTTGGTCACTGATTTCTGCCTCAATAACTTTATCCTCTACAATTAAGTTCACATCCTCAGTTTTCCTTCGCCTTCTAACCTTTTTCTCTTCCTTGACTTCCTTCTTTTCTTCCAAGCCAGCAGAACTAGATGCATCTGTAAACGATAGCAGTACTTAGCCAGCACTTACAACCAAACCACTATACAATGCATAAAATCCCAGCATTGAGATTTGAGACAAAGATCAAGAGATTACCCTTTTTCCGAGTCCTTCGAGTTTTCTTGGAAGCATCAATAGAGGCAGATGAACTTTCTCCAATGGAGGTATCATCTGTATCTAATAAACCATCATTCCCTTCAGGAGACTCATCTTTTGCTTTCTTCCTTGTCCTCCCGACCGGGCTCTTAGTTTTTGATGACCTAGTTGTCTTCTTTTCAACCACAGATTCATGGTCACTGGGTTCTTCTATGGCAGAGTCTAGAGAAGCCTTTTTCCTAGCCATTGCCACATGACCCCATTTACACCCAGACCTGAGTTCCCCAAGTTGCACTGTGTTAAAAGAAGTACAACAATAGGACCAAGTCATGTGGCACCTGCACCATTGCAAAGACAAGATTTACAAACTCAGATTCAGCCATCACAACCCAACACACAAAAAGAGCAAAATTGAAGAAGCGTTTATCGTTTATTGGGAAAAATTATATCTTTATCCAAATCATGAGCAAAGAAGTAGAGGAAGGAATCAATTTGTTTCAAATAATTTGCTAAATTCCAAAGTTTTCCTTGAAACCCATTTTTTTATAATAACACAAATATGAAAATTGAAGATTGAAAATAAAGGGGACGTGTATGAGTCAACAAACAGAGGGTATCAGTGGAGAGAGAACCTAGGAAGTGAGAGAAACTGCGGAAAAGAAAGACACGCCATTGGAAAGACTCAGTGCGTAGTTTTTCCGACAGGCATGACACCCTGCTAGTAGCTAAGGTTTAGTTCAGTTAGCACTAAGATTATGGATGGAAGGGTTTAAGAGCTACAACCTTTTCAAACTGGTAGTGCGTGTCACACTTCCAACTCATGTCGTTTTAACATTTTTATGAGTAATTTGTAATTTTAATCCTTAACTATTTTTCTGTTACATTCATCTTATCTTTAATGTTTTTTAGTAGAATTTTTTAAAATGTTAAAACTTAAATATATGGAATCACTTTAAATACTTATTTATCTATTTATTTTATATATAATAAAAAAATATTTAATAGTATAATATTTGATAAAAATAATTAAATTAGTGTAATTTTATTATATATATATATATATATATATATATATATATATATATATATATTAATAAAAGAATAAAAGATTCAAGATAATGTAATGGTTTCTTATTAAATTTAGTATTTCTTATTCATTTCTAAATTCATATCTTATTATCTTATTCACATAGAAGGTTGATATAAGAAGAAAGAAGATGAAAACACAAAGATTACCTTCAACCACAACAAATATGATAAGGAATGTGTTATTTCATAAGTCATAATTCATCCTCAAGTGTGACATACCTTGTTATGCTTTTAGGGAGAAAAATCAAGTTTTAGTCATCTTACCTTCAACCACAACAAATGTGATAAGGAATGTGTTATTTCTCACATCTTATGCAACTACCACCAATAAGGTTCCTTTGTATTTTTCATATAAAAATGTCTCATCCACTTGTACAAAATGGTGTATAGAAGTGAAATTTATTAATGCAGGATTTGATGCTCCAAAATAGTATTTCGAAGTAGATTTTGTTGTACACTAACTTGTCACTATAACATGTGACTCCAAGAACAAACTTTTTCATGGCTTCCATTCACATGCTTTTTAGAAACTAGTTACCAAAATTCAAATGATTTGTATTTCCTTACTCACGTATTCTAATAATAGGGTCAAAATACAATGTCAACGGCCCAAAATAAACCTATTTACAATCTTACAAAATAAAGAAATAAGATTGAGTCTTGCCTCTAGCCCATGTTGTAGCTCTTTGGATGAGTTTCTCTCATTCCTTCACTCTTAAAAATGACTTGTCTTTAGATCTAAAAGGTTTATTAAGGACCACATCTTCGACTTTTTATCTCCTCCTAGATCAAAGATTCATTTGTAGTATCCATCAAACAAAAATTGAATAAGTTTTTGTACCGCAAAAAAAAATACTCAAATGAAAGAATAGAAGAAATCCTTCTTTTATTTTGGAAAGAATTTTCGTGAAAGGTAAAAAGGCCTCTTTCTTAAGAATGTGTTTGTCCATTATGAGTTAATTCTAACCTGTTAGGCAATATTAAGTCAAAGTGTGATTTTACAAATCTATTAAAGAGTTCAAATCAATAAGGATGAGAAAAAGAGTTTAAAAATTTTCAAAATTGAAGGTTGGAACTAAGAAATGAGGATTATCAATAAATTGATAAAAGTGCAAAGAAAGAAAGACTCTCTTTAGAATTTCTGATTCTATTATAATTGGGGAATGGAAGGTGCCCTCAGTAACACTTGCTCCTTTAATAGAATTTCTTACCTCTTTTTTTCTCTTCTCTCAATCTCTTCTTTTTCTCTTTTTTCTCTCTTGTTCCTTTCTCTTTTCTTTCTCTTCATGGCTATCCTCTCTATATTTTCTTTTTCTTTGCTCCTCGCGAACTCTCTTGGCTTCCTCCTCTCAAGCTCTCTTCTTTATCTCTCTTGTTTTTTTTAGTTGTGTTTGTTCCTTTTTTTTCCTTCTTTCAATCTTTCTTCTCTCCTTATCCCTCAAGAGCTTTTCAACTTTCTCCTTAAACTCCTTCTTTGTTTGAAAGAACTCTTTTTCACTTTGAATAAATCCTTTTCCTTTTTCCATGAGTTCTCTCATCTCTTGTTTCAACTCTTGGTTTGTTACCAATGAGGATCATTGGTGTCTTAAAGCTACCGCTGAAGTTTTGATGATGTTTATGTTGAAGAATTGAAGACTCTTGTTTGTATCAATGTTAAAAGCATTTTATAGAAACAATTGTATAAGATTAATTTTGTATTTGTAAAAGTACTTAGAAGTTTTCCTATTTAGTGATTCATTGCGTAGATAATCGATTATCTCAGTGGATAATCGATTATCACAAGCCAATTTAGAAACGAGTTGCTCGTGCAAATAATCGATTATCACACGCAAATAATCGATTATCACTGCTTGGTTTAATATTTTCTAAGGTGCGCAAATAATCGATTATCACTCAGGATAATCGATTACCATTTTTTAGAAAACCCCATAACGGCCGCAAATAATCGATTATCACTTATGATAATCGATTACCATTGATAGTTGGGAGCATGTCTTTAGTTTCTGACCCCTGGGCTATATATACACCTTCCTAAACCTCTAAGAGGTGACCTAAGCCATTTGAGAATAGAGAAAAGCTCTGAGGAAGTTCTAAAATCTTAGAGTGCTCAAATCAAGTCTTGTGAATAGGAGAACCTTGCGGTTAGTGTGTCTAAAGTCGAAGCGGTTCTCTTCAAGTTGATTGAGCATGTTCTTCCATCGTGTTTCAAAGGAAGGTGTTCTCTGTCTTTTAATCTTTGTATTAATCTGTTTGTAATTTGAAACGATATTTTAGTAAAAAGGTTAATCACTATTTATAGTGATTAATGACTGGACATAGAATCTTTTGATTCGAACTAGAATATAATCTTCTGTGTTGATTTTCTTTGACCCTACAACTTTAACACTTAAACTGTTTGATAAAAGTCCTAAAAGAAAATCATAATTTTTAAAAGAATCAATTCACACATTCCCTCTTTGTTTTTAACTGATACACGCCCTTTACGAGATTCTTCCTCTAATCTTGGGTTGTGGGATGGTTCACAAACTATATAAATAAAAGCTTGTGCTTACCTCCAAAAGACACACACTTCTCTCATTCTCCTTTTCCTCTTCTTTTTTCCTTCTCTCTTTTCTTTGTTATATTATCCTGGGTTTATCATTTTACTCTTTTTAGAGTTCCTTTGCTACTTTTGATATCCTCAGAAATTTCTAGAAAGTTCCTATTGTATCCTAGGGGACTTATGCAACATAACGCGGATAAGTCCTTCAAAACAGTGGATCTACACGTATTGGGAAATTTTGTTCGTGTTTTTGTCAGCAATTTACAAAAAAATGATGATTCATATTAATTTTTACTTCATAGTAAGAATTAAGAAACACCAAAGTTGCACATGTCCCACTTTGATGTCATTCTTGTTGGGTTATTGGGCTCCCTTCCTATGTGGAGAGCATGCCCAAATAATGCGGACCATTATTCTTACTAGGTTAAATAGAGAAGGGTAAGATTAGTAGGGCACATTTGAGTCATTTGAAGAGAGGAAAAATCCAAGTGAGAGAAAAAGAAAGGAAGAAAGTCATTCCTGCATAACCCTAAACCTGCACTGGAGTTTTCGTCGTTGTGAAATCGTTCACCATTGGATCAGGCTGATTTTTAGACAGTGGGTTCCAGACATATGGTTCTTCATTCTTACTGTTTGGATCGTCAATCGGAGGTCTAGTTTGGGAGAAATCAGTCCCACACCAGCAGCCATGTTTTGGAGAATTTTCATTTTCTTTGTTCTCATTTGTAAGCATTTTTGCTTAATTAAATTGGCTTATTGAAAACATCATTTGGTGTTATTATTGAAGACTCTTTTGTACCCTATTATTGATCATGGTGGATTTTTTCTTTGGTCTGGATGACTCGTTATTTTTACCCTTGCATTGAGGGGTTTTCCACGTTAAAAAATGTTAGTGTCTCTTTGTGCTTTGGATTATATTTTTTTTCTAGTTGTTTGGTGCTGCTCGCAGATTCTCGCAAGAAGGGGGATTGAATTTCCGCTGCGTTATTACTCTTTGCTAAATTGTTATATTTTGGGTTAAATATATTTTTCGTCCCTTAAGTATCACACGATTTTGGATTTAGTCCTTACTCGAAACTTTGATTGCTTTTAGTCCTTATAGTTTTGAAACTATTACTATTAGTCCTTAAAATTAAACGACGTTAACTTTTATTTGATGTGGCAAACGGCGAGGCCACGTCTTATGCCAGTTTTCTTCTTCACTCTCTGCCACGTTGCTTTTCTTTTTATTTGGCCAATAAGAATCTTACACATGTCAGCTCCCTTCCACCCCAAATTAGGGTTTGCCATATTGGGGAAACTTGCCCCTGCACCTGTGCCACGATTTTGCTCTTCTATCTTACGCCTTCATGAGCCAAGAACGCGAGAAGGGAAGGGTTGATCTCTTGCAAGTGGCGAATGGAGTTCTGCTATGTTTTTGGATTTGCAGGTCTGTTGCAGGTGATGATGCATCTGGATGATGGTGATGATGTGAGGGAGGATGTCGTGCCTTCCAAGGATTTTGCGTGACAACGGAGAGGCTTAAGCGATTTAGGGTTCATCGCAACACTCGCGATTTGGGATTTTGCTTGGCCGTGGTTCTCGATTGGTCGGAGTGAACTCGATGTGTGTCTTCTAGCACGGTGCGATTTGTGATTGGGATTGCTCGCGTTTTCTGGATTTGTCTAAGTTTCAGGTGATTTTGGGAATGCCATGAATGACTCGCGAGGAAGAAGAAAGGGCTTCGCTGTTTGGATTCTTTATAGGTGAAGATTGGAGATGCTTGCTTGATCTGCGGCTTGGGTTGTTGCGCGATTGGGGTGATGGTGCACGAGAAGCGAAACCATGGTTGCTTTGCCGGAGAAGATGAACGAAGTTCTCAAGCACAAGCAACATGGTAGAGAGTGAAGAGGCAAGTTGGCATAAGACGGGGCCTCGCCGTTTGCCACATCAAACAAAAGTTAACGCCGTTCAATTTTAAGGACTAATAGTAATACTTTCAAAACTATGAGGACTAAAAGCAATCAAAGTTTCAAGTAGGGACTAAACCCAAAATCGTGTGATACTTAACGGATGAAAAACATATTTAACCCTTATATTTTTTTGCCCTTTCCCCATCAAAGTGGTATCAGAGCTAGGTTAAGGGACTGTTTAATTTGCAAGAATGATGGAGGCACATACAAAGTTGATTCCTTTGAATGGAGCAAATTATCACCTATGGAAAGGAAATATGAAGGACTTGATATTTGTGAAAAAATTGCATCTTCTTGTTTTTGCTTCCAATAAGTTGGAATTCAAGTCAGATGAAGAATGAGATTTTGAACATCAACAGGTATGTGGATTTATCAGGTAGTTTGTTAACGATAATGTTTATAATTTTGTTGCTAATGAGACACATGCGAGAAGCCTATGCGATAAGCTTGAGTCCTTGTATGCTTCTAAGTCAAGGACTAATAAATTGTACTTGCTGAAAAATTTTGTGGAGTTGAAGTATAAGGAAGGAACTTCTGTTTCAAATCACTTGAGTGAATTTCAAGGACGCTATGATCAATTACCAGGAGTGGGTATAAATTTTGGTGATGATCTATTGTGTTTATTCCTATTAAACTCTTTACCAGATTCGTGGGAGACATTTCGGGTTTCCATGATAAGTGCTACCCCTAATGGTGATATTTCTTCGCAAATGGCAAAGAGTGGTGCTCTTAATGAGGAGATGAGAAGGAATACATAAGGTACTTCATCTCATTCAGAAGTGCTTATTATAGAGAATAGGGGGAGAAGCCAGAAGAAAGAATAAAACATTGGTAGAGATAAAATTAGGAGCAAGTCCAGGTCTCGGTACAAGAATGTGGAGTGTCACTATTGTCACAAAACAGGGCATATAAAGAAGAATTGTTTTTTGTGGAAGAAAGAGAGCAAAGACAAAAAGGGTAAGAAAAAAGAAAGAGATAATGATGATGGTGATCGTGTTACTACTACTACTACATGTGGTGACCTTGTTTGTCTTCGTGATTATGACACTATTAATCTTGTATCTGATGAGAGCATGTGGATAATTGATAGTGGTATTACTGCATGTTACATTCAGGAAGGAGTTCTTCACATCTTATACACCTGGTGATTTTGGAGTATTGAAGATGGGTAATGATGGGGTGTCTAAGGTTATTAGTGTTGGTGATGTTCACTTGCAAACCAACATGGGGATGCAATTGTTGCTTAGAGGAGTTAAACATGCTCCAGATGTTTGCTTTAACTTGATTTTTGTGCAGGTACTTGATGATGGTGGATATGATAACCACTTTGGTTCTAGAAAGTGGAAGCTCACCAAAGGTAACTTGATTGTGGCTAAAGGGGAGAAAAACTCTAAGCTTTACTGGACAAAAGCTTTGGTTGCTAAAGATAGTGTGAATATATGGAGTCATCTTTGTGGCATAGAAGGCTTGGGCATATTAGTGAAAAGGGACTTAACTGCTTAGCTAAAAAGGATGTTCTCTCAGGATTAAAGAGTTTAGAGTTGGAGAAATGTTCTCACTGCATGGCTGGTAAACAAACCAGAGTATCCTCCCTCCAAGAAGTCAGAGTTACTTGAATTGGTGCATTCTGATGTTTGTGGCCCATCCACTAGTGTAGAAAGGGCTTTAGACATCTGTTATTTTGGGCTTTTAACGTCGTATCCCGAACCGACGTCTTTATGGGTGACGTTAATGGGACGTCAGACTCTACAGGTCCGACGTCTTTATAGACGTCAGTTAATGCCATATTCAACGTCTATAAAGACGTCGAACATGGAATTAACCGACGTCTAAGGGTAATATAGACGTCGGAAATGGAATTAACCGACGTCTAAGGGCACTATAGATGTCGGTCATGGCATTAACCAACGTATACTGAGTTTTGGTTGGTTTTAGTGCAGTTTTGCTCGTGTCTTTGGGTAGCGTAGTAGCACCTCCTTCCTTTGCTAGTTTCTCCATAAGAAAAAATTGCGTCTTTTGGATCTCTTATGGCATTTCAACCCAAAACTGAACCTGGGTCTTTGTCTAGTTCCATTCCAACCGCCAAAGAAAAAGAATACGGTGACATGAAAACTAGGCAAGGACCCAGGTTCGACTTTGGGTTGCAATGCCATAAGAGATCCAAAAGATGCAAATTTTTCTTACGAGAAACTAGCAAAGGAGAAGGTGCACTACGCTACCTAAAAACACAAGAAAAACTGCACCAAAATACAACGAAAACTCATTTTAATCGGTTCAAATGAAAGATAATAGATCAAAGACTACTTTAATCGGAGTAAAAGTAAGTTTGAACGGTTCAAAAGAGATAAAACACACCTGGAAATGCAATCTCACGAAGAGAAAAGGCGAAGGAAGACGATGAAGTGCACGTAATTGCTAGTTCGCAATGATTGATTTAAAAGGAACTAAGATGTCGGTGGCCTCAGCGCCCAACGTCTATTCTCGAATATATGTCGGGGACCTTACTAATGTGATATTCATTCGATTTTAAAATTAATATTCATGGTATATATAGACGTCGGATGTTTGGTGCCGACGTCTATAATCGCATAAAGACGTCGGAGTGGTGGGATCAGACGTCTAGATGGCAGAAAAAAATGACTTTTCACCTACCTGTCAGAAATATAGACGTCAGTTAGGAGGGGCACCGACTTCTATAATAGCATATAGACGTTGGAGTGGCGGGATCAGACGTCTATATGGCGAAAAAAAATGACTTTTCACCTACCTATCAGACATATACACGTCGGTTAGGAGGGGCCCTGACATTTATAATATTATAGATGTCGGGGGCCCTCCTAACCGACGTCTATATGCCCAACTTATTTACGAAAATGCCACCGGTCAATAATTTACGTTGGGTGTTTTTTGGTTCAACGTCTACGGGGTGACGTTAAAGGCCAATTATGCACTAGTGATTGAAGGTAAAATCTTTTAGTGATGCACTTTACTTTGTTACTTTTATTGATGATTGTTCCATGAAGCTCTAGGTTTATGCACTACAGAGAAAAGACCAAGTGTTGGACAAGTTAAAAGAATTCCATGCTTTGGTTGAGAGGTAGTCAGGCAAGAAGCTGAAGCGCATTTGTACTGACAATGGTGGTGAATATTGTGGACCATTTCATGCTTATTGTAGACAATATGGTATTGCACATGAGATGACTCCTCCCAAAACTCCTTAGCTGAATGGTTTAGCAGAGAGGATGAACATGACACTGATTGAAAGAGTTAGGCGTATGCTTTCTGAAGCAAAATTGCCTAAGCATTTCTGGGGTGAGGCATTGTTTACAACAATGCATGTTATTAATCTAAGTCCTACAGTTGCTTTGAACTCTGAGGTGCCAGACAAGACTTGGTTTGGCAATAATGTTACTTATGATCATTTGTCTGTCTTTGGTTGTAAAGCATTTGTTCATGTTCCAAAGGATGAAAGATCCAAGTTGGATGTGAAGATAAGGCAATGATGCATCATTAGTTTTGGTCAGGATGAATTTGGCTACAAGTTGTATGACCCTGTTGAAAAGAAAGTTGTTAGAAGCTGTGTTGTGTAATTCATGGAAGATCAAACCATTGAAGATATTGATAAGGTGGAGAAGTTTGCACCTAAGGAAGATGATAATGTGGCTGATGTTGATCCAATTCGGTTGTCTATTAATGATTTGGATATTGATGTTCATGATGAAGAACAACATGGTGATACTGATAATCAGCAGGTTGGAGATGGCTTGGATGTTCCTATTGATAATGTTGATGAAGGGGAACATGATGTTTCACAAGATGAGAGTCATGGTGACGTACCTGAGCTACCTAAAGCTCAACCCAGAAGATTTGACAAGCCAAAACAACCTTTTAAGAAGTACTCTATCAATGAGTATGTGATGTTGACTGATGAGGGAGAACCTGAATGTTATGAGGAGGCCACTGAGAGTGGAGAAAAGCAAAAGTGGTTGGATGCAATGCAGGATGAGATGAAATCTCTGCATGATAATCACACTTATGACTTGGTGAAGTTGCCTAAGGGTAAAAGAGCCTTAGAGAATAGGTGGATTTTTAGGGTGAAGCAAGAAAGCAATTCTACATCTACCAGATATAAAGCTAGATTAGTGGTGAAAGGCTTTAGACAAAGAAAGGGTGTTGACTTCAATGAGATTTTCTCACCTATGGTGAGGATGACATCCATCAGAATTGTGTTAAGTTTAGCTGATACTCTAGATTTGGAGGTTGAGCAAATGGATGTGAAGACAAATTTCCTTCATGGTGATTTGGAGGAAGATATTTACATGAAGCAACCATATGGTTTTCTTGTTGAAGGCAAGGAAGACTACGTGTGTAGGCTACGAAAAAGCCTATATGGTTTGAAGAAGGCTCTGAGGCAGTGGTATAAGAAGTTTGAGTCTGTTATGTGTGAGCAAGGCTACAAGAAGACTACTTCTGACCATTGTGTTTTTGTCAGAAAATTTTCTGAGAATGATTTCATTATACTGTTGTTATATGTTGATGACATGCTTATTGTTGGGAAAGATGTATCCAAAATTGACAAGTTGAAGAAGCAACTGGGCGAATCATTTGCCATGAAAGATATGGGAGCTGCTAAGAAGATTCTTGGTATAAGTATCACTCGTGATTGAAAAGAGAAGAAACTTTTCTATCACATGAGCACTACATTCAGAAGGTGTTGCAAAGATTCCAAATGGAGAATGCTAAAGTTGTAAGTACTCCTCTTGCTACTCATTTTAAGTTGAGTGTTAAACAAAGTCCTTCAAATGAAGTTGAGAAGATAGATATGAGCAAAGTTCCTTATGCTTCTGTAGTGGGTAGTTTGATGTATGCAATGGTATGTACAAGGCCTGATATTGCACATGTTGTTGGTACAGTTAACATATTTCTATCAAATCCAGGTAGAGAGAATTGGAATGCTGTGAAATGGATTTTGAGGTATCTCTATGGTACTAGTGGTTTGAGACTTTGTTTTGGAGGTGATAAGCCTACTTTGGTGGGTTACTCAGATTCAGATATGGCTGGAGACATTGATTCCATAAAGTCCACTTCAGGCTATTTGATTCAGTTTACAGGTAGAGCCTTGGCTTGGTAACCAAAGTTGCAAAATTGTGTGGCGTTGTCTACTACTGAGGCAGAATTCATTGCACTTACTGAAGCATGTAAGAATTTTTTATGGGTGAAGACATTCTTGCAGGAGCTAGGTTTCGTGCAAGGTAAATATTTGTTGTATTGTGACAGTCAAGGTGTTATTCATCTTGGTAAGAATCCAACGTTTCTTTCTAAATCCAAACATATTGATGTAAGGTTGATGAGTTGATATTTTCTTGACCGTATTTAGTTTATTGCACTTAAATAAATCATGGAATTGTGTTTAATTGTCCGTTATTTTCCCGTTTTTCCTAATTCTGCTTAATTTGATCAGAAATTCGTATTTTCGCTAATTTGAATTTTCTGAGCTGATTAATTGCATTTTTAGTTGCAGGGAAATTTTGGAGATATTTTTTGGAGCATTAGGAGGTGGCGTGGTCATTAAAGAATCTACATTTAGTCATTTCAAATTTTAATTAAATTGTAACTTAGTTGTTTAGGAACTTTAATTAGGATTTTGTGCATTGGACCTTTTTAGTGGCAAATTTGTAAAAGCCCAAACTTTGTGGGACACTTGGCACCAAACCCTAGGGTTTCTTTTAGAGGTGGACCCCACCATTTTAGAGAACTCTCGGCATTTTGGGTGTGAGAGCCGACCACACACTTTAGACACTCCACTTTTCATTTTACTTTGCATGTATGAACTCTCTCTTGGAGACTATGATGGGTGCTAGGGTTTTTGAGCTATGGAATGACCAAGATCACGTTTTTCTTCTTCTTTTGCTTGCAACTTTACTTATTCTTGCTTAATGGAAGGGAGATCTATCACTCCTCTTCTTGCATTTTCCATTTGAATGTTGAAAGCTTGAGCTTGGAGGTGGTTCTTTGCATTTTCATGGTGGTTTCTTTGGTTTGAATGAAGACCTATTTCCATTTTACTTCTCCTTTGTTGTAGTACTCACGGTTTTCCATTTAGTTTTCTTGGTTGAATCATGAAAATGAGGTTCTTGATGGGTTTTGGAGTGAAAGAAGCTTGAGTTGGTGTATGGTGTTTGAGGGTTGGACCCTTTCTTCTTGTGTTTCATTTTTATTGATTGGACGCATTTTATGAGCTGAACTTTATGTTGTTTCCTCATGGCTGGACGGTGCTGGACCTTGAGCTAGGAGTTTGATTTTTCGTTTTTACCAAAAGCTTGAAGAAATGGGAAGGTTTGGTTGGGTCAAATGAGTAGAAATTTGGGTTTATTGTTCTTGTGTTAATGTGCAAGTTGAACTTTGGTTTCTTGGGGTATAGTTTCGGTAGAATGAAGGAAGAAAACGTGAATGATGTTTGTGTTGGGTGAGAAAACCGAAAATGAGGTTGGAAGGAAGAGAGAAGGTGCATTTAATTTTTTTACCACTTTTGGGCAAACACATGAGATGTTTATTTTCACTCAAAGAATGTTTCCATTTTGAGCTTTGTCTTTAACTTGTATTTTTCTGAGAATTGCACATGAGAAGAGAGGTCTTTGGTGTTTATTTTCATTTGAATTTGCTTACATGGCACATTGGTTAAAGCACTCAAGGTATCTTTCAATTGCACTTTGGTTTTTGGAGCTCATTTTACACAAAGGTTGAAGGTGGTTCGGCAATTTTAGTTCTTGGAGTGTGGAGTCCGAATTTTGCTGCATGGGAAGAGAGAAGGGATGTTTTCATTGGGATTGTTGAAGAAACATTTTAATTTCCTTGGAGAATGGTGCACATGGGACAAGAAGTCAACACATTTTGTGGCTTATTGAAGGTGGAATTTGAAGTTTGACTTTGGTGCTTGGGAACTCACGGCCAAGAGGTCTTCTTAGGCCATTTTCATTTTTAAAATTCATTTCGTGCATGTCTTGGGTCACGTGAATGTGTAGGGAAAAAGCATGTTTAATTATTCCTTTGTTTTGCATTAGTTTACATTGTAGGATTAGTTGCTTTTGATTTCTTTAATTTAGTTTTGCATTTAAATTAATTTAACTGTGTTAGATAGTTGATTGTAACAGTGTTGGTATTTAGAATTTTGTTTTGTTTAAATGTTGTCTAATTTGTTTAGTCATGTTAATTTAATTTCCATGGTAGCTTAAATTAATTCAGTTGGTCATTAGCTATATTATGATGTCTCCTTGAGATTTATGTATTGTAATTGTGGTAGCTACTCTGACCTTGGTTAATGTGAAATCTGTATTTGCACTTGCAATTGGGTATACGCTTAGTTGTCCAGTTGGTGTTACATCTTCACTTAGTTGATGTAACTGCATGGTGTAAATTAGATTTGATAACACTGCGTCCGCTTAGTTCGCTTTTATGATAACAGGGTTAACCTTCGCTTAGTTGGTTAACTTTGTTGGATTAGAGGTTTAGGTCGCAACTTTATTTTGTTGATCTATGATTGGAACATTGTAATTAAGTTAATGACCGACTGTTTATTTTCATTCTTTATTTGATTCCGTATTTCTACATCTCTGTATGCATTTCTGTGTTTGCATTCGTCTGTATTTTTATTTTGTCCATCCGTATTCACAAAACTTTTCACAACCCCCCCACTTCGTGTCTGACTTAATTCTTGAACCGCAAAATTGGTCCTTGAGAGACGACCTAGGAGTCATTTCCTAGCTATACTGCATTTCTAATTGCACATTAAATTTGTGTGGGTTGCGACACCCATCAAAGGTATCATTTGATACGTGATGTTTTGGATGCTAAGTTGTTGGAATTATCTAAAGTTCATACAGATGATAATGGTGCTGATATGATGACCAAGACATTGCCAAGAGGAAAGTTTGAAATTTGTTGTGAGATCGCCGATTCAACGGATATCTCCACATAGTCGTGAGGGGTAGATTTGTTGGGTTATTGGGCTCCCTTCCTATGTGGAGAATAGGCCCAAATAATGTGGACCATTATGTCTTACTAGGTTAAATGGACATGGGTTAGATTAGTAGGGCATATTAGAGTCATTTGAAGAGAGGAAAAAGCTAAATGAGAGAAAAAGGAAGAGAGAAAGTCATTCCCGCATAACACTAAACCTACACTGGTGTTTTCGTCGTTGTGATGTCGTTCACCATTGTATCGGGTTGATTTTTGGACAGTGGGTTCCAAACACATGGTTCTTCATTCTGATCGTCAATCGGAGGTCTAGTTTGGGAGAAATTAGTCTCACACCAACAGCCCTATTTTGAAGAATTTTCATCTTCTTTGTTCTCATTTGTAAGCATTTGTGCTTAGTTAAATTGGCTTATTGAAAACACTATTTGGTGTTATTATTGAAGACTCTTTTGTACCTTATTATTGATCATATTGGATTTTTTCTTTGGTCTGGACGACTAGTGGTTTTTACCCTTGCATTGAGGGGTTTTTCACGTTAAAAATTGTTGGTGTCTCTTTTTGCTTTGGATTTGATTTTTGTTCTATTTGTTTGGTGCTCCTCGTAGATTCTCGCAAGAAGGAGGATTGAATTTCCGCTGCGTTATTACTCTTTGCTAAGTTGTTATATTTTTTGGCCCTTTCCCCATCAATTCTAATATAAATTGTTACAATTAAATCATGTCATTCGCCCTAATTTTTTTAGAGAAATCTCAAATAGGTCCTTTTTTGTGTGTTTCTATTTGGTCTCTATTTTGAGAAATTTGATGCAATCAAACTCTTTCGGTTAGTATTGTACTAACAACGTTAAAGAGGTGCACAGGTCAGTTCTTGGTTTATTTTATTTTTTAAATTCTTTTTGTGAAAATATAAAAAATTGTCACATGTCCAGCTGATGTCGTGTCTTGTAAAAATGACAATGTGATGTGGTAGTGATAGTGTCACGTGCATGTATCATTGCTTTAGTATTAATTTGATTTCTGTATTTTTATTTTGTCTCAATTTAGTCCAAATTTCTTTTAAAATTTTGTAATTTAGTCCCTTCCAAATTAAACTAAATTTAACTTTTATATAAATGTTATTTAAATATTTTTATTAAATATTTTTAACAAGATTAAATTTATTTAAATTTATATTTTATATTCAACTTTATTTAAAATCGTTTTAAAATTTTAAATTTATTTACTTTAAATTGTTATAAAATTGTTTAAAGTTATTTTAAAATTCTACATTTGAATTTATAAATTCTTTTTAAACCAACTCAATTATTTCTATATAAATGATTGAATTTTACACATTTAAAAAATATGCATTTATTTGAAATATAAATTCAAATAAAAAATTATATTAAAGTATGATATGATAAAATATAAATATAAATAAAATTTAATATAAAATATAAATTTTAAGAGAATTCAAAATGTTGATAAATTAATTTTCTTTTATGAAATGCAATTGATAAAAAATTTTAGCATGTGAATTGAAATTAATTTTGCATTTTTTCTATTATTACTTTTTAGTAATAACTTTAAAATGATTTTGAATAAAATTCAATATAAAGTATAAATTTAAATAAACATAATTTTGATAATTTTTGTAATAAAATATCAATTTTAATAAAATATTCATATAACAGAAATTTTAAAAAAAATTAAAATTAAATTAAGACAAAATAGAAATATAATAATCAAATTCAGACTAAACTAATAACTTTACAATAACATATGATAGTTTTAATACCATCTCATATTTGAAAGAATTTGATAACCTATATATAAATTATTATTAATATTTTTATGTTTTTTTTAAAAAAAAAAAACCCTTTCTCCTCTAATCCACGATACAACCCACACTGTCTCAAAGCTATCCAAATTCATAAGTGTTTTTGTTAGTCTTGCTTCTCTTCCTGCTACTGCCTTTGTCTTAGAGTGTGTTCTAACTCTTCCAACCCAATTCACAGACACAAGAGTCACAAAATAACCATCTAATCAGTATCTTACAGTAACAGTTTTGTATGCTAACGGTTCTAAATCACACCCAGCAACATTAATTTAATGTTTTTTGGCGTCTGGGATCACATCGGTTATATTTCATAGCAACAGACCTTAGAGCTTCATTAGGGTATTTACAAGGTAGGCATGGTTATCACTTTTTGCTTGTTTTATGAAAGGTGTTTGATGATATGTCGCAAAGACTTTTGGATCTTGTTTTCCGATGTTAGATCTTAAGGGAAGTAAGCCATGAAATTTTAATGACTTAGATGTTTCTTGGTTGCATTTAGTGATTCACTATGTTGGTATCTTTTTATATTTTATATTAACTGCTGTTTATGAAATTTCTGTGGATGTTTGATTTTCTAGCAGAATGTGCACTCTTTATGGTACTTTTTTTTTCCGTTGTGATTAATGACCGGGGTACTGCATATAATATACACTTTGTCTATCCTCAGATGAGTATTTTGAAGTATCTGGCGACGTCCAGGCATAAGGTTTTTGCTGCAAGAAAGTATCTTAAAGGTAAATTTAAACTAATTCAGCTCATGCAAACTAAATTTCGTATCATCTTATGCTGAAAGCAGCTCATAATGAAGCTGTTGTTGTAGTAAACTATTAAATACCCATTTCAGTGAAATGGTTTTTCGTTAGATGAAGATTCTTAAACCCAAAGATCACCATCAATTGATACTTGGATGGAAATGTAGAAAGTTAATGGGTTTCCCCCTAGAATATTATACATTTTAGTAATGCAGAGATAAATTCTTTCAGCAGTTCTCCCAAACAGATTCACGGTAAGGGTTTCTTCTTCGCCCTTTTCTCACGTGTTTGGCTTTCTCGTCTATTTTGGGTTCGTTGGTCGTTCTTGTTCGTCATTCCGTTATGGGTTTGTCATTCCATTTTGGCAATTGGGCTCGTATTTGCGTCGCTCATTCTCCTTGGCATAGTCCTTTAATCTCTTGAAAAATTTGTTATAAAAGCACAACAGTAATCAAAGTTAAATAAAAAAAAGTTCATTCTCAGTTCTGATTGTGATCCTTTATTTTTTAAAGAAAAAAAATATACATTATGCAGTCAAGCTTTTATACAGAATTTTGAAGCATCAACGTATCATTGTTTGTGTGTGAAAGGAAGGAATGTAATTCGTTATTTTTGGATAGTGAATTAAACCTAGTTACCATTTTTTTTTTTTTCATTGCAGTACTCGGTTTTTCCTCTTTCCACACAGCTCCAAATTCCTCTGTAGAACTTCACTCACAAGAAGAGGAAGTAGTGATTGCTTTGGGAAGTAATGTAGGTGACAGGCTGCACAACTTTAAGGAAGCCTTGAAGTTGATGAGAAACTCAGGCATTAACATCACAAGACATGCTTGCCTGTATGAGACAGCCCCGGCATATGTCACTGATCAACCTCGATTTATCAATTCAGCAGTTAGAGCTGTTACTAAACTTGGTCCACATGAATTATTGTCCACGCTAAAAAGAATTGAGAAGGACTTGGGCCGAACAGATGGCATAAGGTATGGTCCAAGGCCAATTGACTTGGACATTTTATTCTATGGTAAATATAAAGTCAGTTCTGATATCCTCACTATACCTCATGAAAGAATTTGGGAAAGGCCATTTGTTATGGCCCCGTTGATGGATTTATTGGGATCAGCTATTGACAGTGATGCAGTTGCTGCCTGGCATTCATTTTCAGGCCATTCTGGTGGACTCTCTGGATTATGGGAAGATTTAGGCAGTGAGTCCCTTATTGGAAAGGAAGGTATGTATAGGGTAATTCCTGTTGCAAATGGGTTACTTGATTGGTCACGGAGAACTTCTGTCATGGGGATCCTTAATGTGACTCCAGATAGTTTCAGTGATGGGGGAAATTTCCTGTCTGTGGAGTCAGCTGTTTCTCAGGTTCGGTTAATGATTTCAGAAGGAGCAGATATGATTGATATTGGGGCACAGTCTACTCGGCCAATGGCTAGTAGGATCTCTGTTGAAGAAGAATTAGGTAGATTAATACCAATTCTAGAGGCTGTAGTGTCAATGGCTGAGGCTGAAGGAAAGCTCATATCTGTGGATACTTTCTACTCTGAAGTTGCTTTAGAAGCAGTGAGTAAAGGGGCTCATCTTATAAATGATGTATCTTCTGGGCAGTTAGATAGTAACATGTTTAAGGTAATGGCAGATCTTGATGTTCCTTATGTTGCAATGCACATGAGGGGGGACCCATCTACAATGCAAAATAGTGAAAACCTTAAGTATGATAATGTCTGTAAAGAAATATCATCAGAATTATACTCACGGGTCAGAGAAGCAGAGATTTCAGGAATACCAGCATGGAGGATTATCATTGATCCTGGCATTGGGTTCTCAAAGAAAACCGAACAAAATTTGGAAATCCTCTTTGGACTATCTGATATCAGAAAAGAGATTGGCACAAGAAGTTTGTCCATATCTCATGCTCCCATGCTAATTGGACCCTCCAGAAAGAGATTTTTAGGTGAAATTTGCCCTCGTCCTGCGGCCGAGAGGGATCATGCTACAATTGCTGCTGTCACAGCTGGTGTTTTAGGAGGGGCTAATATTGTTAGGGTGCATAATGTCAAAGCTAATCTAGATGCCGTGAAGCTATGTGATGCAATTCTAAGACAGAAAAGTTCTCACATGAATTCTCGACTTTGAGTTTGTCTTTCTACAGCATATCTACTGCCGGTGTTAATTGCCAAGCTACCTGAGTATTTGGATTTATGCAGCAAGAACTCTGTGGGTGTTGTTCTTTGCTATGTCACTCCTACTGCAAGGTTTTCTGTAGAACACCATGCTGCTGCCAAAGCCAGAACAGAGAAGTATCGAGTACAATGTAGCATTTAATAATCAGCAAACCATTGTTCAATTCGAAATTTTGTCTCGTGTTTATCCCATTCCTTTTTCTTTAATCAGCAAAATGACCATCTAATAGAGGTAAAAACCAAATAAAGATGATAAGTTTAAAGCCATACTACATAAAGGTTACAGACTAGGTCTAGCAGTAGCTAAGGACACAACACCACTAAAAATGCTTGATCCTTTGATGTCATAAATCTTCAACATGTGCGGTTGAGACACTAGGCAACTCTCACAAAATTTGTTCTTCAGACAGAGTCTATCCCAGCCCATTCAGACATTGTTTATCTCATTCCTTAACATGTATTTGATTGATTTTATTCAACCCTTCATTTGTAACTTGTGGATTCACATATTTTGTCATATTCAACAATTGATGATTCCTCCAAAAAGTAGTTTTATTTCAAAGAAATACCAGTATCACATTCTGTCACAATTACTTTCCTATTGCTTGAAATTTATGTTAGTCCCACTAAATATATGAATCACTTTCCCATTTGGTTGCCCCATTGTCAAACTAGTGAGATCCACATAAATTTTAGTCTGTAAGAAAATGCATTGAAAAGTTTTGTATAAAAACCTATTACAATCGGCTTAGTATAAAGATTTGAAGTAGTTTGCAGGAGGATAAAAGTTCAAACTCAATATATTTACTATATGCAGAAGAGTGTGTTGGAGAGTCCAATGATCCTGTTTTCACTATTTTTACATTTCAAACACTCAAAAAGTGATTTTGAGGTTTTTAATATAATCTTTGCTGCAGACAATAATATATCTCCCTTATGCATAATCTTAAAGAAGCGAGAGACTTCAATTAACTTAACCCTTCTTTTGGGGGAAGTAAAGTAAAGGACAAGGAAATATATATATATATATATATATATATATATATATATATATATATATATATATATATATAAAAGCTTTCTGTCAGGGTAAAAAGGTAAAAGGGCCAGGAATGAGAAGGGTAAATATATAAAATACTCTTATCTTATCTGGATGTTTATGTATTAGATAAATATATAAACAAATGTATAAACCGTAAATTATTTGTTTAATGACATTTTAAGAATAACTAAGTAATTTAATATATCATGAAAATGTTCAGAGTTTGTATTCGCATTTCGATTGTGTGCGAGTTTCAATTAGTTTATTTGCTTCCCTTAAGAAATACATTAATCATAATTCATAAAGAACGAATTTGGATCAGGTCTCATAGGCTATTGATATAGTACAAAAATGGTTTCAACTTTCTTAATATAACAATGACCTAATGTTTACACAGTAAAATATTATATCATTTTTAACTAAACTATGTTTAATTACATTACTAAAGTTAATTTATACTTTTCTCTCTTTTCTTCTTACCTCGTATATTCTGTTATAAAAGAAAATCATGTAATTGTAATTTCTCATTTAATATTGCACAACATCAATGTTATTAAACTTAGATTTTTGTATTTTGAATAATAATATAGCAAATGCATACACTAAAGTACACAGTTTTTTAATTTTTCAAAATTAGAATTGACTCAATCTCAATTAGGAGAATAAATTAAATATAATATAAAAATGTCATTTGAAACTAGCAAATGAATTTAGGCTACTCACATGGGTATTTCACGTTGGAGAAACATGGCCCAAAATAATTGTATATATGTAGGCTCTAACTGTACCTTTGTAATTTCTATTTGGGTGTTTTACCTTTATTTTCAAGTAATATTGTCCCACCACCACCGCATCCGCCTTGTACCTTTCCTACATTTTTTTTATTTTCAAAACTATTCTTAAGTTAAAGGTTAACATTTTTTTTACTTTTACCATATATTTTAAATTTATTTTCCAAACCCTAATGTTACTTCATTAATATTTATTGAGCGCTGCATCCCCACCCTCTCGGATCTCATCTCACTCTCACTCTCACTCTTAAAAAAAGAAGTGAACGAACTCTCGTTGATGACCTTCATGATTCAAAGTCAAATAGTAAATAATGATCTTTTTGGCTCCCAATGGAAGACAGACTTAAAAGTGGTTGCAGATCTAACTCTTGCCAACAAGCCTGAAAGTGATGTAGCTTCTTCAAACGAGAAACGTGCATTATCGAAGAACCAGGAGCTTAACGACCTCTTTGTAGTTCTACAACGTGATTCTGAATTAGATTCTATTGAGGGCTCTCGAACAATGGACTATGAAATTGACTTTTCCTTGAGAAAACCAGTGTGACCAAAAGCAAAACTTCTTAATGTGGACATCCGTTGTTGACATCCTTTAACCCTAAAAATTAAATTTTAGGTTTAATAGTCTTTTTAGTCACCACTTTCGTTGCCTTATGTCAAATCAGTCCCCATTTTTAAAAATGTATAAAATATGTCCAGAATTAGTAAAATGTGTGTCAAATTTGCTCCTTCTGTTAAGTATCATCAAATGGAGTTAATATATTAATGATGTGCATCAGTTATTCGCGATGTGTCACTGTATTGATTTGTGCGTGATGACATATGGTGTTTTTATTAAGATAGGGTGTACCATACGGTCTCCTAGGCACCTACAGATCGATCATCCAGGCCGACCAACCACCAAGTCGATCATCCCGACCGACCCTCAATGTTGATCAACCACTAGCTCGACTAACCACTAGGCCGATCATCCAAGTCGACCTTCTAGGCCGACCAACCACCAGGCTAATCATCCAGGCCGACCAACCACCGAGCCGATCATCCAGGTCTACCTTCTAGGCCGACCAACCACCAGGCTGATCATTCAGGCCGACCCTCCATGTCGACCAACCACCAGGTCGACCTTCTAGACCGACCAACCACCAAGCCGATCATCCAGGCCAACCTTCCAAGCCGACTCTCCATGTCGACCAACCACCAGGTCGGCCTGGAAGGTCGGCTTGGATGATCGGCCTGGTGGTTGGTCGACCTGGATGATCGGCCTGGTGGTTGGTCGACCTGGATGGTTGGCCTAGATGGTCGGCCTGGATGATCGGCCTAGTGGTTGGTCGGCCTAGATGATCGGCCTGGTGGTTGGTCGGCCTAGAAGGTCGACCTGGTGGTTGGTCGACATGGAGGGTCGGCCTGGATGATCAGCCTGGTGGTTGGTCCACATGGAGGGTCGACCTGATGGTTGGTCGGCCTGATGATCGGCCTGGTGGTTGATCGACCTAGAAGGTCGACCTGGATGATCGGCCTGAGGATTGGTCGGCCTAAAAGATCAAACTAGTGGTTGATCGACATTGAGGGTCGGTCAGGATATTCGACCTGGTGGTTGTCGACCTGAAAGGTCAGCCTGGATGATCAGTCTGTGCCTAGGAGACCGTAAGGTACATAGGGTTTTTTAATTTTGGGATTTTACTAAGACCCTTCTCCATTTCGACACCAAGTCTCTCGCTGCTTCCTTAGAATAGATGACAAAGATGCACTAATTGATGGAGACCATGTTTCTGATATCTCTTCGAGTAAGGAACCACCGGAGCAGCAGCAGCCGCCGTTGGTATGGTGGCGGCGAGACAACTGTGGCGCGAGACAGGCGTGAAACAATTATCTTCGTGGATAAACTTTTCGAGATTACCACCTGGAAAATAATTGTAAATGAGAAACATCTCTGTTTCACAAGCATGATAACCAATCAGAGTGACATGGTTAGGATTGTGAAGCCTCCTAAAGGTCTTGATCTCGGCATGAAATTGTTGAACACCTTGGAACTGTCCAACTGCGAGTCGTTTGACTGCCACCAGGATTCCTGATGTTATCTCTGCCTTGTATGTTGCCCCAAAACCTCCACTCCCAATACAGTTGCCAACATTGAAATTTCCTGTGGCTTGGTCAACACTTTCAATTGGCTTGCCAGTAGCTTGCTCTGTTTCCCAATTATAAGAGCTGCTATCAATTGGCCCTGGCTGATTCCCCGATGGCACAGTCAGAGACACTTCGCGGCAAAGACTTAGGTATGGATTTCCAAAATTTGAAAGTCCTAACCTCTAAATTCCCAATTTAAGAAACCCTAAATTCAATCCCAATACGAAATCCCCATTTCAAACCCTAGCTCAAAACAAAACGAGACCAAAACCTGCAAGAAGAGACAACAACCCACCAAATCAGAAACAAGGTCAGGAACCCTCTATAAGACGAACTGGAAAAGGAGAAAGGGAAGGAAGCTCCCTCCTTGCATCGCGAATCAAAGTGGAGAGAAGAAACCTCTGCCGCGCCTCCGTCGTGCCTTCGTTGCGCCTCCGCTGGCTACGCCCTCGCCGCGCCGTCGCCTTCCCAAACAACCAGGATTGCAACTCTTCTCTCAACGTCACACCGTGAGTCACCGACCAGGATTCCGCACTACTAAGCCACAAACTGAAAACCATCTTCTCCAAGGTTGGATGATCCGCGAATAATGCACAGAGACATGAGGAACGAAACTAGGGTTTGCTTGCTAGAGATAAATGGCAGAGAGAAGAAATTGGAAAGAGAACCTCTGAATATGGTTTCTTGAGAGGAACCAGCAATAAGGAAAACAAACTGGTGTTTCCCTTCTTTGCAAGGCCAAACCGGAACTACTGGGAAAGGAGGAAGAAGAAAGGGAACTAAGCATCCTACTACGACAACCCAATAATGATACGTAAGCCAATAATAACACGTGTAAATAGCCGGTCTAGGCTCGTCGGGATCGAAGAGACGAATCAAGATAGCATCAAGCCAATTATTATATTTTATTGTACATAACAGTCGTATCAGGCACAAATATCTGCCATTTATGGAAGATTGGCAGATTACAAAGCATAAAAAGGATACTGCATTTATCACTGATTAATGGGCTGGATCCGTAAGGCCTATAAATACAGGTTTAAAAGTGAGGTAAGATAGTTTTGAAAAGAAAGAATTTTGGGTGATCACTTTAACGAGAAACTAACTTGAGCGTCAGAGTGTTTCTTGCAGGGACACCACCGACCAGTTAAAGCACAGTCAAGGCACGTCATCACAGAGAGGTCGATAGAGAGAAGAAGACAAATATCCTCGGACCTATTTCCACTAAAACAACACGTAAGCACTATTTGTTGCCATGTCATCAATCCATTAACGCCGTTTATTTGTACTTAACAGAAAGGACGAATTTGACTCAAAATTTTGAAAATGAAAACTCATTTCAAACACTTTTAAAATGAGGGACTAAATTGAGATTTGTCAACGAAACTGGGAACAAAATTGACTATTAAACCTAAATTTTACTAAAGGATAAAACAGGAACGGGGAGGTGCCGGGGGTAGTCCGCGGTGGTGCAGGAACAACACTCATCTTCAAGAGTTTCACTTGCAACTCCAATTTTTTGTTAAAATGGCTATTATGGCCCATTTTAAAAATTCCTAACAAATTTTGAAATTTGATTGAGTCTTTATTATATTTCAAAATCTGACTAGATCTTTATCGGATTTTTAAATTCAATGAAGACCTAATCGAATTTTGAAATTTGGAGAAGTTTTAATTGAATTTCGAAATTCATTGGGTGTTTTTTTCATCCGAATTTTAAAATTCATTTAGTCTTTCATCAGATTTTGAAATTCGATTAAATTTTTATTAGATTTTGAAATCTTATAAAAATCTATTCAGATTTCAAAATTTGATGAAATCTCAATTAAATTTCGAATTTGGTTAGATGTTTTTCGACCTCGATTTTGATATCCATTTGACCTTTCATCAAATTTTAAAATCTGATTTAATTTTTCATCAAATTTTAAAATTCAATAAAGATCTAATCAAATTTAAAGATTTGATAAAAAGTCAATCTAATTGAGTCTTTATCGAATTTCGAAATCTATAAAAAATGGAAGTTTTACAACAATTTTTTTCATGCACCTACTCCCGCAACCAACCTCACGAGAGTAAGCACCTCTCTTTTAGGGTGTGTTCTTTTGGATGAATTTGAGGGAGATGATTTAGGGGAGATGATTTGAATGGATTTGAGTGGATTTGAGGATAATTTTTTTGTTGTTTTTTTAGTGGATTTGTGGGTAATTAAGAGTGGATTTGAAGGTAAAGTTTGTGAGAATTAGTGTAGGATTTGATTGATGTGACAAATTTAAAAAATTAGTTTAATTAGTAAAAATTAAAGATTACCAAAATACCCCTAGTTATTAAAATAATATAAAATGATATTTGTTAATGTTATATTTAATTGTAAAAATGTTTATAAGGAGTAAAAAAATTAAAATAATTTTTAAAATTAATTTTTAAAAAGTAAAAATTTTAATTTTAAATGTAATATATTTTTTAATATAATTTACACTAGCATCAAATAAATATAAGATTAAAAAAACTATTAATATTATTATTATTATTATTATAAACAAATATATTTATGATCCATTTATTATCATAGAGTAACTTTATATTGATTTGCGTTATTAAATTACAATAATCATTATGAAATTGAAAAATATTTTAACAATTGTTCTATTTGACTTGTGATTATTTGAATATTCAATATTAAATTTTAAATATTCAACATGTCTTCACATTGATAATAAGTTATTGTAAAACCTAAAAGTGGATTGTCTTTTGTTTGTCTCACCATTACAGCTATGAACTTCATTTGCCACGTGCTGAGTTAAAAACATGCAAAAGAAATTCCAGGTGTGTGTTTGAGTGTTTCAAACACTTACATCTGTTTCCCCTCTATGCAAAATTAAGAACATTTCCCAGTATTTCATGCAAACAACAGAGGGCAATCAAAAACAACCACAACCAAAAACAAAAACACACAGAATCTCTTCGTCAATATCTACATTAATCTCATCCTCTCTCTCACAAACCCTTGAGATAAACACTTTAATTATTCCTCTCTCCCCACACCATTCTCACTTCTGAAACTCCACCATCTTCAATTTTCATCACAACCACCAACAAAATCACCATGTTCAACAAAATCAACATTACATATCCTTAATTTTCATCGAATACAATGCTTGGGAACCAAATAAAAAGAAAAGGGAAGCGAATACAGGTTCCTATATTTTTCTTCTTAATCCTCGAACCGAATATGGGTTGCATGACCGAATACTCCTCTCTTCAAATCTCATTTTCAACTATTGCTTCTTCATCTTCTTCGTCTTCAAACATTCGTATTCATCTTTAACCATCTTTTTCTTCATCTTCGTACGGACATCAACCTCATCTACATCTTTGCAACATTAAAATAACAAAAATAAAGCCAAAATATGCACTTGAAATCGAAAGGCAAATAAGACCTTTTACATTCAATCCCCTCAAATCTCTTCACATCCGCAGGTGACCGAAAATCCATCCATCCATCGTCGTTTTTCATCGCTTTTCCTCTCAAGCGAACACGAAAGAGTTTACATTTTTTCGCTCTCAAAACCACGTGAACAGTTAAATCTGTTCATGCGAACACACACTTAGATAACCTCTTCATGAGAAAATGAGAAAATAATATCAGCACCTTTCGAATTTACATCCACAACACTTTGGAGGTGCAGAATATATAAAATAAAGAATAACATGGTATTTTCGATTTTCGATCATTTGGAGATATAAGAAAAAACCTTGGAGACACAGGGTGAAATGCCCTTTCATATCTAAAATTTTTGTACAAATGTCAAATTAGGAAAAAGATAATATTATTTCAGTTTTTTAAATATAACTAAATTAAAAAAAAAACAAGATAAAAATGATAATGACAATGTCCGGTAACATCAGGAGATTTGACTCATCAACAAAATATTTGAAAAACAATTAAAAAATTTTTAAAAACAAAGTAGACTAGACTCGTGAACAAAATTTTTGAAAAACAATTAAAAAAATTTAAAAAGAAAAGAAACTTCGAATGGACGCGTTACTTGTTTCTAACATGGTTTATACGTTACTTACAAAAAAAGACTTCAAATATTAAAATTTGATTGAAATAAAACTGAGTAAAAATCTACTCATAACATTTTAACCAAGATTTGGGTGAAACGAGTATTTAAGCCTTGGTTTATATATTCAATTTGTAAAAATTGTTTAAAATAATTTTTTCAAAGTTTAAATTTTAACTTGTATATATATCTTTGAAAAAGATCCATTTCATTTTTTAATATATCTTTTAGAAGTTTTTATATGAAGAAAATCGGTCACAAATATAAAAAGATCCCCCCATCTTTTATAAAATTCATTTAATCATATGTATGTTAAGCTATTTAATGAGTAATATGACATCAAATCCTTGTATTATCGTATTGAAAGCAAACGAAGAAAACTGAGAAAATCAATCAAATTACATTTTCTCTTACACAATGGATATTGTACTAAACTACCTGGCTACACACTTTATTTATTTGCAGAGTTAATAAACCAATAAAAAAATACTACAAAATTCCATTAATGTGTGTGAAGATACAGTTATTTTTCTGTTGTACACCTTTACAATTGAATCCAAATTCTAATATAATAGCAACTACGACAGATAATCATTACCACGTGTATATTTATAAGTTTGTGAAATTTTAGAATTGAATTATTTAAACATTATTAATTAAAAACATAAATTGAAGTCATTCAAATATAAGTCTCAACTACCAATATGAAAATGCATAATCATACACACATAAATAATATGTGGGGTGGGGTCAATTGAGTTATATACTTCCCTACCTGCATTTATACAATTATCATTTTAATACACTTTGTTATCCCTAATCATTGCTTATCCTCCTACTCATTTAGGACTTTCTTCAAAGAGTTAGACGAAAAAAAAAGGGATGACTTTTAGAACTTTCCCTTTACTTTGTTACACATAAAACTGATAATAATGTATGTCAAGCACAACTTTTTATCATTACATCTTCCAGACATTTAAGGTGCTTTGGCGTCAAATAGGAGCAAAAATAGATTATGGTTCAATTATAATCCAGCAAATAATTGAAGCACAATATTCTTTTCATAAGAGCATGGCAGAAACAAAATTCTATTTTTTATGGAGAAACAAAGTGGAATTCTTTTCTGTTTAAGGACTGGCTGAACATTGAGAAACTAGAATAGTTCAAACTTGTCCGAGTAAGGGGTTTGTGGTATAGTACTAATCAATAGCCCTTGATAAAACCATCTATCCATAAAACTGTCAAACTGGATTAAGCAAAAACCATCTATCCATATATCTATTGTTACTGAGTCAGGACTTTTGGAATATGCTATTGATTGAGTCATTCAGTGTGAATGTATACATCATAAAGTAGTACAACTTTAGCAGATATGACACACTTCTGGTCAACGGCTTCATTGAATGCATCCTCCATAACTAAAGTGGAGTTTCCTTTGAGCTGACAATGACAAGGAATCTAATGATTACAAAAGGGTAGGTACTGCAACATTAACTTTTTGTGTTTACAGCTGAGACAACAGGTGTTGGTGGATTTCTATACATTGGTAAACTCGGGAGAAATTTCCTTTGATTTTGGTATATCTATAAAATTTGCTTAATAGGACACTCAAGATCTTCAAAATATTAATCATGGCTGCAGAGAATTCAACAAATAGACGATAATTCAACAAGGCATGTTGATAACTAAAAGCATTTCAGCCAGGGGAATTTATAACGTTGGTTAAGAGTTAGATAAAAAACTAAAGAAACAAAATTATCGGAGAGGTTATACGAGCTGCTGACAGAGCAATTCAAATGCTTAGACAGTTTAGTACAGACACAATCACATAAGGAATTCAGAGCACATGGTCTATGACTATGTTCTAGTATTCATGCTTAGGTTTTCATGTAACCCTGCAAAATGTTTCTTTATATTGCTCTCAATCTCAGTACAGTCCACTTTAGGCACTTCTCAAGCTTTTAAGAATCACTCTTCTCTTTTGTGCCAAAAAAAAAAAATTATATACACAAGACGAATCTAAAATTCAATGTAGATTAAACTCATACCCAACGGAATTTAACTTCTTTTCCAAAGAATGGTGGTTTCATTTCACTAGCTATCCTGTTTCATAATCTATAGAAATAAGTACTCATACACAAGATTTATCTCACATTACAAATGACCCACCAAGGTCAGCCTATTGATAGAGGGTTTAGATGTTCGCATGAGATTCTAGATTGTATCCTTACAAAATCACATTAGATATTCACTCACCAAGTTGCTCCGAATTGACAGATCACCGTAATCTATTGTCGTAGAACCTCAGCTTCAGCCTTGGCCATAGGATCATCCTTGATCTCAATTTCCTCTTCCTTCTCTCCCTCTCGCTGTTCAGCCACTTGTTTTCGGTGCAAATCCTCCGCCGCCTGCATCGCCGCGCGATTCTCCGCCTCAATCCGCCGCATCTCCTCCTCCTGCTGCTGGCGCTCAAACCAGGTATCGGCATCTGCCCAAACTGAAACACAAAACAGATATGCACAGTCAATCTCCCACAGAGAACACAAGACAAAGCATAGAATTAGAAAATTCAGAAATTAGGGTTTAAGCATGAGTAAAAATAAGCATAGGATTAGGGTTTTTACTAGGTTGGGCGGCCCAGCCCTGTTCACCGCCTTTGATGCGTTCGGGGAGGGCGTAGTTGACGGTGAGGACGCGGCCATAGAGCTCAGCACCGTCCATGTTGTCCATGGCGGCGGTGGCATCTTCGCGTTCGAGAAAGGTGACGAAGCCGAATGAGCGGTGTTTCTGCGTAGCCTGGTCGAGTGGCGTCTTGACGTCCTTGATGTCGCCGAAGGGGATGAAGGCGGCGTGGAGGATTGACTCGTTGACCTCCTCGGCTAACCCTCCCACGTACAGCGTGTTCTTCTGCACCCCTTGCGTCATCGCCATTCCTACTGCACTCACTTCAAAAACCACAACCACCACCACCACCTAGCGTCGCCACTAACAACTAAAACCGTGTTTTCTGTTTTCTCTGTGAATTGGGCTTCTTCTGCTGTCGGAAACTTTGGGCCTCCGCATACCCAGTTATTTGGAATCAGGGTTTTACTTCTTGGCCCCCACAATTTCTTTGCACACCCACATTTACTTTTTAAATTAACCGTTTTACTCTTTGAAAAAGTGACTTCGTTTGTATATTTGGGAATTTTTTTGAAACTAGTTTTTCAAAAATTTAAAATAAGATTTTCTAAACAACAGTTTCATAACATACTTTTCAAAAGGAGATTTTTTTAATGAATTTTTTCAAACATAATATTTGTAATGCATGGAATGTATTTTGGAATAAATTTTCCAAAATGAGATTTTCTGAACAAATTTTTTGAAATGTATCTTTTTTTAGAATAAACTTTTCGAACATTTTTATATGATGTATTTTGAAAAGAACTTTTCGAAATATATAAAATGTTTTCCATTATATTCTTTTCGGTATTTTTTTTTCTCTTTTCCTTACAGTTCACTTTTCTTTTACCTCTCTTGTAGATAGTTTAAAAAGAATTGGTCACGGTGATAATGGTAGTGTGATGCAATTTAAATATTTTTCTATTATTACGATGGTGCCTATAAGTAGCTATGAGAGGGCATGAAACAATAGTTTGGAATGGAATAAAAAATTATAATTAGTAACGGATAGATATATTATTTGTATTTTATATTTATTTTTTATCTTTATTTGATTGGTTATTAATTTTTTATTTGTATTTTGAATTTAATTCATATTTCTTCTATTATAAATAGAGTATTTGTCTGAGCCTGTTTTTCAATTGATACATTTTAACAATGTGTATCGGTTTTTAGTAGACAAAAATATCCTAATATATCATGGATTCTAAGTTTTAAGATTAAGGGTATTTTAATAATTTTTATTTTCAAAACTAAAAAAAAAAAAAAACTCCAAACCCTTGGTCACTTCCCTCATTCCTCTCAACTCTTTCTTTTTCATCTTTCTCACTCCAACATTTTCTCTGTCATCGCTATTGTAGTTCCAACTGAAAAAAAATCAGAAACACCCGCTGTTAAACAATTTCTTACAAAAACAATGATTTTATAATGAGTTTTCATTTCATAATTTTTGGCTTATCTAATTTTATCTAATTTTCACAAGCATAATGACATCCGAAAGAATTCATAATTGGCCTGGAAAAAATAAGAAACACTCACGGTTAAACAATTTCTTACAAAAAAAGATTTTATAATGATTTTTCATTTTATAAATTTTGTCTTATCTAATTTTATCTAATTTTCACAAGCATGATGACATTTGAAGGAATTGGTAATTGACCTGAATTTTTTTTAGAGATGATGATTTAACATCCGCAGATGATGAAATTAGAGAGGTTAGTGAAGACGATGAAATTGAAGAGATCTTGAATGAACCTTTTCCTGAAATTGAAGATGATGAAATTGTTTAACAGCGAGTGTTTTTTCAGTTGGGACTAGCATAGGAATGACAGAGAAAATGTTTGAGTGAAAAAGATGAAAGAGAAAGGGTTGAGAGGAATGAGGGAGGTGAGCAAGGGTTTTGGGGTTTCTTTTTTTTTTTTTTAGTTTTGAGAATGAAAATTATTAAAATACCCTTAACTTTAAAAATTAAAATCTATGATGTATTAGGGTATTTTTGTCTACTAAAACCCGGTACACATTGCTAAAATGTACCAACTGAAAACCAGGCGTACGCAAGTTAGCAAACCCATATATATATATATATATATATATATATATATATTTAACACAAGGAAGATTAATCACATATATAATTTTCACTATATTCAATATGCTATCTAGAGTCTAAGGTTCTTTTGAGGAAAAAATTCTTGTTGTTTTTACCACTACACTCGTTGCTATCGGTAGCGGCGGTGCCATCTACTGCTGCCGGTGACTCCATCGTCTATCATTGTCACTACTAGAGTTCTAGTTTCGATCAATGATCACATGGTTTTGATTGTCTCGGCCAGGCGACCATCATGCCATCAACGACACCTTCATCATGCATCGAGGTCGCTCGTTTTCCTTTTTCAGGTTCATCATGCGTTGTTGCACGTCTCGTCTCTTCTCAAGCAGTTATTCAGAGCATTGACGTTGCTCTTGTGCCTTGATTGAAGAATCTTGGATTTTTTAATATTTCTTATTAGAAGTGAACTTTAAGCCTAACTCAACCCCACAAAAATGGCTTGTAAGGTGAGGTTTTCACCTCACTTATATATTATAATTTAGCCTTATCTCTAGTCGATGTAGGACTTCCAACATACCCTCTTCACGCCGAGGTATAGACATCTTGAGCATGATAGTAGAAATGGGTAGTCCGATAGTGGCCCGACAACGGGTGGAATAGACATGCCCAAGAAACAAGAAATATCGCTAGGATAGGCTCTAACCTAGGCTTTGATACCATGTTAGAAATGGACTTTTAAGCCTAACTGAACCCCACAAAATCGACTTGTAAGGTGAGGTTTGAACCTCATTTATATATTATAATTTTGCCTTATCTCTAGTTGATGTGGGACTTCCAACATTTATCTCTCCTATTCATCCATGGCTTCTTCCGCTGCTGTCTCTTCTGACCTCTCTTTTGCCAACATTGCGTTTGACCCGTTCATATATGCTTTTTGTTTCCATTGAAAATATGGTTTTTGTTAGTTTATTTATAGTTGTGGTGGCTCTCCAACAATTACCTCTTTATCCACCGGTAACATTCCTCACGGGTGATTTGCAAAAATAGATTTACATAAAGTAACCTCCTAGATTTGTTGCTTAGGGAGAGTCTTCTAAGTTGGTATTTCGTCTTCTAGGTTGGTATTTCGTCTTCTATGTTGTCTTGAAAATCATTAGCAATTTGGTATCACTCGAGTGCAGAAGCTGATATTTTCACTGAGTCTTTATGGATTATATTAGTAACAAACTTGATACATACGATTTGTATGCACTAGCTTGAGGAAAAGTGTTAGATATATTATCTTTATTTTATATGTATCTTTTATCTTTAGTTAGTTTGTTATTACTTTTTATATGTATTTTGGGCTTAGCCCATATTTATTCTATTATAAATAGAGTAGCTTATATGTATATTCAATACAAGAAAAATTAATCACATATATAATTTTCACTATATTCAGTAGTAACTAATTAAATTTTAAATTGATTATTATCATTATCTATTAAAGTTTTGGTTATAAAAAAATTTGTGTCTAAAATTACTTTACTTTACTTTAATTTATTTTATATATATATATATATATATATATATATATATATATATATATTTTGATAAGTAAAATTTTAAGTGTATATTGATTTCACTGAAGAGATTGAGAAGATGATAAGAAAATTATATCATAGTCATATTTTTTAAATCAAATTTTAGGGCCATTTTTTTTAACATAATGTGAGTACATAGATTTTGAAATTTTGTATATTCGTATAAAATATGACACTTTGTTTTCTTTATATATATATATATATATATATATATATATATATTAATAAGTAAAATTTTAAGTGAGTTTTCACATAGAAGACACTATTTACAAAAACACTTCCATTTTTAAAAGTTAGATTTTTTTTCATCTATTCTTTCTCTCTTTTACTTGTAGGAAAAAATACAAATTCAGGTAAAAAGATATTTTTACCTTTAGGCAAAAATATAAATAAAACTATAGGTTTTTCTTAAGCTTTCTCCCTAGAAATTAAACCAACACACATTCAATCCTAAACGACCATCTATATCAACAAGCAAACAGATCACATTAATAATAACACACAATCCAATAAACATCCCAAAACATGTGTTGCACTTTATTAAAATAACATTAAAAAAATAACATAATTATATTCTAACAAAGATGTACACACACAACATCTTATTAGGCATATCAACTCTTAAAAGAAAACATACTCAAGTCTTAACAAAACTTTATTTCTAAGACCTCTATTTTTCTAGGTCTTACATGAGGATCTAGATTGGATGATAGCTTTCTCTTCATGTTTTTTCTGGTTTGAGCTTGCTTTCATCATATCTTGTTCAATTGAAGTGTATTAGACGATATAAGCTTTGAAATGAGGTAGAGTTGATTAATGATGATTCTTCTTGAGCATACTCTTTCTCTCTCTATTTGCCTTCTCTTCTTTCTTTCCTTCAGTTTTCACCTTTTCTATATTTCTGCTTCAATCATTTTTCTCAAGAGTAGCAACTTTCTTCTATTAGCAAAATGATAAAGATGAAGTTTTGATGATGCCCAAATCAAGTCAAGATTTATCAAGATTCATGAAGATCCTTTGAAGACTTGTTTTTGTTATAAAAAACTTTTGTAATAATTGTAGTTTGATGTTTAAGACTTAGATTTGTAATAGGTTTTGATTCTTGTACTCTCATAATTTATATTTGTTGTTCAGAATCATAAATGCACAATTTTAATCGATTAAACCAAGTATTAATCGATTAAAACGTTACAGGTGCTAAAAACTCAACTGGAAAGGGAATAATCGATTAATACCTTTTTTAATCGATTAGCTAATCGATTAATCCTAAGAATAATCGATTAAAACTAGCCGTTGGAGTTTTCTGGTTTTTGAAAACTAGCCGTTGTACTCATTTAATCGATTAACATTAATATTAATCGATTAAAAGCGTTAAATGGCCAGTTAAGAAGAATGGAAGAGTATTTGCTTGAGTCTATAAATAGGCTCTATTTATCCATCATCAACAACTCTTTCCTTGTGCTTTAGAACTCAGAAGTCATTGTTAATTGTGTGTTCTTGTTCGGCTTGAAAAACTCTCGTCTGTGGAGCTGGTGAAGTGCTACTACGGTGACAGAGGAATAGCCGGTTCATCCTTGGTGCGTCTGAGGAGGTGTGTGGAAGAGGATCATCCTTCGTGAAGTATTCGGAGGAGGTGTTTCATCCTTCGTGAAGTATTCGGAGGAGGTGTCTCATCCTTTGTGAAGACTCAAAGGAGGTGCAGGTTCATCTCTAGTGGTATCAAGAGATGTGGTTTCTAAACTCTTACAAATTGTTTCTTTGTGATTGTAATTTGTAATTGTTTTGATTAGTGATCTGTTTATCTTGGTTTGAGATAAGCGACTGGACGTAAGATTGGTAAGATCCGAACCAGTATAAAATCATCTATGCAAATTTCTCTCAACCTTACTCTTTTATTTATATTTATTATTTGCGTAGTAAGATAAATTGAGTAGAAATTAAAAGGCACACGTTTATATTAAAAACCCTCTTGGTTTGTTATTCCACGCTAACCATTCCGCTGCAACCGCTTTGACAATTGGCATCAGAGCTCGATTTGATAGTTATTCAAATGGCAGGATCATATCGAACTTTTGCAGAGGGTGCCTCTATCAATAGACCACCTCTATTCATAGGTGAAAACTATGCATTCTGGAAGGTTAGAATGCAAATTTTTATTGAGTCTATTAATTGTGAAATTTGGGATGTCATTGCTTCTGGTTCACCTATTCCTACTGACGATTTGTAGGAACCAAAACCCCGTCCTAAGTGGACTGCTGAAGAAAAGAAAAGAATTCAAAATGACGTGAAAGCCCGAAACATAATTACATCTGCTCTGACTGTTGACGAGTTTTACAGGGTCTCCGTTTGTAAAACCGCTCAAGAGATGTGGGATGTACTCAGAGTAACTCATGAAGGAACATATGATGTTAAGAGGGCAAGAAAGAACACCTTGATCCAAGAATATGAAATGTTCAGGATGAAGCAAGGAGAAACAATATCAGACGTTCAGAAATGCTTCACCAACATTGTCAATCACCTCATTGGACTAGGTAAGTCATTTGATAATGATGAGCTTAACATTAAAATTTTGAAATCTTTAGATAGGTCGTGGCAACCAAAAGTGACTGCAATTTCTGAGTCACAAAATCTCAACACAATGACTATGGCGACATTATTTGGAAAGTGAGAGAGCATGAACTTGATCTTGGAAGACTAGATGAAGAAGAAGCCAAAGCAAAAACAAAGAAAAAAAGTCTAGCCTTAAAATCTGAGGTAGAAAGGAGCAAGAACAAAATAGAAGATGAGGACTTAGAAGATGAAGAAAATTTGAGACTCATGATAAAAAGGCTCAACAGGTTCATGAAATCAAAAGACAAAGGAAGATTAAAATTCAAAAAGAAAGAAAATCAAGGATCTTCCTCAAACTATAAATGCTATGGTTGCGGAGAAAGGGGGCACTTAAAAGCGGACTGCCCAAATCAAAAGAAGAGTGAAGAAATAAAAGAAAAGAAATTCTTCAAGAAAAAGAAAGCCTACATCGCATGGGACGATGACAATGAAACTATTTCTGATTCAAGCGAATCTGATGAAGAAGCAAACATCTGTTTAGAGGCAGACGACGATGCTGGAAGCCAAGTAAGTACATCTAGCGATTCTGATAATTATAGTCAATTTAGTGAAAGTGAATTGCATGAAACTTATGCTGCTTTAATTGTAGAATATGAAAAATTAGATAAAGCTCATAAGAAATTGAAAAATGATTTCAAAAATTTAAAATTTAATTTTGAAAATATTTCTAAAGAAAATAAAAATTTAAAATCAGAACTTGAAAATATTCTTGAAGAAAATAAAAATTTAAAATTAAATTTTGAAAATATTTTTGAAGAAAATAAAGATTTGAAAAATAAAGTTTTAATTTTTGAAAAGGGTAAATTTATTAGTAGTGATGAATGTGCTTCTTGTGAAAATTTTAAGAAACTACTAAACAACACAACCTTAGGAGAATGCAGTAAAAATAATAAAAATAAGGTTGTTAAAAATAATTATGTTCCTAAAATTAAAAATAAACATAACAATAGAACCCGTAGAACATGGGTAGAAAAAGGAACAACTTATAGGAACACAAACTTTGTATCATGTTTTTATTGTATGAAAAAGGGTCATACTTCAAATAAATATAAAATTAAGCATTATGGTGTTCCAAGTGGTAGATATGTTTGGGTTGTAAAATGATTCCAATTTTTTTTATATAACCCAAAGGATAATATTTAACTTTTAATTTTTTTTTTAAATATTTTAATTTTTTTAAAAAACAAAATTTGGGAAAAATTTTATTCCAAGCATGTTGTCTTTGATAAATTTGTAGACCTTGAGGCAAAACCTCTTGAGTCAGTTAAATCAGATGCAGGTAATAATGAAGACTTGCAGAAGACAACAAAAGAAGAGAAGAATGTTGACAATCCTCAAAACGAAGATCTCAACAAATTATTATTATGAAATTGGAGATATTTCTAAAGGGGTAACATTAGAAAAGATCTAGGAATTTTATAAATCTCTTAGGATTGCATTTTTGATCCATTTTGTGCATTTTTGCATTGTTGAAACTTTAGCCATATTTCTATATGCTTTAAAATTCCTATATTGTATGGATCAATGTATTTTTTTTTTAAAAAAGGTTCTTTATCCTAAAATTATATGTTTTAAATCTCCTATTATGTATGTTTAAATGGATCTTTATATTTGAAATATATTTTATGCATACATGCTTTTATTAAGGGGTAGTATTATCTTAGGGAGATAACTTGAAACACAACTTTCTAATTATGATAAAAAAGGGGAAGAAAATATCTTAAAGCTTATTGTTATTCACTAATGCCCTTGTCTTTCATGAGTTATGTTTTTATCTGATTATTACCAAAAGCTTTAAATCAAAGGAGTTTTTGATCATCATAAAAAAGGGGAGAATGTTAGCAAAATGATAAAGATGAAGTTTTGATGATGCCCAAATCAAGTCAAGATTTATCAAGATTCATGAAGATCCTTTGAGGACTTGTTTTTGTTATAAAAAGCTTTTGTAATAATTGTAGTTTGATGTTTAGGACTTAGATTTGTAATAGGTTTTGATTCCTGTACTATCATAATTTATATTTGCTGTTCAGAATCATAAATGCACGATTTTAATCGATTAAACCAAGTATTAATCGATTAAAACATTACAGGTGCTGAAAACTCAACTGGAAAGGGAATAATCGATTAATACCTTTTTTAATCGATTAGCTAATCGATTAATCCTAAGAATAATCAATTAAAACTAGTCGTTGGAGTTTTCTGGTTTTTGAAAACTAGCCGTTGTACTCATTTAATCGATTAACATTAATATTAATCAATTAAAAGTGTTAAATGGCCAATTACGAAGAATGGAAGAGTATTTGCTTGAGTCTATAAATAGGCTCTCTTTATCCATCATCAACAACTCTTTCCTTGTGCTTTAGAACTCAGAAATCATTGTTAATTGTGTGTTCTTGTTCGGCTTGAGAAACTCTCGTCTGTGGAGCTGGTGAAGTGCTACTACGGTGACGGAGGAATAGCCGGTTCATCCTTGGTGCGTCTGAGGAGGTGTGTGGAAGAGGATCATCCTTCGTGAAGTATTCGGAGGAGGTGTTTCATCCTTCGTGAAGTATTCGGAGGAGGTGTCTCATCCTTTGTGAAGACTCAAAGGAGGTGCAGGTTCATCTCTTGTGGTATCAAGAGAGGTGGTTTTTAAACTCTTACAAATTGTTTCTTTGTGATTATAATTTGTAATTGTTTTATGATTAGTGAACTGTTTATATTGGTGTGAGATAAGCGACTAGACGTAGGATTGGTAATATCCGAACCAGTATAAAAATCATCTGTGCAAATTTCTCTCAACCTTACTCTTTTATTTATATTTATTATTTGCGTAGTAAGATAAATTGAGTAGAAATTAAAAGGCACACGTTTATATTAAAAACCCTCTTGGTTTGTTATTCCACACTAACCATTCCGCTGTAGCCGCTCTGACATATTCTCTTCAGTTGATCTTCTTTATATAGACATTTTTGAAAGATGACCGTTGGATGCTAAGTTGATTTTCAAGTAGTCTTTAGGTGAGATATCATACTTTAGTCTTTTCATCAGAGGTGCAGTGCTTTATCAAAGTATTTTTTTTATTGAAGAGTAGCTTGTACGACTCTGTCAGAGTCTTCAAGAGATTTATTCTAGAATGTTTTTTGCTTCTCTCAACGTCTTTATCCAGCCTGTGCAGATGTTTTGATTAATCCTTTATCTATTCCTGTTTTACACAGATAACAAGGATAAGATATGTGTTAAGAAGTGAACTTTAAGCGTAACTCAACCCCACAAAATCAGCTTGTAAGGTAAGGTCTACACCCAAATATATATATTCTAAATTAACTACATATATATTCTAAATTTAGTGGGTTTGAAGCCCACTTCTTAACATGGTATTAGAGTCATGCATGTGTTAGTATTAATAATTCAGACTGTGAAATTACAAATGGCTATGATACCATGTTAAGAAGTGGACTTTAAGCCTAACTCAACCATACAAAAGCCGATTTTGTGGGGTTGAGTTAGGCTTAAAGTCCACTTCTTAACAATATGCAAGCAAAATAACACTTTACAATACATACATTAAATGTTTTGAACATTTGTAGTCGTTAATTTGTATTGCTTGTTCAAAACATCTTGTCATACATCTTGTCAGTAATTAATGCATCGTTCAAGTATATTATTCAAGAAGGGTTGGGCGATGTATAACATTTTTTACAGTAGATGACATAAGGCATTAAACTCTTATGTTTTGGATGTATTTTAGCGCGCTTTTCATTAGACGATATTGTTCGTGGGATACTTTCGCTGACAACACTGCTTTCGATGTAATACATTTAAGCTTCAATGTTATTATGGTTCTCAACAAAAGATATTTTAATTTGAGAGCTTAAGAACATATCCTACTATTTTGCACATATTCCTGAGAAAGCTCCTTGATGACATATTTTTCTTTTTGCCTCTCCATGAATAAAAATCCTTAACTATATTATATATAAATCTTTCATGTAGACTTTTCTTTTTTATCAAATGTTTCCTGCAAGCAATGTGTTAGATGATATAGACTCTAGAGAAACGATGTTGTGTATGTTCTTAATTTCACTTTGTAGTAGCACTTGGATGATTTGCTTAGCTTATCCTATAAAGCCTTAGGTTTTCATTTGACTTGAGTAAGTGCTTAGACATTACAAGTCAAGTAGGCACTTCTCTTCCTGAAAGGATATTTCACTTAATGATTATTGTTAAACTTCAAAACTTGGGTTGCTAGACGGTCTAGTCTCTTTAGATGATATTGTCTTAACATAATTATCATCGATTATTCCTTTAAAACAAAGTCTCTAACCTTATTATCCCCCCCTCCTCAAACTCAATATCCTCAAATAATGTGACAATTCTCGTCTCGAAAATTGTCTTTAATTTGGGATCATAAAATTTATAAACCCTAGATATTTCAAAATATCTAATAAAATAGTTACTTATTGTTTAAGAGTCTAATTTCTTTTCATTTGGCTTATAAGGCCTTGCTTCAACTGAACAACCCCACACATGAAAATATTTTAGACTAGGCTTTTGGCTAACCCAAAGCTCATACGGTGTTTTATAGCTGCCTTGGTTAACAGTCTATTTAACATGCAAGTTTCAGTGTTTATTGTCTCTCCTTAGAGTGACTTTACAAGATAGAATGACAAATCATGTTCCTTACCATATTCTTAAGAGTCTGGTTTCATTTTTCATCTACACCATTCATGCTAGGTGACCCCAACATGGTCTACTATGGAACAATTCTACATTCCTTTAAGTACTTGGCAAAAGGTCTTGAACGTTGTGTACCTGAATTGTCATAACTATTAGTATTGACAATCATGATCAAACTTGACACTCTTAATTCTTTTGTTTGGATGATTCTCAACTTTAGCATTGAATGATTTGAATACGTCCAACACTGAAAATTTTCACGTATAAGATATAAATATGCATATCTAGAATAATCATCTATGAATGATATAAAATATTGTTGACCATTCCATGATGTAGGGAATGATCCACAAATGTTTGTATGTATCAATTCTAATACTATTGTAGCTCTATACACATATAATGTCTTTGTTTTGGTCCGTTTACCTTTAACGCATTCAACAAATCAAAATTTGTGATGTTAATGGAATCCAAGACCCTATTTGACATAAGTCTTTCAACTTTATTTTTAGAAATATGACCTAGACGTTTGTGCCAAAATTCTCCTTAAATAGTATTATTAATTTTACACTTAGTACCACGTGATTTTGTGTTCAAGAATTCATTGTAAGAAGCTATAATATTAAACATATATAGATTATCTTAAGCCAAAAATAAACTAATTCCAACAACATTTGAACTAAATGACAATAATATATTTGTGTGTGTGTGTGTCGATATATATATATATATATATATATATATATATATATATATATATATATGTATGTATGTATGTATGTATACACACACATAATAACATCCCAATTTAGTAGAGTAAAACTACCAAAATAAAACATTACATAGATGATAACTTACCAGAAACTTTTCAAAACTACTGAGAAAGAAGATCCTACACCTAGAGAATACATTCTATAAGTGTTACTACTTCACCCTACTCGTCAAGTTGAGACGACAAGAGAAAACCACTCCCTAAGCTCACACCATTTAAGGTGATCATTGCAAAAGAGAAAAATACATAGATAAGCAAAGACAAAAGCAAGGGTAAGCTAGTACTAAAACAATTTATTACAATAAAACAACATTGCAACATGTTTTACACCTCACACAATATAATTATCCGTCCTAAACATGTAACAGACTTAGACTTGACTATCTGGATATACAATGAATGTCAAGCTAAAACATGTTTTGCCCTTTGTGTGGTGGAACAACTGAAAACCATCAAAGCTACCATACAAGGTTAGTCGTTCAACATGCCCTTTACTAGATGGAGAAAGGCCCCCAGGTTAGGACCATAGTGGGTTATGCACTTGTGTGGTGGAACAACTGACAACCATCAAAGCTACCACACAAGGTTAGTCTGTATCACGTCTTAGACCATACTGGAAGCACCTAGACTAAGACCTCCTGCTACTCTCACCACATGACTCATCACTCTCTACTTGAGCATGGATGATCATTAGAGTGTTAGGATAACCTATCAGAACTGAGTTTCTTACATTCATACTTACAACAACAACATCATCCAAGACACTACCATGAAATCTCACCCTAAGTCATGGAATTGCGTCCACTAAACATACTTCCAATACATACATAACCTCAAGAATCAAACATTATGATTTCAATTCATACTCAACAACAAGTAGTAGAAACCAATCATTCAAACATTCACATACATTGTACACACTTTAAGAAAATCTATAAAAACTTAGTTAAAAATTTGATATTTTCGCTCAGCCACCAAGTTTGTTCGCTTAGCTAAAGCCCACTCGCTCAGCACACCAAGTTTGTTCGCTAAGCTAAAGCCTACTCACTCAACGCACCAAGTCTGTTCGCTGAGTGAAAACGTAAACAATGGGTTCTGCTCACTCACCTCTCGCTCAGCCGGGAGTTCGCTCAGTGAGACTGCATAATTCTACAGCACCAAAACTGTAGAATTTGCACTACTCAACCAATCAAAACCTATTCTACGCATCTTTCCGAACTTCTAACACTCCTAGATTGTATTATACACTCAAATAGACCTAAATAAATGTATTCAAACCAACCTAAACTCATTTTAAAGTGATTGATCACAAGATTCCAATCCAAAATTAACTAAGACCTCACTTTATAGACCCAAATTGAATTCTACCATTTATAGCTTATTTTTAAACCACTTAGGGACTCCAACAAGTCCCAAAGGACTTACTGACATCCTCTAAAATGACCATTTAAACACAGAACAAGGAATTCAAGATTCTACTAGTCCAAACCCCCAAAAACTATATCTACACCAAGCTAGACTAAACTTATCAACCATCAAATACTCTTACATCAAATTTCCTCCATTTCAATGCTTAGACAAGTCACAAGACATCTCATAACAGACCCAAATGCCTCAAACCAGTTTATCATCCTTCTTTCACCATTTCACTACCTAAAACCTTCTTTTTCCTTGAAAACACTTCCAAAATTCAATTACAAACCATAATCTTTTCTCCATATCAATTTTCAACCATCTAACTCTTCTAACAAATTCCAAATAACTATCTAACTGTGCTAGATCAGTTCCCATCTCACTCTAATACCAAATTCTCATTTTCACTCACCAAACCCCTTTTTTAAGCTTAAAACTCAAGTAATTCACTCTTTATTACTTCAACCACTTTAAGATCACTATTTAAACCACAATACAACCTCCAAACACATAATTATAACAGTATACAACAACAAACATATTATCACATCAATTACAATAACACCATATAATTAAAACACCATTTACATACGTCAAATTTATCCAAACACACCAATTTTTACTAAAACGTTTAAAATTTATATAATTACTAAATTTACACTACAAACAGAACTAAAATAAAGTCTAGCTTCCCTTACCTCAAAATAACACCTCAACCCCCGGAAGCGTCCTGACGGTCTCTTGAAACGCAAGAAATTCCTAAATGGACCTACGAGAGACACCAGAATTGAAACGGACAGAGTTCTTAGAACTCTAAATTCACCAAGAACAAGAAAAGAGAACAAAATGATACATGCATAATAGTTCTGTGCATGATCATTGACTAAAGCAAAGATGACAAAAAAACGAGCAGAAACTTATTTGCTTTAAAACAGAAATTGATTGGTTGGATTTTTAGACCTTGACGTCGTGATCGTCTAGACATCTTCTGATCGTCAAAGAGATGACTCAGGAGTTAAAACTCTTAGAGAGAAGGTATAGACCTCTAGAAAAGTGATTTTTAAAAAGATGATAGGTTATAAAATAATAAAACTTGTTTATAACAAAACTATTTATAACTAAACCATTTAATATTAAAATAATCGAGTCTCACTATTAAACTATCATCATTTCTAAAATGTCATTTTCTGAAATTTATATATATATATATATATATATATATATATATATATATATATAATAAAATGAACAATAATATACATTCAAAATTTCATTAATTATTGATACATACACCATATACAACACGTGAGATCACTAATTTGGATCAGCGTGCATTTATAACAAAAATCGAGAATGCAACTCACATGGGGGTTTTGACTTTTTCCAAAACAAAAACTTTAATTTGCTATTCCAATTGCAAATTTTAACCACATGCTGACGTAATATGATAAACCCAATCCTTAGCTTCCATTATATTCCAATTCAATTTCTTTGGCAGCGGAAAACTGAATGGTGTTAAGTAAATTAAAATTACTAAAATTAATAATTAGAGTTTCCTAAAAATTGAGAAAAAACATAAATAGGTTTTCTATAATTTAAAAAATATTCATAAATAATCATAAGTTCATATATGCTTTTATACCAATTATTAGAATATGTTTTTTATATACAGTCAAAATTACATTCTTTAATTCATAAATAAAATATGAAAAGATATTTAAATTTGTCATTAAAAATAATGAAATTAATAATGGATATATAATTTTTTAAATGTAAAACACTTTAAATTCTCTTTTGTCTTTCTCTTTTGATAAGATGAAAAAAAAATATTTTGTCTCTACAAATAAAAACTATAATTTTTAATTTTTAATTTCATCTTTTATCAAATTAAAAACATTAATTATAATTTCTTGCAACATTGATAATTGGCGCTTGTTAATGTCAGGTCTCAATCACTCTCCGTGAACTTACAAATTTGGATACAAAGTTATAATTGACTTAAAATAACCTTAAGTTATATATATATACATACATATATATATATATATATATATATATATATATATATATATATATATACACTGAATTTTATGATGAATTTAATTTTAAAATTTCCAAACATAAATATTTTACTTCTAAATAATTTCTAATAATAATAAATTTTATAAACATTCAAATTATGATATATTTAAAATTTTATCCTTATTTATTTTATTTTATTAATTATAATGATATTTTTTACTTTTAAATAACTAAATAATTATATCATTTAGCATTCATTTATTTTTATTATTGATGCTGGTAATCTCGATTGTACGAATAATTATGTGAAGTCTTAATTTATTATTTGTAGGTCTAATTGTGCCACGTTTTTACTAAATAATTATATCACACTAATTCCTTTAACTCAAACAAATAGTGGATGACTAAATTAAGGCTGTTATATCAATTTAGATTTTATTTTTCTTAATGCATAATGATATTGCTTTGGTTTGAGAAGATTTTACACTCTAAATAGTTTCGTCTTCTTCAACAAAATGAGAATTTTAGTTTAAGAGGAAAAAATTCAGTACAAATAAACCATAAATAAATTTATATAAAATATTAAGACATCAACGGTCACAACTGAGATAAGGTTGTTGTATGGAGACACCATACTGATGGATGGCTGTGTACAGTGCTAAGGCCCACTTTTTTCTGAGCCACTGTCTTCACATGCCTGTCATAACCCTTTCAAAAGATATAAAAATTATTCTACGAAACATTTAAATTTTTAATATTCATTTAATATTATTTTTATTTATATTTTATTTTTAAAAAAAATATAAAATTTTATTTTTTAGAATTATTTTACTTTTGTATTTTATATTAAATGAATGTAAAAATATTTCATGATACTATTAATCATCAATTGTTCACTTGTGACTGAATTTCTTAATGCACGTGTGCCTTGTCAGAAGTGAAAACCACTTTATTTTATAGTGTCTCTGTCCGGGGCCATTTTTCCACCACCTTATGTGCAGCTCTCACTTCAATTGTAATCTCATATCAGTTTTCATCAGCCACAAATTAAAACAAAAAACAAAAACAAAAACACCAATTTTAGAAGGTAAATCAAATATATTTATTATTAATTTTAGAACTATTATTTTAAATATTATTTTTTCATAATGAATAAAAATATAACTGTATATAAAAAATTTGCAAAACAATTGATTGGTCTTAATAAATTTGCATATAATCTTTCTTTCGCAAATCTCATGGTTCTTTTATGTGTTGGAACTTTTTTTTCCTGTGTTGTTGTTTGTTTGATGTGTTGGAACTTTTTTGCATATAATAAATTTCATATTTGTTGTTTGTTTTATCTGTTGGAACTTTTTCATGCGTTTAAAAATATCAACCTTGGATTTTTATTAATCAAACATAGGACCACATAACCCAGTTATTTCATGTTTCGGTCATAGTCTACAGGGAAAACGTTAACTGAAATATGTATGAAAATCCAAATAAAAGTTTAGGATAAAATGTTTTTATCATTTAAAAATTACTGATATAAAATATTTAAAAGACTTTAGATTCAAATCACGTGGATGGAGGTCGAATATACGTGTGGACATAATAGATTTTAGTTAGCTATTTATTCATGGAACTGAAAAGTCTAATCATGGGTCCAAATTTTATCTACAGAAAATCTTCTAACAATCTTAATAGGTTTTGTTATTATAAACAGATTATGTTTTTATTATATAATATATATCTAGTAAAGATTATATTTTCCTAGGTAGTTAATATATGGATCTTATCATTAGATCTTCATGTCTTCCTCCTTTAATTACAATTCCTATTATGAGTAATGTCTCTTGTTTAATTTAAAGGTCAAATCTCATTATATGATGCTTCTTCAATTTGTATTAACTATATTTTTCAATAAGATTTTTCAATAATGACTTTCTAACTTATGATAATTTGTCAGGATGCAATATCAAGGTTCATAAAGCATGTCCTATATGTGAAAAAAACACTGCATTTCATCAATTAAAACACGAAAGGAAGACAATGTATATGTGTCATCGAAGATTTTACAATCTAATAATACATATCAAAGGCTAAAAAAAGCATTCAATAGACAATAAGAGAAAGACAATGCTATAATTCCACTTACTGGCCTTCAAATTCTTGAAAAAGTTAATAAAGTGCATCATGTATTTTGGAAAACATCCAAGAAGTCATCTGTAACGACTCCTTGAAAGAAGAAATCAATATTCTTTTATCCTCCATATTGGTCAAAGTTAGATGTTAGACATTACATATATGTGATGCATGTATAGAAGAATGTGTGTGATAGCTTGATTGATACATTACTCAACATTAGGGAAAAGACAAAAGATAGAGTGAATGCTCGTTTGGATTTGGTTGACATGAAGATTCGAGAAGAGTTGGCACCAAGGGAGATTGGTAAACATACTTATTTGCCTCCTGCATGTTACACAATGTCCAAACAAGAGAAGATAAATTTTTGTCTTTGTTTAAAGAGTATCAAGGTACCACAAGGATACTCTTCAAACATTAAGAGTTTAGTGCCGATATAAGACTTAAAGCTTGTTGGCATGAAGACTCACGATTGCCACATCTTAATGCAACAATTGTTACCGATGACTATTCGTAGAATTTTGCCCAAAAATGTTAGGCATACCATAACTCGATTGTATTTATTTTTCTCGTCAATATGTAGTAAAGTCATTGCTCCTGCAAAGTTAGATGAACTTCAAGGAGAGATTATTATCATCTTGTGTTAGCTATAAATGTTTTTCCCTCCATCCTTTTTTGATATCATGGTACATTTACTTGTTCATTTTGTCAGAGAAATCAAGTTGTGTGGGCCAGTATAGTTAAGATAGATGTATCTTATTGAGCGTTATATGAAGATTTTGAAGGGGTATGACAAAATCAATATCGTTTAGAAGGTTCAATGATTGAAAGGTATATTGCTATAGAAAGTATTAAGTTTTGTTCAGATTATATGACAAAAGAAAATCTGATAGGAGTTCCTCGTACATCATGGTTGAACAGATGTTCTACAAGTGAAAACATCTGAGGTGTGAATGAAGTGACAAAAGATCATGAAGAATTGTTGCAAGCACATATGTACATATTAAACAACACAGATGAGGTGATCTCATTTTTTCAAGCACACAAAGCCATTGCGAAGGAAGAGAATCTAGGACATTAAGAGAAATTATAGTTGATGGAGAATAATAGAACATTCTATTCTTAGTTCAAATCTGAAGTTTTGAAAGAGTCACAGTCTTCTGAGACTTTGTTGCGTCTATCAAAGGGTTTAAAGTTTAATGTTGTATGTTGTACAGGCTATGAAATTAATAATTTCACATTCTATACAAAGACTTTGGATGATAAAAGTGTTAGAAAAGAGATGCCTTATATCTTATACCAAGAAGGGGGGGAGGGGGTGAATTGGGTTTTGCTTTAAAAAATTGATCTTTTCAAAAGCTTTGCAAAATCTTTGGTTTTCTTGAAATCAATAAAACAATAAGTGATGAATCAACAATAAAAAAGAAAAGGATAGGGAAAAATTAACACAAACAATTTATACTGGTTCAGCCAAGCCTATATCCAGTTTTCCTTCAACAACCTGATTTGAAGGAATTCCACTATAATGATAGATTTACAAGAATACAGAGATATTCCCTCTCAATGTACTTCTCACCCCACTCAAAATCATTATAGCAAACAAGAGGTGAACACCCTCTCACTTTTACCACGCAGAGAACAGTCACAGTTCTCTTAACACCTTGAGAACAATCCCAGATCTCAATGAGAACACACTCAGCTCTCTCCCCTGGCACACCTACACAGGAACACAATCCACAAATTATAAATGATGAAATTGATCTTCTAAGTACACTCTAGGAGTGCAGATCCAATCAGAACAATTCAGCCCAGTTTCTTCATAGTACTTGATGTGTAAAACCCAAACTTGATCCTTGATTCTTCAAGACACTTCTTGGACACTCCTGTAGTCAAAACTCAATGAAACAGTTAATTATGAAATTGATTATAATTGAATTGTTTTGAAACAATGTGCAAGATAATTATTTATAGGATTTTCTGAATCTTGACGTATTTTTAATCGATTACAAAATTTATGTAATCTATTAAGCTTTTCCTTCTACTTTAACACATTTACTTCTGTTTTGATGTAACAGATTATACAACACATGTAATCGATTATACAAATCTCATAAGCCAGTAATAAACTCATTTGACCCTTAAAAGTAGTTTAGGCTTTAAATGAAATTGATTTTGACATATGAAACGGATTTAACTGATTATGAAGCTTATGTATGTCAACACTTAAGCAAATTTTCAAATCAATTTCCATTCTAAACAGATCAATACACTAATGAAACATATATTGACATAACATCGTGTTTTAATCGATTATACAACTTATGTAATTGGGTATTACACAATTGTTTTCCCTTTTAAGCATGCACGTGATATGGAGAAATCTAATAGATTATATACATTGCTTAACCATTATTTCTTCCATAAATGATATGTTCAATCTGTTTAATGCATGATTCATTTACAAAAAATGAATTCATATATCAAGCACAAACATAATAATGATAAAGCAATTGTTATGCCATTTGTTGTGCAAGAAACTATAAAACCATTCTTATGTTCATCATAAAAAACATAGATATGTAAGGTAGATATACCTCCCGCTATCAACAATCTCCCCTTTTTTTAATGGTGCACAACAAGAAACATGTTTTCTAGTTACTCTCCCCTTTTTGGGCATTAACAAAAAATGGCAGAACAAGTAACATGGAATAAGCATGTGCTAAAGAACATCAAAAGTACTTATAGACCATTAAGAATATGGTGATCTCCCTATCATAAAGAGATGTAGCACAATAAAAATATGTGAGCAATATATGAATGATGTTATAGTTTATATTAGAGCTCAGTAACAGTATATGAGCAGTATATGAATGATGTTACAGTGTATATTAGAGCTCAATGTGTCTATATGAAACAATATGCCAGATATATATGACATATATCAGAGCATTTTTACTGATGTTTGCTATTAGAGCATTTATATCATAGCATATGTATAGCATTTGTATAACATTTGATATAAAAAATATTTCCTAATATCATGTAATGTATGCAATGTAGATAAAACAGAGTATTATTGTACTAATGACATTAGGATATAAGCTATATGCAGCAAAAAATATGATAAATGTGTTAGCACATCTGCAACGAAGTTGTGACATTCATAATGATGCATATGTGATGGATTTCAAAACAAATTTGAGTTATATGCAACATATGATATATGTTTTATGCCCAACATATGTATATAAGAACATTTGAAACCTGTCTAGCAACTTAAAATAGCAGTTATAAGTGTGTAAAACCAGATTCAATGACTTAATCGATTAAATTATTAATGTAATAGATTAAGAAAACTGTAGTTCAAATTCTTTAACAGAGTATAAAACTGTTTAATCTATTAAATTTCGTATATATGATCATAAACATATTGTTTGACCATTTTCACCTATTACGATCACATTATAACATGCAAAAACAACTTTCTCAACATTGTAACATGTTAATATCATAATAAACATGATAAGAGTAGTAGTTGTGTAACAATGAATGAGTAATGAATGGAAATGACCATTTAAGCACATAACAGAGTGATATTCCACCTTATTGTGCACAAATTTGATCTAGAATACCTAGTTCATTTCTGATTGTATAAAATCTTTCCTTTGAGAGTGGTTTTGTAAAAATTTCAGCCCATTTATGCAAAGTATCAACAAATTCAATTTTAACTTCACCCTTTGAGACATGATCTCTAATGAAATGATGTCTTATTTCTATATGCTTTGTTTTTTTAATGTAGAATGATATTTTTAGCTAAATTGATAGCACTAGTTTAATCACATTTTAAAGGAATGTGATTTAGGTGAATGCCATAATCTTCCAGTTGACTTTTAATCCAAAGAGGTTGAGTACAACAACTTCCAGCTGCAATGTACTTGACTTATGTGGTAGATAATGCAATAAAAGCTTGCTTTTTTAAATTCCATGTAATAAGTGAGCATCCAAGCAAATGACAAGTGCCACTGGTACTTTTTCTGTCAAGCTTACAGGCACCAAAATCAGAATCATTATAACCTTCTAGGCATAAGTTTGCTCCAATAGGGTACCATAACCCAACATTTTTAGTCCTTTTAAGATACTTCATAATTCTTCACCTGCATCAAATTCACCTGCATCTATACACTCCCTCGGTTGCAGTGTATTAGTTATACAGTCAAAATTTTCATCAAATGCAACATGTACAGATTCCTCAACAGATAAAGTTATTTTGTTATAAACTCTATATGCTTTGATAGTCAATGAATATCCTAGAAAGATTGCCTCATCCGCTTTAGAATCAAACTTACCAAAGTTGTTTTTACCATTATTTAATACAAAACATTTGCAACTGAAGACCTTTAAGTGAGTAATGTTGGGTTTTCTACCTTTGAATACCTCATAGGGGGTAAGCTTAACCATGGGTCTGATGATAGTCCTATTCAGCACATATCAAGCTGTGCTGATAGCATCAGCCCAAAAATGTTTGGGCAGTGATCTTTCATTTAACATAGTCCTAGCAAGTTCTTCTAAAGCTCTATTTTTCCTTTCAACTACACTATTCTGTTGTGGTGTTATGGGTGTAGAGAAGTTATGTTATATCCATTGTTCATCACAAAAGTTCTCAAAGTTTTCATTCTGAAACTCTCTTCCATGATCACTTCTAATAGTCTTTATCCTAAGATCATTTTCATTTTGAATAATAGAGGCAAATTTCTTAAAATTTCTAAATGTGTCACTCTTAGATTCAACAAAGAAAGTCCAAGTGAACCTAGAATAATCATCAATAATAACCAGACCATAAAAATTTCCTCTTAGACTTTTGATTCTTGAAGGGCCAAATATGTGCATTTGTAATAATTCAAGAGGTCTGGTAGTAGATATCACACATTTGGATTTAAAAGATGATCTAGTTTGTTTCCCTTTTTGACAAGCATCACAAAGTCTATCAGATTCAAACTTTGTGTTTGCCAGCCCTAGTACAAGACCTCTAAATGCAAGTTTATTCAAGTGAGGCATATGAATATGTGCAAGTCTTTTGTGCCACAACCAAGGCTCATTTTCCTTAGATAACAAGCATATCACAAATTTAAAAGAAGTCCTCTTGAAATCAATCATATATATTGTTATATCTTTTGCCTACTAGCACAAGTTCATTTGATGAAGCATGACAGATTAAGCAATAATTTGATTCAAATGTAACTTTCAAGCCTTTATCACATAATTGGCTATGCTAAGCAAGTTATGTTTAAAACCATTCACAAGTAAGACATTTTCAATGATGTAATATAAGGGTGTTTGTATTTTACCAATACCAACAATTTTACCTTTGTTGTTATCACCGTATGTGAAATGCCCACTTGTTTTGTGCGACAAGCTGTTAAACCTTTAAGGATCTCCAGTCATATGTCTAGAGCATCCATTGTCTGGATGCCACATGGCCTCTTGTTCACATTTTTCTTCACTATTTTCAGCTTGTGTAAATCTGGCCATCATACTTAAATATGTTTGTTGTTCAAGGTGCTTGCTGACTTCTTTCCTGCCTACATTTTCTTGTTGCAGATCTTGCTCTCTAAAGTTCTCTTGATTCAAGTTAGTTTTCCTTTTTCATGTCAAAATTTTTGAAAACCTTTTTACCATCATATATGTTTCTTCATTCTCTAGGCTTTCTACAAATTTTGTAGCAGTTTCAGCAGCAGGTTTCAAGATGTTGATTTATCTTTTCTCTTCTTGACTTGCTCTCCTTGATATTCCTGTCTTGATAGCATTATGAAAACTATTTATCACAAAATCCCATACATCTTTTCCTATTGAATTCAAGAAACCATTATTTTTATGACTAATTCCACCTTTGTTCATAGTCTGAGATATATTGGCCATCGAGAACGTTTTAACCAATTGAACAGAAAAGGTAATCGATTAAAATTCGAATAATTTTTGAATTCCGAGTTCTGGTGCCAATTATTAGAAAAGAGATGCCTTATATCTAAAACTAAGAGGAGGGGGGGAGGTGAATTGGATTTTGCTATAAAAAATTGATCTTTTCAAAAGTTTTGCAAATTCTTTGGTTTTCCTGAAATCAATAAAACAACAAGTGATGAATCAACAATAAAAAATGAAAATGATAGAGAAAGATTAACATAAGCAATTTATACTAGTTCAGCCAAGCCTACATCCAGTCTTCCTTCAACAACCTGATTTGAAGGAATTCCACTATAATGATAAAGTCACAAGAATATAGAGATATCCCATCTTAATATACTTCTCCTCCCACTCAAAATCACTATAGCAAACAAGAGGTGAACACCCTCACACTCTTACCACACAAAGAACAATCACATATCTCTTAACACCTTGAGAATAATCCCAACTCTCAATGAGAACACACTCGGCTCTCTCCCCTGGCACAACTCAATAAGAACACAATCCACATATTGTAAATGATGAAACTGTTATTCTAAATACACTCCAGTAGTGCAGATCCAATCAGAACAATTCAACCCAATTTCTTGATAGAATCTTGATGTGTAAAACCCAAACTTGATCCTTGATTCTTCAAGATACTTCTTGGACGCTCTTGTAATAAAAAAAAATTAAACAATTAGTTATGAAATTGATTGCAATTGAATTGTTTTGAAACAATGCGCAAAACAATTATTTATAGGATTTTCTGAATCCTGACATATTTTAATCAATTACAAAATTTATGTAATATGTTAAGCTTTTCCTTCTGCTTTAAAAGATTTGCTTCTGTTTTGATTTAAGAGATTATACAGCGCATGCAATCGATTATACAAATCTCATAAGCCAGTAATAAATTCATTTGATCGTTAAAAACAGTTCAGGCTTTAAATGAAATTGGTTTTGACATATGAAACATATTTAACCGGTTATGAAACTTATGTAATCGGTTATGTCAACACTTAAGCAAATTTTCAAATCAATTTCCATTCTAAATAGATCAATACTCTAATGAAACATATATTGGCATAGCATTGTGTTTTAATCGATTATACAACTTATGTAATTGGTTATTACACAATTGTTTACCCCTGTTAAGCATACAAGTGATATGGAGAAATCTAACAGATTATATACATTGCTTAACCAATTATTTCTTCCAAAAATGATATCTTCAATCTGTGTAATGAATGATTCATTTGCAAACAATGAATTCATATATCAAGAACAAACATACTAATGATAAAGCAATTGTTATGCCATTTGTTGTGCAATAAACTATAAAACCATTCTTTTGTTCATCATAGAAAACAAAGATATATAGAAGTTGAGTCGCTAAAGTTTTCCACATCCAAAGATCAAAATCATGTACTTGGATCAATGAGACAAATGTAATTGGTCCAAATGCAGATATTTTTGGGTCTTACCTTGGAGTATTGGCACGTGACCGAATATTTATCCTTACTTCATCATTTGATCATGTATCTGAAGTTAATCGGAACCTAATATAGAAAGATCTATTGGTAAGTTAATTAATATTGCTCCAAATTCTAGTTTGATTATATTGACAAATTTGTATTGATATAAGGTTATTTTCTTTATTGCAGATGACATTTGATATTCCAAATGTCACAACGCTTAGAAATAGGTGTTTATCTTCGATCGACGAAAGATTTCGGGGTTTTAAGACGAAATTGATGTCAATATATATCTTCAAAGCAAAAAAATGAAACTCCATGTTCAAAATATAAGGCAATTGGCGAAGAGACTTGGCGCCAATTTGTACAGATTCAGGCATCAGAGTTATGGTAGGTAAGTGTAGCTAAAATCATTCAATTCATCATTCACAATTTTATATCATAACAACTATTTCATTATGTCACGGGAAACAAGGTAAAAATCACAAGGTATAAGTGCTAAAAATAAAAATCTACACTTTTTATCTCGTGAAGGGTATAGGAAGCTTGAAGAGAAAATAATTAAGCAAAAGTCAGATAGCAGGCTCCGACTTTCTGAGGGAGGTCCCCATCCTCCTTTACCACCATCTTGGCATGAGAAGTGGAAGTTAACCCGTCTACGATCTTCGAGCTCCTACACTCTTGACAATGCTAGAGAAATATCAGAAAGAATTGTAAGATATCATTTCTATTATTTTAAGAAGATTTTCTTTATATAAATTACATAGATCTTTTAAACAAGTTTGAAGTTTTTTTATGTTATAGGACTCCTTGGATGAGCAAAGCTCCCAAGGTCAATTCACTCAAGAAGGTCGTCAAGATATTCTTGCTACTACAATTAGATGATTTGAGCACTGAGGATGAGTGTGTGTTGTTGGATCTAGCATAGGCATTAGACATTATTTGGGAGTTCCTCGTGTCACACTTCATACAACCTGTTAAAAGTATGAAGAAAGGCTGACGTAGGAGATCACAAAGAAGGTTAGGACGTAGTTGTATGATGAAGTCTCTTCAGAAGTGACTGAAAGGGTTATGCGCCAGTTTCAGCAACAATTTGAGAGTTATGAGTATGTCCACAACCATCTTCTGTAGCGGAACATGTTGTGTTTCCCACATGTAACATTAATAATCTTTTTTGTTCAATAATTTACTTATTGTGTAAGCTAACATTTAATTTGACAGGTAGAAGCGACAAAGGAAGTTGTTCAGCTCCAAGCCTCCCAAGGGACGATATGGATGTCACTCGTCCATGTCAATTATATGTTTTACATGGTACTAGGACGATACTAGTGGCTCATGGCACAATGTTTGAGGTAGCCACTGTAGTTCATGGTATGGAGCTAGCAGAAGATGAGGTGAAGGTCACAGTAGATGAAATTGTTGTACCAGATGCGAAAGTTCTTATGCGTAAAGATGAGATTGTCACTATGGCATAGACATTTGAATCTTTTCTCGGCTGGCCTAGATATTTGGTTTGTTTTATTTCCAACCCCCCGATAGGGACTCCTACTATATACTTCTCAATTTTAAACTTTACTTATTATTGATGTCCAAACATAACTATTTTTTCATGCAACAGTAGATAGGTTGAGAGGAAAGTCCTACACCCAAGAAGATTCATTTATCTGAGGACGACCTACTTAGCGTGTTACACGGGCTTTCTGACATCATTGCAGATGCGCCATGATTGTTCCATGGGATTCTATTATATTTGGAACAGATCATGAGATCCAATTGTACTTGCATAAACAAAATGTTTTGTACTTTCATATATGAGAGTGGTTACTACATAATATTGGATGATGACCACTATTTGTGCCCATATTACAAGTGGATGAGAAACGATAATACTTGGTTTTATTGAATTTTTTTTCTATAGTTTAAAATTCTTATACACTAATTGAAATCATTATGTCTTGTGCAGAGATTAAATTCCCGAGAAGTCCCTTAAATACATAAGTTGCAAAATATGTAATTCAACTCTATAAAAGTATGTACATATTAGGATATAGTAAGTTGTACATTAACATATGAATACTAAGTTGATTTATGGTTAGAATTCTATGTACATTTAATTGAATTATGATTCATTTTAATTTTCATTGGAAATAGGCTTCTGGTTTGTATTTGTGTGTTGTGACAATTTCTGTGTATGCAGGTCTATTTTTGTAGTGAAGGTTGTTACAGAAACAAACCTTTCTATACAAAAAAAAAATCCCACAATAGGCATCGGTTGTAACCATAACTGAAGAAAAAAAAATTAAACAAGAATACTCTTTACCGCCTCAGTTCCACCCTTAACCGAGGCAAAAGGCCTCCATATACTGCTTTGGTTCCTCTGAACCGAGGCAATAGACTTTGCAGTAAAAAACAATTGAAAAACAAAATTATATGAAATACCCTCTACCGCCTCGGTTGTATTTGAATCGAGGCAAAAGATCCTCGATTTCTGCCTCAGTTCTGAACTGAGTAAAAAAACTTATCCTTTTTTTTTCCTTATCTGTATATATCTCGGTTCGTTAACGACTATGTAGGCAAAAATAATCGTTGTCGTTTCCTTCACTACACTAGTGATATTTTGTTTAGTTGTAGAAAAATAAAGTAAAAACTAATATTTTTTTTTTTATAAATGAGTGATGCTAATATGTCGTACATATATATGCTATTACTAAATTCTTTTATGTGAAAAAAATTCACAATTTAGGAAAATTACCGAAAAAGGAATTTATATATCAATGAAATTGTTTTCCCTTCAATTTGTTATTATAGATTATGATTTTTATTTTAAAAACTATTATATATTTAGGATAATTAAAATGAGTGAATCGATTTGAATCACATATTTAAGTCACTACAAAGTTAATAAAAAAAATCAATTTAACTTGGGTCATAATTTTTAAAAGTTAAAATTATGTAACCAAACTCGACCCACTTAAAATTGATAGATAGGTTAAATGTGTTATGTCATTTAAGTATATTTGATTCTTCGAACTTTTTTTATATAGTTGTTTTAGTATAATAAAAGTAAATTAACTCAATATTTTTGTTTATAATAGTAAAATCAATGTTGATCTATTTTACTAAACTTTAATCACAATTAAGAAATAATATAAAAATAATAAGGAAAAATCAAAATTGTTAAACTTATATAATTAGATAAATAAATAAATTAAATATTTAAATATTATTGAACAATATTTTAGTTTAAAAAAATTAAAATATGTAATTAAAATTAGTAAAAATTACAATAAAAAAATTTAAAGATATGATAAAAAGGTTGTTGATGAATTACTAACTACCAGGTAAATAAATCAGATTCAATGTAACTTACATTTAAGATATTTTATTTTTTCTAAATCAATCTAACTCGTGGGCAGTCGGAATAACTTTAATCAAGTTAACACTTTTATATGTATATAAGATAATTAAGATATTTAATTAAAATATAAATTCAATTATTTCATTAAAAAAATAATAAAAGTAATTGAAAAATGATTATATAAAATGATAGGTTGTCAACTCGTTATAACCAATCAAACATACACTTCTCCTTGTCACAAATAAAACGTGGGAAAAAAATATTTTACAAAAATAAAAAATAAATATATTTTTTATTTTAAACATAACCCATTTTAGTATTAATATTGTTTCGGATGTAAGATCCCAAAACCGAACACAATCCCAGCTATGTTTGTCGTATTTTTCAGATGATCTTCTCACATCTATTACCGATGACTGTTGACCTGCACGTTAGCACTCTGACGCTTAAGTCAGCAAAGTCACAATGAAATCAGTGTAAGTGTAATAAGATCCAAAAGTAAATTACCTGACTAATACTCCTATATTTATAGGCATTAGACTTAAGTAATGGGCATTAACTACTTCTAACCGTAATCGTTGCTAACGTGCCCATAACATTCGCTCTCTAATCCATTAACCATCCGCCACACCGTGTCTCCAGCTCGTCCGATCGATATGTCAACTTGCCCGATCGATACACTGGCTCGCCCAATCCTCGCTATTATGCGATTACCCTCTTATTTATCTTTCTTCACCCGACTAACCGTCCCCTCAGACTACAAATATATTGTATATATACGTATTTATTAAAAGTAGAAAAGTATTATTATTCTGTTGACATGATTTTTCTAGCTTCACCCTACAACTCATTTTATTAATCTTAATTATATTCAATAATTTAATTCCTATTTTAATTAAATAATTTAATTTAACATATTATTATTATTGTTATTATTCAAGAATGTGATTCAGATGAAAAGAGTGTCAAATTTCTGCACCGAAAGCACTCTACAGAAATTATTAACCTCACCTTCATCTATATAACAGGAGTGGCTCTCATTGTTATAGTAAGCAAGTGAATGACATAAACTTGAACCATGAAACTCTTCCTGCACCTCTTCTTCTTCTTCTTCTTCTGCTGCTGCTTCCTTCAAGCAGCAGTTTCCATTGGTCCCTTGCAATTGACTCACCCATTTGACCCATTAACAAAACGAGAAATCACCCTAGTCCAAACCATAATCCTAAATAAATATCCGACCAAAAGAAACCATGTCAAATTCCACTACGTAGGCCTCGACGACCCCGACAAAGCCACTGTCCTCAAATGGGTCTCAACCGGCGCCCCAACCACACGCAATGCCTTCGTCATCGCCATCATCAACTCCCAAGTCCACCAGCTCACAATAAACCTACGGTCCTCTCGGCTTCTCTCCGACAACATCCACACCGGAAACGGGTTCCCCACCTTAACGGTGGATGAGCAAAGCGACGCCTTGCAACTGCCCTTCAAGCACCGTCCCTTTGTGGAGTCCATAAAAAAGAGGGGCTTGAACTTGTCGGAAGTGGTGTGCTCTGGTTTCACCGTCGGATGGTACGGCGAAACCCAGAGCACCAAAAGGGTTCTTAGAATCGAGTGCTTCATGAAGGAAGAAACTGCGAATATCTACGTGAGACCCATCAATGGAATAACCATAGTGGCTGATCTTGAACAGATGAAGATCATTGAATATCATGATAACGCTGTTGAGCCTGTTCCCAAGGCGGAAAACACCGAATATCGAGCTTCGCATTTGAAACCACCGTTTGGTCCGAGGCTTCACTCTTTTGCCTCATATCAACCCGAGGGTCCTGGCTTCACCATCAAAGGACACAGTGTCAGGTATATAAGAGTAAAACTCTTTATTAATATATCCTATATAAAATAATAACAGGTTAAATATGTTTTTCTTTTTAAATTACGATGCTATTTTCATTTTTCATTTTTTAATCCATTTTAATTTTTTTAGAAAGTTACCAATTTAATCATTTATAATTAACCTCACTAATTTTTTTTCTTGATGTACCTTTTAAGACACATGTACTGTATTTCAATACTAGCATTTCGATGATAAATAATGTGCAACATTTTTAACCTAGTAAGATCAATAAGACACGTGTACTTGTCTTCCCATATTGGCAATCTGATAAGGCAAATGGAGGACTCATAGTTTGGTGGAAAGTTTGGATAGTCCACTAAAGTGCATGAGAAACTCGAATAGTTCGCTGGGAGTTCTAGACAAATTTGTAAGGTGTATTGAAAAATCAAATAGTCCAGTAAATTGTCTAGATAACATGTTTAACATCTTATTAAGCTCTATATCTGAGTTCTCCATGTACTTACAAAGCTATCTAGACATCTCATCGAACTATATGAATTTTCCATTCACCTTACTGGGTTGTTTGGATTTCTCACCAAACTATCCAGATATCTTGTCGATCTTGGAATATAGTACACTTATCTTGCCGACCATACTGGCTTGGGACATGACACACTATTTCCCATCAAGTTATCTTGTTGACTTCAGAATACAATATGTGTTTTAAATGGGTTTGACACATGACACAATATTTGTGAGGTTAAATAAAAACTAATGATGTTGGCTAATAATAATTAAATTTGTAACTTTTTAAAAAGAAAGAAACAAAAATAGGTCCATGTTTAGATAAATAATGAAAACAAAAAATATGTAATAGTTTGTTTAGAGATAAAAGACATATTTAACAAAAAAATAAGATAAGTAAATGATTTAAAAATTATATATATATATATATAAGTAAATAATGTATATATTAAACATCAGACTTTTTATTATATATATTAAAAATAATGAAATACGATCTCATGAGGTTTTCATAATAGTACATAGGATGTTAATCCATATATTAAGTATCAGCATACTTCACTTGGTTAAAAAACCGTTTTGTAGATTAGATTTGTTGATATAACGAAACATAATCACAATAATTTTATTGACTAAATTGAAAGAGAAATCTTTAGTGGAATATATAGGAATGGACTTTTGGATTTTGAAGCTTTTTTTCTTTCACCAAAATTAGGGTTTTACTAATTCATGTGAAAATTAAATTTAAATATAAAGTTTTATTATATGAATTATTAAATTCATTTATCTATATTTTACACAAACCTTGGGATTTATATTACCTATTAAGAAAATTTTTACATTCATAGATAAATGTGGACCACCTAATATTCCTCTAATTAAAGTGGACCATTTACTATACAAAAGATAATAAAATGAGTGGTTTAAATGGTTGACAAAAAAAAAACATTTGATATTTCATCACGTCTATAATTGAATTTAAATACGTGAAAAAGAAAACATTGTTATCACTTTTTATTTTAAAACAAGTGAGATTCATTTCCAGAACATGAAAAACAAAAAAAAAAAATCAAAAACTCTTCTCTGTGCCAGATCTGTGAATATTGCCTTCAATTGACAAGGTCCCTCAATAAAGTCAACATGTCTTTGTCTACGTGGTCTTTCATTTATGCTCTAAATTGTTAAAAACGTAAATTAATTAATGTTTTTTGGTAAGATAACTTTTCATCATTTTTCTGAGAGTTGAATGAAAGTAACTGTTTACCAATTTGAATTCATTTTCAAACACGTCATGTATTATCTTCATTTTAGTTTCTTATGTTAGAAACTGATGCATGTTTTGATTGTTCAGCTGGGCGAATTGGAAGTTTCACCTAGGGTACGATGTTCGAGCTGGAGTGATAATTTCAACAGCATCAATCTACGACCCTGAAGTGCATAAATCTCGTTCAGTGTTATACAGAGGATACATTTCTGAACTATTCGTGCCATACCAGGATCCAACCGAGGAATGGTATTACAAGACATTCTTCGATGCCGGTGAATTCGGGTTTGGTCAATCTATGGTTTCTTTGGAACCCTTACATGATTGTCCCCCACACGCACAATTCCTAGATTCCTATGTTGTCGGAAGGGATGGAAGCCCTCAACTGTTGCACAACGCAATCTGTGTGTTTGAACAGTATGGTGGTATCAGTTGGCGTCACACTGAAACAGGAATTCCTAATCAGGAAGTAAGACTTTTTCTTCACTAATATCTTAATTAATTTTCATTATTCTAAAGATCTATTACTTTATGACGTTAAAGTTTTAAATAAAAAGTGATGTGAATTTTTTATAGGATTGAATTCGGATTTCATTTGTGTCTCTCGATAAATTTATCGAATCCAACAATTATAATATTTCTTATGTTATAAATTTATTAAATTTTATTTTTATATAATAATAATAAAATTAAAAAATAAATTATTTGAAATGTTCCCATCCTTAAGATAAGATGAATTAATTGACAGTGTCCCATGTGTTCGTTCTTATTATATAAGTTCTGGAACTAAACATGCATTTTTATTTTTTTTTCAGATACGAGAGGTTAGATCTGACGTCACTCTTATAGTTAGATCAGTGGTTACAGTCGGCAACTACGACAACGTCTTAGATTGGGAGTTTAAAACAAGTGGTTCAATAAAACCCGCTGTAAGTTTCATGTTAATAGTATATAAAATATTTTATATAATTTAATTTAGAGTTATATATATTTTTACTATCTAAATTTGGATATTAAATTAAAATTTATTTTTATCTTAAGTTTTAATACGTTTTTATTTTTAATTTAGTGAAGTTAATTTTTTTAGTGTTAAATAATATAATAGAGTTAAGTTTAAAAATATACATTTATTTATTTTTAAAATTTACAGATAAAATTATATCAAAATTTTTAAAATAAAAATAACTTTTAATTTTATATTAAAATGGAGTATCTAAAAATACCTTTAATTCATTAATTTATATAGAGTAAAAGTAATAATTAATATTTTATCGTTTATAGAAATTGATTGATGTGATTAGATGTAAATTGAGGGCACCTGATAACATGTGAAATGCATGACAATTTATACATAAACTGGATTTGATATTTTAACATGCGTTACTGTTTTATTGTTTTATTGGTTTGTTTGAATTTAGTTTTTATTATAAACTATCATGTTTGCGTTAATAACATTTGGGTCTTTGCTATGATTAGAAAGTATCTGTGCTATGTTGTTGAGACAGATGTTCTCAAATGTCACTAGTTTACAATGAATTCGTGTCCATGTTCTCAAATAATATAACTGATTATTAAGTAAGAATAGTAATATAAAATTTGTGTAACAGTACTAGATATTTTTTTGATCTTGACATATGAGTGAAAGAATGATAACTTTTCTATGTTTAATTTTTGTGATGTGAAGTTAAACTCAATGTTTTTTAAATCTTTGAACAGATATCACTGTCGGGAATGTTGGAAATTAAGGCAGTGGACATTACACATAAAGATGAGATAAAGGGTGACCAACATGGGACATTGGTGTCAGAAAACAGCATTGGTGTTTACCATGATCATTACTATATTTACCATCTTGACTTCGACATTGATGGTGTGGATAACTCGTTTGTGAAGACGAATCTGAAGACTGTGGAAGTGAGTGACCAGAGTTCAAAGAGAAAGAGCTATTGGACAACTAGTAGTGAGGTTGTGAAGACTGAATCTGATGCAAAGATAAAACTAGGGTTTAGTCCATCAGAGCTAGCAGTGGTGAATCCTAACAAGAAGACTTCCATTGGGAACGAGGTGGGCTACCGTTTGGTTCCAAATGCAGCAGCTCATCCACTTCTCACCGATGACGACTTTCCTCAAACACGTGGTGCCTTCACCAATTACAACGTTTGGGTTACGCCTTACAATAGGACTGAGAAATGGGCTGGCGGGTTATATGTTGATCAGAGCCATGGAGATGATACGTTGGCTGTTTGGACTAAGCAGTAAGCATCTCTTACGATTCAACCCACACTTCAACATTCATTAAAGTTTATAATCAATTATTCGTATTTTTGTTGAAATTTTCATTTCAACTATAAATAAGATTAATTTATAATATTTAAATAAGATCAAAATCTCATTAATTTTCTGAAATTGAATTAGATTTAATATATAAATAAGATGAATTTCATTTTAAAAACTGATTTTTTTAAGTTAAGTTAAATTTAAACTTTATCTTTTAATATTTTTTTACTCATTTTCCATAAAGATTTACTTTGATATTGAACTGTTAACGTTCATTTTGAAATTGAAAAATTTGCAGACACAGAGGTATTGAGAACAAGGACATTGTACTGTGGTACGTGGTGGGAATCCACCATGTCCCGTGTCAGGAAGATTTTCCAATAATGCCTTTGTTGAGCACTGGATTTGAATTGAGACCAACAAATTTCTTTGAGAGAAATCCAGTTCTTAAGACCCTTTCTCCTGGGATTGTTAAAGGGCCAGGCTGTAAGAAGCCATAGATTTGCTTCTTCTTTGCTTTCTCACTTTAATTACGTTGTTGAAGACGTCCATTTCAGAGAAGGATGTGTTTTATGTACTGTGATAAAAAAAATATGAGAAAGTGATAACTTTGAATAAACGTTTTCTCAACCTACATCACTGGATTTTCTTATCCCTTTGTTTTGCCTAATGTAGCATAATTGATATATCCACCAATAATTTTTTCCTTAGTAATGAATTTTAGTTCGCTTGATTTATACTCTTAAAGATAATTATAATCATGCAACGAATAATGGTAATAAACATTCTTTTACATTTATTTGACACACAAAATATAAACATAAATTAGTCATAAAATAATAAAGTTTTGTATTTTTTTTTTAAAAAAAATAAAAAATAAATAAAGATAATATCAACAAATTTTAGGTATATTAAAAAATTATTTTTCTTATGCAACATATAATAATATTTTTGTGAACAATTGGCCTATGAAAAATTAAAATATATTTCTTGACATATTTTTTATCATTCAATCAAAAGTTATTGCTAATAATAAGGACATAGCTCTTTCTATTTTAAAAGAGATGTGATTATGAGTTAGTTCATTTGACTTATATTATGAAAAAAATTATACAGTTTATAGTTATGTTTAAATTATTAAGCTCTTAAGTAGAAATAATTTATGACTTAATTATTAATTATATTTTTTACTCTTAAGTAAAAATAATTTATAACTTAATTATTAATTATATTTTTTACTCTTAAGTAAAAATATTTTATGACTGAATTATTAACTATACTTTTTGACATCTGATAGTAAAAGTTTGATTCAAATAATTGATTTCAAAAATACATGCACAATTAAATTATGTCATAATTATCTTACCTTTTTTCAACACGCATTAATTTAATCCATTAATTGATAGAATAATTAAATTGTTGATGTTGTGATTTTATAATAACGCCAACGAAATAATTGATTATCTTTAAAGATAATTTTTTTTTCTCATATTTGTTTTCTATAGATTTTTCTTATATTACTTATTATATTTTTTCAAGAAACACCGTTTCTTTTGGTAATATCATAAATTATGGTACATGAAGTTGTTGTCTATATTCTTTAATTTCAATATTTAGATCACTAGTGCAGTCAAGGGAAACGACAACGGTTATTTTTGCTCATAGACAATGATTCTAGAATCGAGATATATATAGACGAGATAAAAAGTCTATCTCTTTTTATCTCGATTGTGGATCGAGACAAAAGGAAGTAGTAGGATTCGTCTCGGTTCTCTTTGAACTGAAGTAGTATATAGGATGCCTCGGTTCTCTTTGAACCGAGGCAGTATCTTGGACTTTTCCAGCAATTAGGATTTTGCCACACTCTTCTTCCTTTACGAGGCATATATTCTTTGAGCCCATTGAGGAAAAATGTTTATTACAACAGACATTATTGTTGAGTAGATTTTGTGTAAGAAATGTGTTGCTAAGAAGATTAAAAGGAGAAAATGAAATGATATAAATGTGTATGATATGATAAATGATAGCAGTAATGAAGGAGTCTCCTTAATGGTATCTCTGTTTGGAAATAGTTTGTTCCTAACATTTGAAATTTGATTTATACATAAAAATAAAAGGCTAACAAGCACTAGTGGTCAATAGAAATGGAAGAGTAAATAGCCATCCTTATCTCCATGACTTTCTTGTGGGAATTGGAGTGCATGTAGCTAACAAAAGTAGGACTCTTGGCTAGCCTATACTCTGGTAAACAATCATCCTCATCTCCTTGACATTTCTTGTTGACCACTACTACCTTCCTAATCACTACTTTCCTCACTTCTTGTTCCTCCTTTAGGTTAGGCATCATTTGTTCACTGTTAGTCAACCAATAAGCATGTTTCAGGATTGGAAGGTCAGAACTCAAGGCTTCATTTGGGGGTTCATAGCATAGTAAGAACAACAACATATCAAAAATTACTACATACACCACAAAGCAATACACAACACACAGAGAAGCTTCATCGCACAGTATACAACATCATCAACAAACATGAAAGCGCGAAAGAAGTACTTCTATTTGCCTTCGCCGCAAGCAACGATTCAGAGGCCGTCGGAAGACCACTAAAGGTGGTCAATGCACCCGAAGATGACTCTGAACTCCTTCTTCAAAACGAAGTCGTTTCGCGTGCCCCAGATCTTGACGGTACCAGAGGCGTTGGCGGAGGCGACCTACTCACGGTTGGGGGAGAAATGTGCAATGGTGGTCGGATAGGCATGTTCCCTGTAGACAAAGACGTGAAGAGGATTCTCAAGGCTCACGATGACCACAAATCTAGCATTGGTTAAGACGATGTAGTAGAAGAAGTGGCTCCTTCGTTGTTGGCTCCTTCTTAATGGCGTTATCGGTTAGGCCCGATAACAATGGTGGCCCACCTGTTTCCATACTGGGCATGGGCAATGATATTGGTCTCTTCCTCTTGGGGAGAGAAGGTTCGGTGCTAGACGGTGGGGCTGAGCTGGATGCACCAGCGTAGGCGGCGAGACTTGCCAGACCTGACCTTAATGTAGTGGCTGATGAGGGACCAGTTGCGGGGCCTGATCGACGAGGCGGGTGAGGATCCGATCCTCCTCGGTGCTCTAGGGGCCTTTGATTATGTGGGGGTTGGAGTCGGAAGAGAAGAATTAGAGGAAGAAGAGGCGGTGGTGGAGGTTCTGTTGATAGCTTCCATGGGAGAAAGGAGAAAATGTTGTTGTTGGGGAGAAGATGTAGAGGGAAGGGTACTTCCAGGAGAGTGGGGTTTTGTATAGTTGGTGGGTGAAGATGTAGTGAGGTTTTCTGAAAAACGAGCTTTCTCGCTGGCACACTCTTCATTTCTTACTTTCTTTGACCATTCACTGGCACAATCTACACAGTCTCCATTTCTTTATTACTAAAATATCTGAAGCTTATATGCCTCGGTTACACAATGAACCGAGGCCTAATAACCTTTTGACTCCAGGTATGAAGAAACTGAAGCAGTAGCTCTTGGACAGAACAACACTTACTACCTCGGTCCTGACGAGAACTGATGTCGTATGTTTGACTTGACGTGTGAAAGAAGCATGTTCAGTGTGTTGCAGGTGTGGTAGAGCCTTTCTGCCTCGGTTCTGCATGCAACCGAGGTAGTATCACCTTTTCATACAGTTGTCAGCCCAAAAGCTTGGCGGGTAGGTGGATTTTACAGCATTTTAGGCACCGGTTCACTGTGTAATCGTGGTCATAGCTCTGTTATGCTTCGGTTCCTTTTCAACCGAGGCGTATAAGTTCGTCTTATTTACAGAACTGCCACCGTGTTTTGATAGGCAGCGGTTTGGTGTAAACTGATGTCTATTGTGCGAGTTTAAAAGCAAATTTTGTACTAGTGGATATTCAAATCTATGGTTGATATTATAAGATTTTCAATATTGAACTTCTTACTATAACCTATGTTTTGTTTGGATGAGATAATTTAGAAAGATAATTTATTTATTTGAAGAATTTAAAATTCTTTACACTAAAATAACTTGGATAAAGTAAGTAGGAAGAAAAAAATCAAATTTAAGGAATTTTGAAAGGTATTTCAAATGAATAATATAGAAGAATTTCAAATACTCTTAAAAGTATAAGAAATTTGAAATTTTACACATTTTTACTCTACTATGACTTCACTTACGAAGGTCGAATCAAGTCAGCTTAAGATGAAGGCTCAATCGAGTCAACCTAGGATAAATGTTCAGTTGAGTTGACTTAGACTAAAAAGGCCAATCAAGTCAACTTAGGCTGGAATTCAAATTGATTTGTCCCATTAAGAAGTTTCAATTGAATTGGACTGAGACAAATGTCAAGTTGTGTCGATCCAAGTCAAAAGTCAAGTTAGGTCAATTGGACTATAGCTCGATCCAAGTCGGCACAAGCCGAAAGTAGAGCTAATTTGGTGTAGTGCGAAGGGCAACATGATTTGGCATAAACCAAAGGTCAAGTTAATTTGACATAAACCAAAGGTCAAGTTAATTTGACATAAACCAAATGTCAAGTTAATTTGACATAAACCAAAGGTCGAGTCAATTTGATTTGGTCAAAGATAAAGTTGAGTTGGCTAAACTAAATGTCGTGACGAGTCAACTAGGCCAAAGGACGAGCTGAGTTGGTCTAGGACAAAGGTCAAGCAAATATGACTTAGATCAAATGACAAGTAGAGTCAGTCCAGATCGAAATTCAAACTGAGTTGGCCTAGACTGAAGGTCGAGCCAAGTTGACATATATCGAAGGTCGAGCTAAGTTGGCCTAGACAATGGTCGAGTCCAGTCAGCCTAGGCTGAATGTCGAGCTAACTCAACTTTTTTTCAATGATAGAGATAAGTTTGCCTTAAAATAGAAACTAAATTGCTTTATCCAAACAAAAGGTTGAAACCTATGATATTTCAATTAGTTCATCAAAATAAACTATTTAAGAAATAAAAAGAATGTAATTTAAATATTATGTATTTCAATTTTTTTATATCCCTCATTCAAACACAAAGTAAACTGTTTGATTTAAATTGTCTCTAATAGCTTATTCTTAAATTGTCTCTAATAGTGTCTTATAAGAACATTTTATAAGACATACTTTTAAGACAGTTTGATAAATTTAAACTTGAATATATACATAAGCTTATCTTTGTGTATTATTTAAGATGAGTTTTTCATTTAAGAGAATGCTTATTACATAAAAGTACAATATATTGTGATTTTGATTAAGTAAAGCAGGTAACTATCAAAACATTGTAAATCTTTTGTGCAATCTTTCCTATTGTTGTATCTCTTTATTTGTTTTGCTTTTTAAAATTTTATATCAATTTGATTACCAATATAAATTACATTCTGTTTTCTAAATGAAACTATTTTAAAAGGACTTAAAGAAAGGAAATCTTTTCATAAAAAGTTTCAAAATCAATCTACCCTTGTTGGGTTAACGAAGTCATTCACTATTTTTTATAACAATTGGTCTTATAGTTGATTTTTTTTAAGATATTCAAAACAAAAATATTTATTTTCTAATATGGCTTTGTAAGAACAAACTTTTGTTGAAGATGATGCATAAATGGATCTCTAATTATTATTATTATTATTATTATTATTATTATTATTATTATTATTATTATTATTATTATTATTGAAAAACTATTCCTTTTGAAAATTAAGAATGTGAATACATTAGAATTATTTATAAAAGCGTTTGGGAAGATGTCATAAATGAGATTTTTGTCCCAAAGCTTGTAATTAACAATGTGTAAAAAAATTGTGTAAATTGTGATTGATAGTTTTGTATATTGTGACAATTTTACTTGTCATTATTTACATATGTGATGATTTTGAAAATTGTCATAATTTACATCACCACAAAACATAATGTCACAATTTCAAATAAATTGTTACACAAACTGTTATTTTTTATACTGTATAAAATAATTATTTTTAAATGTTTCGGTTGGATTAGTCTGAGGGTCGGTTGACCTTCCTTCTCTGCTCTCTCTTAGTCGTTTTAATCCTTTCTGAGAACACAATCCACCGATGGGTGGTGGACCTGCAAAAAGACACTCTGACGCTCAAGTCAGATATGTTGTATAAAGAGGTGTATATTTTATTTAGGATAGCTCAAGGTTCCTTATCTGAACGCCAATAATATATTTTATAAGGCTTGCGGTAGCCAAACAAATTGATTAGTCATTAAAACAGACAATCAAATTCAATAATACCTGTTAATTGTCTATTAATACCAGATTCTTGTGCAATATGACCTGTCAATCACTCATAAATAGCGTATATGACCATTAAATATATTAATTGGTTATTAATGACTTTTACTTTCCTGATTGGTGTTTGTCTGTCCATCGGTCGGTCGCCTATTTTGGCCCCGGATTCTTCTTAGCCGATCGGTCACCGGGGTATTGTACATTAAGCCCCCCAAGCCCCGAGCAGCTGTTTGCAGATGTGAAGGGGTTTAATTATGCCAGACGAATATGGACGAGAGTGGGAGTTCACGAGAAGTGTGCCCCACTGCTCGGTTTAGGACGAGAGTGAGAGTTCACAAGGAGCGTTCCCCACCGCTCGGTTTAGGACGAGAGTGGGAGTTCACGAGGAGCTTGCCCCACCGCTCGGTTTAGGATGAGGGTGGGAGTTCACGAGGAGCGTTCCCCACCGCTTGGTTTAGGACGAGAGTGAGAGTTCATGAGGAGCCTGCCCCACCGCTCGGTTTAGGATGATGGTGGGAGTTAACGAGGAGCGTTCCCCACCGCTCGATTTAGGACGAGAGTGGGAGTTCACGAGGAGCCTACCCCACCGCTCGGTTTAGGACGAGAGTGGGAGTTCACGAGGAGCTTGCCCTACCGCTCGGTTTTGTATTATTTGCAACAAATCCAACGGTTGAACAGAAGTGGTCCAACTTTATTAGAATTGTAAACACATGTCTTGTCAAAAGAGCTTATTCAAAACAAAATATCACACCAGCATTCAATTAACCTAAACATGAAAAAAGTCACTTTCCATTGTTACAAAGGACTTTTTGTTCTCTCGCTTATTGATGTGGCCTCGAATCGAGCGGTCAGGGCTGCGACTGTAGTTGCGGCTTCGACTGTGCTTTCGTTCACCTCTTCCATGTGGTCGTTCGGCTCTTCTCCTTGGCGACCTAGGTGGGCTTCTGGATCTCGTCCGCTCCTTCTGCACATACTTACGGAGATGGCCCGCCCGAATGAGTGCTTCGATTTCATCCTTAAGTGTTACACATTCTTCGGTGGTATGCCCTAAGTTTTGATGGTATTGGCAATATTTTCCTTTATCAGCATTTTTAGGCGAACGAAGTTTTCTAACCAAAAGAAGTTCGACACTAAGAGCTTCCCTAAGGATCTTTGTCCTAGGTGCATTAACGGGTGTGTAATAATTAAACTTAAGTTCTCGGTGGAAGTCCTTTGGCCGAGAACCCCCTCCCTATTGCTGAAGGATCGTCTGTCGTATTTCCTGTCCCCTCCCGCATCAACTTCTTACTGTCTTCTCTGTGAGATTCGCATGTCTTCCATGCAGATAAACTCAGCAGTTCGCTCTTGGAGTTCGTCCATGGTTTTCGGTGGGCGAGCATATAACTTTTCGGCAAAGTATCCCGACCTTAGGCACGGAGGCAAGTTATTGATGATGAAAGAATGATTGGTATCTTTGACTTGTCGAGCGATTTCAGTGTATCTCTTCATAAACGCCTTCAAAGTCTCTCCTTTCTCCTGCTTAGTATTCACCAATTCAGCTGGTGTTATCTCCCGCTTCCGATTGGAGGAGTATTGCCTTCTGAAGATGGTTTCCACAGTGGCGAAGCAATCTATGGAATTAGGAGAAAGAATGTTATACCACTCCAACGCCTCGTCCTTGAGTGATAAGGAGAAAGCTCTACAAATGACCAGATCGCTATCTGTGTAAAACGCCATTGCGTTGGTGAAGACCCTAAGATGATTGTCGGGGTCCGCCGAGCCATCATATTTCTCTAACACAGGAGGACTCTTTTCTGGCATTGGAGTTTGCATAATAGTCATTGTAAAAGGGAGTAAACTGGTGGGCCGAACGGTTTGCAAAGGGATCGGTTGTTCTCTTTCATTGCCGTCTGGGCTACCATGCTAGTTACCGTTCGGGTTAGCGTGCTGATTACCATTCGGGTTATCGTGTTGATTACCGTTCGGGTTAGTACATTGGGATGTCTGGCGATTATGATTTTCATTCTCGTAGTGTTGATTTCGGTGTACAGTGGACGCTGAGTGTTGAGCAGACAACCCAACTCCGCCCTTAAAGTCGCAATTTCCTCGGCATGCTTTTGTTGCATTTCTCGTTGCGCTTGCGCATGCTCCTGTATGATTCGTGCCTGCTCCTACAATTGTGCCTGCATTTGTGCCATGAGATCTCTGGTACTTTGCTGCTCCTCCCTGCTCCTTGTGGTCACCATTTCAACTTCCTTCGGGAATTAGCTATGCATAGTTTGAGCGTTTGTCTTAGTTCCTTGTGTTTTCAATGGGATGCCGTTTCGGGCCCTACGGTGGGCGCAAAAATGTTTCGGTTGGATTAGTCCGAGGGTCGGTTGACCTTCCTTCTTTGCTCTCTTGGTCGTTTTAATCCTTTCTGAGAATACAATCCTCTGATTGGTGGTGGACCTGCAAAAAACACTCTGACGCTCAAGTTAGATATGTTGTATAAAGAGGTGTATATTTTATTTAGGATAGCTCAAGGTTCCTTATCTGAAGGTCAATAATATATTTTATAAGGCTTGCGGTAGCCAAGCACATTGATTAGTCATTAAAATAGACAATCAAATTCAAGAATACCTGTTAATTGTCTATTAATACCAGATTCTTGTGCAATATGACCTGTCAATCACTCATAAATAACGTATATGATCATTAAACATATTAATTGGTCATCAATGACTTTTACTTTACTGATTGGTGTTTGTCTGACCATCGGTCGGTCTCCTGTTTTGGTCTCGGATTCTTCTTAGTCGATCGATCACCGAGGTATTATACACTAAATATAAATTACACAGTTAAAATTTTCATAATTTTTTGAATAAAAAACAAATTCAATATAAGTAACGGTTTGAATTATCATTATTTATATTATATTACTACATTTTGCACTATCGTAATTCATCTTTTATATAACTTATAGTCAATATTTATAATTTATAATCTAGTTACATTAATAATTTCTTAATTAATTTTGTAATTAATAAAAAAATAATTTTTTATAATGTTAAATAAAGAAACATAGAAAGTTATAAGAGTAAAAAAATACTTAACAAACTTATAATTTGATTGATGATATAAGATATTATAGTACGTTGTTTGACAATTACAATTCAAATATAAAATAAAAGCTATACTAGTGATTTTACTTCTAAATATTAAAAAGACAAAAACGCACTGTTATTTCACTTTCACTTTCAATTTCACCTTCACTTTCTCTTCTTATATCATTTTCTTATATCATTGATAGTACACCATTTCCAACAAAGGTGTCTGTACTAAATAAAGAATATAAATAATATTTTATTGATATAAATTTAAATCATAATATAAGTTTAAATAATTTTATTAAATAAAATATACCTCAGAAAAATGTACCACTTAATTTGTAATTGGCTTTTCATTTAATTGTAAGAATCTGTCTGCAAACTGCATTGAAAGATTTCCAATCATTAATTTGGATATTCAACTATTATATTTACACTTTCCAGTAATTCTGCCAAAAAAATAAAAAAACACTTATGTATAGCAAAAGTTCGGTCAGAGTCAGGAGGGATAAATAACTTTTATCATAATCCCAACTCTCTCTCTATATATCTATACATACATATATATATATATATATATATATATATATATATTTATTTATATATATATTTATATATATATATATATATATATTAATTATGCATATTTTAGCTTTTTAGATATATTAGACAAATAATTATGCATATTATTATGCATATACTGAAAGTCATATATATAGGAATCCATCATGGTCCTTGTTTTCTTTGTTTTCTTCGTATATTGCAGACATCATTGCCTGCATGAACAGACAAGGACAACTTCAGAAAATTAACCACAAGAACAATAATTGAGTTATGTAAACACATATATTCCACGTACAAAACCATAAAATCCGCACACACATACAAAATTGAAGATTGCCTTCTGGGGGCTCAGCTTGATTCTCTTCCTCAGCATGAACAATATATCTACAGTCATCCAAAAGAACAATAATATACAAAGTAAATAAAGAGGAAACAAAGGAGATGAATTATGTCTCCAGTTGAACACTTAGATGATACTCAGTGTTCTCTAAATTTGTATAACTAAGCTTTGGCTAGAGCCCCACTCACACCTAAGCGTTGGCTCGAATATGTATGATCAAACTAACCAGTTATTACATATATTTGCGAGTTTTTCTTATCAATTTCAGGAACATCACTCTTCTCTGCCCTTTCGACAATTTCCTCCATAGAAACATCATCCAAGTTAATCAGCAATAAATGAAGTGTACTGACGGTAGAAAAAGATAGGTCAAGTGGGGGAGAGAATTGGTTTCTTTTTAAAAAGATATGTTCTTTAAAAATCTTTTGAGATTTATAGGAATGTAATTAATAAAGAATGAAAAAAAATATAAAAATGTAGAGAAAGATAAATTCACACTACGATTTATACTGGTTTGGCCAACTTGTCTACGTTTAATCTCCTTTCAATCAACTTTAGATTGAAATGATTTAACTATATTGATTGAGTCTTACAAGCAAGACATATAGAGAACAATCATCTTAATATACTCTCCTTCCTAACTCCAAATCAACTATAACAATCCAGAAATATAACACATTTTCTGTCACCCTTAGAGATACCCCACTTTAAGTCAAAGAACTATACCAAGTCCTCTTCCTGGCCGCAGCAACAGGGAACACAATCAACCTTGATTGTAAACGAATTTGATCTCCAGAAAATACACTTCAATGTGCAAATATGATCAGCCTATGACAACACTTCAAATCTTCAAGAATCTTTGAGAATTTCTTCCAAATGTAGCAATCTTGATTTTTGGAAAGTTTCAAGAGGCTCCTGCAATTAAGATCTCAACAAACTAGTCAGATATTAAATATATGAATCATAAAGTTGTTGAATACAGAGAAGAATGTATCTATGTATAGTTTTCTCATGTCTGATGCATTTTAATCGATCATGCGGACAACGTAATTGGTCAATCATTTAATAGATTAAGAAGTGCATATAATCGATTAATCATAACATACAAGCCACAACATTTAAAAATATGACCGTTATGACAGTTATAACTTTCCATGAAAAAAGTTGTCATATAAAACACATTTTAACCGATTAGGAAATTAATTTAATCGGTTAAGTTCCATACTTAAGCAAATTTTGAAAACTTTTTCATTCAAAACACATCAATGCACTCAGTAAACATGTGCAAGCATAACCACAAGTTTTAATCGATTATTCACATAATCTAATCGGTTAAAACTTGGGATTTTACCACTGTTAAGCATATACTGAGATATGATGAATTATAACAGATTATGCAAGCATAGTGACCGATTAATTCATACAGATATGCAATGTGCAAAGAGTTTTATCCACTGATTCATTCTTAAACAATGAATACACATACATATTGATGAAACCCTCTCCTAGCATTAAGAACGTAAAAAGCAACTCCAAAATAGATGTGCAGCGGAATGAAAATTGGTGCAGTGAAAAGGATGCATAGAAGGTGTTTGATGAAAGTTGGGATGAAGGTAATGGTGTGTGTATGATGCCTCCAAGCTCATAAAGCCTTCCTGCTAAGGAAGGAAGCTAGAGGGGAGTGAGAGAATTCGAAATTCTCATGTGACTAAAGAGTATAAGAGGCTGGAACAAATTCTACAACATTTCATCACACTCTAAAGTGAATTTTACAAGGTAATGGCCCTCTTATTTATAAGTGAAAAGGAGCCTTCTTTCTGAATAAATTTCCTCCAAAATTCAAATACAAGTCGAGCTGGAGAGGCTAGGTGGCTGGATCACGCAACCCACCCCAAGAACACATGGAAAACATTGCAAAATGTAAAGTTATCACGCAGAGGTCGGGCGCGCGAGGGTTTTGGCTGAGCCAAATCCTAATCTGGAAGCCATTTTGCTTCACAACTCTAATCTGGAAGGTAAACTCCCAATCCAGAATTCAACCCATTTCTTCAAGTTTTTCCCTTTTTGCTTTCCTTGGCTATATAATCTCCTTTGTTGGTTTTTGCATGACTTCTTATCCTTATTAGACCATACAAAACAACATATAAAGATATTAAAGAGGATCCTTCTAAGACTTAGAGAAAAAAAAATCAAGAAAGAGCTTTTAAAAGTCCTTCTTCAACTTCCCTTTCTTAGTCTTACCTTAAGTTGGTACTCCTTTGAATGGAATTCCCTAAATGGGTTTCCATCATACCCCCCTCTTGAAAAACGATTTGTTCTCAAATCGGGAAGATATAAATAAGCAAAACTTTGGTTTAGTGCTTTCCTCTTGGATCAAAAATATATCTACAATAAACATCAAATATATCTCCAATTAGTATCATTCCAAGAAAGAACTTTTTTATGGAAGTAACTTTAGAATAAGGACTTTCTATATTTTGTTTTATAGTTTTAAAAAAATTTAAAAGTCCTAATTCACAAGTTACTTTGTTTTGGTCTTGAGTTTCTTGTATCCTTAAGGGTAACAATAACTCAAGATTTAAATTGTCATATTCTGAAGAAGGTAGTATAATAAAGAATGGTACACTACAGGAAAAACATTTATTACCGGCGGCTTATTACCGAAGGCCTTCTGGCCTTCGGAAAATGTAATTTACCGAAGGCTTTTCCGAAGGCTTGTGTAGTATGACTTTACCGAAGGGCAATGGCCGTCTGTAATGGACAGGAGTGATTACCGAAGGCAAACGACCCTCGGTAAGTGAATGATGTATATGGAATTAGAAAGTGACATATTTCCCTCCCCTCATTTCGCGAAAACTCGTTCTTCCCCAATTTTCAGATTGTGTACCCTAACTCCCTCGACGAACTCACTCACTGGCTTGTGCAGACTGCTTTCCACCCTAAGCACAATCGAGATACGCTTCTTCCCTTCTCCTCCATTATAGGTGAAGTGTCCCATTCTCCCATCTCATTTTGTTTTCCTGTTACTGTTTTCGATTACGCGTTAATGGTGGAAGCTTTTTTGTTCTAGCGTTTTGCAGTGTTCTGAGCTGAGGAAGGTGGTGGGTGGCTGAGTTGAAGGCTACCATTGTGGAGGGAGGATATTGGACGACGCGGCATAGACGAGGCGGCGTAACCAGGGCAGTGACACTGCGTGAGAAGGTCTTCCAGTACTGCTTCAGAGGCTATTGAAGGGGCTACCGTCGAGGTCAGTTGTTATTTCGATTGATGAACTTTACAAGCTAAGAAGCATTTGTTCTGAGTTTGTTGAATGTATGCTCTGAAGTAGTTTGTGCAATATGATTTGTTATAGAAAATATTGTTCAAAGTAGTCATTTTGATTGCTAATGTCTGTTGATTATGAAAACTGATAACAAATACTGGATCAGAGTAAAAAGCTACTGGTACACCTAAAAAGCCAATTTCAATAAGCATAACTAGTGAAATACTCAAGATAACATTAAAGCTGAGTCCTGTTTCACAATTTGGTGTGTCTGTCTCTGTTGAAGCATCTGAAGGTTCGTTATAGAGCATGACCTAACCATGTCACTTGGTAAGGGAATCACGGGAAGGATATCACAGTTGCATATCTCAATCATGAACCCATCTGGGTCATGAAAAAACAACTGATCCACTTTGATCCCGCCTTCTTCCACCGTTCCACGCGCGTATTCTATCTCCATTTCCTCAAGCTTCTTCTCCACTGCTCCCATGCTTTCACACTGTTTTCATTCATCACAAAAACCAAACAAACCATGTCAGTTTCCTTTTGTTCAGTCATTTTGTCAAACACACTGTAATTAATTTCAAGTAATGGTATGAAACAAATTTCATTTCACACTGAAACCTTGCCTGGAATGATATGTGATTATCTTTCGGATTAATTTCTTTCTTTCTTGGAATGTTGCTGGGGTCCTCTACTTGAAGCAAGTGAATTCCAATTCCATATCCGAATAGCCTGTACAACAATGACTAAGAAGGAACAGAGTTAGGAGAATTTACCCCAGAAGAAAATAACATAAAAAAGTTTGATTCATTTTTTTGACATTTTTGTTCAACTGTGTTGATGTGTCCCTTTCTAGCTAGGGTGAGACAGGAAGGATAATGAGAGTTTGTTTTCTTGGGATTCAAAAAATGAACCCACTATTCCTGCTTGGCTATGGACACTCTGCCCTCTTAAATTATGATGTCAGGTTCTGCTGACATTCTTTTCCTATCAAACTGCAAAATATTTTGGTTTCATTTTAAACCGTGAATGGTATTGTTTCTTTAGGTTTTCGTACATATCAGTTCTTGGCCTGCATTTTTATCTCCATGTATCTTTCTTCCTTAAGGATTATTCAGCATGCTGGATTTAACAATCATCAACATTAATCACCTTGTTCTGTTGTTGGATACACATAATATGCTCAAAATTTGTTCAAAAGTGAATTATTTAATGTCATTTGATTAACATATTACTAATTTGCATTAAGTTGTTCTGGTTTAACATCTGACTTTTTTTACTGATATAAATAGTTAGCATCCCTTCTTCCCAAACCCAATCCACAAGCTGCATGATACAAATGAATTGAATATGAAGAAAATAAATATAGATTTCAAAGCTGAAAGAATATAGTAATGCTGAGATGTTAAAAAAAAATCAATCATGGTGTTTGAAACTATATTATTCACAGTGTGTTAACTTTCTTATTAAGAAGTTTTTAACAGCTCTATATATACACAAGGTGAGAATCTAGATGAGTTAATTTCATAATTATGTCTACTGAAAAAACTGTTAGCTAGCTGCTGAGATATACTAATGATTTAAGTTCTCACTTTTGACCATTGAATTTACTGTACAAGTTTTTAACCATTCCTTATTCGTCAAACCTGGTTGTATCAATCCAATAAACAATTACTTTTATGGGATGCTCTACCATTCTGATTTTGTACCCAGCTGGGAAATCACAGGTTTTGTTTTCACCCATTTGAACTTTTTTTTAGTTTCTGTTTTAGTTTATTTTTGGACACTATTTTATTTTATTTTATAAAAAGAAGCTACAAAGGGATCTTCCCCACCAGTCCTACTTTACTGAATGTTGCTTTTGTCCCTTTGCCTGCTATTTCCAAATTCACATAAAGCAAAGCTCAAAGCCCTAATTCTCACGTCTTATGTAATAACTCTATGTTGCAGTCTCATAATTGAGCCCTGCCCTGCAGTGTAAGGTCAATCTCAGATGGGGTTCTCATTAAATGTACTTTCTCACTCCTCATATTTCTCACACCTAATCAAAAACACATCACCAACAACCTAAATAAAACTTAAAACTTTTTATAAGGAAAAAAAAAACCTTTCATTTCATAACATGTTTTATCTCATTTTATACATCTCATCTTTTACAATAGTTACTGTGTATATTAATGGTTGTTTCTGCATAAAAAACATAAGAAATTTAAACATTAATGGGTTTTTCTGCATAAAAAAAACAAAGGGCTGTGTTGGGGAGCAGTAAATGTTTACCGTGGGTGTAGTACTGAGACACTGACCAATTTTGGATTTCTGGAGTAGTGTGTAAACAGTGTGGGGTATTTTAATTCCCAAACTCAGTGCTCTAACTGATAACCTTTTGCTGCGTGATTCCAAAGCTCGTGAAGTCATCATGAAATTTTAACGCCATGCCTCATGGTGGAAGTAACTTTACATGTTCGGATTGGTTATTGATTTGAGTTAAGTTCATATGTATGTGTTTTTGTGATTTGGTTATGAAAATAATTGTATGTTCTTGATGGTGCTATAATGTTGACATTGATTTGTAAGAGAAGAGTACCGTCTGAATTCCATCGTTAGATATATAGTACCGGTATATTTTTGCCTTTTTTATTGCACCTATTTATAAAGTTTAATTGCAAACGATTGCATTATATTACGGTCAAAACAAACAAACAATCAAAGGTATTCTTTAGTGACATATACAGTAGGTGTGAAATGAGGTCCCAAGTTGAAGTCATATCATTGAAGTAGACCTAAGCCTGTCCTACATGGACACTGATATCTTTGTCTTATACCTAATACCCATAACCTTATAAGTAAGTTGCACTGAATATAGTGCATTCAAACTTTATTTCACTCACAACCTTTTTTTTACTCTTAGTTAATTAAAATGTAGATCAATCAAAATAACGATTGATGGTAGACATATTCTCCATCCTTGATGGAGGACTTATTGTCTCTAAAAAAACTATATTCAGGATATCCTCCATCCAGCAAAGATGGATACTTTTAAGCCTCAACCCAGTCATATAAAAAAGTACTGCTCGTGCCAACCCAACTGGTCGAATGCTATATATGATCAGAGACAAAATATACAGACAGATAACACTTGGGAACTTCCTAATTAAGGGAAGGGCCAAATATATATTATATTATATTATATATATATATATATATATATATATATATATATATATATATATATATATATCATTATTCTAAACCATCTCCACATGTCGCTATCTGTTTGATTGATTCAATTGAAAATAAGAAAAATAAAAACTACAAAAACCACGACAACCTATGCATCTAATAATTTTAATTGTTCAACCAGTCAATTTTTTTAGACAGAAGAATGAAACACCACAGAATTTCCCTATTTGCAGGTCTTATCTTCATGTATTCATAAGAGTATTAGGCAAGTTTCATTCTAATGAAGTGAGCTCCACAAATAAGCTGGCCTGAGGATGCAATCCTGCTTCCTTCAAAGACAATGCCAGTTTGTCTTGTTCATACTTTACAATTGGAAAATTGGATACCAGGATGTAACTATCGGCTTCTTCTTCCACCAGTACAGCTGACGAGGTTGTTCAACTCAGGCAGGAACTCCAACAACGTGACCAGGAGCTCACTGATCTCAGATCAGAGTTTACAAATTTTAAGGCCCTGGTCATGACTATCTTGCCTCAAACCTCACAGGACGTAGAAAATATCCCTCCCACCCAATCACGACCGTCCTCATCACCTGCTGCCACTCAGCAGCCCACTTCAGTCCAACCCTCATCAGTCCAACCCTCATCAGTCCAACCCACACCAGTCCAGCCATCAATAGAGGAGCAGGATGATGAAAATCATTCTGATGATAGTTATGTACATTATTAGGTTTCATTTTCTTATTACTTGTTAGACAAACATTTGGATATTAGAACATTTTGAGTTGATATCATTTCAATGTTAGATGTACTTACAGACTTTGGATGTTACAACATCCTTGTGTTACATTGTTTTATGTTTGAACTATAAATACATTAATGAATGTCCTGTGGATTATTTGATGTGCCTTGGATATTGATCATTGATTCGATCTTTGAGATGCACATTATGCATGTTTGTATGTCTTTGAAAACTGTTATGCAGGTCTGTTTGTAAATGAAATTTGTTATACAGGTTTGGGTTGCAGAGGGAAAACCATTTCTCTGAAACCTGCTCTGCATTTTACCGAAGGCTTTTGCCCTTCGGTAAATGCCTTCGTCTGGACATTACCGAAGCCTTCTGCCCTTCGGTAAATACCCTCGAATGCTCCTTATCGAGGGCTTCTGCCCTTCGGTAATTATCGAGGGCTTTCGGCCTTCGGTAATTACCGAAGGCTTTCGCCCTTCGGTAATTACCGAAGGCTTTCGCCCTTCGGTAATTACCGAAGGCTTTCGCCCTTCGGTAATTACCGAAGGCTTCTGGCCCTCGGTAATTACCGAAGGGCGAAAGCCCTCGGTAATGGTTAGCGACAAGGGATTTACCGAAGGATTTTTGGCCGTCGATAGGCCTTCGGTAAACATCCATTATCGACGGCTTTTGGCATTTTCCGAGGGCTTCTGGCCTTCGGTAATGCCCTACTTTTTTGTAGTGGTATGGCAATTAGTTTAAAAGAGAGGTTATCATTCAAAAACTTAAACATATTTGAAGAAGAATTAGAAAATTGGAAACCTTCCCTTTTTGGTTCCATTATAATTTTAGGAGTCTTCTTTTCTTTTCTATTCTTCTTCTCTCTTTTTCCTTTTCATTTTCTCTCCTCTTTTCCTCTTCTTTTCTTTCTTGCTCTGTTTTCTCTCTTCCTCTTCTTTTCTCTCTTTTCGTTTCTTTCTTTCGTTTCTCTCAATTTCTCTTCTCTCCTTTTAATCTCTCTCTTTCTTTTCTCATCCAAGAGTTTGTCAAGTTTTTCTTTAAATTCAATTTCTCTACAAAAGAAACCCATTTAGACCTTTCTTAAATATTCTTCCCTCTTGAATGAGTTTTCCCATTAATTCTAGATCTCTCTTAGTTGAAAGAGGAACCAAATTTCTTCTCATAGTTCATACCAATCATGAATGGAGGATAATCTACCTTTCCTGACACTATATTACCTATGATTCCACCACTCGCATGTTCTTCTAATCTAGAAAGATATATGTTAAGAACAGAGGATGCACTGTCTCTAGCAAGAAAAGGATGTATTTTATCAATTTTTCTTTCCCAAGCTAAGTATGTTAAAACACTTATGTCCTCACCAAAGAATGAAATATCTTTCCTAGCTTGGTTGTACCTCATCCTTCCTTCTTTCGTTTTGTTCACCCTCATTTTGATTTTTCATGTATTGGGCAAACAAGTCCCTAAGCTCACTCATTTATATTCTTCTCTTTTGGTGATCATGATTTCCTCATACATCTTTTAATTTCAAAAGTGGATTCTTAGTTTGAAAAGGTTTAAGATTTTACCAAGAGACAATTCTCAGGTAAGAGATGTGAGTCAAAGGCTACTTAAATATCAAGTCTTACCTAGCCAGAATGTCTAAGGCTACTCACTTGACCATTTACAAAGTAAGATTCACTATTGAATTTAAAAAATGGACTAAAGCAATAAAAAAGGAAAGTTAAAACACCTAGACTTCTAATTTTCGGACCTCTAATTTAACAAATTCCTAAAGCGTGGAAATAAGAAAATAAAACAAAGGAAATTCTAGGTGAGGCTTGTAGCATTGGTTAACAAGACATATTCACCGTCTACTATCAAAGCATTCAAAGAAAATTGCCAAGAGTGGATAGTACCAAGAACTTTTCCAAACACTTGGTCATAGATGGCCTTTTACAAGAAAAACAAAAGGAAACTAAATCTAAAATAGATTACAAGTTCAAAACTCCAATATAATCAAGCTATCCTACTCTGCTGCTCCATGTGTGCATTGCATTTGAAAATTGGTTCTGTTGCTCCTTTGTCTTACACATCCTTGGACCTGTTGCGAAGGAGCTTATTAGAAGGTTTGCCACTTTTTTTCACGTTGAAGTCTGCTGTAAGCTGCTGTTTTGGAGAAAAATTTATGTCCAGAATTGCTTGGAAAGTATGCCAAGAGCCTTAAATTGATGCACTGCTGTTATTTACTAAAATGAAACCTTCAGATTTGTGCTTTATGGACCAATGTTCATTCTGCTTTCTCCTTTAAGTTCAAAGAAATCTACATTGTTACACACCACAATCAGCAGATATACTACAACTAGCACTTGCAACTGAAATTTCAATTCAGTAAAATGATTATATGATCCTAAGTGCAACAACTAAATTTCCAAAATTGAGTTTTTGTTGATGTATTAGTTATCCAGAATCAATTTTACTCAAGTAGCAAAAGACTCAGTTCATTAGTGTCAATCAATGTGAAATGAGAAAATTGTTTGTTCTAATTTATCACCATTAATGAACCAAGCTGGTCATAATACATAGCAGCACCAGTAAACCAGAAAACCCAATTGGTCTTGGAAAGTGTGATGAAAATTGTTTTGAGCAACTTTGATAAGCTGAAATCTGCACCTTCAATTTGTAAAAATCAACAAGATTAAAAAACCTTTTTGATAATTTAAAATTCTTTTCAAATTAGAAACTGTATAAGCCAACTGCATAATACAAATCAGTTTTAGAAAATGGATTTTTCAAAAGTGCAGTATTCCTCTCGGTCAAGGTTTTTTGGACTTGAGGTGTAACCTCACAAACTCTCTTCTTGTACTATTTCAGGTGTTTTATCTCCACTATCAACTTTCTTTTGGATGATAAATGCTCAATCTCACCATCACTTGGCTATTTGATCTGTGTTTCAAAATTAGGCTAAAAGTTGTCAAATTTCAGTGTTTTATGCTACTGAAAAGTACAAATTCTACTTGTTGGACAGCCCATTTAAATTCATAAATTATGTTCCCTCTCCACTTCCTAAGATGCTACCTTGGTAGGGGAAGGGTTCTGTAACTTGAATGCTCCAATTGGACTTCACAGCACCATTAAAATCATTCAAAACAGTCACCAAACATATTAACAATCTACATCAGTATCAGCACCAAAATTGACTTGACCTGGACAACTTAAGAGACAAAAAGCTTAAAAGCAATAAAAGTAGGTGTAGAACAGAAGTAGGCACTTAAATGGATCCTAAGAAAGGTGCTAGAACAGATTAAGAAAGCAAAGAAATCAAAATGCAGGTTGAAATGGTTCTAACTCGAAAATGTTTCATAAAAACAGAAGGTGTTTGATGAAATACCTCAAAGAAAACCAGTTTTGGTGTGTCAATGATATAATCAAACAACAATTTTGCCATTTATTCAAGAAACTATAAAACATTTCTTTTTTCATCATAAAAAACACATAGCTGAGATATGGGTTGGGTTCAGTTGTACATAGCTCTCCCTATCAATACAAACAAAAGAAATTAGGTCTTACTGGAATTCTGTCAGGAGACTTCTCTCTTATCCGATCTACTTCAACCTATCTCCTTTCTGGCATGAAAGGTTTGGACAGATTAGATAAATACAAACTTGCCATTGACCAATGATGTTTAGTTTATAAAGAGTTATTTTTCTTTAATATGACAGAAATCAGATCGCCCGTGAAATTGTAGAGTAAATAAATCAGACAAGAAGTACTAGCAACAACAAGCCCATCTAATAACAAGTAGCATATCATATAAAAACCAAAAGCAAAACAACCTTTCTAACAGACCAAAATACAAAAAAGAAGCATGAAAGTTAAAAATGCCTTCGAGAATCCCAAACCTTAACTTAAATTCCCAATTAAAATTGCACAATAACATTTGATGAAAATTGTAGTAAAAGAGAAAAATGATAAAGATATAGTGGAAACCAAGCTTGCTGAACTTTTATTTGGCAACCCGAGTTTGAGAAGTTTCTTTTTAGCAACCCGAGCTTGCCGAGTTTATCCTTGGTAAGAGCTTCTCCTGGGTTGCCTGTTTTTCTACTATGTTTATTAGGAAATTAGTTTCTTCCATTGTATAGTCACCTCTGACTATACAACAATATATTTTACCTTGTGAGATATCTCTGAATTTTATAAAGGGTCCCGTTATTTTAACACTAATATTTTGACACACATTTGACACCGACAAGTGTCAAGCTGCAATTGGTTCGTTTTTTTTTTTCAAAAATTCTGGCTGGGAAAATGAATAGGGTTGAAAAAAATTTCGTTCCAATTATACCCCTGTCTTTCTCAGACCATTTTGTCTCTCAGATTTCGTTCTCTCTCTCACATTTCGTTCTCCCGGCGTTTCCGTCCTCCCCCTTGTGTTCTCTGTCTGACATTTGTGATTTAGAATCTCCGTTGTCGCAGTTTTGTCGAAATGGAAAGTTCCGGACTGCAACTTCGTTGGAGCAAGGTAAGTGCCTTCTCAGACCATTTTGTTGTAGGTTTGGGTATTGGGTTTTACGTTTGGGTATTAGGTTTCTTGTCGTTTCTTCGACCCCTTTTGGTGTTTTGGTTATTTCCTTTGGTGTTTTCATTTGAGTTATTTTCTTTGGGCAGTTGGGAAGAACCACTACCTGAATATCGTTCACCGCAACGTAGTGAAGGTTTTTCCACCAGAAATTTGACCTCCATCAGTTGACCTGGTCAAGGAAACGCCAAAACCTGTCATTCGACTTCCGATGTGGGTAGAAAACAATGTCAATGTGGATGTCATCCTCCGCAAATTTGTTCCGCCAACTGACTAACCATCATCATCATCCAAACAACCAGACCATTAATAGATAATATTACATATGGTTTAATTTATCTTTTGTAGTGCAGGTGAAAATCTGACTTTAATGGATAACTGTAATAGTACATTATGAGTTCTAAAACTCCTTATTGGATAACTGTAATTTTATTAAAGTAGACTTTTTCAATGTTGTTATTCTGCACTTTTTAATGTTGTGACATGTGATGTAATGTTCTTAGTGTAGTCATTGTATTGAGCATAATGAAATCATCCATAGTTATTTTGTCAAGTACAGACCAGTCAAATTGCCTTAAAAAACACACAAAATCACCAGTGGTCCTCCACGTTACCACTAGTGGTTCCTTCAGTGCAACAGGATGTCCAAATCACAAAAGAGACTCGCGTAAACGATTACAAGCCCCTTGTAAACGATTACAAGGCTCTTTTTTGTGCCAAATCTTACAGGACTTCACCAAATTGCCCCTTATCAGCCTAGGAGGTCCCCTACCCCATCATGGTGTTTCCCAAACATGACCTACAACCACACAATCACACTTATACAACATGTACAAGTACAAACCACTCAAATTGCCTTCAAACACACACAAAATCACCAGTGGTCCTCCACGTTACCACTGGTGGTTCCTTCAGTGCAACAGGATGTCCAAATCACAAAAGAGACTCGCGTAAACGATTACGAGCCCCTTGTAAACGATTACAAGGCTCTTTTTTGTGCCAAATCTTACAGGACTTCACCAAAGTGCCCCTTATCAGCCTGGGAGGTCCCCTACCCCATCATGGTGTTTCCCAAACATGACCTACAACCACACACTCACACTTATACAACATGTACAAGTACAAACCACTCAAATTGCCTTCAAAAACACACAAAGTCACCAGTGGTCCCCCACGTTACCACAGGTGGTTCTTTTAGTGCAATAGGATGTCCAAATCACAAAAGAGACTCGCGTAAACGATAACGAAAACCTAGTAAACGATTACAAGGTCCTTGTAAATGATTACAGTGCTGTTTTTTTGCTGCACAGATTGCAGCACTTGGCCTAAATTGTTAAGGCACTTATATACATTGCACATAAACAAACCTGGACATCGATCATCAATAAAGAATCATTTGTACATTGCACATAAACAAACTTGAAATCAATCATCTTATTCCAATAATCATTCGTACATTGCACATAAACAAGCTTGAAATCAATCATCTTATTCCAATAGTCATTTGTACAATCTCTTGATATATATTAAAAATACAGTGTCTTCATATACATTATTGTATCTTACAATGTTCACTACATTTCTAGACAGGACAACTATCCTACAACAATCCATACACCTCTAGCGCATCCAATATTCTTATGTTCTCGTCGTGCAGGATCCAATCACGTACATATTGCTTTCTAATTGCAAGCACTTCCTCCTGAAATGAAAAGATTGAAATTCTAAAATCAACTCAATCATCAAACAATAATGAAAATAATCTTCTGACCAACAATATGAAAATAATTTACAGTCACCCATATTTTACAGTGTAGCACATTCTATTCATTCACTTAAAGAACTACAAAGAATTTTACCTGCAATACTGCCACATTTCCACTAAGACCCAGTGCACTGGTGATACCTCCGACCATTATTTTTTTCATACATTTATTCAAATTATCTACAAGGTGTTTATGTACACCGCTTGCCCAATCATATAAACACAAACTATCTAGATCATCTAACACTTTTTAAGGCATTTTAGCAACAATCTTAGACTTCCTAGGAAAGAAAAAAACAACCAAACACACTAATATATACAACCTACACACAACATAAACGTCTATGTTTTCGTCCAAGACAATGACATTAATCATGTCAACCAAATCCTTCAAAGTTATGCTTTTTTTTATTAAACCTTTCTCCAACCAAACCAACTATACATTCATCAAATGGAATTTCTAAACCACCTATGTCTAAACCAATGCTCATGAAAACATCCAAAACAGTAAATGGAACCAATTGATGACTCACCCTGAAGCTAACATCATGCCCAACACCCCGACATACCATAACCTTCAATAATTCACAGTTAATCTCCAAAGCCTTACATAGCTCCAAACACCAACGAAACGGTGTCATCCGAATTCGTTCTACATGCACATTTCTCAGTAAGCCATTCATTTCAATAATGACTGATGAATCCAGAGAGATTCGAACCCACCACTACAAAAGATTAAAAATAAAATTTTATTACTTACCAAAAGAAAACTATATATAATACCTAAACTTTAACTTACCTTTGGGTTTCCGGACGCCATTACAACTGCACAATAAATCAATGGTACATTAGGGTTCACAACACACAAAAAGAATAAATCAAACAAAAATAAACTACGGTTCCACAAGCCACACAATGCAAAAGACAGCCAAAACCTGAAACAGAGCCACAACGCAAAACACACCCAAAACGCGAAACGCGAAAGAGAACGTATAACGGTACAAAGTCACTCAAGTACGGTTCCAGAAACAACACAATGCAAAAGAAAGCCAAAACCCAAAACAGAGCCACAACGCCCCTAAACCCAAAACGCGAAAGAGAACTTACCGGTACAGAGTCACTGCGAAAGACCACTTTTGGTTGAGATGACGCCTTTCGATGAGCAAAAGCACCCGAATGGAGAGACCAAGGACGACAAATGAAGCGAATGGAGAGAGGCCGAATGAGAGAGATGAAGAATGTTCAGAACGAAACTGAAGAAGATGAAAAATGAAATCGCCAACTTCAATTTTCATAAATTCAGATTTCCCCATATTACCCTCCTCAGCTTTTTCAAAAGGGTTTTTTTAATGAACTTCAGGCATCCAATACAAATTTGACACGTGGAGCGGTGTCAAATTTGTGTCAAAAGAAGGTGTCAAAGAAACATTTTCGTTTTATGAAACACAATGTGCAAGTTCAAATTGACTTGTTTTTTTTGTCAAAAATTTGTGCTTTTTCATCTCTTCCATATAACTTTCACTTTACTCACATGTTCTCCGATGTATTAGGGATGACAAAAATACTCATCTCCATAAATATTTGTGGATAAAATTTGCGACATATATTTGGTACCTGCAAATATTTATTATCCATAGATAGCGAGTAACGAGTATTTTAATAGCCGTGTATAAACGGACCGGGTGTGGATATCATACTACTTGTACCGCAGATATCCATTATCCATAAAAAAATAAAAATAAAAACTTTATTTATATTTTATTAATTTAAATTTAATTAAAATTAAAATTAATTTATACTATATTAGGTTAAATTTAATTTAATTTATATTTATATTTATATTTAATTTATAGGCTTAATACTGCTTTGGTCTCAATATTCGTAAATTTTGTTCAAAGTGATCCTCAAGTTTTTTAAGTGTTTAAAATGGTCTCCTTTTTTTGTAAAATTTGTTCATTTTGGTTATTTTCACTTACGGCATTTAAATCGCTAACGGCATAATGTCCACCTAAGCCAACATTGAATCCTTTTAAGACAAAATTGTCTATGCATCTAAATGTTCTCTTGTTTTGAAGTTTAATCAAATAACATTAAAACGGGATAATAATCTAGAAACAACTTAGGATGAAAACAAGACGTCGAACCTACACAAAACTTAGAACTTGAATTCCCAACATAGAAAACCTTAGGAAAACACTTAAGTTCTTAAAAAATAGAAAAACATCTAGGTCAAAAACACACAAACATTGTGCTAAACGATTGTTATGCCTAAAACATCTAAGAGTTAAAACTAAACGCTTAAAATTTATCATACCCAAAAGGTATTCAATTTAGTTCTCGAAAACATAACAATGTCAAGACGATGTCTTTGACAAAACACACTAAAAGACTAAGTGATTTCTGGTGCATAATGATCAAAGGAGTCTTAAATATATGCTGGAACAAAGAATCATGACCCAAAACTAGCAAAACTGGATGGCCAAGTTGTTAGGCTATGATTTTGAAATCGTATACCATACAGAGGTGTCTAATAGGGTGGTTGATGCCTTGTCCAAGAGAGGGGAGAAACAGGAGGAGGAAGACAAGGACTTAAGGGTCATAGCCCGCCCTTATTGGCAAGACTTCCAAAAGATATTGCAGGAAGTGGAGGATGATTAGGCCATGAGGACGATTAGGGAGGAGGTGAAGGCCGATCCCAATTCACATCCATCCTATATTTTAGAACATGACAAGCTCTATTACAAAGGTAGATTGGTATTGTCTACCTAGTCAACTTGGATACGCAGGTTGTTGGCAGAGTTTCATGCAACACATACAGGGGGTCATTCTAGGGTATATATAACATATAGGAGGGTAGCACATTGTACTGGATTGGAATGAAGAAGACAATGACTGGCTTCGTGGCTAGCTGTTTGGTTTGCCAACAACACAAATATTTATCCTCCTCACCCCAAGGTTTATTACAACCCCTGCCTATTCCCCAAGCTATTTGGGAGGAGATTAGTTTGGATTTTATTGTTAGGTTGCCCAAATCCCAAGGTTATGATGTTGTGTTAGTGGTGGTTGATAGGTTGAGCAAATATGGGCAATTTATACCCATTAAACATCCCTATTCTGCAAAAACTATAGCTGAGATTTTTGTCAAGGAGATTGTCAAACTACATGGGGTGCCCATATCCATTGTGAGTGATAGGGATCCTATATTCCTTAGTCTTTTTTGGAAGGAATTGTTCAAGTTGCAGGGCATAAAAATCTTAATAAATACAACTTACCATCTTGAGACAAATGGGTAAACAAAGGTCTTAAATAGAGTTTTAGAAGCGTATCTACGGTGTTTTAGTTCAGAGCAACCAAAGTCACGGTGTGTAGCTACCTTAGGCAGAATACTGGTATAACACCAACTACCAGAGTTCGGCCAGATGTACCCCGTTTGAGGTAATTTATGGGAGACCTCCACAACCTTGACATGCTTCATGCCACGGGAAACTGTTGTAGAGGTTGTGGCGCAGGAGTTGTAGACTAGGGATAAGACATTGAAGCAGCTTCGATATCACTTATCATAGGCACAATACTAGATGGTTAAGTATGTCAATAAGAACAGGAGACCATCGATGACAAAACATGGGACTGGGTATATTTGAAGATAGACCTCATAAGAAAGCATCAATGCCTATCAGATTACATCCAAAACTCACTGCAAGGTATTATGGGTCGTTTCAGGTCATTCAGCAGATAGGATCAGTTGCTTTCAAGCTCCAACTTCCTGATACAGCTAGGATACATCAATGTTCCATGTATCCTAGTTGAAGCTAACAATGGGCATGCAACAGGTCAAGAAGGACCTCCCAGCAGAATTACAAGAGGAAGGACCATCATTTTGGCTGCTTGAGGTGCTAAGTAGAAGACAATAACAACAACATAGTAAGGTGGTGCCTCAAGTGTTAATTGAGTGGCAACAAAAAGGAAAAGACGCCACTTGGGAAGATATAATAACCATGCAGGAGTAATTTCCCGACTTCAACCTTGAAGACAAGATTGAACATGAGAAGGGGAGTAATGATAGGACATTCAAAGTCTATGAGAAAAGAAAGAAGAATGTGTAAGGTAGTTAGGTGGTTAGAGGGAATGTGTGTGATTGTAACTGTTAGTTAACAAAAGGAATAGTAGGATGAGGAACGTTATAAGAAGGCTGTGAGAACTTATATAAAAATTGACTATTAGATAATTTTTTGTTTGTGACAGGATGCTTTGAGTCCTATGGAAGGGGAAGGGCTCCCTTGCAAAAAGACTATAAACACTTTCATTCTTTGATTTGAGAGGAATACACATACCTATTCTTTCCTTTATGTGTGTGAGAGAGTGTTGTGAGGAGAGAGATTAGTTTCTTTACTAAAGAAACCTATCACGTTGACATATGGGGTTCAATTTATGTTTCTTGCATTAATGGATACAAGTACTTCTTAACTATAGTTGAAGACTATAGTATATTTACTGGATTCTTTTCCTTAAAAACAAAACCGATGTCAAACCCTTTTTCCAAAGTTTTATTATTTTAACAGAAAACCAATTTTCTTGCGGTTTAAAGCAAATAAGATCAGATCATGGAAAAGAGTTTAATAAGATAATGATTTTTACAACAAAGGTATTTTACATGACACTTCTTGTGTTGCCACCCCTCAATCAATTGGAATTGTTGAGAGAAAGCATCTACATCTTCTCAATGTCTGTCGTAACCTCCTTAAAATGTGTTTTTCAGTTATAAACTGGAACAAAAGGTTTTGGTTTGCATGACCTTCACTCAAAGAAAAATAAGACTCCGCAAATTAATCAATAAATCTGAAAATGCGCATGTTTCATCATCTATTCTTTGACCAATCCTTTAATGTAATATTATGCATATAATCAATTGTTACCATATTGAAATAAGCTAGTCTTTTCTAATGACATCTATCTTTCAAATGAATACAAAACAAAATTTGTTGTAATGATTTGCAACATTAATACAAATTGAATTGCAGACTTGTGTAATGTTACTTCTTACGTAAGTATAAGAAACCACCTACCACTGAGATGCCAAAAACGGTGACAGGAACAGCCCAATATTGCTTTGTCAGCTGCATGAACTTTTCAGAATAGCTATGCTTGGTGGAAACTGGAGGTGATGGGTCGAGCTCACCAATGCAATACTGCTCCATAAGTTCTCTTGCACTTTTGCTGTGGCCAGCATCTTCAAAATCTTCTGTTGCATCTTTCCCTTCATTAAAGTAAAGTATAAAAGGTGCATTTAGATTTGAATACTGACATTGGATGAATTTTTCCATGCTTAGATTTCCATGCAGTCCAAAGGGTAATGAAAAATATAGGAAGCTGAGGAAGGTACCTGTTGCAGCAAGGATTACATCGTCTCCACCAGGATGATCATCCAAATATTGTGTCACGTCGTATACCTGCATTAGCAAATGACAAAACAGGTCAACAAATAGAACAACAATTGAGAAAAATTGGAAAAGACATTTGTGAAGAGCATTTGGAAGCTTCAAGCAGCTAGAGCAATCATGGGGTTGGATTTTGGATTCAAAAACCTTAACAGACAAGTATGGATTGAGAATAACAGAAGCTGGTTTCCAAAGGAGCTTGAATAAAGAATGTAGCAAACCAATAGGTACAGATTTAAACTATGGGAAAAATATATTACGAACCACACTCACTCAAGAATAATGTAAATATTAGCCATAGCAACAAAGCATATTAACATTGTGATTATACAACCACAGGAGAGAGTTCATTAAAGAGCGGAAAAGACTAAAATGGGAATCTGATATCACACCAACCATTAAATGGGTGTGCAGTAGGAGAAAAAGTTGTAGTAGGGGGATCACACGCAACTACTAGAATAGCCTGTAGGGTGATGCATATATGTGAGGGTAGGGAGAATGTAGAGATGTTCCCAAATGAAGAAGGTAACATATGAAGAGAAAATTGAAGCAGTTCGTGTTGTAGAACTAAGGAGGGCAATGCCCTAAGATAGTTTCAATGGTGGGAGGGGTTCACTGAGAACGTAAGTAGGGTGTTTTTTCCAACCACAGGAATTAGAAGATTACAAGATTTGATGATTAAAAATTCATATGAACATTAATTGGCATTGAAATAATTGGACTCAATAACTGTATAGGGGCCAATATAAGATGGACTCGAAATTCCTGAAGTGCTCAGATCAAATTATTTGAAAAGGATTATTTTTAATGGTCTCAAGGAATTTGGTGTCTATGGTTTTGGTTTGATTTATAGATGAATTTAGGTGGATAAAATATAGACTAATTGCAAGTTCAAGGGTTGGCAGTTCTTGGCTTGGTTCTTGAAAGCTGTAATTACATTGGTGATGTTTTTAACTAGGCTTTGAGGTTTGCAAGGTGTAAGGTGGGGTTTAGAAGTGATCGGTTCTTGGTTGCTATAGGTCAAGAGTGGTTTGATCAAGCAAGCTTCAAAGTAGAGAAGAAGAAATAATAGAAACCAATAATGGAAAAGGAAGGGAAACATACATGTAAGTTCAATTTGAACTCTGATCTTGGAGTTCTTAGAGGAACATGGAATAGTGCACAGTCTTCCTACTCCGATATGCCCACCAAGATTAGGCAAACAGACAGGAGTGTAGCCGTTTAGGATATGATATGATATACATAAGATAGAGCTTTTAAGTAGAAGATGATTCACTCACTTCTCAAACCAACATCAATGTCATTTTTTTCCAAGTTGTGTTTACAAGCTCACTTGGTTCCTATTTATAGAATTTTGGTTGAGAGCTTTAGCCTAATTGTAAAGCATATGGCACACATATCAATTCTACTCTAACTTAGGTTTGGTTAATCTAAAACCAAACGGGTTGCCTAGAATATAACCTATAAAGAATTAACCCCAAATGATAGTATGAGATGAACACAGGGTAGGATTAACTCTTTCTAAACTATCTTTATTTTTTCTAATAGTCCTTATTAATTTGTTGGCTTGATGAAGCCCTTCCTTCAACTACTTAGTCTTGCTTCTAGTCAACACCCCCCAAGAAGCCTCCTTGATAGCTTGGACTCTCTTTTCCCTACTTTGGCCATGCTACTTGTGGTTATTCCTCCTAGTGTGTGTTCTTCATGATCCATGATCACATCAATCAAGCTCTTCCCCAGATGGAAAGGCATCAGCTTTTCAGAATTCCTGATCTTTAAATATGTGGCAGAACCACAATCAAACTCAATTTTAACTTTTTAATCAAAAGATTCCACTCCCCAAACTCAAACATCAGAACTTCAGAATTCCAGATTTTGATCTGGGGCAAAGGCACAATTAAGAATCAACTTTTAAACTTTATTCAACTGACTCCCTAAAAAACATTTTGACTAGTCTAAGTACAAAATTAGAAAAATATGCAGAACAAAACTTGTCTATATCAGCAAAATGCTTCCACACACTACTTACTAACTGTATATAACGCACATGATGGAGCACCAATATCTAAAGGTAGAAGACTTTATTATCCTAGCAGCAGGTAAACCAGGCCAAATACTTTGTGAAGGAAAACGAAAAGGAAATGCCATAACAATCATCTCATAACAAGTTTATTCATTGATGATGATTGAAACAAGACTTTAGAAAAACATCATGATGAATATGTCTCGCCTCAAAGAAGAGAATACGAGCTAACAAAAAAGAATACACCTACTTTCACACAGGCAAATTTCCATGAGCTTCATATGTTTATGTAATTTCAGAAAACTAGTCGTTGGCAACTCTGCGTCTATTTGAAATTAAGTTTTGCATATATTTAATTTAGTTGCATTGGAAGACCTATTTATAAGAAATAACATGTATTATTCATGTCATGATTCGACATTTAGCTACCAGTTATATGTTTGCCACACTATGTAAAGCTTCATGTTATCACGAAGCTCGTGAAAATCTGTGTGAAAAGTAGGTGGATTATTTTCTCAGTTCGAAATACCCTATTTGAGAAGAGACATTTTTAGCATAATGTTTTAATACATAGAAAAAATAATTTCCAAGAGATACAGTTGCCAGCAAGAAGTCTCTGAAACTACATAAACATATCTACGTCAAGAATGACGTAACACATCAAGGAAGAATAGGATGACCACATTAGTGTCTGGCAAACCCATGGTCTGGTAGTTATATCAGGCTCTCAATCAGCAGATTCAGGAATAGAACTTCAATTCATTTATTTCCAGTTGAATCATGCAAGATAAAAATTGAAAGCAAAGAATGCCTTATACAAGAACAATAAAGATTAAAAGTATGAGAAGTATTGCCTAATATATGTAAAAATGTAAGCTAAAAAGCTTATGAGTTTTAGTGTGTCACTAACAAAGTTCATTACAAGCCAACCACAGCTTTTAATCCTTTCTTTCTTCAAAGAAAAAGGGTAACAGATTTACTCATTTGACACAGTGATGGACACTCCTACGCTGTTTTAGCTTATAAAATGTTTGGCAAATAGCATACTACAGTAGTAGAATTAACAAAATGTCACAGATTTCAAAAGTGTGGGAGAAAACTAAAACATAAGATATACGAGGTACTCCCCAACCAAAGCTATGTAAAGTTCCACTAAGAACAAGATGATAGAGAAGTATCTGAGTCAGTTAGTTAGGAGATCATGCATTTACTAGTTCAGTTATGTAGGAAAAACAACGAAAATGTTCAAAACCTTAAACTACATATTCCAAACAAGATCATAGAACATAATTCAAATCAAGAGCAACAAAAAATCCCAGAGGGCAAGCAATACTAAAGAAAATAGAACAGAAATTATCAGAGGGATAAGCACAAATACAGAGATTTAATACAAAATAAAAGGTATGAAAGCAAGAAGAGAAAACCCACATAGGGAATTGGAGAGAAAAAGGAGTTAATAGTTGAAAAGGTGATACCTTTCCACCGACGAGGATCCAGCAATCGTCTTTTGTTTTGTGGTGGGATAAATCTTGAATGGCGTAGAAATTGGTGAGGGTTGGCATGTTAAATTTTGTTGGGAGGGAATCCAGGATGTTAGGAAATGGGGAGGGAGAGACAGCGATTGAGCATATAAAAGGGAAGACTGCGTACCCAACACGACAAATGAAAATAAAAAATAAAAGTGAACATATAATTATTTTAATTTGAATATGCTACTAATATATATAAAAAAAAATCATATACATGTTTACACTATTATTATCTATACTATTTTATATTCTATATATAAGATTTATTTTCAATTTTATTTTTTAAGTATTTTTTTAAATTGATTTTTATCTGTTAAGTGACTCATTTTATTTAAATTTAATCATTTTTTTTTAAATTTAACTATTAAAGTATACACAAAAAAAAACTTATGAAAACCAATTTCCTTTAAATAGTTATACACATTGTTATAGATACAACTTCTTACCACTTTATTATATAGATAATTGTCATTTCAAACTCAATTAACTGTTCACAGTAGAAACCTACACAATGAAATAAATATCTATAATAAATTCATCAAATTGTTTTCAAAATATATTTTTTATTTTAATAATTATTTTATTTTTATTAATCATAAAAAATATATTATAAATAAAAGTAATATAAAATGAAAAACAATTGATGTTATATATAATTGTAAAAAAAATTATAAGGAGAAAAAAATAAAAATTAATTTTTAAAATGTAGAAACATTATAATTTAGTAAATTGAAATAATAATAATAATATTATTATTAGTTTTATTATTATTATTATTATTAATAATATATATTACTATTATTATTATTAAAACTACCCAAGTTTCATAATTAGAATTGTTTCTCTTATTACAGTAGTGCATGCACCCATCTTACAGAAGCTATTTCATATATTTTTATATATTGATATAAGGAGTAAGAATGACTTTTCATTATAATCACCTTCAAATCTCTTCTATCAGTAAAATGAAAATATTTTATATACCCCAAATCCATCCACGCAAATCCATGAAAACGAACATACAAAAATCACAAATCCATCCGTACAAATAATTGTCTGTGTCACTCCAAAATGAAAAGAGCCTAAGAGATTGACAAATATAAAGTGGAATATGTTTAAATATTATCTCTGTATTTATTTTAATTTAATTATATTTTATGATTTTATGATTTATTTTTTTTGATTAATTTGATCTTTTGGAATTTTCATTTATGCATGACACTTTTTATTATTATTTTTAATTTAGTTACTATATTTTTTCATGTATTTTATTATATATATTTTTTATTTAATTATAATTATTTAAATGAACTTAAAGAATTGGATAAAACATTTTATAAATATAAGATAAAGTTTAACATATAGAGGAAAATGAATAATAATGGGTTGAATTTCATCTTTAAAATCCTTGATCAATCATGATTGTTGAAATAAGTGTTAGGTTTTTTTATTGTTATATTTAGTCCGTTTAAAAAATTTAAAGAAAGTAGTGAGGAATTTGGATATGAAACATATTTAATATATTAACAAAATGGTAATGTAATTAAATTAAAATGATTATTTTTTTTATTTTTAAAACTTAAGAATTAAAATATAGCAATATTTTAAATATGAATAAATTATAATTTTGTTAAAGGTTCAGATATTAAAAACATATTTAATATTTTTTTTATATTAGTAATTTAAAGTATGAAGTATTATATATCAATCATTTTATATAAAAATGGGAATGAGAAATATTTCATACATAAATGCTTATAAGAATGGTAGATAGAGAAATAATATCTTAACCCCAACTATAAGTTGGTTTTTCTATATTATTATTGTAGTTGTATGACATTATATACCTTTTATTGATAAATTTTGATAATATGTAAAGAGAACTCCTAAATATATAACATTCAATTTTAATATCAAGAAACTACTAAAAACTAATATCATATATTTAATATTGAAGAACAAATAATATATATATATATATATATATATATATATATTTATATTGTTATTATAATTATAAAATAATAACTATAATACAATAAATAGGTACATAATGGTTCTATACAACTAAAAAATAATATTATACTTGTCGAAAATATAATAATTTTTTTAAAAACAAATAAAACTTATACAAAACAAAATCATCTTAGCACTATATTGTATCTCCACCATCATCCTGAACTAGATTAACAGCTAACTTATCATCTACTTACACAATTAAGGTGATTATGGTAAACAAAGAAAACACATAAACAAAAACAACACAAAAGAAAGGGTAAGCTAATGTGCAAAAAGAATAATAATAAAACATGTATATATTATCACATATATTATTCATAACCATAACCATATCACATACAAAGACTCATATTAGACTCAATTATCTAGATACATGTATTGATATTAGACTCTAGTGAGTTATGCACTTGAAGTACTGGAACAACTCACTCACCCAAATTGCCACACACAAGGTTAGTCCATCAACCATCTTTGGCTAAGGTAGAACCCTTAAAGTAGGACATCCTGCAACTCTCAACACATACCCCACCCTTCACTACTTCAGATTGAATAGTTATTATAGTGATAGGATAACTCTGAATACTGAATCCTTATATCAATACATACACCTCACCACTAGGAATTTCTCTTTGAAATTCCTTCAACAACACTTACCACACATGTTCACAACAATATTGTTACTTAATAGCACACCATAATACTTTTAAACATATGTAAAAACCATGGAAATTCTATCTCAAACAAGTCAAAGGAGAAGAAAATTCCAACATACACATTGGCACTCAATGCCAAAAGTTTGGCAAAGGGTGGCACTCAACCCCACTCTTCTTGCAAATCATCAACATCTTAAACAAGCTAGAGGCTGAAGTAGATACCATAAGATCATATTGCAACTTTATCACAGGTAAACTCAACTCTTGAACATAAGCTTCTAACATAAAGAAGTGTGTCACTCCAGCATCAAAATAAGACACTCAATTTTTTATCAAATATCAAACAACATCCAATGATGATATTACATGAACTAGCGATTTCTGCTCCTGACATCACATATATTATCCCTGTAGCTTAGGGTCTATCACCCATCTTCCTCTACTAAGATGCTTGTTGAGTTTGAGTTACAACTCTTCTGTTAGAAGAAAAATCCTTAGCAAAGTTCCCCTTCATACCACATTTATTGCACCTCTTGTAATTGTGCAACTAAGGGTAGAATACTTCGATATTAGGAGTGGTTAAACTTGGACTAATAAAGATTCACTAGGAGAACCAAGAGTGATTATAATACTTGGTGCATACCAGGAGTGGTTTGTACTTGTTTGTAATATTGGATTATATTAGTGGAACCTCTCAAGAGTTCTTGAGAGAGACTAGACGTAGCTCAGGATTGAGTGAACCAGTTTAAAATACTTATGTTAATGCATTTTCTATTTAAAACATTTTCCTAATCACTTGCCTAAAAACATAAGCGTTTAACTTTAGTGTTTCCCTATAGGTGTCAATGTTCATGTTGAAGTCCTTAGTGTTTTGTTCATGTTAAAGTCCCTATACGTGGATCACTATAATTGCACGAGCAGATGATCCTACAAACGACAATGAGGCCAGACCATAGGTGTTAATGTCCATGCTGAATTCCCTAGTGTTTTGTTTAATGTATATTCATATTGTGTATTTCATTTTGACACTAAGTTAGGTAAAGATTTTCTCTTGGTTTTTAAACTTTTACACTATAGATTGTCACTACACCATATACCTATGTTTATGTATGTCTTTGCCACTATCTAGGTACGTTTTCTTAGTACCTATAGTTTATGAGCTCTAAAGATAGAAGTTCTCTACTTTTGGAATTACTACAATACACATATTTTTATATTTATATAAATAATTCATTAAATCAATATAATGTTTTTATGCTTAATGGTTAACTTTTTAAAATTCATCACTACAAGAAAGAATGAAATTTCCGATGGATAATTACCGAAGGACTTTGGTCCGTCGATAATGTTCTTTTACCGAAGGATCTTCCGGCGGAACGTTGGGTGTGTATCATTAGCGAAGGATTATTTTCGCTGGTGAAGGCAATGATATTTTTAGCGGTCATTACCGAAGGATTTGGGTTGCCAGTAAAGGGGTCAGAAATGAAATTAAACATTCCATCTTCGAGTGAAAGAACCCATACCCTTAGAAGCCTTTAAAACCATTTCGAACCCTTCTTCTCCGCAACCCATTGTCCTCTTCCTTCACAGAGGTGATGTTCATGGTCTTCCTTCACAGAGGTGCTCTTCGTTCACAGAGGCTCCGTCATCGTGAGTGTGAGTGTGAGTGCTTCTTCATTCGGTGCCATCCTTCTCCGTCTTCGTTGGCGGCCAGTGGTAAGTATTCACATCCTTCTTCGTCTTTTCCCCCTCAATTCTAGAATAAAGTGAGTGGAATTTGTGATTACTGTCTCAAACCTCAGGAAAACTCCTAAACATCAGGAAAAAAGTTTATGCTTCAACTAGAAATTTGAGAAGCTCAAACCCGCTGTTGAGGAGGTGGAGCACATGGTGGCGCTAATGCTTCTCCGGTGAAGGTCAAAGACAGTCTTGTGATTGTCCTAAAGGTTAGATTTTTGAAATCGTACATTATAAAATTGTAACAAAATTGTTTATTTGGATGCATTTTTGTGTTTGGAATTGGTATTGGTTTGGGTTCTGAGATTTTGAGTGATATCATTTGGTGTTCTAGTGGTAGTTGTAATTGCACCTTCATTCTGTGTTTATTGGTTTAGGTTTTTCCTGTACAGGGTATAAAAATAGGGTTATGGATACTGATGTGATGGATTTGTTTAGAAATTTAATGATTTATCTGTTTCAGCCTCATCATCAGATACGTGAGTTTTAGAAATATAGATTGACATGCAAGTACTTTGATCGAAGGGAGGAAGATGGGCTAGGGAGTCAGATACATTGGAATTGGCATAGAGAATTAATAGTTGTAATGTGTGGATAGAGCATTATTAAGTGTGTGGAGTGAGTGGATAAGTGATTGCAGCAATGTTTGAGGATTAGAAGCGTACCTATCACAGTTAAAAGGGGTGAGGCGAACTATCATTTTTGATAGTTTTTGGTTTGACCTTCATCCATGTTTCCTGCATTCCAGTTTGGCAGTGTGCTTAACAATCATATATGATTTTAGATTGAGTGTTCCCAACCACACAAAATGCCTTAGGAATTTTGTCCTAGTGAAGTCACAAATGTAGGATCTTGGCAGTCAAACTTTCAACCTAATGGTAGAAGATTATAATTGGTTATGATTCCAGTTCTTTTTTTACTCAAGCTGGTTTTTATTTATTTATTTATAAAAAATAGTATGTCCAATAGAGTGTTGCAGAAACATGATTAATTTCAAACAGATTTTTATAGTTGATTAGAATCCCTGAAAAAAAAATCCTTTTTTTAATTGACTATTTTTGTGGCTAAGTATGGATGCATTGACTTGTGCAAAAGAAATTATGGAACTTGAAGAAATCTTAAGAGATATATTTTGGGCAATACATTATTTATGAATTATTTAGTAATAATATAAGAAAAGAAACATTTTATTCTCTTTTATTAGGTATTGTTTCAGACATATTTTGTGTAAGCACTTGGACTGAGTTTTTCTTTCTGTGGAGGTGGTTGAGGAGTAACGTGTTAGGAACTTCTAAGCCATGGTTGTTGCTTCCCTGGTACTAGTATGAAAGGCAATATGTTGTTTTGGGCACATTGACAAATGTACCCTCTCAAGTGTTAGTTAACTTGACTTTTTTAATTTTGCCTTTTTGTATCTGCTTGTTATCTTGACAGTTGATAGTTGATGAAATGGTCATATCACAATATTTATATGTATAAAAAATTAAGTAATGGAGCATTTCCATAGTAGGTTACAAGACCCATTAATGTAGAGGGATGCTCGTAGAAATGACTGATATTTGTCCTTCCACTTTCACTAATATTGTTTTTGGAGTGCTGGACTGTATCAACACCTAATTTCGTTGGGTGACTAAATATTATACAAATTTTCTTATTTTATCTTATTTTATGTTTTTCTATCATTTTTATCCTACCCTTTTACTATTATTTCTTTCTTATTTGTTTTTGTTTTTATTTTTATCTTTTTATGGTCTTTTTATTTATTTTATTTTCTTTTATTTTCATCCTTTTATAAATTTTATTTTACTTTTCTCCTTTTTAATTTTAATTTTCGATTTTATTTTAATTTTTAATTTTATTTTGATTAATATAATATAGCTGATAAAAATATATAGTAAAAACATTATTAATTAAAAAAGGGTTTTTAAAAAAAATGAAAAAATGTGTGTGTGGAATTTTTGTCTTTTAGTAAAAAAAAACAAAAAAAATATGAAAAAGTGAAAAAAAAAACAAAAGTGTTTTGGTTGGGAGGAGGCTACAGGTACAGTGCAGTATAGGGGACCAAACGGTATTTTGCAGGCGTAGAGGGAATTGTAGAGGGGATTTGGCAGGGATACGTTTTGATTTGCAAAGGTGATCCATGTCTTTTTGGGCCAGCAACAAAGTATCAGTGTGTAAAAGAAAAAAAGAGAGGAGACACACTGGTTTTTTTTTTTTTGGAGGATTCATTTTTTACAACGATTTCATCATTCACTCTACAAAAAAAAAACAAAGACAACAAAAGGAGAGGGGGCGTCACCGGAAGCCGACCAAAGCAATCGGAGGTAAGTGCATCTCGTTCCCATCTTGCTCACACCTTGATGCATAATGGTCATGTTGCAATGTATGCTTGATGTTATTCTAATTTGCATATGATATTATGGTTGAATCTGTCATTTCTCCACCACCACCACGTCTTCATCCACCACCACATCCCAACCCCTCTACTCTTCAACGCCTGCAAGCCCAAAAAGCAGTAACCTTAAACCAAACCAAACCAACACCTCAATGTTCTTATATCCTTAGAACTCCAATGGCAACCTCCGATTAACTCTCTCACATTCAACGGTATGAGAGAGGACACGACCTCAGCCATCCATGGAGATGCAACAATCGCTGAAGCTCACCATCCACAAGAAATGGTCATCGTCACCAAAGAAAGCACCAAAAGATTCAAAATCGATAAAAACCACTGCAATTCCCAAGCTCAAACGGAAGAAAAATTTCTTTCCACTAAAACCAAACCCAAAACACCCAACCCCGATACTATCACACTCCAAGACACTGCACTCAACCTAGGAATTTCACCAAACACATAACGTACAGCTACAACGAATCGTTCTCGTTTCTCGACCAAGACGTTTCTCTGCAGATCCAACAACAACAACTTGACATCGAGCATTTAATTATGCATTGAATGGAGAAGGTGAGAATAGAGAGTGATCAGAAGCGAAAGCGGCAAGCGAGAAGTACTCGGCGATTGCGATGAAGGCAGACGTCGCGACTGCAGGGCTTGGTAGCATTCCTGTGGCGGCGGCTCCTGACGGTGGCAACGGAGAAGCGACGGCGTTGGCTGGGTCGGCGGCGACCTGCGCGGGAACGGCGTTGAAAGCCCCAATCCTAGGCTGTTGCGAAAAGAGGAGAGGGGGGCGTTGTCACCGGCGGTGACTTCAGGGAGAAACTGTCGGAGATTCGTGAGTGGCGACGGCTCCGGCGAGCGGGGAGTAGGCGGCGAGAGCGCCTCGTGGCTGACGGTGTCGTCGGCAGAGGGAGAGTGAGAGACCCTAGGTCTTTTGGTTGAGAGAGTGTTGAAATGAGGAGAGAGTGTGGGAACCCCTGAAGGGGTTTGTGACCTTGAGAGTGAGGAAGCCCTAGGCCAGCGTCGGGCTAAACAAAAAAAAGAAATCCCTTTCGCACCACCCGCATTGCTCTCATACACCCCCCCTGTTTGTTTTTTTTCTGACTGGGCCAGCGCTGGACCAAAAAGAAACAGCTAAAAAAAAAACAACAAAATCTTTGCTGCACCCCTGTTGGCTTCCATTTTGGCACCCCTTGCTCTGCGGGCTTAGGCCCATGCCATCTAAATATTTTCCTACCTGCAACCTCTTTTCTTCCTAAATAGCTTCCCCCATCCAGTCTGGGCTTAAGCCTAGACTGTCTCTAATAAAATGGTTTAGACACCCCTTTCTCCTATTTTAGCACTACCACACCCTTTATTTTTATCAATTAACTTTTCCTTTTATTTTTACTCTTCATTTTCATTTAATAGCTTATCTATTTATCTTATTCTCTACCCTTTATCCTTTATTTAGTAATTTACCTATTTATTTTATCTACCCTTAAGTATATATTTATAAATAAACAAAAAATTATTTTAAAAGGTTTAAGCACACGTGCGACCATTCGCGTCAGCCTTGTGTTAAAAACTTTTTCTCCTTCTTTTAAAAATAAAAAAAAATATTTTAAAAGGTTTAAGCACACGTGCGACCATTCGCGTCAGCCTTGTGTTGAAAACCTTTTTCTTCTTCTATTTTAAAAATACAAAAAAAAAAAATTATTTTAAAAGGTTAAAGCACACGTGCGACCATTCGCGTCAGCCTTGTGTTGAAAACCTTTTTCTTCTTCTATTTCAAAAAAAATTATTATTATTTTAAAAGGTTTAAGCACATATTCGCGTCAGCCTTGTGTTGAAAATTTTCTTCTTCTTTTAAAAATTAACAAAAAAATTATTATTATTTTAAAAGGTTTAAGCACACGTGCGACCATCCGCGTCAGCCTTGTGTTGAAAACCTTTTTCTTCTTCTTTTAAAAATTAACAAAAAAAATTATTTTAAAGGTTTAAGCACACGTGTGACCATTCGCGTCAGCCTTGTGTTAAAAACCTTTTTCTTCTTCTTTCAAAAAATTAACAAAAAATATAATACATGATGTTTTCAAACAATCATCCAAACATAATTCTAGAACTACGTAACCCTGATTTCTCACTTTGAGAATACGTAGGAGTAAGGTCAATCCTTTTCGGGCCCAAAAAACTAAAAAAATATATTTTGTTTCTTTGTAGTGTCTTTTAGGGGAAATTTAAACGTTTTGAAAACCACATTTTATTCGCGTATTTAATTAAAGGTACTGCCTTCGGGCAGGCGTGTAGGGTGCTAATACCTTCCCTACACGTAACCGACTCCCGAACCCAGAATCTGGTTTTCGCGGACCTTGCCTTATCACTTTATGGTTTTTCCGTAGTTTTCCAGAATAAACTATGGTGGCAACTCCAAATATCTTTTTCAAAATCTTTGTTTCTTTGGATCGTCGTTCCGTCGTGATTTCCGGTTGCGACAGATGGCGACTCCACTGGGGACATGTAGAGAGTTGAGCCATTTAATTATATGCGCGAATTCAATGTAGTTTTTCTTTATGTTTTTCTTCCCTTTTTCTTTATCTATATTTGATGTTTGAAATAATTACATGTGAATTGTCTTGATATGGAACCCTAGGGTAGAAAACATGTTTATATCTGCCTGGGAATCTTGTGGTTGTTTTGCAGGTGAGGGTTTGGGTGCATTGCATTCTCCCTTCGCACACACACACATATTATGCATGTATTGAGTGGGGCCCTATACCCGGGTCTGTGTGCAACATAGAATTAGAGGGGTTGTATAGCGGTGCCACTTGGGACATACTTCCTGTTTGGCTATCGTGAGAACCCCAACTAGAGTCTGTTCTCTTCATTTGTATTTTCACACCTAGTTGATTCCTCGCTGTTGTGGAGATGTTGTGGAGGGGGCTATAACTCTAGTGACCAACGATCTTTAGGCTCAGGGAACCATCCTTGTGAGATTGCATATACTCAACCTTGAATCTTAAGCGTTGAACCTTCATTAGGGCACAAAGGGAGATGTGTGCAATTCTATAATCCTCATTTTTTTTCTTTTTCTTTCTTAATAAAATAAACATCTTGTACATATCTCTTTACCTTTTTTATACATTTTCTTTCTTTCTTTTTCTCATGCATTTTTGTGGTCCTGTCATTGGTTCTAGCCAGGAAATTATAAACTTGTGACTAAGCCTTCGAGATAAGATGGAAATTAACATGAAATTTGAAGTCAAGGGGGGTTCAAGTCCAAACATTTTAAAGGAAAGGATGGCCATTGAAGCAGAGGAAGTTAATATGGATAGTCTGAGAGAACTGGTGAAGAAAATGAACACGACCCAAAAGAGTGCATTCAAGAAAGAGTATGGGAACTTGTTGGGCCTGTTAGAGGTGGAGGTCCAAACATCGGCGATTACTACTTTAGCCCAGTACTATGATCCACCACTGAGATGCTTCACTTTTTAGGATTTCCAATTGGTGCCAACAGTGGAAGAATTCGAGCAAATCTTAGGTATACCTCTTGAGGGAAAAACTCCATACAACTACCTTGGGTAGTATATCCCTGTCTTGCAGCTAGCAAGAATCATGAAAGTACACCCTATGCAGTTGGAAAGCGGGTTCACAGTCAAGGGTAAGGTGAGGGGCCTTCCTCAAAGATACCTAGAGCAGTACTTGCATCGTTTGGCTGAAGTGGAAAAGTGGGAAACATTTATGGATGTATTGGCTCTTATCCTCTATGGTGTCATGATTTTTCCTAACATCGAGAACTTCGTCAACCATGCCGCAATGAACGCATTCGTGGGATACAAAGAACGCTCTGAGAATCCAGTCACCGCTGTCCTAGCTGAAGTTTATGGGACTCTTAATCAATGTTATTAGCTAAAGGGAGGAAAGATGGAATGTTGTCTACCAGTGTTGTATGTATGGTTCGTCTCTCGAGTGAAGGAGAATACATTGAATGCCACATATCCTGTGGATGAGCTACTGCAATGTAAACCAAATATGAAAGGGGAAAATGAATGGGCGCAGCTCTGTGCAAGTTTAAATGTGGAGCAAATCAAATGGAATGTCCTTTGGCAGCAAAGATCGCAAATCATATATTATTGCGGGAGGTACCCTAATGTGCCCCTCATGGGTATCAGGTGTTGTATTAACTACAGTCATGTGTTAGCACAAAGGCAATTCGGGTATCCTATGAGAGGATCACCTACACCTGCATCTCTTGCCATATTGCAGATCTATTATAAGGAAGGAACCTTTGCTGAAATGCTTCACCAAATTAGGGATGCTTGGGGCAACGTTGTTCGTGCGGAAAGGGACCCAAGACCATGGACTGTTGATGAGGGAATTCCTTACAACTTTTGGATTGCAGAAAGGGTTAGGACGGTGAAGTTGCCTTTTAAGTTAGTTTCTCCTAGCCTGGATTGTGATGAGTATCTTCATAAGGCTGAAGATGAGGAGGTGCAACTGTTGAAGGCCGAATTAGAGCGGATGAAACTAGAAAATATCAAGTTGACCAGTAATCTTCAGAATCTACAACGCGATTATACGAATCTTAAACAAGATAGTGTGGAAAATGATGAAGCATATGAAGAGTTGTTAATAAGACAAACGCAAAAGCTAGCAGCAGCCAAGATTGAGCTAACCTTGAAAGATCGGGAGTATGACATAATTGAGATATCAGAGCATGTTATGAAGCAGATGTGTGATGAATTCAAGAGGGACATGGAAAAAGCACTGGAGGACCTGCGCAAAATGCATATCAGATTGGATGAAGCTGAGCAACAGGCAAAAGCAGCAGTGGCAAAGTTGAAGAAGGAACGTTGGCATCGGGCTGAATCAGAAAAGAAACATCAGGTATTGATGAATTATATGAAGGAGTATATCATTGAACAAGGGCGGGTTACAGAGAACAGGAGGAGAAGTTTCTCACAACTAGCTTCCCTTGCTAATGAAGCCATTAAAGATGTCCCTAAGTTATTAGCTGATGCTGAGTCCGCAATGCCGATCTTTAACCCTCCTAAGAAGGTCGAAACTTTCCTCAGTTATTGCAAAAATTTGATGAGAGAAATGAAGAATGTGATGGCTAAGGCTCGCGATAGTTGATCAGGATTTTACATACTTCCCATGTGGTGAACTTAAATGTTGTGGACGTTTCATGAACTGTCCTATTGACTTTGTTTCATGTTAATTTCCGGATTATACATTTGGCAATGTTTTCGCATCTTTATAATTTCTTGCTATAGTAGTTGTGTTACTTTGTCTTTTCTCTTTTTTTTTTGGTTTTTATTTTCTTTTTCGTAATTTATTCCATCTAATGAAATTCAGTTTAAAAATAATAATACGGCTAAGTTTCCAAGACACCCTAAAGGGCACAAACCAGTGGAAAAACCATGGAGAACTAAGAAGAAGTTCAAGAGGGGATGAAAGCCGATATCCAGCAGTTGAAGGGACAAATGAGCCAAATCCTAGAGGCCCTGAATGCCTTACAAGGCCCTGGAGAGTCGTGCACACCACGACCGCAACACAAAGTATCGGAGGCACAAACTCTCCCTCCTTATGGTCTTCCTCCAAATTACACTTCACCCTCAGGAGCGGACTTGGGACATGTTAACACTCAAAAGGTCGAAGATAACGCAATTGAAATAGAAGACGAGCTTGGGGCAGACACTGCCATAATTCACGGGGAGACAACCCAGTCAGGCATGGCGGGCGTGATAATGACAAAACCACCCGAGATGAAGTCTTCACCTCATGTCGTTACACTAGTGGAGTTTAAGGTCAACAACAGTGAATTAGAAATGCTGGAGAAGAGATTGAGAGCTATAGAGGGCGAAGGAAATTCTGAATTTGGAGATGCTAGAAAGCTATGCTTAGTTCCTGATGTGGTGATACCTCCAAAGTTCAAGTTGCCAGAATTTGAGAAATATCGAGGAAACACTTGCCCAAGGAGCCACATAACCATGTACTGCAGAAAAATGGCGGCCCATGCTCATGATGAAAAACTTTTGATTCACTTCTTCCAGGAAAGTTTAACTAGCGTAGCTCTAAGTTGGTACCTGCGTTTAGAGACAACTCACATCTACACATGGAAAGATCTGGTTGACGCGTTCCTAAGGCAGTATGAATATAATGAAGATCTAACACCCGACAGAGTACAACTGCAGAACATGGTGAAGAAAGAGTCTGAATCATTCAGAGAATATGCCCAAAGGTGGAGAGAAATTGCTGCTCAAGTAGAACCTCCTCTGAATGACAAGGAGATAACTACCATATTTCTAAATACTCTACAACCACCATTTTATGAACACATGATAAGCAGTGTCTCCTCGAGTTTTGCTGATATAGTGGTAATTGGAGAGAGTGTCGAGGGCGGCATGAGAAATGGAAAAATTGCATTAGGTCCAAATCTGGTAGCGAGTTTGAATGAGTATGGTCCTAGGCGTGAGAAAAATAGAGAACCGAGGGCTAATTCGCATTTTACTGCCTATGCCCAAATGTTGCCTTCCTATGGGTCCAATCAAGCCGTTGAGTAGAGAAATTACAATCGAAATGAGAAGGTCGACAATTTCACTCCTATCCCCTTGACCTATACGGAGCTTCTGCCAGATCCACTCCGCAATAACCTCATAGAGGTCTGTCCCACCAGACCTATACGACCTCCTTACCCAAAGAAGTACAACATAAATGCCAGGTGTGATTATCATGAAGAAGCGCGTGGACATTCAACAGAGGCATGCAAGGCTCTAAAGTATAAGGTGCAATCTTTGATCGATTCGGGATGCTTAAAGTTTGAAGAAAGTCAATCCAGCACCGTGGCAAGGCATGAGTTCGCCTCTGCAAGGGCCAGGGACGAATGAAGAGGGCTTTAGGACAATATAGGAAAGCACAGGTTATTGTAAAAGGTGAATCTAATGTTGCTTTGCGCATGTTTTGAACTGTCTCGCTGTAAGGGCTATGCTCATTGATATTGTGCTTTCACCTATGACTTTTAATGTGAAGTTTCATTGCGAGGAATCTCCAAGGTTTACTAGAAATCATATCCTAATAGGGTGTCCTGGAGAAAACGAAAGCCGCAAATAACAAAAAAGAAAAACAAATAAAATTAAGGCAATCTTGAGTCGCTTGTCTTTCTTGCAAATTTTCAAATTCCTATATTTTCGAAAATAGCAAAAAATAAAGGAAAAGAAAAATGATGGATAATCAAAAAGGAAATTGGGATGTCAAATTTTTCTGAGGTCAAATGTTTAATCAAAAGTAACAATTTGACGTTTTCTCCTAAGGTGTTTATGTGCATGTTGCTTGAAAATCTTCACCCTTCACTTTTCCAAAATAAAGGATTTTCCCCAACAAACACTGTCACTGCTCTCGGTAACAAAGTAAACCTGTACACTGGGGCAGATTGGCTTGATCAAAGGTTTTCTTGCTTGCGCTAGTGGGGTGATCCCTGAATCCATTGGGACAAAAAAAAAAACAAAAAGAAAAAAACAAAAAAAAACAACAACAAAAATTGCAAAAAAAAAATCAATCAAAAAAAAAAACGACTTATGTTGAGTCATCTAGTCGCAGAGTTAATCTTTTGAAAATAAAGCAATCAGAGTTCAAAATGATGTGTGCCCTTCTTGTCTTTACCTAAATACAAAGAATATATCCATTGTCACCACGTTTGAGCCAAAAATAATTTTTTTTTCAAAATTATCCCCAAGCAAGGGTTATCATCAAGTAAGAGTCAATTCATGATGCAAATAAAGAGCACTCAATGATCAAACGAAGAGAATTCATCAGGAAGAGTGAACAAAAAAAAAACAAACAAACAAAAAGAACAAAAAATCACAAAGTGATGTTGAGCATTAAAAAAATGAATGAAAAAACGAAGTTCGAGAAAAAACAAAGTGTTCAAAAGTCAAAAGTTGATACAATGCCTAGATGATAACCCTTGTTTCAAAAAAAAAAAACAAAACCAACAAACATTCATTTGGGCCTTTATATCTTTTCTTTCAATACCCTTTAGCCCCTAGCCACGTTAGAAGCCTAATAAAGCCCACACAGATTGAATAATGATTGCTTAAATTTTCATAAAGCTTAATTTTGTGATAAGGCAAATTGACATTCAATCTGTCGTAAAAAAAAAGGGTTGAAAATGGATGAATGAAAAAAAAAATAATGTCTCAAGAAGAGGGGATCATCCTACCATCTAGCCAAAAGCACGCAAAAAGAAATCCAAACCAATTGGGGTCATCCTTTTAGCCAATCCTTTTCATGCGCACCACCTCTTCCAAACAGAACCCTAGGCAAAAAAAAAACTGGGGCAGCTTGGTGAATCTCACCATGCGTCTTCGCCCTGAAATTCATTAACCCATAATTTCAAGACTACGGCAGCTTTACGGATCTCCCTTGAATTTTCACCCTAATTTTCATGGATCCAAACCCCAGCTCATTTTCCCAAACACCAAACCGGGGTAAAAATTTTTTTTTTGGTATATCGCGTTTTGTCTTGACGTTCACATATCACATCTTCTTTAAGGATTGCAGTGCCCACGTGGCTGTACTAGTCTCCCAAAAAAATTTTAAACAGCTCTCGTTCTCTTCAAAACCATCCTCCTGCCAATAAATTTAAGCACGTGTACACAGATGCGAGAAAGAGAAAGTCAAACATTAGACCTCAGATGTATGACATTCCGCAGTTTTACAAAACATTAAAAATAAAGACAAGTTTGATGATTGCAAGTAAGACAGTCGACTCAAGCGAAAAAAGCAAAGAAATGCAAAACGAAACAAATGTTTTTTATCAATCCATCCAAAAGAAAATCTTTCGGATCGACACCCTCTTCATCCATATGAATGGTTGTCAAATCCTTCTTCAAAAAAAAATACAAAAAAGAATGGCATCAAGATTTTAACACTTTGTAATGAAGAGTTTCAACGCCTTGATGCCTTTTGGAAAACCAAATTTCCGTCAACATTACAAAAACATTTCACAAAAATAAAAGTTTCAAGAATTTCAAAATTTGAAAGCCCAGTTTCCACATAAGCCCAGTTTCTACGCTGGACCCCAAGCCCAGTTTACACACTGGCCCCCAAGCCCAGTTTCATCTAGCCCATAAGCCCAGTTTCACCTGGCCCATAAGCCCAGTTCCACCTGGCCCATAAGCCCAGTTTCAACACTGGCCGATAAGCCCAGTTTCCACACTGGCCCATAAGCCCAGTTTCCACATTGGCCCACAAAGCCCAGCTTTCCTAGCCCAAAAGCCCAGTTCCACTTGGCCCACCAAGCCCAGCTTTACCTGGCCCATAAGCCCAGTTTCCACACTGGCCCATAAGCCCAGTTTCCACACTGGCCCATAAAGCCCAGCTTACATGGCCCAAAAGCCCAGTTTCGCCTGGCCCACCAAGCCCAACTTTACCTGGCCCAAAAGCCCAGTTTCCACACTAGCTCACAAAGCCCAGCTTGCCTGGCCCAAAAGCCCAGTTTCGCCTGGCCCACCAAGCCCAGCTTTACCTGGCCCATAAGCCCAGTTTTCACACTGGCCCATAAGCCCAGTTTCCACACTGGCCCATAAGCTTAGTTTCGCCTGGCCCATAATCCCAGTTTCCACACTGGCCCATAAGCCCAGTTTCTACACTGGCCCACAAAGCCCAGCTTGCCTGGCCCAAAAGCCCAGTTTCTACACTGGCCCACAAAGCCCAGCTTTACCTGGCCCATAAGCCCAGTTTCTACACTGGCCCATAAGCCCAGTTTCTACACTGGCCCATAAGCCCAGTTTCTACACTGGCCCCTAAGCCCAGTTTTTACACTGGCCCCTAAGCCCAGTTTCCACACTGGCCCATAAGCCCAGTTTCTACACTGGTCCCTAAGCCTAGTTTCGCCTGGCCCATAAGCCCAGTTTCTACACTGGCCCATAAGCCCAGTTTCTACATTGGCTCCTAAGCCCAGTTTTTACACTAGCCCCTAAGCCCAATTTCCACACTGGCCCATAAGCCCAGTTTCACTGGCCCATAAGCCCAGTTTCGCCTGGCCCATAAGCCCAGTTTCTACACTGGCCCTTAAGCCCAGTTTTTACACTGGCCCCTACGCCCAGTTTCCACACTGGCCCATAAGCCCAGTTTCCACACTAGCCCATAAGCCCAGCTTCGCCTGGCCCATAAGCTCAGTTTCTACACTAGCCCCTAAGCCCAGTTTCTACACTGGCCCATAAGCCCAGTTTCTACACTAGCCCCCAAAGCCCAGTTTCTACACTGGCCCCAAAGCCCAGTTTCCATACTGGCCCCCGAGCCCAGCTCGAGTTTTTATTCTTTCTCTTTCTCCTTTGAAACCCAGACGAAATTAGTGTTTCTATCTTTACATATCTTTTACTCTGATAATACGAAAATACTAAATTTTCATATTATCTAGTAATATCTAAGTAAAGAGGGGTAGCTATCAACACCCAATTTCGTCTGGCTAACTAAATATTATACAAATTTTCTTATTTTATCTTATTTTATGTTTTTCTATCATGTTCATCCTACCCTTTTACTATTATTTCTTTCTTATTTGTTTTTGTTTTTATTTTTATCTTTTTTATGGTCTTTTTATTTATTTTATTTTCTTTTATTTTCATCCTTTTATAAATTTTATTTTACTTTTCTCCTTTTTAATTTTAATTTTTGATTTTATTTTAATTTATAATTTTATTTTGATTAATATAAGATAGCTGATAAAATTATATAGCAAAAACATTATTAATTAAAAAAGGGTTTTTAAAAAAAAATGAAAAAAATGTGTGTGTAATTTTTGTCTTCTAGTAAAAAAAACAAAAACAAAATATGAAAAAGTAAAAAAAAAAAACCAAAAGCGTTTTGGTTGGGAGGAGGCTACATGTACAGTGCGGTACAGGGGACCAAACGGCATTTTGCAGGCGTGGAGGGAATTGTATAGGGGATTTGGCAGGGATACGTTTTGATTTGCAGAGGTGATCCGGGTCTTTTTGGGCCAGCAACAAAGTATCAGTGTATAAAAGAGAAAGAGAGGAGACACACTGCTTTTTTTTTTTTGGATTTACAACGATTTCATCATTCACTCTACAAAAAAAAAATGAAGACAACAAAAGGAGAGGGGGCGTCACCGGAAGCCGACCAAAGCAATCGGAGGTAAGTGCATCTCGTTCCCATCTTGCTCACACCTTGATGCATAATGGTCATGTTGCAATGTATGCTTGATGTTATTCTAATTTGCGTATGATATTATGGTTGAATCTGTCATTTCTCCACCACCACCACGTCTTCATCCACCACCACATCCCAAACCCTCTACTCTTCAACACCTGCAAGCCCAAAAAGCAGTAACCTTAAACCAAACCAAACCTTAGTAACATCATCACCTCAATGTTCTTATATCCTTGGAACTCCAATGGCAACCTCCGATTAACTCTCTCACATTTAACGGTATGAGAGAGGACACGACCTCAGCCATCCATGGAGATGCAACAATCGTTGAAGCTCATCATCTACAAGAAATGGTCATCGTCACCAAAGAAAGCACCAAAAGATTCAGAATCGATAAAAACCACTGCAATTCCCAAGCTCAAATGGAAGAAAATTTTCTTTCACACTAAAACCAAACCCAAAACACCCAACCCCGATACTATCACACTCCAAGACACTGCACTCAACCTAGAAATTTCATCAAACACATAATGTACAGCTACAACGAATGGTTCTCGTTTCTCGACCAAGACGTTTCTCTGCGGATCCAACAACAACAACAACTTGACATCGAGCATTTAATTATGCATTGAATGAAGAAGGTGAGAATAGAGAGTGATCAAAAGAGAAAGCGGCAAACGAGAAGTACTCGGCGATTGCAATGAAGGCAGACGTCGCGACTGCAGGGCTTGGTAGCATTCCTGTGGCGACGGCTCCTGACGGTGGCAACAGAGAAGCGACGACGTTGGCTGGGTCGGCGGCGACCTGCGCGGGAACGACGTTGAAAGCCCCAGTCCTAGGCTGTTGCGAAAAGAGGATAGGGGGGCGTTGTCGCCGGCACTGACTTTAGGGAGAAACTGCCGGAGATTCGTGAGTGGCGACGGCTCCGGCGAGGGGGTAGTAGCCGGCGAGAGCGCCTCGTGGCTGACGGTGTTGTCGGCAGAGGGAGAGTGAGAGACCTTAGGTCTTTTGGTTGAGAGAGTGTTGAAATGAGGAGAGAGTGTGGGAACCCCTGAAGGGGTTTCTGACCTTGAGAGTGAGGAAGCCCTGGGCCAGCGTCGGGCTAAACAAAAAAAAGAAATCCCTTTCGCACCACCCGCATTGCTCTCATACACCCCCTTTGTTTGTTTTTTTTCTGACTAGGCCAGCGCTGGGCCAAAAATAAACAGCTAAAAAAAAAACAACAAAATCTTTGCTGCATCCCCGTTGGCTTCCATTTTGGCACCCCTTGCTCGGCGGGCTTAGGCCCATGCCATCTAAATATTTTCCTACCTGCACCCTCTTTTCTTGCTAAATAGCTACCCCCATCCAGTTTGGGCTTAAACCTAGGCTGTCTCTAATAAAGTGGTTTAAACACCCCTTTCTCCTATTTTAGCACTACCACACCCTTTATTTTTATAAATTAACTTTTCCTTTTATTTTTACTCTTCATTTTCATTTAATAGCTTATCTATTTATCTTATTCTCTACCCTTTATCCTTTATTTAGTAATTTACCTATTTATTTTATCTACCCTTAAGTATATATTTATAAATAAACAAAAAATTATTTTAAAAGGTTTAAGCACTCGTGCTTCCATTCGCGTCAGCCTTGTGTTAAAAACTTTTTCTCCTTCTTTTGAAAATAAAAAAAAAAATATTTAAAAAGGTTTAAGAACATGTGTGACCATTCGCGTCAGCTTTGTGTTGAAAACCTTTTTCTTCTTCTATTTTAAAAATACAAAAAAACTTATTTTAAAAGGTTTAAGCACACGTGCGACCATTCGCGTCAGCCTTGTGTTAAAAACCTTTTTTCTCCTTCTTTTAAAAAAATTAAAAAAAAATTATTTTCAAAGGTTTAAGCACACGTGCGACCATTCGCGCCAGCCTTGTGTTGAAAACCTTTTTCTTCTTCTATTTCAAAAAAAAAATATTATTATTTTAAAAGATTTAAGCACACGTGCGACCATTCGTATCAGCCTTGTGTTGAAAACATTTTTCTTCTTCTTTTAAAAATTAACAAAAAAATTATTATTATTTTAAAAGGTTTAAGCACACGTGCGACCATTCGCGTCAGCCTTGTGTTAAAAACTTTTTCTCCTTCTTTTAAAAATAAAAAAAAATTATTTAAAAAGGTTTAAGAACACGTGTGACCATTCGCGTCAGCCTTGTGTTGAAAACCTTTTTCTTCTTCTATTTTAAAAATACAAAAAAACTTATTTTAAAAGGTTTAAGCACACGTGCGACCATTCGCGTCAGCCTTGTGTTAAAAACCTTTTTTCTCCTTCTTTTAAAAAAATTAAAAAAAAAATTATTTTCAAAGGTTTAAGCACACGTGCGACCATTCGCGCTAGCCTTGTGTTGAAAACCTTTTTCTTCTTCTATTTCAAAAAAAAAATATTATTATTTTAAAAGATTTAAGCACACGTGCGACCATTCGTATCAGCCTTGTGTTGAAAACATTTTTCTTCTTCTTTTAAAAATTAACAAAAAAATTATTATTATTTTAAAAGGTTTAAGCACACGTGCGACTCAGCCTTGTGTTGAAAACCTTTTTCTTCTTCTTTTAAAAATTAACAAAAAATTTTAATTTAAAGGTTTAAGAACACGTGCGACCATTCGCATCAGCCTTGTGTTAAAATCCTTTTTCTTTTTCTTTCAAAAAATTAAAAAAATATATAAAACATCATGTTTTCAAACAATCATCCAAACATAATTCTAGAACTACGTAACCCTGATTTCTCACTTTGAGAATACGTAGGAGCAAGGTCAATCCTTGTCGGGCCCAAAAAACTAAAAAAAGATATTTTGTTTCTTTGTAGTGTCTTTTAGGGGAAATTTAAACGTTTTGAAAACCACATTTTATTCGCGTATTTAATTAAAGGTATTGCCTTCGGGCAGGCATGTAGGGTGCTAATACCTTCCCTACACGTAACCGACTCCCGAACCCAGAATCTGGTTTTCGCGGACCTTGCCTTATCACTTTATGTTTTTTCTGTAGTTTTCCAGAATAAACTATGGTGGCGACTCCATATATCTTTTTCAAAATCGTATTTTCTTTGGATCGTCGTTCCGTCGCGATTTCCGGTTGCGATAGACTGTATATAGTCTTCCTCTCTATAATTTTAGCGGAGTTATTTATTTACTTTCTAATTAAATAAATGTGTAATTTAAAAAAATGAAAAAAAAAACTATCATTTTTTATCTGAACTATAACACTACCTTAGTTATAGCTACTACATGAGAAAGCTCACGTGCTTAAAGTAGCTCAAAGAAATTTAGCCTCTTACATCTTCTATCTAGCTCTCTTCTTTCTTCCTCTACTCTTCTCTCTTGCTCTATTCTTTTGTCTTCCTCTTTCTTTCTTCTTCTCTTCTGTGAAGCTTTTCTCTTTCTCTCTTTTCTTCTTTCTCTCTTCTCTCTTTTTGTCTTCTTCTGTTTTCTTTTTTTGTCTCTTGCCTTTCTATTCTCTCTAGTAATTTCATATGTGATCCATAAATTGTTCGTTTGCTTGTCTCATCCAAAAGAATCATAAGTGAGGATGGAAACTAAAACTTAAGTTTGCACCAGAAAATGAGTTTTCAAATGGTGCTTTCAAACTCAAAACTACGTGTCAGTGTGTCAACAAATGAAATGATGCTTCACACAACTTTATATCATGTATTTGAACATGTTTAGACAATGAAACAGTTAAGAAACAGATTGCACCATAAAATGACTGGTCCACTTCCAATTTTAGGCAAAATTGTTGGTGATTTTGCATATAGGCTCAAAATTGACCAAATTCACTATGCAAACAGATTTCAAATGGCAAAATACACTTGCACAAATGTTAATAATGCACTGAAACAACTAGATGCTTCAAATCACAGTTGTAATTGCCAAAATGCAGACAAATTGGACCAAACAAGCACTAGAATGCAGAATTCAGTGGAATCAAATTAGGCAACACAATTAAAATCTTAAGGAAGTCCTAATGCAGTAGATCTAGCTATAGAACATTAGGTAAGAGATGTTTAATGACTTGAGACGAAGCAAAGACATCAAGCACGGTGCAAAACTTGACTGAAAACAGTTACAACATACTAAACCAGATTTTTGATGAACTGAACTATTGATTTTGCAATTTTGTGATTAACATGAGCTGCAAGCACTTGAGACATGCTTAATATCATAAAAGAAACTTGTCTCATGCTGAACATAATCAAAAACAAGTTGAACTCAAGGTTGGAAGACTCCATGAATGAGACAGAATATTGCAGCAAAGCTTATGGATAACAGAACATTGCAGCTGAAGAAATGGCCCTTGCAGCTTTGACAGTTTCCTACTCACCTCCAATTTTTGTTTCAGCTCCTCTTCCTAAAAATCCTAGCTCTAATAGTAAGAACTCTGAACTACCTCCAATGATTAAGAAGTGTGAACTGGAAACTAAACCACAAGTCTTAGAAGCAGCTTCAATTGTTACAAATAAACACTAATTTGCAGATTCAACACTGCACTAGAACTGAGTCTAAAAGAAACACCAATTTCAATGATAAATTGGCACTTAAGAGGGAAAAACTGATACAAACAAGCAACATATAGGTTCTGAATCAAGGAGGGACTCAAATGGGTCCTAGGGAAAATGCTAGATCACATTTAGATAGCAAGAAAGGGTTGCAGCAAAAAAAAATGCAGAAAATGGTGCTTGAATCAGTTTTTACATGCAAATTAGCCTTGTATAACAGTTATTTTTCTGATTTTCCATTGTGGACACAATTGCATCATGAAAACCTTTCCAACAAGTTTAATTATGCTTGTCAGATTTTCCTTTTTCTGAATTAGCAACTCATACACCTTAATTTTGATTTTGACAAATCAATGTACAATAACAACGTTCAATAACCTTTCCAACATTTAGACTGCATAAGTATTGATGCCATTGCATCAATTATGTTCTAAGTGTTTTGTTTTGGTTTTGTTGTCTGTTTGCAGATATTTCCTATCACAAGAGAGTGGACTAGCCATTGCTTTGTTGTCCGGCCAGTCAATTTGGTATTGTTTTGGTATCATTGTTTAATTTTGTACCAACTTAGGTATGCTCAAATTGTTGTTGTGTTTGATGCTAAATTCATTTGTTGAATGATACTATGAAACTGTTTCAGGTTCAAATGAATATCTTCATCTATAAATGTTCTGTTTGATGCTAAATTCATTTGCAAATTCCTACCTCGTTTGATATTGGTTGCTTCATATTTCATAGTCCAATAATGTTGTTGCTTTATATTACATGTTTATTATTTAAATTACCTCCGTGAACATGTTGTTGCTTAAATCATCTAAGAGCATACCCATTTATGTTTGAAGACAAACATAAATGACTCAAGCATGAGTTTTATATACCCTACCCGTTATAGTTGTTTGACACTTGGTTATAGGTATAACACATGTTATATGAATATGAAATGTAGAAAGAGTTTCCTCTGTTCAATGGGTAACAGATTTTGCTCTCTATTATTAATAAAGAATAATTTAGTCATTCTTTAGTTAAATAAGATTGAAGGGGTTTGAAGGAAACTTTTGTATTAGGAGTTGAAGAGTTTGTTCACAAGGCTCGACAGTATAAATATTATGCTATTGATGAAGGGAATCGATGTCCATGCTTGAAGTGCGAATGTACACGAATTTTGAAAGATGACGTCGTCAAAGTTAACCTATACCAGAAAGGTTTCATGCCAAATTACATGATTTGTGTAACACCCCGACAACTTACAGGGAATGTTGATTGCCCCCACACATCAACACGAGGCTTTCCAATATGCTTTGTCCTCACTCGCACACTTTCCGGGTAAACTTCCCAAAAGGTCACCCATCCCTAAATTACTCCAGGCCAAGCACGCTTAACCATGGAGTTCTTATGGGTTAAGCTACCGAAAAGCAAATGCATTTTGGTGATATGAGTAGCCAAATCAATTCATGTACGCTATCGTTCAACCGTATAGTCTCATACCTATACAGTCTCTAGATCCCTCTCATTTCGGTGTATGTTCGATTCTTCCATGTGCCCCTTCCACTGGAAGCTTGCCGGAAGCCGCTCTTTGTTTGTGTCACATGAAAAAATTGGAAGCAAAAGCCTGTAAAGGCTGTTAGAAAGGATCGAACCAGCGTCAAGAGAATAACAGGCACACACTTAAACCATTAAACCAGCGATAGTTGCAATAGCTCAGTTGGTTAGAGCGTGTGGCTGTAGTTTAGTGGTATCAAAGCCTAGCCTCTCCTAATACGGTGTGGTTTAAGGACGAACCAAGCGGAAGCTGGTGGGCATGTGACATCCGGGCACTGATGAGGGCGGGGAGTGATCACGTGCGAAAGGCACAAAGTGCAGGTCCTTGCAGGCTTCTAGTGGAAGAGACACATGGACGAATCGAACATACACCAGAATGAGAGGGATCTAGAGATTGTATAGGTATGGGACTATACAGTTAAAGGATAGCTTTAAGGAATTGAATTGGCTACTCATATCAACAAAATGCATTTGCTTTTCGGTAGCCTAACCCATAAGATCTCCATGGTTAAGCGTGCTTGCGTACGATTGTCTTGATGAGGAGTCTCCAAATGAAATGACTCAACGGTTTTACAATTTATTGATAGAGGCAAATCAACCTGTATTTGAAGGGTTGATTGAGTCAAATTTGACAGTGTGCATTTTAAGGTTAACACCACCAAACAATTCTTTGCCAAAGAATTTTTATGAAGCCAAAAGGTGTGTTTCAAAGTTGGGATTCGAAACAAAGAAGATCAATTGTTGTTTGAATGGATGTATGCTTTTCTATGACAACGAGAATGGGAAAAATGATGCATCGTTGGTCGAATGCAAGTTTTGTGGGCATCCTCAATTTCAGACATTGCATCCGGACAGGAGGCAAAGAAAACCAATTGCATTCAAGTCCATGTTCTACTTGTCGATCATTCCAAGATTACAAAGAATGTTCGCCTCAATGCAAACAACACAACACATGACATGGCATGATGGTAACAAAATTGAAGGAGTGTTGCATCATCCTTCTGACGGTGAAGCTTGGAAGCAATTCAATTGTAAACATTCATCCTTTGCTAGTGATACTCGTAACGTGTGACTTGGTCTATGTTCAGATGGGTTTACTCCTTACATTCAGGCGTTCACATCACCATATTCATGTTGGCCGATGATTGTCACCCCTTACAATCTTCCGCCTGACATGTGTATGACAAAACCTTACATGTTTTTAATGTGTATAATGTCAGGTCCATCTAATCCCAAGGCATCCATTGATGTTTATTTGGAGCCATTGATTGATGATTTGAATAAGTTATGGAATGTTGTTTGGACGTATGATGTTTCAAGGAAACAAAATTTTCTTATGAGGGCAGCTTTGATGTGGACTATTAATGACTTCCCCGCATATGGCATGTTATCAGGTTGGAGCACGCATGGTCGATTAGCCTGTCCACATTGCATGAAGCACACAAAGTCATTCTTTTTGACTTATGGTCGCAAAAGTTCTTGGTTTGATTGCCATCGAAGGTTCTTATGCAATGATCACCCATTTAGGCGAAACAGAAAAGCTTTTCGCAAAGGCCAAGTTGAAACATATATGGCCCCCCCTAAGGTCACTCCATCACAAATATGGAGAAGAGTCCAACATTTTCCAAAAGTGACTGAAAGTGGTGTGATTAGGATTGAATGGTATGGGGAATGGCAAGAGAACGCCCCTACTGGATTGGGGAGCAAATATGGACTTCTTTACTGGAGCATTGGAATTCACCATAGTACCGGGCCAAGTGTGCAATCGCCCAAAAGAATCTGTCTTTAGAAAAGGGTGGTGTTCTCCATACAGGTGGATCAATCACCGTACATGAACATGTCATTCGTATGGTAAGTATCCATTTATTCATTTAACTTATGTAACTTTAATTTTAATGTACATATCTAACTTTGTATTTTGTTACAGCCAGCTGAGTTGGGACGACCCATGCATGTTGATGAGATTTTCCACCAAACTCATCTTCGCAAGGGAACTGGCCAGTTCATTGATGAAAGGTCCTGAAAGACCCATGTAAGAAAATACTTATAATTGTAGTATTGATTCATAACTTTGTGCCTTCTATTGTATATTTTACTGATACTTTATGATCATTTTTAATAGAAAGAATTCTCAACAAAGCTTTCATGGGTCAGATCCTCACATTCTTCATGTCCTCAGTCAACCCAACCACCAGATGATGACGATAACCATATTAGGTCATAGTGTTGGATTCATGTTGTTGGTGGAACGAAAAAAGGAAGAATTTGTGGGGCAGAGCAACTAGCTGCAAATTACAATGCAAGTCTTGGTGGTCTAAAGCACCAACCTTCTTCTTCCTCCCAGCGTCTTGATGAGACCATTCATTCCCTGACGTAACAGCTTCAAACACGTGATCGAGAATATAATGAACTAAGACAAGAGTTTACCAGTTTTAAAGAACTGGTCATGAGATTGCTTCCCGAGTTTGCAGTGCCTCCGGCCTCTCATTCGTAGCCCACACCAGTCCAGCCTAGAGAAGTTCAACCCCCCATACCAGTCCAGTCCCCATCTGTCCAGCCAACTTCAGAGCCTCAAAATAATGAACAGGAAGACAATCATCAAGATGATCATTATATTTATTATTAGATTTTATGACTTTGCACATTACTTACATTATTACTTCTTTAGCTTCTAAGAACAATTTTATGTTTAGTCCTATATTGGTTAGTGAAGTTGTGTTTTATTTATCAATTACAAATTTTAGACATTATATATATATATATATATATATATATATATATATGTTTGCTTGGAGTGGGTTTACATTTTTTGGAGTTGCATTGATTGGAGTGACTCCATTGGGTGAATGTTGGATTGTATTTTGAGTTGGGTGTAAATGTTGCTCTTGAATTGTGCAGGTTACTGTGATTGGGTGTAAATTTTGCAAACTGTAGATTATATTTTTGAGTGGATTATATATATTGTGCAGGTTACTGTGATTGTATTTTGAGTGGGTTATATATAGCAAATTGCAATGACTATAAAGACGGTCTTATCGAAGGATAAAGCCTTCGGTAATTACCAAAGGACAAAATCCATTGCTAATTGTTACCGACACGTGTTTTACTGACAGAATAGAGGCTGTCGATAATCTGTCGCTAAAAGTTGATTACCGATGAAATATATCATATAGGGACGGAATTTGGCCGTCGATAATACCAGCTATTGTTGTAATTTAAGAATTAATATATTTTATTGTCATCTGTTTTAATAATTAATTGTGATTTAATAACATATATGTAATGCATATAAAAATTTTAAACTATAATGTTGTGTATATATTAAATACAATAAAAATTTAATTAAATTTTAAGTATATCATAAAATAAATTTCTTTTCATGTAAGTGTTTTAATGTTTGATTTTGATATTTAATCAAATTTCTTTTCACTAGTTAACTCGTTTCTTTCTTCCTTCTCTAATTTCTTTCAACTTATTAGTTAACTCGTTTTTTTGCTATTAAAGAGTGAGTTGAATGACAAGTAGGAAACAATTAAAGAAAGAAAACAAAACTTGATTGACAAGTTGAAGAAAGAAACGTTCACACACACCCATACTATGACAGGTGAACAAAAGTAAGTCATCGTACATTAAATTACCCTGACAGGTAATCAAAAGTACATCGTAGTAAGTTGGACATTTTATGACAGGTAACAAAAAATATGTCATAATAAGTTGAACCTTCAATGACGGTAATCAAAAGTATGTCATAGTAAGTTAAACACAGACTTTCTATGACTCCCAGAACAATGACAATAGAACATATATCATAGAAAATCCATTTTATCTACAAAGAAAGTTATTTATACACATTAATAACATAAACAAGCAATAATCTTTACTATTATTAAAGACTCAATTAAAAATATCAAATTAATAGTATATTTTAAACTTAAGTAAGTTCAATTTAATATTGATTAGAACACATAAAAATAATATTGTTGAGATTGGTATCGCGCAGCGGAACGTTTTAAAGAGCGTGATAAACGGTCAATAACCATGAGGTGAGAGGTGAATTGGTTCTTTTAAAAATTATGGTTTTCTCTCAGGAATTTTGTTGAACAGTTTGTAAACAAAAGTTGTAGGGATAGAGAAAATCACACAAGTAATTTTATCCTGATTCGAATCAATAGATTCTACGTACAATCGTTAATCACTATAAAGAGTGATTAACCTTTTTCACTAATCAATATTAGATTACCAAGAGAATAATAAAACAAGAAGAACATATTACACATTCCTTTGACACGCGATGGAATGAGTACCAGCTCAATCAACTTGAAGAGAATCGCTTGCACCTTTAGACACACTAACCACAAGCTTCTCCTTTCACAAGACTTTATTGAACTCACGCTTAAACTTAGAGAACTTCCCCAGAACTAATTTGTGCTCTCTAGTAGTTTAGGTGATATGTTAAAGGTTTAGGAAAGGTGTATATATAGGGCAGGGGTCAGGAAATAGGAAAACAACTCCCAACTGCTAGTGATAATCGATTACCATAAGTGATAATCGATTATTTCAGGCTGTTATGGGATTTTAGAAAACGTGATAATTGATTATTATCGAACCTTAGATAATATCAAAACTTGCAGTGATAATCGATTATCCCTTGTGATAATCGATAATTGTAGTGACAAACCCTTTTTCTGTTTTGGCTAGCGATAATCGATTATCTCCTGTGATAATTGATTATTGCTGTAATGAATCACTAAGTTATGAAACTTGTAAGTGCTTTACAATTGCAAAAATGATTCTTATACACTGATTTCTATAATGAATGCTTTTAACATTTACAATATAGGTTCTTCAAGTCTTCAAATGTATCATCATCAAAATCACTTTAAAGCATCAAAGCTTCATTGGTAACAATCTCCCCCTTTTTGATGATGATAAAAAATCCTCTATACTTACAAACAATATTAAGAGGTTAATAGCTTTAAACAATAACAGCTCATAATAATATTAAAATGTTTCTCCCCCTTTTTAATCATAAGCAAAAGGACTACAAGAAGGATAGACTCCCCCTCAAATTATGTTCCCCCTCAACAAAATAATTTTATAACCTAGAGATAATCACTAGTACAAAAATCGCGTACAACGTCGAATATTTTGGGCTTTTAACAATGAATTCGCGAACGATGTCATATTAGGAGACGTTAAATTAATGTCGAATTTGAAAAAATTCGACGTTAAATTAACGTCAAATTTTGTCAATATACGACGTTAACTGAACGTCGAATTTTGTCAATATACGACGTTGATCATTTTTTTTGATCAATTGTGATTCTTTTGACAACTCTACGAGACCTGAAAAGTAGAAAAACAACAAATTTCAGTTTTTGATATTTTATAAAGCATGAAATATGAACTTGTAGTGTAGTATCAACAACAAACAACAATAACCAACAACGAAATGACATCTAAGACAAGTACATCATGAAGTACGTTTAGTGAATAAAATGAGATTTCATAAAATCAAAGACAAGTACATCATGAAGTAGAAAATACATAGAAATAAGGATTCAACCAAGAATTCAAACAAAATGACATCTAAACTTTAAAATTCAGGGCTTGGGGGTTGATCGAGAGGTTGAATGTTGAGACGATCCTCAATGTTTCCTAGCCTAACATCAAAATCTTCAAGGCGCTCAATGATATTGATGTATATCAAGGAGTTCTTCATGCTTTGTCTGGTGAAGCAAGCTCATCCATCCATTTTCCTTGAGAGAATTGCAAGATGCTCTTCAAAAGAGAAAGATGAGGATGAAGGAATGGTAGAAGGACCAATTGTAGATGGATCAGCTTCATTTACTGGTTTTGCCATTTGAGCATTGAGATCATCATCTTTATCTTCATTATCGACTTCATCTTTGTGAACAAAGATGTTTCAATGAGCCACAAATCCCATTTGTTGTAGTGTGGTTTCTCCAATTTTTGAGCCAACAACTTGAATAAGACGTGTCTTTTTGCCTTCGACATTAACTCTTTTGTATTCAAGGATGCAAGATACAAAGAGGGCATACGGAAGATGGTAGGCAGGGTACCTTTGTGCCTTCAACATGGTGTCTATAATAAAAGAGGGCCAATCAATATGAATATGATTTAGAAGACCATAGATGATGAGAAGGTCTTGTTTGGAACATTGAGCATGATTTATGGCACAAAGGCATAGAACCCAGACTATTAGTGGATCAATCTTTCTTCCACTTTGAATCCTCCTACCAAAAGTTGTCGATGCCCAATTTGTTGTTGAGGATTCCGAAGAAAAGATTGAAAAGCGAGAAGACGATTGAAGCCTTCAACGCCAAGATGAACTTTGATAGCGTCATCTCTAATGTTCATCATGGCCACATTAGCCCAGATATCATCATCAAGTATGATACAGACTCCTTTTACTTTGGTGGTTGCTACATCATCATGAAAAGCATAAAACCTGTAATACCCTAATCGAACATATTTGCAGGACATGATTTTGCTCTCTTTCTAGAAATGAGAGAATTTTTCTTGCTTCTCTGGATCAGATAACCATCCTTCAACAGTTGTAGATTGAGGGGCACGAGGGCGAGAAGAGGAAGAACCACCATTTCTTCTTTAGGTAGACATTTTCCTTCTAGTTCAGCCATGGAGTTTGAAGAGTAAAGAGATGTGAAAAGTAGAGTGCAAAGAGGTTGTAGGTGAATGAGAGAAAAAAGCTTAAAAGATCTTAGTTTGGGCAGAGTTTGGGTGCAAATGTGGGTTTTAATCGATTAATGGGCAATATTTATAAGGGGAAACTAGTCATTTATGGCCATTAATACCCTTTTTGGACCGTTACAATGACTATTTTTTGAAATAACGTCGTGTGATAATCGATTATCACTAACGATAATCGATTATCGCTTTAAAAAATTTCTAGAAAAGTGCAAATAATCGATTATTGTTGTAAATAGTCGATTATCACCTTATGAAAACCCAGTTACGCAAAAAGTGTTGAGATGATCGATTATGCCATGCGATAGTCGATTATTTGCAAATCAAAATAATTTTCTTAGTGTAGAGATAATCGATTATGACCTAGAGATAATCGATTATTAAGCGGTGATTTACGAAAAATAAAAAATTGACTCAAATTTCAATCCTAAGACCAATCTAATACTCCTAAATCTATTCTAAGGTCATAAAATCTATTTTTGGGTAATGCATTAGTGAAAATATCAGTCAATTGATGCATAATGTCAATGTATTCTATGATGCAATCACCTTTTTGTATGTGGTTCTAGAATGCATTATGGGGTTCTTAGTTAAGTTTATGGCACTAGTGTTGCACATTTTAAGGGAATGTGATCAAGGAAGATATCAAAATCTTCAATTTGTTGTTTCATCCAAAGTATTTGGGCACAACAATTCCCAACAGCTATGTATCATGCTTCTGTGGTAGATAAAGCTACACAAGCTTGTTGCTTTGAGTGCCAGGAAACTAAGGAACAACCTAGAAAGTGGCAGGTTCTACTAGTGCTTTTCCTATCAATTTTACAACACCCATAATCAGCATCTGAATAACTTATTAAACTAGGTGTTGCATCTGAAGGATACCATAACCTAAATGCAGTAGTGCCTTTAAGATATTTCAGAATTCTCTTAACAACTATAAGGTGAGATTATATGGGATTGGCGTGATATCTAGCACATACACAAACAATTTGCATTATGTATGGTCTACTGGCTGTAAGATAAAGCAAAGATCTTATCATACCTCTAAACATAGTTTGATTTACCTTTACCACAGATTCATCTTTGTCTAAAAAGCAAGAGGTGCCCATGGGAGTGTTTGCTTCTTTGGAAGTATCCATTCCAAATTTCTTAAGGACTTCTCTAAAGTATTTTGTTTAGGAAATAAAGGTTCCCCCATCATAGACATTTCAAACTCTCCTTGCATTATACTAGAAAAACCTTCATATAGGGAATTATCAGTCGACCCAAAGATTATATCATCTACGTAGACCTGTATAAGCAAGATATGACTTCCTACTTTCTTTATGAATAAGGTTGAATCGACCTTTCCTCTAGAAAAGTCATTTTCAATAAAAATATTACTAAGTCTTTCATACCAAGACCTAGGTGCCTGTTTAAGACCAACAAAGGTTTCTTTAATTTGTAAACATGATTGGGAAATTTAAAATCCTCAAAACTAGGAGGTTGATCAACATACACTTCCTCCTTAATGATACCATTCAAAAATGCACTTTTCACATCCATTTGATACAAATTGAATTTCATCAATGAAACATAAGCAAGTAATAATTTAATTGCTTCTAACCTGGATACCGGTGCATAAGTTTCATCATAGTCAATACCTTTTTCTTGATAGTAGCATTTAGTAACTAACCTTGCTTTGCTCTTTGTGATATGTCCTTCTTCATCCAATTTATTTCTGAATACCCATTTGGTACCAATTACTTGGTAGTGTTCTTCTCTAGGAATGAGTTCCCAAATTTCATTCCTTTCAAATTGATTTAGCTCTTCTTGCATAGCTATACACCATTTGTCATCTTGAAGAGCTTCACCAATGTTCTTAGGTTCTATCTGTGAAACAAAAGCAATTTTTAAGCAAAAATTATTTAAATTATGTCTAGTAGTTACCCCTTTTGAGATGTCACCAATGATGTTGTCAATAGAGAGGCCTTGTGGTTATTGATAGCTTCTATGGTCATCTTCTTGTTGCACATGGGGAACTTTAGAGGGAGTATTTTCATTTAAATGCATTTCTTTAAGAGCTTCCCTTAGATAATCTTCATCACCTGCAATTGGTTTATTTAACCCAAGAAGGTTCACCTCAAGGTCCACTATCTCATCGAAAACAACATGCATGGATTCTTCAATTATCAAAGTTCTTCTATTGAATACCCTATATGCTTTGCTAGTTAATTAGTAGCCTAAGAAAATTGCTTCATCAGATTTAGCATCAAATTTTCCTATGTTATCTTTACCATTACTCAATACAAAACATTTACATCCAAAGATTTTTAAATGGGATACATTTGGCTTTCTACCTTTAAACAACTCATAGGGTGTTAGCTTTAAGATTGACCTAATTAGCATCCTATTTAAAACAGAACAAGTAGTACTAACTACATCAACCCAAAAGTATTTTGGTACATTTGATTCATTTAATAAGGTTCTAGCTAACTCTTCCAAATATATGTTTTTCCTTTCAATAACCCCATTTTTTTGGAGAGTTCTAGGAGCAGAAAAGTTATGAGTTATGTCATATTCATCACAGAACTTTTCAAAAGACTCATTTTGAAATTCTCCACCATGATCACTTCTCAAAATCTTAATTTTCAAATCTTTATCATTTTGGACTCTTTTTGCAAAGTTTTTAAAAGCTTCATTTTTCAAAATTAAAAAGAATGTTCAAGTATACCTAGTGTAATCATCCACAATCACAAATGCATAGTAGTTTCCACCAAAACTTTTGATTCTAGAAGGACCAAACAAGTCCATATGTATTAATTCTAAAGGTTTTGATGTAGAAATCATGCTTGTTGAGATTTTTGATAAGGGAAGCACTGGTTTAGCTAAACCTTAATCTCACATTGTTCTGGTTTTTTATGATGACAACACATTATTAATAACACATGTATTGATATGTGTTACATGTTCAAATCTTTATTGTGTATGTAATCTTGAAGAACATGTTTGTGTAGATTTTTGTATATGTGTGCATATTCACTGCTTTTCTACTTGAAGATATGTTTTAGAAAAGAAAACCACATGCACTTTGTTGAACTTATATTGTGTGGCAAAACTGCAAGTTTTAAGTCGACTTCATTATGAAGTAAGTCGATTAAAACTCGTGACTTTGCACATATTTTCTAAAATAGTGATGTGAGTAATTTTGCAATGAAAAGATTTTCAAAACTGAATTGAAGTGTTATAGGCGACTGCATGCGCAGGGAATTCGACTTATTTAGTTATGTTTTGAAATTTTGTTAATGATTATGAACTATAACGGCTATATTTTGATTCTGTGTTCAAGCATTAATTGTAAGTCAACTGAATTTAATGAGTAATTAATTTGGTTGGTTTGACTGCTGCTAATTGTTTTAACTGTTATAACTATCTGGTGACAGTCAACTATATTAGTGGCAAAGTCGACTACAGGAGCGTCTGTTTTATAGAAAACTATAAATAGACGTGATTCTTTAATTCACAAATACTTTGGTTATTCTAGCAATTTCATTTTGTTGTTTCAGATTGTGATCTCTGTGAAAACGCTCCAAGAACTCATCAAGAAGACCGTGAAGATCTTTCTTGGATAGTTGCTTGAAGGACAAGGCTGTGCTGAAAGAAAACCTTGATCAGACTGCACAACTGAGGTGTACTAGAAATTGGTCATCTACTTCTCTCAATCTTTGGAAGATTTTTGTTGCCCTGTTGTGACTACAGGAAGAGGACGCGCTGTGTTCTAGGATAACTTTGAGGGTTGTTCAAAGTTGACAAAGATTGCAGGAAAGGGGATATCTTGCTGCTTTCTTTGGGTGTTGTTTGCCTATATTTTGGTTAGAGAGTTAGGGATGTGTTTTATATTTTGACGTGGAGGTCTTTATAAAAATCTTGTTGTAAAAACCTTGACTATTATAGTGCATTTGCTTTTGGGTACAGGAAGGACACTGGATGTAGGCAGTTTGGCCGAACCAGTATAAAAACTGTTTGATTTTCTCTATCCCTGAACTATTTACTTGAAGTCGACTTTACTATCTGTGTAGTCAACTTTATTTTTTCGCTGCACTGATTTATATTTTTCCTTGAGATTCAAAAAACTTTTGAAAGGTTTATATTTTGCGAAAAAGATATGAAAAAGACTCTGATTTTTGAACCTCACCAATTCATCTCCCCTCTTGGTGTTGAAACTAAGTCATTCTTTTTCCAACAATGCTCTTGGATGAAAAAGAAGATTTTGTTTGCTTTTCTTTTTGACAAGCTGAACATAGTTTATCTTTTTCAAATTTCAATTTAGGAAAACCAATCACAAGATCTTTTAAAATCAATTTATTCAAATGTTGCATATGCATGTGCGCAGCTCTTTTATGCCATAGCCAAGGATTTTTTTCCTTTGAAACAAAACATGTTATACTATGACTAGATGCACTTTCAATGTCAATCAAAAAGATATTATTACGCCTAACACCTTGTAATGTCAGAAGAATCCCTGTAATAAACTATGCATTTATTTCAAAAGTTACCTTGAGACCTTTGTCGCATAATTGACTTATGCTTAGGAGGTTGTTCTTTTTCAACATATAACACATCTTTGATTGTCAAGGTACTTCCTCCTCCAATGTCTCCGGTTCAAATAATTATTCCTTTGTTGTTATCCCATAAGTAACAAACCCTTACTTCTTTTTCTCAAATTTTATGAACCTTCTCTTGTCACATGTCATGTGTCTTGAGCATCCACTATCAACATACCACAATGACTTCTTTAACTTTGAAAGTTCCTACAAAACAAGTTAAGCAATAATTTAGGTCCCCAATCTCATTGTGGGTTATTGGGGTTAGTATAATTAAGGAGGGATCATTTCACAAGTTTGACCCAAGCATATTTTCCATTTGGTACACCAAAATTCTTAATATTACACTTATTAGAAGTGTGACCATGTTTCATACAATAGAAGCAACAAACATTATGTTGTTTGGTTTTCACAGTTGTACCTTTTTCAACCCAAACGTTATATGTTCTACTATTTTGATTTCTCTTGTTATTATGCATATTTTTGTTTTTAAAAGTATTCTTTCTAACATCATTTTCCACATAGGATGTAGACATAGTTGCTTTAGCAAGCAAGTTTTCAAGAATTTCAATATCAAACATATGACTCTTACAAAACAAGCATTCAACAGGACTTACAACAACATTAGACTACTTCAATTCAAGAATACAAATTTTATTTCTTAGAATCACTTCTTCATACAATGCCTTTTCATACTTGAGTTGTAAACCATGAAATTCATTTTTCAATTTCTCATGTGCAGCATCTAATTTTTCAGATTCATTCAATAATAATGCCTTTTGTAAATCAATTTCACTAGTTTCAAAGCTAGAGCAACTTACTTGGCTTGCAGTGTCATCAATATCAATCATTAAAAACAAATTTGCTTCCTCATCTAAGTCACTTGAACTGTATGAGCTAGAGGCATTCTCTTCCTAGGCAATATATGCTTTCTTCTTCTTTGGAAATTTGTTTTCTTTCTTTTCTTTACTTCTTTTGCTTTTGGGACAATCCGCCTTGACATGTCCTCTTTCTCTGCATCTGTAACACTTGAAGCTAAAGGAAGACTCTTGATTATCCTTCTTTTCACTTCTAAACTTGTCTTTACCCTTTGCTCTCATGAACTTGGCAAACCTCTTGATCATGAGACTTATGTGCTCATCATCATTAGAATCATCTTCCGTTCTTGTGCTCTTGCCTTTGGAGACTTTGGTTTTGAATGTCAAGGTCTTTTTCTTGCCATGGTCTTCTTTTGCAGTCAATCTGTTGAGCTCAAGCTCATGCTCACGGAGCTTTCCAAACAATATTGCCATGGACATTGAGGATAAGTTTTTGACTGAGATAACAGTCACCTTGGGCTGCCAAGACCTATTCAAAGACTTTAAGATTTTAACATTCAATTCATCAATATCAAAGGTCTTACCTAATCCAGTGAGATGATTGACGATATGAGTGAAACACTTTTGCACGTCTGCTATTGTCTCTCCAGGTTGCATTCTAAAGATTTCGTATTCTTGGACCAACGTGTTCTTTCATGAGTGACTTTGAGGACTTCCCACAGTTCCTTTACTATCTTACAAACTGAAATTCTATAAAACTCACCAAGCACAACAGTAGAAGATATTACATTACGAGCTTTAATATCAAATTAAGCTCTTCTATTTTCCTCAGTAGTCCAATTTAAATAAGGTTTTTCTTGTTCAACACCATCAACAGTCCTCTTTGGAATAAAATGACCATTTTCAACTGCTTCCTAGATACCTCTGTCAACAGACCTCATAAATATTTGCTTTCTGACTTTCCAGAAAGCATAATTATCACCAGTGAAAAGTGGTGGTCTGTTGATGAAAACGCCTTCAGCATAGACTTGGTTATGACCGACCATTTTCTTAAAGTTTGAAAAACTATCAAAGTGAGCTCTGATACCAATTGTTGAGATTGGTATCGCACAACGGAATGTTTTAAAGAGCATGATAAACGGTCAATAACCAAAAGGGGAAGGGTGAATTGGTTCTTTAAAATTATGGTTTTCTTTTAGGAATTTTATCGAATAGTTTATAAGCAAAAGTTGTAGGGATAGAGAAAATCACACAACTAATTTTATCCTAATTCGAATCAACAGATTCTACGTCCAATCATTAATCACTATAAAGAGTGATTAACCATTTTCACTAGAAATCAATAGCAGATCACAAAGAGAATAATAAAAAAAGAAGAATAGATTACACCTTCCTTCGACACATGATGGAATATACCACCTCAATCAACTTGAAGAGAACTGCTTGCACCTTTAGACACATTAACCACAAGCTTCTCCTTTCACAAGAGTTGATTGAACTCGTGTTTAAACTTAGAGAACTTCCTCAGAACTATTTTGTGATCTCTAATAGTTTAGGTGATCTGTTAAAGGTTTAGGAAGGGTGTATATATAGGTCAGGGGTTAGGAAATAAAAAAACAACTCCCAACTACCAGTGGTAATCGATTACCATAACTAATAATCGATTATTTCAGGCTGTTATGGGTTTTTAGAAAACGTGATAATTGATTATTGTCGAACCCTGGACAATATCAAAACTTGCAGTGATAATCGATTATCCCCTGTGATAATCGATTATTGTCGTAATGAATCACTAAGTTATGAAACTTGTAAGTGCTTTAACATTGCAAAAATGATTCCTATACAATGATATATACAATAAATGTTTTTAACATTTACAATATAGGTTTTTCAAGTCTTCAAGTATATCATCATCAAAATCACTTCAAAGCATTCATGCTTTATTGGTAACAAATATTATATATTATAATATTACATAAAGTTAAGTTATGTCAATACTAGAAAATAATATTTTACTTTATAATATTATGTAAAATTTTAATATTTTTGTAATTAAAACAATATAAGTATTATTTATATATTATTAAAAATTAAATTATTTATTAATTTTTATATAATTTTGAACAATAAAATTGTGTAAAAATATATTATTTAATAAACAAATTACAATATATATATATATATATATATATATATATATATATATATATATATATTAAAGTTATACTTTTCTAAAATTTAAACAAAAAATTTTGAATTGTAAAAAATTATAAATGTTTAAATTATGTAAATAAGTTATATTTATTTAATCCAAAACTTATTTTACCATTGATTATGAAGAGAGGGATGTAACGGCTATCATTTTGTGGTTAAAGCCTACAAAATTTTGACAAATCAATCTAAAATCTTCTTTTTTGTATTTATTAATTTAAGGTTTAATACATTATTTGGTCCCTTCTTATGATGCTTTGGTTCAAAATAGTCCCACCTTTGAAAAAAAATTCACTAAGGTCCATATTTTAATAAAAATTGTTCAATATCGTCCTTTTGGCAGACGGCGTAAAAATCTTAACGGTGCAGATGCTAGCATGGCGAAACGTTGATGAGTTGTTAAATTGGAAGCTTACGTGGCTCTGTGAAGTCATTTACATGTGGAAATAATTAAAATAAAAATAAAAAATGTCATAAAAGAGGTTAAAGTAAAAAACCCTTACCCTTATCTGATTACGCCATTTCTGGGTTTTCACTGTTGTGAAAGTGGTGATTTCTGGATTGTACTGCTGATTCTACTATTGAATCCTTGAAGGCGCAAGTGGAACTTCGTACGGAAGTGAGGTAAGGAGTCATTATCTTAGCCTAATTAGTTCATGTTGTTGAAGTTTTATTTGGGGGTTAGGGTTCATGTTGTTGACTCTGATTTTGGGGTAATTCCTCGTTGCAAATGTGGTGTCTGAATCGTTCAAAACGCAATGAACATTAGCAAAGCAACATTTTTCAAGCGCAACCAAGATTTTTTTTTTAAAAAAAAAAAGACGCAACCCACGTTCAATTGAAATCAAGTTACCTGCTTTTGGCGATTCAACGCATCCAGATTCATAAATCCATCCAAAAGCCATGATAAAACCTACAGCAATTGGCAGGAAAGCAGAAAAAAAAGGAACATCAGAGAGAGAGATGTATTTTGGGTGAGGGGAGGGGAAGGAATGAAAGCAAATACCGAATTGGGAAATTGCGTGTGAAGAAATGGAAAAAGGAGAATGGGCACCTGGATTTAGCCATTAGCAGCGGCAATATGAAGAGGAGAGTGGTGATCATAGACAATGGTGTGGTTCATGAGAGAAGGGTGCATGTGCAACAAAGCTACTACAGTGTCTAGGTTCCCATGCTGCACAGCACGGAATAGGCCATGCTCATGGCTCCCTCTGGAACTCAGCCCCTGACCCATCACTTTCTCTGTACCATAATGACCAGTTTCACAGAAACGAAAACCCAAAAATGGCGATTTTTACTTTAACCCGGCAGAATCGATAAGGGTTTTTTAATTTAATCCAGACTTAACCTATTTTATTTCATTTTATTTTTTTTAAATATTTACATATTAAAATAAGTTTAGAGAGCCACGTCAGCATCGAAGTAAATAGGTCATTGAATTTTCGCCACGCTAGCAACTGCACCGTTATGACTTTAACGACGTCTACGAAAATGACTATATTGAACATTTTTTAATGAAATATGGGACCTTAGTGAATTTTTTCCAAAGTTGGGATCATTTTGAACCAAACCCAAAAAAGGTGGGACCAAAATAGATATTAAACCTTAATTTAATAATTCAACCTGTAAATTGTAATATTTCTAAAATAAAATATATCACTTTTAATTATTATGTAACATTTTATACTTTAATTATTAAGTATTACTTTATACTTTTATTTTACATACATATAATTAAAGAATTATTTCTACATGTCTAGGATGAAAATGCTCCTTGTCTTTCAAGTTTGGCAAAAGATGTTGAACCCTTGGTCAACTCCATGCTAATAGACGTCCAACCTTAGTCAATATTAGGTCTTGACCCTTTGTTGATTTGGTTGGTCAAAACCCTATTCTACTTTGTCCAAAGTATAAGATCCAGATTGAAATCCTACACTACTAGGCCAATAATACAAAGTCCAAATAAAATTTGGACTACTTGGCCAATAATACAAAGCCCAAATAAAATCTAGACCACTTGGTCCAAAATTATTCTTACTCTACTAAGTTTTCATGATGGTGAGTGTTGCTCCCTCCACCACCACCTAATACTCCCTGCACCATCCCGTACCTAATTTGCCCTTCTTTAGTAAATTTTCACCCAATCATTAATTACATATTAATGGTCCACTTATAAGAATGCACACCCATACCTGAACTTGTACACGTCAATCAATTCTCTCTTTCTTCTTCCTCTATAACTGATTCATTGTCCTCTGGGTGAGTGTGGTGGTGTTGTGAGTGTGTGTCTTGGTAGTGGGTTGTGCTTGGTGGAAAGTTGCAAGTGGTGCAAGGAACCAATGGTGGTAAGAGCTCGGTGTTTGTGATGGTGCTTATCGGAGGCAAGATTCGTCCCAAGTGCGCGGAAGAAGTTATGGTAACCTTTCAACGGATGTGATAATTCGTCAACGAATATCAACATCCGCTGAAGGGAAAACGGATGTTGATATTTGTTTTTACATTCACATTCACATTATTTACTAACTCAATAGCAACAAGAACAATCATCTATCACCTCACCATTTAGCAACAACATCATCAACAACATATTCTTTACAATCTCCTTCAAACACATATTCCCACACGCACGCATATCCATTCGTTCCTTTCATTCTCTTTATCTCTCTCTCTTTCTCTCGCATGGCTTCCATGACCGCTCTAACCCTTACCTTCACTAACCAGAAGCTTGTCGTTCTGTTTCCCGCGCGAACACCGTCGCTCCTTTCTTTACCTTCCTTCTCCCCCTATCGCTGCATCTCCTCCGACGACTGCAGCGGTGCCAAACGCGGTTGGGATTCCGTGCTACACCACTTCTCCAAGGTCACCAAACATGTTGATTCTTACTGGAAGTCCTTCGGGGACGCCGTCGAAGATCGTAGTTGCGCGGCTAGCCACAACGAGGATTGGGATTGGGATCGGTGGCGCCGACGTTTCGAGGAAATCGACGACCAAGAGTGTCTCCTCTCAATTCTCAAGGTGCACCCGAGTTTTTTTCTTTTTTCTTTTGTTTTTCAATTCGCGTCCTCTAATTACATGTAACTATTTCTTTTTTTTATCGTGAATCAATTTTAATGCTATTTTCTTGATTCGTCGAGGAAAAAATGAATTTATTTTCTGAGCAGTTTCGTGTGTAGAAACAATGACAATGTTCCCAGCTTACAGTTCTAGTATTTCTTTTTTACTTTAGCATCTTTTACTCAAGCAACTCTGTTTCGCTTAATTTAAGCAATCTGCCTTTTTCCTGAGCTTTGGTGTTTCTTTTAATTGACGAATGTAATTTGTTAGTATGAAGATGGAACTGTACCCGAAATTTGATGTGCTTCCAAGTTACAAATTTTTGCTTGTTTTTGGATAACAGTTAATAGTCTTAAATGAGTTTTTTGCCAAAATTAAATGGCAAGTTAGTGTAAAATAAAACGCATCTTTCAAACTTATCATGAAGGAACTGTTAACGCTATCAAACTTGTTTTACGTGCCCATGGTATATCGTATCCCATGACATACTTTAAGTTGGATTTGTTATATTTTGATCTCTCATCTAAGTCTAATCATTGCCTGAAGTTTTAGTTTAATGAGAATTAATTGCTCACAGATTTTGTGCTTGACAGTCTCAGTCAAGTCGAGCTGTGTATTTGGAGGACTACGAAGATGCCACCAGGCTAAAAGTGGCTTTTGCAGCTACAGCGGACGTGGCATATCCGTTAATGGATATGACAGATCCGTTTAATGAAATACAACATATTTAAATAATTAAATAAGGTTAAAGTTTAAAGGGTATTTTTGTAATTAAAAAAATTGTGGGGAGGTGTTGGGAGTATTTGGTGGTGGTGGAGGGAGCAATACTCCATGATGGTTTAAGATGGTCCAAGAGAAAGAGTCTAGACTCATCTTTCATAAATGACTCCAACTCTTCATGAAAATGTTAGACCATAAATATGTCATCACAAGAAGCTTCCTCTCATAATTAGTTTCTCTCTCTTCAATTATTAACATGTAGTTTTTCTTTTCCCTCTCTAATTCCTCTCACAATCAATTTATCTCTCTATATTTATTAGCTTCTTAAACATGCAAAAACAAAACAAATATTTTTACCCCCACTGCCTGGGTACCACCTCATCAATCAGAAAAAGAATAAAAAGCCAAGAAACAACCTTTCTTGGGTTCAAACTCAAGCCAATACAACACACCATTACCACTAGACCAATTTTCTTTTGCTGATATATAAATGAAAATAGTAATATTATATATATTTCACACATTAGATATAACATATAAAACACACCAAGAATTAATTCTATGCACCACATTAACACTCTTAACACCAAAAACTCATATAAATAAATAATTAATATTTATTACTATGAAAATAAATATTTAAATATATTTCATTCTCTTAAGGTGTTACCACACACGTACACACACATGCACATATACACATACACGCACACACACACATACACAAACACACACACATGCACGCACAAATATACACAAACACATACACACACAAACATTCACACACACATACTAAATAAAATGTATTTTATTTGTTAAATTTAATAGTAATAATAATATATATTATAAATGTAATATCTAAGATCATACTGCATTTATTTCTATTATGGTTAAATATATTTTTAGTTCTTCAAGTTGACATTTGAGCCTGACCATGTCAAAACAATTCAAACAACTCAAACATTATCCTAAAATGCATTTGATACATGAAAAAACTTACATTAGAAGGACTATATTCATTTATTTTTAAAATTTGGAGACCAATATATATCAAAGTTTAAGACATACATGAATTTCAATATCACGTTGAAGTTTAAGATCTAAAACATATTTTACCATTTATACTTCCATCAAATCAATAATATAGTAATTAAATTGTATAAGAAAACAAAAATACAGCTATTTATATATTTATATAATTAGTGATTAAGTTTTTTTAAAGACCATTTAAGAATTAATATATTCTTTTTTTGCTTTTCTAATAATTAATTATCATTGAATAACATTTAATAGCATATGTGTTTTGCATGTAAAATCATTCATACCGTATTAATATATTAATATGTATCTATTAAATATAATAATGGTTCAATTATGTTTAAGTATTTAATAAATTTGAATATTTTTAATTGCATATTTTTTTTAAATATTTTCATTTTATTAAATGGTACAAATTTATTTATTTATATATTATATTTTGCCATCATATGATATTGACTGTTACTTATAATTTATTGTACCTGACTTATCAATAAAATTGTTTATTCCCTTCATTTTTAGTCTCCTTTTAACACCCTCACAAAATTATATAACTTTTAAAAATATAAATTAAACATATGTAAATTATACGTAAATAAACAAATATTTATAAATAGAATCACAAATAAACTCTAAGAATATTTATAAATTATTTTTGAATTTGTACATGTTTGTTTGTGTACATAGTATAATCATTACAGGTCACAACACAACAATCCATATAAGTAAGTAAAATCAATTTTCGACTTAATAAAATGTATATAAAAGGACAATTTTAATTAATAAATTATAACAATTCAACTGTGGATATTGAATAAATGAAATATCATTTTAAACTTTCTAGAAGACTCTTATTAAGTATGTAGTATACCGTAGTTTAATACATGATCCAAACCAATACTTACATTTACAAGTGATTCTAATAATAATGGATTTAGATAAGTTTATTACAACTCAAGTATGCACACTTACACATGTTATAGTGTGTAAAAACTTTATCCTAAGCTTTTTACCACTTGATATCTTAATCAACTTGACTTAGATTACCAGTAAAATAAGAATATCTTTACTATAACATTAATTAATGTCAATAACATACATCATTTTAAAAAAATTATAAATCAACCACTAAACTACAAATTTTTATCAAAAAATACATACAACAAAACTCATATAAATTATACAAAATGCACCATATATTATTAAACAATCAATAAATAAAACTATAAATGAATTTATTTATTCAACAACAATTATAACACAAAACTACACAAAATAAACAAATTTATATTATTATTATATATTTTATTTTATTATTTATATTTTCACTTGAGTAAAAATCTTCCGTTTGATTAAAAGTATCATGAAATCCACCTTATGTAACAAAACAAATCTATTTTCAATGTTTTTCTCAAAATCAGTTAACAAATGCAACTCGTAAACACATTAGCAATAAACACAATTTAATCCAAACATCATTCTTCTAATTTTGTAACTTTGTAATTTTATAATTCTATATTTTTACGAATGTTGAGACTAACAAAATTATAAAATTATGATGAGACAATGTATTAAACATATCATCCAATTATAGTGATATCACATAGTTAAGACACCATTCTAACAGGAATACTCGATTGAAACGTTTTTAGAAAATTTTATTACTCAATAGACAAAAATATTAATAAAGACTTAATTTAAAGATTCCAAAGTTATCACATAATCAAAACTTAATTAAGACTTTATATAAATATATTTTGAATTTGTTTAATTTTTATTTTGAAAGTGTTCTTAACACAATTTAACATAGTGTTTCCGAAGTAAAGTATAGGATCTCAAAAGCTTGAAGTTCCAAGTAAAAGAATAAAAGTATGTATAATGATAATAAATATAAAGAGTGTGAATTATGTTTCAGAGTTGAATATCGATCAATTAAATATTGAATAAGTATTTGGTTGTGTTATTTATAGGTTTTCTATGTCATTAGTAAATAAATATATATATATATTCAAAAACATTTTATTAGATATATTTAAACCGCTATATTACTTGTTACATAATCAATTATTATATTATAATATTTTAATATATAATAAAATATGATAATAAATTATTATATTATAAAATATTAACTCTTTCTATATACATTTCACAGTATCTTAAAAATATCAAAATTTGATAAGAAATTATATGATAAGAAATTATTTGTAAATATCTCGAAAATATTTCATAACATCTTAAAAATATAACATAACGTAATAATAAATTATCATATTCTAAAATACTATTTATAAAAATATTGTGGAAATACTTTAAATTCAAAATACGATAAAGTAGTCTTCGGATGGAGAACTACTTCTTTGATTGGTATTATAATTATTTTATTTGCTATATTTCTATCTATTATATTATTTTGGATATTTATAATTTGTTTATCTGGTTGAAATTTCTATTAATTAGATTCACAATAATCAAGTAATTAGTTTATACAAATTAAAACATTTAGGTTTGAAGATATGTAGGTAAAGGTTATATAGTTTTGTGATGTGTTATAATAAACATTTGTTTTCTTTAAAAATGTAAGAAACAAGTTTACAAGCGAACTGAAAAAAAAAATGAAAATAGTGAATATGTTATTACGGTTATGCTAAAAAACAAATCCGAAATTTATAATGTAATTAAAATTTAATTAAATGTAACAATTAATACTAAATAGAATACACATATGAATGGTTAAAAACCTGCCTCTTGTAATAAATACTATATTAATTTGCATGTAATAAAGTTTATTTCCAATTCCATAATTTGGTACGTATTTTTGTTTTATGTTTCTCTTTCATTTTAGAATTTGATTATTTTATTTAATGTTATCTGTAAATTGGTGTCATAATTGTATTTTTGTTTCATTATCGAAGTCTATGCCACCTCAAATGTAGTAATTAATTAACCATAATAGCTAGCATTATATATATGATGATTGCTCCTTTGTAACATGCAGCATTGCAGCATTGAGAAGAGAAAAGATAATGATGTTGACAATGTTTTATTATGCTCTGGCATTCACCATTTTTGCATTCTTTGCAGTGCTTAAATGGAACAGCATAAGGTACTCAAGGAAAGGAATGCCTCCAGGCTCATTGGGATGGCCTTTGGTTGGAGAGACTGTCAAATTTCTCACACAAGGACCAGATTTCATGAAAGGAGGCACGTTAAGGTGATGTTCTACAAAAAAAACTTTACATTATTCTTTTAACTTTTATATTTCTAATTTGTTGATACAGTGCATGGATAAAAAGGTACTGAATGTTAACCGTTCGGTCTATATTATATACCACCAAACAAATTTAAATACGTTTTTTTTTTATTGATTTTGATATTGATTACTTTTTCTATCTTGTTTTTAAGATTTTTTTTTTTTCAATTCTTATAATTATATATACATTTTATAAAAGAATTTCTCCTGTTTGGATATATATTTTACATTTACAAAACACCAATCTTGTCTTCTAATTGAGAAAGATCAAAGAAAATTTATAAAAACAGATTTCTTTTAGACAGAAATAAACATGTAAGAATTAAGAGTTTTTTTTTTTAATACTTTAAAAAACTAAGTTACTATTTTAATATATTAAACTAGTATATTTATTTGTGAAACGCCCGAGATTTTAATAATTATTAAATATATTTATTAATTAGTATTAATAGAAGCTTTTCAAGATAATTAAAATATGACTCGTCATAAGTTGAATTAATATTTTTATCTTGCAAGCACAAGATTTTAATAACCTGATATATTAATTGGTATTAAAAAATAATACGTTATGTATTAAAAGATTAAATATTATTTTAGTTTCTTAATTTTAAATTGAAATTAAAATTAATTTTTTTAAAATTTTAAATTAATTTAATCTTTCACTTTTATAACGATGTGAATTTTAATTATTTTAATCTTTGTTAAGTTTATTTAAAATTTTAAATGTATTTTATTGAAATTTTAAATAAATTTAATAAAATTTGATTAAAAAATTAAATTCACGTATTTTTTAAATTAAGAAACTAAATTGAATTAAAATTAAAAAAAAATAAGAAACTAAATTGAATTAAAATTAAAAAGAAAAAATTAATTTTAAGTGAAAATTAAAAAATCAAAAACGTATTTGATCTTATGTTAAATTCATATTTCTTTTTGAAAAACATATTTAATCCTTTGTATTTTTTATTTGTCCAGCTTATAAGAGAATAAAGCTTGAATATATTTACTAACATCAAAGTTTTAAAGGATGACTCGTTATATATTAAACTATTATATTTTATCTTTGCGATAAAAGTTACGAGTGCTTTATAAATATTTCGAACGTTTAAAAAAATCACATCAATTAAATTAACCATAGTGTTTTTCAGGAAATTTTTTACAGAACATAACCCATATACCATTTTTTTTCTTTTAAGAAAATATTTTCTGATGATTTTCATTTGGTACACGTCCATTAATTGGACAAATCTAATTAAAAATAAAGCTGAAAATGAAAAACAAAAACAAAATAGAACTGATAGTTTAAACTTCAAATAAATAATTTTAAAATATAACTTATCTAAGAAAATTTCGAAAACATAAAACCATAAATTAGACAAATACATGAAAAAACCAAAAGAAATATTTATGATATTAAAAAAGCTTTTTTTTAGATAAATACAAAAAACCGACTTGTTTAGTACATGCATATTTTTTTCTAAGAATAAATAAAAGTTGCTAAAATATGTAAGCATTTCTATATATTTTCTAAAATTTATGTTAGAGATTCCGAATAGATATAAATTTCTATCTTACAATCTAGTTTTTGTAAAATTGAGTGTTTAATTATTAAGATTATATGATTTATTATAATAATATTTGTTGGTGTTAAATTTATTATGTTATCTCCTGTCGATTTGTTATTAAAACATCCTTTAATATTTAATATGTTTTGGTATAATAAAATGAATATATAATTAAATATAAATTAATGTTATTAAAATAAGTCACTTTTTTTTTTTAAATTGGTCATCAGTGAATCTAATTCGGTTCATTTATTAGTAAGTTGAAAAATATATATTCATTCGGATAATCATAAATTTATGGATTAAACAAGTTAACTCACTAACTCACCTAATTATAAGTTTCTTTTTTTCAATTCCAAACAAAAATATAACACTTTTTTCTAATTCAAATCTAAATAAATTTGAGTTCAAAATTATCTTAAACTTAGAAACAATTCAAAATCAAAAAAATACAATATAGTCTAAAATCATCGTAAACTTCACATACAATCCTTAAAAGCAAGTATAAAAAGAAAAATTAAATGGATTGGCGAGACAATCTAACTCACCACGAATTTAACCCGGATAAACCAATCTAACTCACCAGGTGAGTAAGAATAAAAAATAATCCATATCGAAATTTTAATTTTTTTTTCAATCCAATTTAATTCAAACCCGAGAACAGTTAGCCATCAGATTCGAATATATTTTCACAGCATTGGTATAAATATCAACCAAACAAACAGATGTTTTAGGTTTAAAGTTATTTTTTAAAAATGTATGAAAATGCTTTTTCTATCCCCAATGTTTCTCGTATTTTTGTTTCCTTGTATTTCATGTAATGATGAAGCCAAGTTGTCTCCTTGCATTCAGATATGGAAGTCTCTTCAAAACTCATGCATTGGGATCTCCTACTGTTATTAGCACGGATCCTGAAATCAACAGATACGTACTGATGAATGAAGCAAAAGGCTTGGTTCCTGGCTACCCGGACTCCATGAGGAAGATCCTAGGGACTAACATTTCTGAGGTTCATGGTGCAGAACACAAACGAATTAGAGGCTCATTGTTATCTCTCGTTGGTCCAATCGCTGTTAAGGATCGTCTTTTGACAGAAGTTGATGACTTCATGAGCTCTTACCTTGACAAATGGGATGGTAAAATAGTTGATATTCAAGAAAAAACTGTTGAGGTATGCATCAATCATATAAGTGTTTGATTAAACCTTCAAAACCATATATGCTGTTGTTTGATTAATCCATTTTTCTGAGACAATTGAGTTATTAGTTCCATTTTGAATCATGTTAAACTATGGAAGGAAGAATCAAAACGGTTAAATCCATGAAACACTCACCTTGCATGTCTGTATGCTTTGATTTGTTGTTCTTTTCAGATGTCATTCTTTGTTTCCATGAAAGCTGTGGTGGAAGATGAGCCAAACTCTTTCATCGAGCACTTCAAAGCCTCATTTGATAAAATGGCATTGGCAACAATATCCTTGCCATTTAAAATTCCAGGAACTCAATATTATCGAGGTTTGAAGGCTAGGGAAAAAGTGCTTACAATGCTAAGAGAGCTGATAGCCAAGAGAAGAGCTTCTTCAGCTACTCATAACGATATTCTTGATCAACTTGTGAGAAATGAGGATGGTAAGTACAAGCTAAATGACGAAGAAATAATGGAGCAAATCACCACAATTTTATACTCAGGCTATGAAACGGTATCAACTACTACAATGATGGCTATCAAATACCTATGTGATAACCCTGACATTCTACAGGCAGTAAGGGTGAGTTATATGTTTATCATTTTCTTTCCTATTAAAAGCAATAATTCATGGTTTTGGAAATCTCATTAAGTAAATATAAAATGAATTTATAATATATAAGTAAATATAAATTTTACTTACGAACCGATTTTTCTAAGTTGAGTTTCATTTCTTATCAAATATATATCTGATTAATAAAAGCCATTATATATGCAGGATGAGCATTTTGCAATCTTGCAGAAGAAACTGCATGGAGAACGGATCAACTGGGATGACTACAAGAGCATGATCCAAACTCGTGCGGTAGGCATTTTCTATATCCATATATGAACTAAAATTTGAGAGCAAAGATATGATAATTAACCTAAGAGATTTTGAAGTACTTTTGTTTTGTGTGTGTAGGTGATACTTGAGACAATGAGATTGGCTAGTGTTGTTGCTGGAGTGATGAGGAGGACTACTAAAGATATAGAATTGAATGGTGTGTTTTTCAATTTGAGTCAAATGCTTTGATACATGAATATTGATCATTGAGGTAACATTAGTCTATGGCAATCACTTTTAAGGTTATATGATTCCCAAGGGATGGAGGGTTTATGTTTACACAAGGGATGGTAACTTTGATCCCATTCTCTATGAAGAACCTTTTACTTTTAATCCAAGGAGATGGCTGGTAAGTTGCTTGATAATAAAGAATTACATTGTTCTTATATATGTGAATAATTGCAACACATGATATTGAAGATAAAATGATGCATGCAATGTAGGAGAAAGGGTTGGAGAATCATAGTCAGAACATGCTATTTGGAGCAGGAGGCAGGGTTTGTCCTGGGAAGGAATGGGGCATGTTCAAAATCAGTATTTTTATTCACTATCTTGTGACTAGATACAGGTATATTATTATGATTAATTCTTCTCATATTCTAATTTACAATGTTAGCAAATTTTAAGAAAATATATATGTAGTTAAAAATTTTGTTATTAGGAGGCCAAACACTTGTAGTTGCAATGTTAGATGCTAATGGTGGGCATATTAGTATCTCCTCTTTGGATACTAATGGTATTTTAAGCACTCTTTAATGGTTGGCATTTTTATGTCTTAGTAAGGACATTAGTGTTCAAATACTTTTACTATTTTAAATTAATTGCTTATTTCCCCTCTTTTTTTCTTTTTTTTTTTCCAGATGGGAAGAAGTTGAGGGAAGCAAATCACTTACGAAATTTCCAAGAGTGGTGGCACCACAAGGACTACACATGAAGATCAAAAAATACTAAGATAATCCTCTAATGTTTGATCAAGACATTAGCATGAACCCCTATGATTATAATTCTAATAATAAAATCACTGAGTGTTAAAATCTATTAGTAGTTATAGACATGACACTCATGTGTTTTCATGAAGGAAAACCCCTTTTAGTTTGTGTATTTATTAAATTATGAATAGACAAACACTATCTATTTAATAAAAAATTCATAAAAAATATAAATATATAAAATAAATTAATTTCTAATTTAAAATGTCAATTTTTGATCTTTCATTTTTTTTAAATTTACTATAATGCACTCAAATCCCTTATTTTGAATGAATCACTTGGTAATGTAATTCCCTTTATTTTGAATACAAATTTAAAAATGTTTTACATGTGATTGTCCTCAGAACGATGAGTATTACTCGGATGTAATTTGTTAATTCTCTTATACGAAGCCAGGAAAATAGTAACTTAACTATTTTATCGAAGAATTTGTGATAAGATATATGTTGATAAAATTGACTAAAATTGAAAAAAAAAAGTACTTTTAAACTTAAATAATAAAATAAATGTATAGAATTTTGTAACTGTTTATGTAAAATGTAACAAAAATGTTTTTACTTAACCGTAAAAGCATAACCAGCGTTATTCTGGCTTCTAAATTCACTTATAAAAAGCAAATTATTATTTTGAGTTAAGAAATTACCAATGCATCCTTTACGATTTTTTTTCTTCATATTTTAAATTTTCTATACCTATGTTAACCATTTTCCTATTTTGTTTGAGATGAATAACAATATATCTTGTTTTCACTATTTTCATTTATTTATTGTATACATTATTACAAAAACGAGTTTTGATATCATTTATTTTTATCTTTGACATCATTCCAAACATCAATGTCTTAGTAGAAGATGTTAATTTGATGTTAAAGTGATAAGACGACGTCAACTCTAAACAAATCGACTTCCATTAAAAATATACATAAGGGAAATTGACGCCTAAGGACAAAAAGATCTACACCACTGCATATATTTGTGAACGCTTTGGGCAATTGATGCCAACTATGGTAAGGGCCAACATCAATTGTATCCTTTTTTATATATAATTTATTCATTTTTACAATTTTATCAAACTTGAAAAACATAAACCTGCACATTTTTTTTGCATTGAATGTTTCTAGCACACAATTTCAAGATTAAAAGTATGAACTAATCAAAATTAAAACTAAAAACCAAAGCTATCAAAACGAAAAGTATTAAAACTAAACTAATGAATATCTTCAAGAAAAATACAATTGTTTCTACATTAGATCCTATGTCCTAACTCCATTGTTTTAGAATATACGTTGTCCACTCTTATCGTATTTTGTTCATTGTGTCATTCATTATATTTGCATTCTAATGTTTAAAGTTGAATGTGATTTGTAATATGTGAAATATATATATCATTACCTTACCAATCATCTTTAATTCATGTTTGAAAGATGATTTTGATCTAACACATGATATAGTAGCCACATGACTTCTTGTTACACTAAACATGACAAAGAAAATAATTAGATATCCATGTCATAAATTGACATACGAAAATTAATAACTTAAGATCAATGAGTTGTAACATTTGGGTACAATATTTGAATTTGTTGTACTCTAAACTTACCCACAACTCTAATTAAATTTTAAAAATTTGAAACATGGGTTAATATTAATATAACTAAGTAGATGATATGAAAAAGTTACGTTTGTAACATGGATTTGAAGTTAAGTTTCATCTTCCTCTGCATAGAACAAAATCATACAATAATGCATCATTGTCTTGGTATGATGACCATCAATTGCCAATGGGCCCTATCATGAATCATAATTAGTCGATTAGTTAAATAAACCTTCATAAAATTTTACATTTAGTAACACATACCCATCAATGTATGACGTAAAACACATCTCTCTTTTTGACTTAGACATCCATGTTTGTAAATATGTTTGCTTCTGATCAACTATGTTTCCAGAAGATTGAATAGTTTGAGGTTCAATAAATTCATACACAGAAGTCCAACCTTGATCCATAGTGACTATGTCCATGTCTATAACAAAAAAAGTTAAGAATATATTAAAAATTAATAATTTGAATATTAAATATGGACCATTCAGTATTTACTAAAGATTTTTTCTCTCAATAATTATCGATGGATATAAAATTCTGTCAGTTTATGTTATTGACTACACTATTACCAACGAATTTTGGATCATAAAAAATTTGTCAAAAAAAGACATTATCAACGGATTTTTGACATTTCTGACAAATTTTGGTCATTTGTAATTTCTTTTATGTGTTTATTGTCTGAAAGCATTCATGTTTTATCAAACACAAAATAAAATTACAAAGTGTTGTATCACCTGTTAGACGAAACACTTGTGTCATTTATGATTTGTTGCTCATCAAGCTCTCGCCTTATAAACAAAGTTTAGTCATGTTTTCATGCTTAATTGTCTTTAGTACTTAATCAATATCACAAGTTGTTTGAGTTTTTCTCTAACATACTTAGATAATAAAAAAGTAGTTTGCATACTCATTGTAATATGTTGTAATATGAAGTGGTTGGTGTACTAGTTGTAATCAATTTATTTAATCAATGATACTTCAAGTTGATAACTTGAAAGAGAATTTGAAGTAGTTTATGAATTTGAGTGAGTTAATATAAAGTTGTTTTGTAATATTTGTTTTGCTTTTACATTAGATGGTTTAATCCAGCTTTTTACGAAAAAAAGTTTAAATCTCTATACAACCTCTCTCTGTAAAACTATTATACCAACAAACTCAACTTAATTGAACTAGTATTCTCTCTTTTACTATAAGTATAGATTCTCTATTATGCCAAATTTTACAAAATTTATTTTTTTTAGCAAAGGTTTTTTTTTTTTTCAAAATATAGACTTTTATCCGTTAATCAATCTATTGAAATTTTATCTATTTTTTGAACATTTGGAAAAAGTTTTAACTCTATTTAGTCTCTTCCTAAAATTAGCAAATTGTTTCATTGATGAAAACAATAATAATGTTATCTTACCGGTGATATAATAATAATAATAATAATGATAGTGTAATATACTCTTTACCTTTTGAATATTTTATACTTAAAATAAAAAAAAACTATTGCATAATTCATTCAATAAAAGGGTTAAAATCCGTGTCTTATCGTAATCCTTTTTACTTATGTTGCCTTCATTATATTTTGTTTCAAATCAAATATTTATCCTCATTCTTTGTAGCAATAGAGCAGACCCAAAATCAAATGTCCAGAAAGAAAGAGATGAGAATTCACGAGATAATTACTATAATATATTTATATTACATAAAAAGGTATAAAAGCATAAGAGTTTGGCTTATGTTTCATGTATCACCTACTGGATAATGATATTTTTTACATGTTATTTTGTGATTAATAATAATAATTATAAATATAAACATAAACTAATCACAAAATAACGTATACACAATGTTAAAATGTCGTAAAAAAATTAAAATATCGTAAAAAATGTTATTAAAGTAACGTTATCCTAATTTAAGCAAAGGGAGTGAAGCCAGTGAGCAGACTAGACGCATATAACCCTAATTCCTTTTAAGTGCATTCAAACGAATTAAAAAGGGGTTGTGTACAATATGTGTTAGGTATAGTTTGGGTATTCGATTTAAGTATGTAGAACAAAAAATGTGCATAGATTCCGATTATGAGTTTCCCAATGTGACGACCCTCAAAATAGGGGCCGCAGACCCACAAGGACCACCGCCGTTTAACCTTTATTTTTTTCTTCTTCCCTCCTTTTGGCTATTTATGCTTTTATTTTATGTCTATGCCCTATCATTTCTATGCATACGTTTTGGATATCATTTTAAAATAAACTATACCTAACCCTACCCAATTCAATGGGTTTAAAATGGTTGAATATATATAACATGATTTCACTTTATTTTATTTATGTTATGTTATGTTAATTAGTAGGGATTAAATTCAAGCATCCTGAATATTAAAAATAAAATCATCTGAAAAGTTTCAAATTTCAAAATTGACAATATGTCAAATATGATACTTAGTCCTAATAATATTATAATCCTAGTATATAATGTTATGTTTTCAAAATAGATAATGTGAAATACGATAATTAATATAAAATAATATGATTTATATATGTTAATTAGTAAGGATTAAATTTCAGTCTCATACTAAATATTAAATATTTCATTGATATATAAGATTTTAAGGGTAAAATCGTTACATAAGTTTTAGATTTCAAAATAAATAATATCGATTGACTCTAAAAATATCATTTCAATCAAGTTGAAGTCAACATAATTTTTTTAAAACAAAAATAAGGAAAATTAAAATTAATCAATATATTAGAATAAAAAAATTATGCCAACCAACTCTACATTGAAATTTGATATTAAAAATGGTAGCATTAACAAAAGGGCAACGCACAATGAATAGAAAATTTTGGATTCCCATACTCACGTGATGTGGCCTCAAAATCTGGGATGTTGTTTTTTCTTTTGTTAAAAGCTTGTTGCTGCCATCCCACTATCTGCTTAAAAAACTAGTTTCTGAAAATGTTAATTATTTTTGCCACCTTAGGCTGCATATACTTACATAAGAGGGTCATGGTTTCATATTGCTTTTGTTTTGGTTTCTCACTTTTACTTTTCTCTCTTCTGCCAAGCTTTTTTTTTTTTTTTTTTTTTTGCTTCTTTTGATGAGTGTGGAATGTGGGAATAACATTGATTTCAATTATGTTCTCTGTGCTGTTGTTTCGAAGTCTTTTAGGTCACATGATTGCCATCTTCCTTAGCGAATCATGCATGCATGCATGCTAACTATGAACAAAATCTATGACAGTGGCTCCTCTTATTACGAATCTGTATAATGGAAACAATGATATCTCTTCAATAATAAGATCATAAGCTTCATGTAACAAATTAAAATCGGCTACTCAATTCAGGAATACCACACACAGTTTTAAAACCGATAACTTTTAAATATATTAACATGAAAATGAAAATGAAAAAACAACATTTTTTAATATTAGAAAGTAAATTTAAGCATCTCACTCATTATGTGTATATCTTGTATTGGGAAGATACTATAGATATAACAAACTTCTGTATGATAGGTTTTGAAATTATATTAATTTAAAACCAAAATGAGCTTGTAATAAGATTAAACTGTAGGTCTATTAAGATAATATTATTATATGATCAATCACATTTTGTCTATTTTGGAATTTCAAAGTTATATCATCGTTTTATCCTTAAAATATATTTAAATAATCTTTCACATATATTTCTAGACTATGTCTGACTATTAAATGTACCAAATCAAAGCATAAGGATAAGATTATTCATTTTTCTTAGAGAACTGTTTGAAACCTCATTTTCATCTCTCTATTGGTGTCAATATTTCAACCTCTCAATTCCAATTCCATTAAGATAACATCATTAAAGTATTATCTACTTTGTAGTAATTATGAGATTCCTAATATTTAAACCATTACAATGTGTGATATGAATTTCTTTTCACATCGAATTGTTATATATATTAAATTGTTACGTTCATTTTACCATCAATGATATTAAGTACTTACACTAAAAAAAAAAATTGTCTAAATAGTAATTAATTTTAGATCAAGGTTAAATAGATTTATTAGTCCCTATTTTTGCTGTTTTTCTTCAATTAGGTCTCTGTTTTTTAAAAATGATCAATTTGGTCCGTGAATTTGAAAAATTAAACCAATAACATTCCGTTAACTTTTCTGGACGACTTTAAAAATTGTTGTCTTTGCTGACAAGAGTAGCTGTCATTTTATATACAGGTGGCACATAATGTCTCATTTTGTAAACAGGTGGCACATATTGTCTTTAAGGTCACCATCAATCTGGATCGTCTTTCTCGCGCCAGAGAACCCAGTCCGCGCCGTCGTCTTCTCCAACATCGCGCAACCACCTTCACGGCCAGCATCCTTTTCGTACTGCAGCACCACCACCATGGAAGCATCTCCATTCTCGCGTTCACCATCATCAACGCCCATGCTGCCGTTCAACCTCCACGGCCTACATCTATCATTGTCGCGCACACACCTGCAGAGGAAAACTCAGAAATAGAAAAGTCCCAATCGAAGAGCGTCGTTGTTCGAAGGCCATTGCGCGAGTCATCATCTTCACATCTCGCACCATGAACAACCTCCATGCGCATCCACCAAAATCGCGATCCGCCACTAAGCGTGATTCGATCTGTCTTCGCAACCTGTAGAGAACACAAAAATCCAAAGCCAAAACCCTAATCGCTCCGTTGATCATCAATCGTATTCGAATGACATATGAGCGAGTTCATTCTTCATCCCCGTAAGCGTTCTCCATTCTCCTTCATCGTTTTCCCGTCTGCACCTGAAAAATCAAAGAAAACCAGAAGCACAGAACAATCACAAAAGGCAAAGCAACCCATTCAAAAATGCCAATTCTTGCGCCTCCATGATTCGCAGCACCGCGGAGGAGAAGAGGCAAAACCACAAAGCTTGAAACAGCGCACGCAGAGGTGCAGGGATCAAGTTTTCCCCAATCAGAAAACCCTAATTTGGGTTAAAGACATTATGTGACACCTGTTTACAAAATGAGACATTATGTGCCACCTGTTTACAAAATGACAGGTACTCTTGCTAGCAGACGAATTTTAACGTCGTCGAGGAAAATTAACGGAATGTGCTTGATTGGTTTAATTTTTCAAATTCAGAGACCAAATTGATAATTTTTTAAAAAACTGGAACCTAAGTGAAGAAAACCAGCAAAAATAGGGACCAATGAATTTATTTAACCTTAGATCAAATATAATTAGTTACTATGTGATCAATTTATACCAATTTATAAACTAAATTTATTGATATCTAAAATAGTTTCTATTATAAATAAAAATAATAATTGGATTGTGATCATAACTAACAAGATTTTGTCAACAAAAATGTTTAAATTTGTCTCTAATTATAATTAATGATCAATTTAAACACTAATTTAGAAAATAATTAATTTTAAAGACCAATTTAGTAATTAATTCATAATTCAAATATAATTTATTTTTTATATTTAATATACCGTGTAATGTTCTGAAATTTATTATAGTTGAAATAATCAATAAAATAACGGAACAATTATTGATAAATGAATAGTAATAAAAATTTGTAAAATAGATAATAAATTTCGTAAAATATTGATAATTAAACAGTAAAATGGGCAAATAATTAAACTAAAATTTCTGAAAATTTGATGTGCATGTGATCTGTATAATACATCAATAAGGGCACTTAAAATAACTAATGAAAAATAAATCTGCTGAATTTTATGCACATTCGAGCTCGTTTTTACATAAGAAATGAAAAATTCCATTGGATCCATCAATAAAACTGCACATTATATCTCATTTCGATGAACACTGGATACACATATTATACTGTGTATATCTGCAGGATGAAAAAATAACAGATAAAATACGGATGAAGAAAGATAGAATCCTACACGTTAGGGCTTCTTCAGTGTCACGTGCACTAAGCACATGACAAAATCATTTGATTATATAATACTAACACACTATTATGTTTCCATCATCCTTTAACTACTATTATATACCATTCAACATCGTTCAGTACATTAGTTTTAGAATCGATCTTTTTCTTTGAAAATTACAAGCTTAAACGTTGGTTATGAATTGATGTTGAAAGTTTCAAGATTGATTATGTAGATAACCGATATTGAATTATGGAGAATAGATTGAATATAGTGTATCTTTTTATATTGATTAGAGTTATAACTTATATAAAAGAATATTGGTTACAATTTTATATGAGTTACAATTTTAACTGATTTTTGCGGATTCTAATAATTAATTTTCTTGTAGAATGTGACTTTAGATTTCTTCAATGAATTAAAAAAAAAATTATGAAACTATTACGGAATTTTTATCTTTTGAATTAGCAAAAATCTGAATGTGTTATTGAAACCCCACTATTGAATATAAAGGATTATCATCAACTAAATATGAATAAATTATAATATTTAATGAAATAATAAGTTCAGAAATAATTTAAAGAATATCAATTTCTAACATAAATTCAGCAAAGTTTTCTAAGTTTTTTTTTTTTTTTGTGTGTGAACCAAATAGTAATAAAAACAAAAACAAATTCGTCAAACAATTTCATCTCCAATATATAAACAATCTTAGACCCAAGAGATTTTAATAATGTTTAACTCACTTAGTTTAAACAAACATCAATATTAAACTGGCTAAATTTTAAACAAAGTCTAATAATATTTTGTATCTCAATTGGTATTCCACTTGCCTTCCTAGTTTTCTATTTTGTTCTACTTGTGTATTGCATCATTTCCAATATGATTTTGATTTTATATAAATCTAAAACTATATAGATTACCCAAAATCTGTTTCTAATAAATTTAGTAGAAAAAAAATTGTAAGAAAGAAAGATAATTTGAATGTGTAAGTTATTATTCATTGAAGATAATATATATTCATAGCAATATAATTTAAATTAAGTATGTAATTAAGTATAGCATAATTGCAAGAAATTTAATAATTTAATTACAGAAATTTGATTAGCTTAATTATAGGAGATTAATTGCTAATTGGTTTAATTTTAAAAGAATAATTTGGTTTCGCTACTCTCCTCCACCGCAGGAGCCGACGACAAAGGAAACAACGTTCGTGAAGGAGAAGACGTTGTCGAGATTCGCGTCAGAGATTGACGGCGAGTGCATGCCGATCACCGCGCCCAACAGCGACAGGGTTTATGCGAAGCTCACCCGGTTTCAAGGAGAAGGGCGCGTGAAGACGCTCGATTGCAATGGATATTCTGCTGGTAATGTTTTGTCTCTCGAACTGCTACTCTCTCTACGTTTTTTTATCACTTTTAATGGTAAGGTTTGAGATTAGTATGATGTTTTTATTTTCTTTCAATGTTTGAGGTACATGGTTTTTAATATTTCTAAGTCTACATGAGTAATTTATTTTCATGAAGAGCTGCTTAGGGGAGAGGCTAATAGTTTAGTGGTTCGGATGAAACTGGTAAAAATGAGATTAATGTTTTTTTCTGAAAGAAAAAAAAACCTAAACTAATATGCACTAATATTATTTGTGTTTATCACAATTTCAAGTCCTTTGGACCTAGAATAAGTTGTTATTGTGCTTCAGATAATAAAAAGAAAAGAAAACGTGACAGAATAAACTTAAAATTAAAAACTATTTATAATAGTTTTAAAATTATGAGGATTAAAATAAACAAAATTTTCGAGTAAAAACTAAACTTAAAATTTTCGAATAGATACTAAATTTAAGATCGAATGATAGTTAAAAGATTATAAACATATTTAACCTTTTAATAATTAGTTAAAACATTCATTAATAACAATGATAATAATTTTTATTATTTAAAAACATATATTTTCTCTGTAAACCTTTTCCTATTCCTGTAGTTGTTTTCCTTCTATCCAGATTATCTAAATTAAAATTTTACTTAAAATATGAATAGTTGAACCATTTTATGTTTAACATTTCTATTTACAAAGTCAAATTCATTTTAAAACCACTGATATTTGATAAATGGAGAAATGATAAGCCTCACAAACTACAAACGCAATGTAAAATTTACGCTGAAATACACAAAGAATGAAACAAATACACGATAATTAACCAAAGACTTAATTTAATCTAATATTTTTTTCCTGAGAAAGACTTATTTATTATTTAAAAGAACATGCCATATTTTTTTAAGTAAAAAAAATACATTAATAGAGAAAGAGAGATAGTTTTCTCTATGGGAGAAAATGTTTTATAGTGATTTATTTATTTAAAGGTAAAGATTTATTTACTTTTGTAATAAGTTTGGCTTTCACAAAATCTTACCTCACATGCTTATTTTCTACAAAGCTCAAATACAAAGTATGGTTTATTGTTTGAAGGATTTGAAGTAAGTGTTACTTAAATAAATAATTAATTGGTGAAAATTTATCCTTGTTTCATATTTCCTGGGTGAGTAAATTTATTGTTTTCTTTCTTTTTCCTTGTGGCATACTTTTAATAGTAAATAGTTTTCTTTAAAAATGTGTAATATTATTAAGGTTAAATTATTTTAAACATTCCTATTTGTACAGGTTTGTCTCAAATAGGTCTTCTTATTCTAAATGGTCTCAATTAGGTCCCTTGTTGTGTAAAATTTAATCAATTAAGTCCTCGCCGTTAATTTGGGTGGACATCGTTAAAAAATGTTGTGCGGGGTAGGGTAACATTACCAACTTTTATTGACGTGACAAAGTTTGGTGCCCTGAGTTGGATTTGTTTTATTTTCATATTTAAAAAAGGTTTAAACCCTTTAGTTGTCCCTATTTATGTAGGGTTTTCCCACTTCGATCCCCATTCTTTTAAAATTCCTAATTGAGTCCTAAATAGTGCTAATTTGATTCAATTGAGTCCCTACCGTTACATTTGGCTTAACGGAGTTAAATGTTTGCATAGGTAGGAAGTTGACGTGGCAAGGTTTTTAAACCTGGCATTCAGAACTCTTATGTGGAATTTAAAAACATTTTAATATTTTGATTAAAAAATTAAAAAAAATAAGTCTCCATTACAGTCAAGCACCATTCAGAACCATCATGAGAGAACCCAATCTCGCCTCAAAACCACCATCATCTTCCTCTTTCATGTTCACTTTAATTCATCTCCTTCCATTCAAGACCACGAAGGCAAATCGACACCATGGCCAACATAACCAGTGCTCAAGTTCTTCACGTGCAACCGAACTATCATCATCTATTTTCTTCTCCATTAAACAATTTGAAACCTGTAAAGAGAAAATAAAATCACAAATATGAAAACCCCCAAATTAGCCACGAACCCTAAATCGTGCTAGACATAAAACGCGAGACTTTCGAATCTCCATAGAACCAATTCCAATTCAAAGCCTACAATTGAAACCCTTAGAGAAGGTAAAAACCAAAACCACTGAAACAACTTTAGGGTGAACCAGTCGGAGATCGAGATTCTTAGAACGTTAATGTGGGTGGTCCAAGCTTCATCAGCTTCGTCCAAGTAAAGGTTCTTAGCGTTGGAGAAAGAAGTGTCGTTCAGGTATTTTTCACTGGATTTCACCAGAAAGGGGAACCACAATATTGCAACAGTAAAGTTATAGTGTGCGTAAAACGCCATGGTGCGAACCTGCATCTCGAGCGCGAGTATGTAATCGATGGCTTCTTCGAGAATGATCGGAAGGGGTTCTTTTCTGCAACCGGGAACCAACCGGCCGAGGACTCTGACTTTGCGCTGAACGGAGGGAAGGGTTTTTCCCTTGAGATAGAGGACGCTGAAGTGGGCTTCTTGGGGTGGGGCGGGCCAACCACCTTGGGTCGCCTGTGCGGTGTCTTCCTGAACTTTAGCTTGAGCCAGTTGGTGAGGATGGCGCGGCTTCAGCGCGTCCTCCCGTGGGCAACGGCGACGAGGACTCTGTCGGTGGCCTCACGGACGGCCCTGCCACGTTGACACACGCGAGGGCCTAGTGGAGCTTAGAGGAATATAGGTTCTGTTGCGCGTGGGTTTTCCATCTGGAATGGGAGTGGTCTTGGTGGGGTTGGGGCTTGGTGGTGGTGGAGCTTAGAGGAATATAGGTTCTGTTGCGAGCGATCGGTTGGATTTGGCATGAGAGAGGAGGAAATCTGGGACGATGTTAGAAAAGGGTTTCTATTTCTGGGAAATTGTTGGATTCAGATCGATATTTGTCATCGTTCAATGTTAAAGATGTCACCTTTCAATTCTCATTATGACACGTGTTTAAACCTTGCCACGTCAACTTCCTACATGTGCAAACATTTAACTCCGTTAAGCCAAATTTAACGATAGGGGCTCAATTGAATCAAATTAGCACTATTTAAGACTCAATTGTGAATTTTAAAAGAACAAGGATCAAAGTGGGAAAACCCTACATAAATAGAGACAACTAAAGGGTTTAAACCTTTAAAACACTTGAATGAAATCAAAACACAAGTTTTTATTTAGGGATAACTGATAACCACGTTTAGTTTTTTCTAATTTGATAGAGAAATTAGGTGTGAAACTGGGGAAAGTTGGGAAAATAATTGGGATTTCTATAAATCCTTAAATTGAAGGATTGAAATTCTTAAGGAGAACGAGGTTCGTCTTAGAGGTTGTTAAGGTTGTTGTTGGAGGGTGATTTGTTGCGACGCAGGTGGGTGGGTGTTGAACGTTGTTGTTCGAAGATGATGTCGAAGGACCATTCTTGTTGTTCGTTGACATGCAATGTGGGGCAAAAGGAGAACTCTAATGTGTGTTCACCGATTCGTCACTGTGGACTGAGATGTGCGTTGAGAACTACTAAAACTATGAAGAATCATGGCAAGAAATTTTGGGGATGCTCTAAGTATAAGGTATGATTTATTTCACGTATGTATTATGTGGACGTGTTTCTGAGAAAAGATTTTTGTTTATACAGAGTGGTACTGAAGACAGTGGTTGCAACTACTTCAGATGGTGCACTGATGTTGCCGAAGATGAAAGGGGCACATGCTTGAAGTTTGAAGGAAACAAAAAGTTTGTTGAACAGTGAAAAAATGGATAGTAATAGGAAAATGTTAGTTAAGTTAGATCTGTCTTTATTGTTCAGAAGTGGATTAAGGTCTTGATATTTTTGGTTTGTGTTTTATGTGTAATAAACACAATTTTAGTTTCAATGTTGATGAGAATGGGTTGATGTCTTCTAAGTGTGTTGTAGCTTTCTTCCATTTTAATGAAAATCAAACTTGTTTGATGTGTTTATGAGTAACAAACTCAATTGTGTTTATGGAATATGATTTGACTAAAAAAGGTTTTTTTTCAATTGTTTGATTAAACATGACATATATATGCAAGAATATATCTGGACCAAGATGTACAACAAAGACAACCGATGTATGTTCATTTCATTGATAACCAATGATAAACAAACCAAAGTTAAACATCAAAATATACAGTGATAAAACCACACTAACATTGTCTAAAGATTAATAAACTATTGTCTTATACAAAATGATCTGACAACCATTACAATTGTTCACATGTTGACATTGTCTAAACATTACAATTGATCATTTATCCCCTTGACCTATAGCTTCATCTTGATTTGATGATGACATCATTGGTTGAGTTGATGGGTCAGCTTCATCCTGATTTGATGATGGAATCATTGGTTGAGTTGATGGGTTAGCTTGTTGTGTTTGGTTAGAGTTAACATTACATGTATGTGTTGATTTGTTGCAAGAAGTCATGTTGTGGCCTAGTTCCTTACAAATGTCACATCTTTTCTTTAGACCACCCTTCCTCATTCTTGTGTCGTCCTTGACCAACTCCCATTACTCTAACCTTCGCTTCTTCTTTGGTCTCCCAGGCAATATTCTTTTTGGTGGAGGGAAGACATCAACAAATGTGGTAATCTCCCACATCTTGTTACCATTTATTGGATACACAATTGAAGAGTATATTTCTTCATATGTTGACTTCCTAAAGCAACATGGTATGAAGTCCTCTACATCTAGATTTAGGAATTTCATAGCAGCCAAGGAGTGGCAACATGGTATGCCAGTGATAGCCCACTTCCTGCATGTACACAAATTTTGGTCTAAATTCACTACAAACTTGTCACCTGCTTCGGACACATGGTGAACTTCAAGCAACTTATTTCCTGACCAGTTGTAAAGTGAAAAGAAGAAATCTTTAGTTAACCGAGACTCCTTATTTTAACACAAATCATCAAACAATATTGCATGTAGGGTTACCTCGGAATCCAATCTTTAGTTAACCGAGACTCCTTATTTAGTCTAGTCATGATTTTAGGACAAATATCCCAAACAATGATTGTATTTTTGTCCTATTAGTTGTCCATCTCTTCATCAAGTAAAGGTGGATGTCCTCCAACATGCTTATGATTGGCTTAGACCTTGTATGCACCATTATACTGTTGGAAGCCTCTAACATGTTGTTTACCAAAGTATCACATTAAGGTGTGTTGCTAAATCTGGATCGTGACCAGTAGAAGCCGAACGATATGTAGCCGAACAATATGTAAGGAGGAATAAGAAGGGAGGAAAGTAGAGGCGGGTCTAAATTTAGTAGAAGTCGAACGGTATGTAAGGAGGAATAAGAAGGGAGGAAAGTAGAGGCGGCCTAAATTCAGTAGATGCCGAACGGTATGTAGTCGAACGGTATGTAAGGAGGAATAAGAAGGGAGGAAAGTAGAGGCGGGTCTAAATTCAGTAGATGCCGAACGGTATGTAGTCGAACAGTATGTAAGGAGGAATAAGAAGGGAGGAAAGTAGAGGCAGGTCTAAATTTAGTAGAAGTCGAATAATATGTAGCCAGGGGTAACCATGTTCAACTATTAAACAATACAATTATAAATACAAACCTGGGAGGGATTTTTAACAAGTATTTGAAAGCCTCATCATTGAGCTCTTTTATATTTCTCATGTCTGATTCCCATGTTTGTGGATGGGTTGTTATAGCTGCCTTCCACATCAAAAGCTTTAGATGTTTTCCTCGAAATTTTTTTCTGAAATTGGCGTATAGGTGCCTACCACAGAAATGCTGATCAACTCCAAGAACCACTTCTTGTACAGCTTGCAGTAGTCCCTATTGAATCAAATTATGACAGTGTTATTAGAAACATGATTTCAATATGAATCTTAATGAACATAATGGGGGAAAAGTTCATGTGCATTACTTTTTGCTAGTCGGACATGAATGTAAATGATGAACTGGCTGTCTCCCCACTTCAACCAGAAATTCAAGGAACCATCTCAACATATCCTTGTTCTCTACTTCCACCACGGCATACGCAAGAGGTAACATTTGGTCATTTGTGTCTCTACCAACAGCAATTAACAATTCACAACCATATTTTCCTTTCAAAAAGGCACCATCCAGCCCAATAATTGGCTTGCAAGACACAAAACTATCCTTGTAGGCCTTCAGAAAAGTATAAAACCTTTTAAAAATGGTCCACCCTCATTCTCTTCAACTTTGACCTTCACTGTGGATCCTAGATTACGAGCTAGGAGCTCATTCGCATAATCATAAATCCTTTTATATTGTTCTTTGAAAGACCCGTTAACATGGTCTGAAGCAATGGCGTTTGCCCTATAAGTCATGCATCTAGATACACCTACATTCCATTTTCTATTTATCTTCTAACGAATTTCCACTCCCTTTACTTTGTGATTTTCTCTAACAGTTTTTTTCAACCTCTTACTGAGCCATTTTGCATTAAGTAATCTTAGTTTGTGCTCTCTAGTACAACTGTGGTTATCAACAATAGTCCTTAGTTGCCAAGTTTTAATGGCTTCCATATAAGCACAAATATGCCATCCAAGGGCATTCTCCTTTAGCACCCATACATCTTAGCCTAATTCTCTTCTTATCATTTTTAACATAGTTAATATTTCTGCCATTTTCTATTGTATACGTTTTTATGACATTCACAAAGTCTTGCTTGTCAGCAAAATAAGTGCCCAGATCCCATTTATAATTTACCATTGTCTTAGGCATAGAGAATGTTACAAACTTCCCATAACCCTTGTCTTCATCATCTTCATCATCATTTTCTGCTCCACTGTCTAATTCATCGGATTCCCATTCATCATCAGACAAACCTCTATCATCATCACTATTTATTCCATCATCAACATCCCTATCGGACATCTGAGTCCATGATGGTCCATCATATTGCACATCAACTTGAACATTATCAACTCCAGGAACCTCCTCTTCTATATCACATTGAACATTTACATCAACCAGACCTTCCATACAGTCATAATTAACCTCATCATTGCCATCATCATCATTAACATCCTCACCACTAGAACTCCAACTATGAACATCACCAAGATCCCCTTCACACTTAGCCACACCAACTTGTGTTTCTATTTCACCTTCAACATTGTCAGGCACCTCACATTGTTTTTCATGATCCTGCTAACATTCACCCCCATTATTCAGCCTGAACAGTTTCTACTTCAGCTATATTCTGAGGAACATATTCTAACAAATGTATCACCTCAAGTTCAGAAATTGTGTGAAAAACAAAAAGATGCACCTCACCATTAAGCCTAGTTAAGGTAATCATGTGCATAGCTCCTATGTCATCCAACAAAGGCTCCAACCTATTTTCTAACACAAAACCACCACCTACGCAGTACCACAACTCCTTAAACCCATCATAACCTAGCCCTTTGACTACACTGACTACAAGGAAATAGCTCCACATGTCTGGGTCAAACGACAAAGTTGTACTCTCCCCCTCATAGTTAAGTTTTCCTTCATTTATGAACTTTCCACCGTGGTGGAAAAAAACTTGGAAATTTTCCTCCATGATGTACAAAAGAAACTTATATTTAACCTATAAAGTAAGCTGAAAACGACAACAACAAAAATTATTAAAAATATATGCAAACCACATCCCACTAAAAAAGACAATCCAACAACACTTTAATATTGGGGGACCACATTACAATAAAAAATTAAACAGGATAGACCATGCAACATTGTGGGACAACCATAAAAGGACAAAATCATCAAACAATTCAATGAAAAACGCATTAACTAACCTAAACACGTGATTCACCTCAAACACTTCTATGTGATTCACCGCCAAGAGCTTGCTGATTCCACCGATTTAGCACCGATAGATCACTCCAAAATCTTCACACGAAGCCTACTTTGTCACCACCTATACGATTTTTCACACCCACTTAACAATTTGTTGCCTCGATAAAACCCTATTTTTCCAAAAATCTCCAATTTCTCACCCAATGAACAATGAAATGAAAATTCCCTTTATGCTAATCAGTTTTCAATCCCTTAAACGTTACGTTTTCATTCATTTAATGTTTTTTATTTAAACGTTGCATTTTCAATTATTTCATTCAAGTTTTTTAAATATGAAAATAAAACAAATCCAACTCAGCAACGTTAGTAAAAGTTGGTAATGTCACCCTACCACACACAACATGTTTTAACGTTGTCCACCCAAATTAACGGCGAGGACTTAATTGATTCAATTTTACCCAACAAGGGACCTAATTGAGACCATTTAGAATACGAGAACTTATTTGAGTAAACTTGTACAAATAGGGATGTTCGAAATGATTTAACCTAATAATTGAAAACTAGAGTTGTGAATTCAATTTATGGTGTATTTATCATGAGTACACTAAAAACAATCAAACTACACATTAAGAATATTGAAACTTGAAAACATTTAAAGTTCTAGATAATCAAATGAGAACCAATAAACTAAAAATCAAATTAGAAAATTAATTTAGAAAATTAAAATGATGTAAAATAATGTGTAAAAAGTTAAATTGCATAATTAGAAAGTAAAGAAAGAAATGAGTGAGCCAATTCAACATATATAAAAGAAAATTTATTAAATTAAAGATTCAAAGTAAATCAAAGTTTTATATAAAGAACACGAATGTACATATAAACTAGATTTTTGATAATCAACCAAAACTAAAAATCCAAAAAATGACTTCAGATTATCTAAAGTGACAATACAAACTTCTATATATAGGGTAAATAATTATAAAAATCATTCAAAAGATTTATTGAAGTTAAAAGACTACCACTTCGACTAAAACTCAAACACCCAATAAAAGTTTACATGTAAGTTAATTTTATTCAAGATTTTTATAAATACAAGTCTTGTCATACATAATCAACTAACTACATTGAATGACCACTACTTCAAGCTATTAAGTATTAGATTACAAAGAGAATGCACCATATTTTTAAAACCTTCACTTTATGAAATTATATCTTAACAAAGAGTTTTTATTATAGCCATTTGATTAATAGTTATTCTTGTATTTAAAATAAATTTTTATGTTGTATTAAATTAGTAAAAAACACTTGGGTTCTTTATCTTAAGAGACTGAAAAGATACTTAAGAGTGACTTTGTATATTTATTGTAAGTCAGAAGTGACATATAGAATACTTGTGGTCATTATTTAATTTGTGAAATTCATTATAGACACTGAAGGAGATTTAGCATGTTTAAGATAATGTAAGTTATGTCATATTAATTTTTGTAACATCATTAGGTTTTCCTACATTACAATGTCCTTTTATTTATAGGCTACATGAACTTTTGGTCGCATGTTGAAAATTAATCATGATTTGACGGTCTTTTGGCTGAAACTTTCTCCATTGCACTCATATTTTCTATATTTAAATCAAGTTTTACCCTAAGTAAATTTAGTATATATTTTGAGAAAAGTCTAGTTAAAATTTTCACTGAAATTTAGTCAACTTCTTGATGCTTTAAACTATCTTAAAAGTTTGAAAATAAATCTATGTCTAGGATAATGTTAATGTGTCTTGAGCATTACATCTTGATATGTTTGATCTTCTTGTGTTGCATTGTCTTGGTCACTTACACAGAACAGACATTCTTACGTTAAAGTATGATGAATAAAATATAGTCTTATAATTTTTATCACACTCAAAGCAAAACATTAGTTCATAAAAACTTAATATGATTTGTTAGGATGAAAACATATAAGTTGTCTTCTTAAGATCATGATAGATGGTTAAAACTAGTAGTGCATTAAGATTAGACTATCCATGTCTAACATATCATCCAAGACTAACATGAAAAACTCTATCAAGAAAAGAGTCAAAAATATCATCCAAACTTGCAAGACAAACAAGAAAAGAAAATGAAAAAGGAGTTGTTACAAAATTATAGATAAAAATTACATTAATGTATTTTTCATCTATAATTTTCATCTATAAATCTTGTTTTCAAAATTCGAAAATGAACACGTAAAAGAAGAAATATTCTAGGTTTTTTAAGTTGGTGTTTCATTTAAGCATTTAAGACTCCTATATAAGGAGATTTCATGCTTTTGTAAAATGAATTTTGAATGAATGTGAATTTCTTTGTAAATTTGTGAGACAATACGTGAATTCTCTTGAGGTTCTAAAGCTCCCTTTTTTAGATTATCATACATTCTAAGGAGTTTAAGTGTGATTCCTCTTCTACTATTAATATTTAGAGTAACAATTTACTTAGGTTAATTCATCATTGTTTTTTATTCTTCTCTTCTCTACATTTCGATTTTCTTTTGTTACTTAAGTGTCTTTCCATTTATGTCCATATCTTGCATTTCTAAGTCATGCTTGCACTAGTTTTATGTTCAATTTTATGATTCATATGATGAACAAGAGTAAATTAATTTTTGTTATTATAATCTTATATAGAGTTGCTTCCTTTTAAGTCACTACTTTATGTACCTTAGATTTAATGAATTGTAAATAAGACAATATTTTTTTTTTTCGTACCATGATTGATTTTTTATCACATTTTCTAATAAGAAATCGTGTCATCTTTAATTAAAAGTTGATAACAAAGTTAGAAAAAATTATAGAGAAATTAATGTTAGGTGGAAAGAGCTGTATCCCAATTGTAGAAAATAATGGCCTAGAATGAAGAGTGCCTATTTTTTTATTTATTTTGTTTACATAAAAAAAGAAGTCAATGAAAAAAAATTGAAGAGCTACAAAAGATTAAAAAGATATCAGTCCTTTGCAAGAAATGTACAACGACCATTTTCCTAGGTCACCTTTATTATTTATTTTATTATATATTTAATGAACAAGATTTACAATATAATTAAATTAATCACTTCACTTCATATATCTGTTTTAAAACAGCTAGTAGTTTTTTCCTTTTAATTCAAAATCTGAAGAGTTTCAGCTTTTTACTAGTGTACTTGTTATATAATTTAATCATAACTAATGCATTAATATTTCAATTTGATTCAGGATTCAACGTACTATGATTTAGGAAGACGAGCTAAAGAAACATCACTTTCTTATTATTATTATTACTACTCACCAACTTGTACATTATTTTTTAATATGGTAATCATATGAACACAAGGAATCCAAAGTTCGTGATTCTGTGTAGTTTCTTGAATATTTTGTTGCTATATATTATAGACGTTCCAAAAAAAATTACATGCATGCAGTTGTTATTATAATTTTTACATCATATGTGATAAATTTTAAGTTGACTCGATTCGAATAAAATAATTCATTATATATGTATGAATTACTTAATACTATAATATGAAGAAAAGTATATATTAATACATCTATATATCGAATAAAAGTAAACTATTTTGGTATGGTTTGAAGATGTTATCTATTAATTATACTTTTCCACCTTTTGCACGAAACTATATAATGCGAAAAAAAAAGAATACCACTAAATTAGTATTTAATCATATAATATTTTTAATTTTATTATTTTTAAAAAACTAAAGTCACTGCACCCTAATTATCGAAAACATTTTCTTCCGAAAAACAAAATTGTCAATATAAAGTCATACGGTTATGCTTCATGATTTAAAAAGAAATGCCTTCCTATTTCGTAATACCACTTCTCTTAACTTTTATTATATTAGAAAATATTGTATAGTTTGCCAAAAAATGTATAATATATATTTAAAGTACATGTAATATATGCATAATATATTAATACATTTTTATAATTAGGATTATTTTTTACAAAAATTATTTTTTATATCGGTTGTTTAGAGTATATCAGTCTTATATTTGATCTAAAAACTAACTATCTAACAAGTTAGAAACGTTGTTTTACAACCAATATAATATATAAAGTGAAGAAAAATCTTTATTTATCTTTTTAACGCAACATCTTCTAATTATTCGTCATTCTCCATTCATATAATAATACCATGAATTTTTAAAAACATTTATATAGCATAAATGTTTTCTAGAAAATCAAAATTCTTACACATCTTCTTATCATTGGAACCCTAAACCTTAAGATTGGGGAAGAAGAAACCAAAGATCCATCTTTCTATCATTGGTGACGATTACCAGAACAAAAAGAATCATCTTCCTATCATGAACGACAGAGATAATGTGAACGAAGGTGTTAGTAGTGACACTAACATCGACACAAGCAAGATAGCAACAAGGAGCATAATCTTACATACGTTTAAGTGTGATAATGTTTGAAATTAACATAGATAAATTCTACATTGTGACGGGGATATTGGTCTTGAAGAGAGAATGTGATAAGTCATTGTAACTTTATTTATATCATGATATGTCTTTTATTATTTTAATTAATAAAGTAAAAAAAGCATAAGAAAATCATTTAAAAAAAATCCTCACGCAATCAACAAACTATTATATATGTAAAAATATGTTTTTGTATACAATGAAATTATTATCCATATAACGAGAAGGATTATTTATTAGTTATCTCAAACATTATAGACATTATTCTTTTTATTTCCTGCCACATGTTTTCTTATTCTCATTAAGTCAGATACTAATAACAATTATGAAAAATGTGATTCTTTTTGATCCACAAGTAAGAAGAAACTACAACAAATAAATAAATAAAGTGAGATAAATGATTCATGAATAAGCGTGGTATTAATAACAACGTACCTTATACTCTCTTTTTTTACAAACCTTGCAAGTGGGAACTGTAAAACAGTAAACTGTTTTCCAGATGAGATACACATGTTTTTGGATTAAATTTCGTAATATTATCTTCTTTTATATATATATATATATATATATATATATATATATATTGTTTTATTGAGAAATGAATTTAGTATTGTTATGAAAGAACGTTTAAACATATTAAAAGAATCATGAGTAATTATTAATAAAGTCCTGTAAAATTGAATTAGGAAGTGAATGTGAGGGAGTAAGCGAATGAATTTGAAGGATGAAAAAGATGATTATAGTATTTTTCGGATTAAAGGATTTGATGAAATGAATAAAATGATTTGAAGGAAAAGTTTGGAAGATTCCGTGAATGATGTGATGATATATAACTAATAAATATTTATTAATAAGTAATAAATATATATCATCATGCAAAATTAAATTAAGTAATAAATATCATCATATATATATATATATATATATATATATATATATATATATATATATAACTTCGTTCAAGAGTAATATATAATGAAGGAAACTAACATTCAATAAAAATCATAGTGAACTATTACTTATTTATCACATACTATCAAGAACCATATATTGGACACACTCCACCTCCCAAAAAAAAAATGTGTCAAATATTTCATAAACATCAAAGTTATGAGATGGGAAACAACAGAAGAATATATATAACAAAAGAAGCTCACTTTCAACTTGTTAAGCTTGACAATAAAGGAGAAACTCAACAAACTCATTTTAGTCCGACAAACTCTTTTTAGTTTAGCAAACTAAGTTTCAGCCCGACAAGCTCGTCGGTTTCAATGGTCATTTCATCAAATACACAACCACTCTCTAGTAAACATAATCAATTCCATGATTCCCATGTGAAGAAAAAGAATTGATTTCATTGTATGTTCTGAGACCATGAAATCGATTTCAGTATCACGATCATTTCATCAAATACACAAAATTGATTCTCTATTCTATCATACCAACGAATGGACACAATTGATTTTGTCATACCCTATGAAGGAACATAATTATTCCATTTGCATTTATAACACCATGGAATCAATTACATGTTATTTCATGACTAACACCACATGTACCATAATCAATTCCATCATCATCCTTAACACATTCATCCAAACACAAAATCAACTCCACGGGTTTGGAATCTATTCTATAAAACCCCAAAATGGATTCTATCAACACCCACAATGTTTACATGAACTTCTAAATGGGGAAGAATGAATTCTATAAAGTTTTCTCATCTGAAGAATCTTGAGTGTGAATTGAGAACATTGTGTCTTCTCCTTTATGAGCTATACCACAAAAAGTCAGCGCAACTCTTTATCCTCTTGTACTAAGACCATAAAACTGTCACACAAGTAAATGTTTTTGTTAAGAATCCAAATGTGAATCTAAATCTCATATTAGATAAAATAGAAAGTATGTATTTCTTAATAAACTCATTCCTTTTTAATAAACTTAACACTATTTTCCTAGCTTTGCATAATAAGTACTAATTACCGTAATTTAAAATAAAAGATAAGATTATTTTGGTCTTTCTAAAAATATGCAATATATCATAAGAAGTCTCAATAATGCGCTTTCCTACAAATTCGCCCTTACAAATAACTGAAAAAAATATGCAACAATTAATCACAAATCTGTTTTTCACGGAAACAATAGACTTGCAAAGACAACCTAGTAAAAATTAATAGGAAACCATTAAGATATTTGGATAACTGATTTTTCATAATAACATTAGAGACTGTGGAATATAAAATAATTTCCAACTAATAGTTAGACCTTTAATATTTACAAGCTTGCCCACATTTTCTGAATACTGCTCAGTAAATTACCTCAGCAATATAATCAACCTAAGTTCACTCGGTTTTCACTATGATTTTGAATGGTTATGAACTTATTTATATCATCTTTAAGTTCATTCAAAATGATATTATTATAAACATTATGATAAAAAGTTTGACGAAGAATAATGTCTTTTCAATATGTAACTAGGATTTAATTGACACTTTTACTGGTTTGAGTGTAAAAAATATGTGTGAAAAGAACATTCAACAACAGAGATCATTTCTTAAATAGTAAATTTTCCAGTTTCTTACTGTAGGCCAAAATAGCTTGAATACCCAGAAAGATATGTGTGATGGAGACAATAATTTATTAAGAATTTGGGCAACTTATCTTCTTTAAAACTTTTTCACTAAAAATGAGAGAGGGTTTAAGAAAACCAGTGGCTAAGAAAGTAGCATGACTCAATAACTGAGCAATAAAAAAAAAGACATAAATCAGATGTATGTGCAGTGCAGGTAAGCTCCAGAGGTATATAATAAGATGCCTATGTTCATTGCAAGAAACACCACCTGGCACAGCCCCATTATTCTAATGCTTTTTGCTTAGACACAAAGAAGCATCTTCAGTGTGGTGGGGTGGTGCTACTTCTGCAGCTGCTGCAGATTTTCTGATCTCTAGGCATTCAGTTTTATGTTATTTTATTCTCTTCTGGCTTGTGTGAACTGCTCCTTTTAGCTTTGTTTTGGAAAGAGAAGTGCTATTGTGAGTTTGAGTTCAAAGCAAGAAAGCCACAGCATACACATTCTCACAAGGTTGAGTGAAGAGTGCAAAACCCAATGACTCAAACCCAAGGAGAAGAAAAGTTTGGAATTTGAGGCAAATGTTTCATTGTTTCAATGCTCAGCTCGAGGCAATCCTTCTACATCTCTTCCTCTTCTCCTTCTTCTTCTTCTTTTTCTTCTTCTTCATTGTTTTGTATCATTCTCCTCCAACTTACTTTTCTCTATGGCATTGCCTTCTCTGCAAATCACGAAGCCTCAACTCTCTTCTCTTGGCTCCATGCTTCTGCATCACCACCTCCTCCTTCTTTCTCCAACTGGAACATTCTTCATTCCAATCCATGCAACTGGACATTCATAACATGCTCCTCACTAGGCTTTGTCACTGAAATCAACATACAATCCATCCCTCTAGAGCTTCCTATACCTTCCAACCTCTCTTCATTTCACTCTCTTCAAAAGCTTGTCTTATCTGATTCCAATCTAACTGGAACCATCCCTTCAGACATTGGTGATTGCTCTTCCCTCACTGTCATTGACCTCTGCTCCAACAATCTTGTTGGTTCAATTCCTGCAAGCATTGGAAAGCTCCAGAAACTTCAGAACTTGTCTTTGAACTCTAACCAGCTTACTGGAAGGATCCCTGTGGAGTTAAGCAACTGCATTGTTTTAAAAAATCTACTCCTTTTTGACAATCAGATAAGTGGGACTATCCCACCTGAGCTGGGGAAGTTGTCACAACTTGAGTCCCTAAGAGCAGGAGGGAACAAAGACATAGTTGGGAAGATTCCTGAAGAGCTAGGAGAATGCAGCAATTTGACAGTTTTGGGGCTGGCTGATACCAGAATATCTGGTTCTTTGCCTGCTTCTTTGGGTAAGCTCACAAAGCTTCAGACTTTGTCCATCTATACCACCATGCTGTCCGGTGAAATTCCACCGGAGTTAGGTAACTGTTCCGAGCTAGTTAATTTGTTCTTGTATGAAAATAGCTTATCAGGGTCTATTCCATCTGAGCTTGGCAAGCTCAAGAAGCTGGAACAGTTGTTTTTTTGGCAGAATGGTCTTTTGGGGGCTATCCCAGAAGAGATTGGTAACTGTACAAGCTTGAGAAAATTTGATTTCTCCTTAAATTCTCTATCTGGGACCATACCTGTATCTTTGGGGGGTCTCTTGAATCTAGAGGAGTTTATGATTAGTGATAACAATGTGTCTGGTTCAATACCTTCCAGTCTTTCAAATGCTAAAAATCTTCAACAGTTGCAAGTTGACACAAACCAGCTCTCAGGCTTAATTCCTCCAGAGCTTGGTCAGCTGTCAAACCTCATGGTTTTTTTAGCTTGGCAGAACCAGCTTGAGGGAAGCATTCCCTCCACTTTGGGGAACTGTAGTAATCTTCAAGCACTGGACTTGTCACGCAATGCACTCACTGGTAGTATTCCCGTTGGCCTATTCCAGCTCCAAAACCTCACAAAACTGCTTCTGATTTCCAATGACATATCAGGTTTCATACCAAATGAAATAGGCAGTTGCAGCTCCCTTATAAGGTTGAGGCTTGGAAACAACAGGATTACTGGTAGCATTCCCAAGACAATAGGCAACCTGAAGAGCTTGAACTTTTTAGACCTCTCTGGGAACCGCCTCTCCGGTCCAGTTCCTGATGAGATTGGAAGCTGCTCTGAACTGCAAATGATAGACTTAAGCACCAACAACTTAGAAGGTCCTCTGCCTAATTATTTATCTTCACTATCAGCAGTTCAGGTTTTGGATGCATCTTCCAACAGGTTTTCAGGTCCTTTACCAGCAAGTTTGGGCCGTCTTGTTTCTCTGAGTAAACTAATCTTAAGCAATAACTTGTTTTCTGGACCTATTCCTGCATCATTGAGCCTATGTTCAAATCTCCAGCTGCTTGATCTTAGCAGCAACAACCTCAGTGGAAACATACCAGCTGAGCTTGGCCGGATTGAGACTCTAGAAATTGCTCTTAATCTTAGTTGCAATTCACTCCGTGGAATAATCCCAGCTCAGATATCTTCTCTTAACAAGCTTTCCATATTGGACCTCTCACACAACCAGTTGGAAGGAGATTTGAAACCTCTTGCTGAGTTAGACAACCTTGTCTCACTCAATGTTTCTTACAACAAATTTTCTGGCTGTCTTCCAGATAACAAGCTTTTCAGGCAGTTGACATCAAAAGACTTCACTGAAAATCAAGGGCTCTCATGCTTTGTGAAGGATTCCAGCAAAACTGATATGTCACTGAACGGAAATGAAGTAAGGAAATCGCAAAGGCTTAAGCTAGCCATTGGATTGCTGATAGCCTTGACAGTGATAATGATCGTTATGGGGATAACTGCTGTCATCAAAGCAAGGAGAGTTATTAGAGATGATGATTCAGAACTGGGTGACTCATGGCCATGGCAGTTCATACCATTTCAGAAGCTAAACTTTTCAGTGGAACAAATACTGAGATGCTTAGTTGATAGAAATATTATTGGAAAGGGATGTTCTGGTGTTGTATATAGAGCTGAAATGGACAATGGTGAAGTGATTGCTGTGAAGAAATTGTGGCCAACAACTATTGACGCAGAAGAAGCATTTAAGGAAGAAAAAAGTGGAGTTCGTGATTCATTCTCAGCTGAGGTCAAGACCCTTGGCTCAATCCGTCATAAGAACATTGTCAGATTCTTGGGGTGCTGCTGGAACAGACAAACAAGATTGCTTATTTTCGATTACATGCCGAATGGAAGTTTGAGTAGTCTACTTCATGAGAGGAGTGGAAATTCTCTGGAATGGGAACTTAGGTACAGAATCTTGTTAGGTGCTGCAGAAGGCCTTGCATATCTACATCATGACTGTGTCCCTCCTATAGTCCACAGAGATATTAAAGCCAATAATATCCTCATTGGCCTTGAATTTGAACCTTACATTGCAGACTTTGGCTTGGCTAAACTTGTTGATGATGGTGATTTTGGTCGTTCTTCCAATACAGTTGCTGGTTCCTACGGATATATTGCTCCAGGTTAGTGAGCCTTCCACACCTACTTGATTAAATTCTTCCTTTGGATTCTTACTTAATGTGAAGAAACTGCAGGCAATAGTTTGTTTTAGGAAGCCTTACACAGTTGCTTGGACTTAATGAAATCACTGGCTTCATTTTCTATCATATTTTACATCTTTTGACAGATTTTAGACAATGTGTTTACCTTACTGAATCTGACTTTGAAATTGTTTCAGAATATGGCTATATGATGAAGATCACAGAGAAGAGTGATGTTTACAGCTATGGAGTAGTTTTGTTAGAAGTGTTGACAGGTAAGCAACCAATTGATCCAACCATACCAGATGGTGTACATGTTGTTGATTGGGTGAGACAGAAAAAGGGACTCGAAGTGCTTGATCCTAGCTTACTCTCTAGACCAGAATCAGAGATAGAGGAAATGATGCAGGCATTGGGAATAGCATTATTGTGTGTGAACTCATCTCCTGATGAAAGGCCAACAATGAGAGATATCGCGGCTATGCTGAAGGAGATAAAGCATGAAAGGGAGGAGTATGCAAAATTTGATGTGCTTCTAAAAGGGTCTCCTGCAAATGGTGCATCTGGGAATAAAAACTCTGCTGGAGTTCTGCCAACAGCTTCTTCATCAGTACCAATCATGCAAACTTTGAAAACAAAAAGCAATAACTCAAGCTTCTCTGTGTCTTCTCTGCTGCATTCATCTTCAAGTGTCAAGATGGGTTCCAAATGATGAATCTAAGGAAAGCATAAGCATTCTTGTTCTTTATATGCTTGTAAATTATGTTATAGCTGAATTAAAATCAACAAATAGATCCAGAAACTGCATGTGTGGCTTCTGGAGTATCATTGAAGTGTATCCAAATCAAAATAGCTTGTACTTACTGATATCCATTTTCAAATTCAGATCATGCCAGCACAACAATAAAATCGAGCCAGTGTTAGAGCTGGTCAATTTCGTGTTTCCAACCTTGTCTTGCTGGTGTGGTGATCTTGGTCCCTTTTCTTTTCTTTTCAGACTTTGATTTTCTTGCTTTCTCTTCATGTTCCTCCAGAATTTCTAAGTGCACCCCCATAATTTTTAAAAGCATCAAATATGTTATTTATACACAACCTATTAACTAAAATTATATTTTATATCTACTTCAATGTATAGACCAGTTTTATTCCTATACTTTATAAAATAATATAAAATGTCAGAGTTTCTTTCTCTTTACTAAAACTCTTTTAATTCTATCTTCCTCCTTAGTACAACTCACTATAATTCTTTTATAAAATGTATAGATGATAATCGTATATTGTTACTATAGACTTAGGTCTGACCGATTGGAGGAAGTGACATAATGGAGGTAGAGGATCGAGTGGAGAATATGTCAGGAAGCATCTCATGATCGTTCGGTTCTGACAATAGTTGAATAGAGTTAAGGCGTATTTAATGTCATGAAGGCTACTGTTAAGCTGTTGAGGTTTTCATTAATGATTATTAAGAGATAAATTAATTGGTCAAATTTTTATAAATTCTATAAATAGGGGCTAATGTCGAGATAAACTCACTTTTGACTCAGAAAAATTCTGACTTGAGCATCGGAGTTTATTCTGCAGGTCTCTCCAACATTTGAAATTTCTTTGATTGAAAAAAAATCTGGGACATATTGACCAAATAATCGGTCTGGTACTAGATGTAGCCTTTCCCCCGGGGCATATGCCTAATATTTACAATGTTCTGGTAGTTACGGGTCGAGATACTATTGGTCAACAAATTAATGTGACTTGTGAAGTACAACAATTATTAGGAAATAATCGAGTTAGAGCTGTAGTTATGAGTGCTACAGATGGTCTAAAGAGAGGAATGGAAGTTATTGACACAAGAACTCCCCTAAGTGTTCCAGTAGGCGGAGCAACTCTAGGACGAATTTTCAACATGCTTGGAGAGCCGATTGATAATTTAGGTCCTGTAATTTGGAGTCACGAGTCTTATACCAATTGGTATTTTGGAACAAGCAAGACGTTTCACAGATATAAAAACTCTTCAAACGACTATCCTTATCCTATTTTAGCATAAAGATATATATTTTGAATTAGAAACAAAATACAATTTTAGGAAATAGTATAAAAACAAAACACATATTTAATATTTTTTTAAATTACCATATTTCCTGGTCATTTCGAGATTACCTGATCTAAAAATCTTCCAAAACAAGCTTTCTAAAATATTTGGAACATGATCTGTGGAACAATATTTCCATAATTAAATTTCCAAAACTCATGAAATGCATTCTGGAAAATGAATTTTATGGAGCAGAGAATATTTAGAACAAGTTTTTCGGAACATACCTTCTGGAATCAGCTTTTTAGAACAAATTTCCAAAACAAACTTTCTTGGATATATGAGATGTGTTCCGAAACATGATTTTCAAAACGAACTTCTCTTTTTCTTCCTGTTCTCAAAAAGTGCAGCAACATTGGGGTGGAAGTGGTAATCCTGTGGGTGCAAAAAGAAAAAGCCTTTATTATTCTCTACATATCATGACGACTGAACCAGTGTTCCAGAAAAAAAATTAAGGTGGTACTAAAATAAAATAAAATGCTTCAATTTTAATAAATTACACAAATTTGTCACTATGCATCAAAACAGATTCTGATAAGAACATTGTTTAATATTTATAAGGAAATTAATAAATAAAAGATCATATTATAATAACACCAATGGAGAGAGTTTTTATTATAAATAAAAGTCATCATCTAAATCCTTTTTTATTTTGGAATTTCTATACGCATTTTTACTTATATAATCAACTTAAATTCATTACTTTGAACATATTATTAGTCTATATAATCTTCAACACTAAATAATATCAAACATAATAGAAATATTGGAAACCACCAACAAGAAAATGTTGATGAGTAGTTAATAGAACCTAATGTTAGATAAAATGGACCGTGGCATTTGTGTAAGTTTATATGAAGCATTTTCTTCTATTCTTCAAACTAAAAATCGACTAATGGGTGGCAGAAAGCAAAAACTACCACAAAATTGATCTTACATAGACATAAAAAAACCTTACAGTCATACAAATGAACCTAAAAAATGTGATATTATAATGAAATAGGCCCAATAATGAATATAAGAGGCCTAAAAGCCTTTTCTTGAAACTTTGAAAAGGTAAAAGCCACGTAGATAGAGAGAAAAGCAGAAGCAATGCAGAAGAGTTTTGATTCAGACGTTGGTAGAGAGAGAAGCTCTGAAAAGCAATTTGATGAAGCTAGAGAGAGAAACCGTCGTGGACTTGCCGGAATACTGCTGTTGCAAACACTGTAAGAGGGAAAAAGATAGATCAGCGTAGAAGGAACACAAAAAGGTAAGAAACATTCACTTTTATTTATGAGTAATGATTTTCTGTTTAGCATACTGCAGTTTTTGAATTCATTAATTACAGAAGGGAAAAACCTAACCTTTTAAAGGGTTAGGTCAGGGGAACGGGAAAACAAAAACAACTCTAACAGAAAACCAACTCTAACATCCTCCCCTTAAGCTGGATTGTGTAAATTTACCAATTCAAGCTTAGGTACAATAAATTGAAAACGTACACGGTGAGGAAATTTAGTAAAAATATCTGCAAGCTGTTCGTTAGAACGGATCGGCAAAAGGTGAAGGAGATTTGCCTGAATCTTCTCAAGAACAACGTGACAATCGAGTTCGATGTGTTTGGTCCTTTCATGATAGCTTTGGTTGTGGGCAATATGTCTGGCAGACTCACTGTCGCAGGAGAGGGTAGCGGTAGTAGTGGTCTCAATATTGAGATCTTGTAAGATGTAAGAGATCCATTGGATTTCACAAACAGTAGCAGCCAGTGCTTGATACTCTACTTCGGTGGACGACCTGGAAACTGTACTCTGCTTTTTAGTTTTCCAAGATACAAGAGAGGATCCAAGAAAATGCAAAAATCAGTGGTAGATCTTCTCATATTAGGACAAGTAGCCTAGTCGGAGTCGCTGAAAGCTTTAATCTGGTTATGTGAATCAGCAACAAAGAATAGGCCTTGTGAAGGACTGGACTTAATATACCTAAGCATATGCTGCAAAACCCGATAGTGGTATTCAGTAGGAGAATTAACAAATTGGCTAAGAAGATTAACAGAGAAACATAGATCAGGTCTAGTATTTGTAAGGTAAAGAAGCTTCCCTATTAGCCTTCGATATGACTTAGGATCAGTCAAGTGATTTTCATTTCTTTATAAGGAACTTGTGTCACTCAAAAAGGAGTTGTGCAAGGTTTGGATCCTAGCATTCCTGTGTCTTCAAGAATGTCCAAAGCGTATTTTCTTTGAGATAAATGTATTCCTTTCCTTGATCTAGCAACTTCAAAACCTAGAAAATACTTTAGCTCTCCTAGATTTTTGATCCGGAAAGCATGATGAAGAAGACCCTTAATATGATAAATCTCTTTGATAGAGTTTCCTGTTAAAATAATGTCGTCTACATATACAAGTAAAGCTGTAAAACTTGTAGGAGTCTTCTTAATGAAGAGAGAGTGGTCAGATTTGGACTGAATGTAGTTAACAGAAATTAAAAAAGAAGAAAGTTTATCAAACCATTGTCTGCTAGCTTGTTTGAGTCCATATAAAGATTTGGTCAACCTGCAAACCTGTCCTTCCTGAATATCCAGCCCTGGTGGTGGTTCCATGTACACTTCTTCATTTAAACCTCCATGAAGAAAGGCATTGTCTACATCAAGTTGATGTAGATGCCAATTCTTAGCAGCAGTAGTTGCCAGAATTATTCTGACAGTAGTTAGCTTAGCAACAGGTGAAAAGGTGTCTAGAAAGTCTATACCTTCTTGTTGTGTATATCCTTTTGCTACAAGACGAGCTTTGTATCTTTCTTTGCTGCCATCTGGTTTATATTTTATTTTATAAACCCATCTGCATCCAATGGAGTTTTTACCAGGAGGTAATTGAGTTAATGTCCAAGTCTCGTTGTCTTGTAAAGCTTGAAGTTCTTTCTGCATAGCTGCAACCCACTCATGTTTTTCTTTGGCTTCATTATAGGATCTAGGCTCCTTATCAGCAGAGATAGCTAAAGTATACTTTAAATGTTTTTCGGACAAAGAATCATAACACACAACATCTGAAATAGGATATGAAGTTTTGTAGTTATTTTTAGCATGCAGAGAAGATTGATTAACTTGATGGATATAATCATTGAGATATCCAGGAACCCTTTTTGTTCTAGTGGGTCGTCTAGGGCTATTATTCATATTAATATGACTATTTCCAGTGTCAGGCCCAGTATTTTCTCCGTAATTAGGTTCTTGTTTAGTATTTATATCCTCTATATAATCCTGAGTCTCATTACAATTAGGATCATACCAGAAATCATTTGGAAAAACAGTTTCAATCTCCTTTTCAGTATAATTTGATAATTATCTTGTTGATTTTTATAAGGAAATTTTTTTTCATGGAAAACAACATTTCTGCTTAGAAAAATCTCTCTAGTATTAACATCAAGTATAATGTATCCTTTGATTCCACTCTTATATCCTAAGAAAACACCTTTCCTAGCTCTAGAATCAAGCTTGTGTCAATTTTGCTCTAAGGTTGAGGCAAAACAAAGACAACCAAAGGTTTTTAAGTTCAAATAAGTAGGAGGAGTGTTATACATCAAGTCATAAGGTGTCTTACCATTAAGAACAGAAGTTGGTAGTCTATTTATCAAGTAAACAGCATGAGAAACAACATAACACCAATAAGCAGTAGAAATCCCAGATTGAAAAAGAAGACTTCTAGTTTTATTGAGAATATCTTGTTGTTTTCGTTCAACAATAGAATTTTGTTGGGGTGTCTCAACGCAACTTCTTGATGTTCAATACCATAGGAATTATACATACCAACACAGTTAAATTCAGAACCATTGTCAGATCTAAGGGTTTTAATAGTTTTTCCAAACTGGTTTTTGATTTTTGAGATAAAATTCTGTAAAAGTTCTCTAGTTTGTCCTTTATTATGCATTAAAAAAGTCCAAGTGTGTCTACTATAGTCATCTACTATGGTGAGGAAATATTTGTGTTCATGGACAGAGGACATAGAAATGGGTCCCCATATATCACAGTGTATTAGATCAAAACAATTAGCAGAAACAGTCATACTTTGAGAAAAGGGCAGTTTATGTTGTTTATCATAATGACATACATCACAAACAATTTTAGATGGCATTTGAACATAGGGAAAACTTTTACAAATTTGTTCTATAACTCTGTTCCCTGGATGTCCTAATCTATAGTGCCATAGATCATCACTAACATGTTTACAAGAAAGAACAGCTTTGGGAACATAATACTGGGTAAAAACAGGAAAAGACTCAAGATAGTATAGGCCTTTGAAAACTTTAGCATGCCCAATCATCTTCAAGGTAGAGCTGTCCTGAATCTGGCAGGTCTTAGAAGAAAAAGTTAGAACACAGTTTAAATCTCTTGTTAGGCTTTGTACAGATATGAGATTAAAAGAAAATTTAGGGATGTAGAGAACATTAAAAATGATAAAATTTTCAGAAAATTGAATGGTTCCAACATATTGAGCTGTAACCACAGAATTATTTGAAAGTTTGATAGTGATAGGTTTAATTTTCTGGAATGTAATGAAATATTTCTTTTCATGGGTCATGTGATCAGTGGCCCCGGTGTCAACAATCCAGGAGAAAATACCTTGATTTTCTCTAGGAATGTTTCTTTGGACTTGACTGATGCTGTGAGTATTTTGGGTCTGGGTATTCTCTATGATTTGCAGCAATTTCTGCATCTGTTCAGGAGTAAAAACCTGCATAGGATTACTCTGATTTTCTTGGTGAGTGCTTTGAGTCTGGGTAGAGTTTGAATCTTCTTTGCAAGCATTAGCATAGCTCCATTCATTGTGTCCTCCCCTGTCCTGACTGTTTTGGTGGTCATTCTTCTTATACCATGGCGAAAAGCCGTGTTTAGAGTAGCACTCATTAATGGTGTGATTCATCTTGTGACAATGGGAACATTGTTTCCCATAATTGGGATTTCTACCTCTGCCTCTTCCGTGGCCACGTGAGTTGATGCCACGGCCTTGGCCTCTCCAATTAGTCTTGTCAGATGTGCTGGCTAAAACCTTGAATGTGTCATGTGTGCCTCCCCTGTCCTGATGCTGTCTTTCCTGTTGCATTAGCAGAGAAAAAACCTTGTTGATGTTGGGAAGGGGCTCCATGAGGAGGATTTGAGTATGAACAGTTTGATAGGTGTCATTGAGGCCTTTTAGGAAACAAATAACATGTTCATTTTCTCTGTATCTGAGGGAGATTTTGGAAAGATCACAGACGCATTGGTGAGGGCAGGTGCAAGTGGGTATAGGGCGGAGAGACTCAAGTTCTTCCCAAAGAATTTTTAAATCAGTGTAATAGTGACTAATATTTCGTTCTCCTTGTTGTATAGAGTGAATGCCTTGTAGAAGGTCTGAAATCTTGAAGTAATCACCTTTAGAAAAACGTTCTTTGAGGTCTTCCCACAGTTCTTGAGTTGTGTCTGCATAAAGAACATTGTCTGCGATTTGTGGTGACAGGGTCTTGATTATCCCAGAAAGAACCATAGTATCACATCTTTCCCATGCTTCAAAAGATTTGTTAGTCCTGGCAGGCTTTTGGATGCTGCCATCAATGAATTTGACTTTGTTCTTTGACATAAGAGCACGTTTTAAATTTCTGCTCCATGATGAGTAATTAGACTCAGTGAGGATCTGGGAAATGAGGGTGATGCCTGGATTTTCTCCAGGATGGAGGTAATAGGGGCTGGAGGGATTAGTGGTGGGATCGGAGGTGGATTCTGTCATGGCAAGAATGTAACAAGAAAGCAAGAACACTCAAGTAACAGTTTGCACTTCTGATACCATAATGAAATAGGCCCAGTAGTGAATATAAGAGGCCCAAAAGCCTTTTCTTGAAACTCTGAAAAGGTAAAAGCCACGTAGATAGAGAGAAAAGCAGAAGCAACGCAGAAGAGTTTTGATTCAGACGTTGGTAGAGAGAGAAGCTCTGAAAAGCGATTTGATGAAGCTAAAGAGAGAAACCGACGTGGACTTGCCGGAATACTGTCGTTGCAAACACCGTAAGAGGGAAAAAGATAGATCAACGTAGAAGGAACACAGAAAGGTAAGAAACATTCGCTTTTATTTCTGAGTAATGATTTTCTGTTTAGCATACTACAGTTTTTGAATTCATTAATTACAGAAGGGAAAAACCTAACCTTTTAAAGGGTTAGGTAAGAGGAACGGGAAAACAAAAACAACTCTAACAGAAAACCAACTCTAACATATTATATTTTTATTTGTTTGAATCTTAGCCTCCTCGAGCCCTGTTTCATATTATTTGTGATTTCGTCATTAGTTGGGTTACAAAGTTAAATAAAAAAAAAATAAAAAATAGAGAATTAAAATTTATATGAAGCATTTTCTTCTATTCTTCAAAGAATTAATTTCAAAATGTTAGCTATGATATTAAGTGAAATAAAAGGTCCGCTCTACATTAATACAAAAAAAAAAAAACATTTTCCGTCACCAATTATATGTCAGGTTAAGAAAACTTCCACATAAAAAATATGCGGTCATATTTTTTTTAGATATTTTTGTTTAAATTTATGTCGGACTTAGGTTTAATAGACATAAAATTATGTTTGGTAGTTATAAGTTTAACATAATTTTTGAAACTTATTTGGATTAGAATTGGGTTTCACACAAATTTGGCATTATATGATAAAAAGTTAACTTTTAAAACAAAAAGTGGACATAATTTTATAAATATCAACCACCACATCCATCAAGTTATATTTCGGGAATTTACATTGAATATATAAGTTAAGATAGTTTTTCTTTAAAAGATGAATGCTCTAAATTCCTTTAACGTTGGTGTAGATTCTGAAGATGGAAGATTTGTCTTTTTATATTTTTTTAATTAGGTTATTATCCGTTATTATCCATCATAGGTGACAAATTACTAAAAATCATTTCTCAGGTATAAAAGTTAAAGTTAAGTTATTTGTAATACCATATCCTTTTCGAATTTGTTAATAAAGAATCTTTATTTTCTTAAAAAATAATGAAAATATTCAACATTTGATTCATTAGTCTTTAGTAACAATCCCAATGAAGACGATGTCTTTTTATGTAAATTTTATGAAGATTAAGAAGTCTCACTATGTTATAGTCGATCATCCACTTATGATCGTAGAATTACTAATATTATTCTTTCAGATGTTTTGTAAGTAAACCAATATAATATTGTTTTCTTTATATATTTGTATTTTATGACAAGTTTTTAATAGTTTAAGATAGAATAATTTGAATTTTATAAACATTTTGTGTTAATTTTTTATTTGAAAATGTTATAAGCTTGAATTATTTTATAACAAAATCTTATGCCATAATATTCAAAAAGAATTACTACCATTCTTTTTTCATAATAATAAAACACTACTTATTTCTTAAAACTTAATTTCTAATTTCATAATTTTTACTTACATTTCATATTTTTTTGTTTTTGTATAGTTTTTTTTTACTCGTTTTTAGTTCTTTCATATTCAAATTTTATTAAATATATTATACATATTTTTTTTATTTCTTTTTTTATATTTGAATACTATTAGATGTACTTATACATTTATTTTTTATTTATTTCATATTTGAATTATATTAAATATACTTATACATTTATTTTTTATTTCTTTCCTATTTGAATTATACGAAATATACTTATACATTTATTTTTTTATTTCTTTTATATTTGAATTTTATTTGTTTAATGTATTTATACATTTTTTCACATTTAAATAAATATTTTTTCACATAATTATTTTTTTCTTTTCTTTTTTATTTTAATAAAATACATAAAAAAATTAAAAAACTATTTCGGAATTTAGTTTTCCAAAAATCAAAGTGAATTGGTATTTCGACTAGAATAAATCAAATTAAAAGTCATACCTTTCGAAAATCGAATTATGACATATAGTAAAAAAAAATATTTTTTGATACACTTAAATTTTTTATATTTATTTAATAATATTTTTTATTTTTTATTTTTTTTAAAAATACAAAATTTTATATTTTAATGATTAATTTACTTTTATAATTTATATCAAATGAATATAAGAGTGTATATGTATTATTATTAAATAATTATTCAATAAATATGTGTAACGCAGGTAATATAAGTAAGTTACGGAAATAAAAAAAGATAAGTGGAAAATCTTTAACACAATTAAACACGCACCGGTGGATACCACGGTTTTGAATCGATCAATGTTGCAGACTTCAATCAAGGCGCTAGATATAATAATGTTAAATTAATTAATTTAGGAAAGTAAACGCGCAAATAAGATGTCATGAATATGACTTGATGATTATTATAAGCACACGCAAAGCTCGCAAACAGGATCATTCACATAATAAATATGACCTTCTTAGAACAGGCTGCAAAAATGAAACGCGTTTCACGTCTTGTGTGGATCTATATTTCTTTTAGGATAATGACACCTACAAAATATTTTTTTACAATATTTAAACATTTTTTTATGTGTTATTACGTGATTGATTCAAAATTACTCTATAATTTATAATAATAATCATAAATATTATGGATCAATCACAAAATAACATGTAAATGATGTTTAAATATTGTAGAAAAATATTGTGTAAGTATCATTATCCTTTTTTCTTTTTTCTATGCTTTCCGATTTCACAGCAATTCCACAGTACTCTTCACTTTCACCAACTTTTGGTTTCACTGATGCCTTCTAACGCCATCGTCCAATACAGCTCTTCTTCATCTCATGCAATTAACACATACGAAGTATTTGTGAGCTTCCGTGGTGAAGACACGCGCAACAACTTTACTGGTTTTCTCATTCAAGCTCTCCGTAGAAAAGGCATTCATGCCTTCAAAGATGTTGAAGATCTCAAAAGAGGTGAATCCATTGCACCCGAGCTGCTGAAAGCCATTCAAGCCTCTCGACTTTTCATTATTGTCTTCTCAAACAACTATGCTTCCTCCATTTGGTGCTTGCGTGAACTCGCAGAGACCCGTTCAAACTTCGCCAAGACGTGTTATACCTATATTTTATGATGTTGATCCTTCGCTGGTTCGCAAACGGAGTGGATGTTATGAAAAAGCATTTGCAGAACACGAAAACAGATTCAGAGAAAATAAAAGTTGAACAATTAAGGATGTTTGTTGCGAGAATGCTTAGGTGGAGGGAGCAAAATCATCATAATTTCTAGGGATGAACATATATTAAGAACGCATGGAGTGGATGATGTTTATCAAGTCCAGCCCAGCTATTCTGTAGAAATGCTTTCAAAGTTAATTATATTTTGAGTGATTACGAAAAGTTGGCACGTGATGTACTATCACATGCTCAAGGACATCATTTGGCAATTGAAGTAATTGGTTCATCTTTGTTTGGCCGAAGTGTATCTCAATGGAAAAGTGCATTGGCTAGGCTAAAAGAAAATCAAAGTAAAAGTATTATGGATGTTTTACGTATAAGTTTTGATGAGCTAGACGAAGGAGACAAAGAAACATTTTTGGATATTGCTTGCTTCTACAATGGGTATGAAGAAGTATACGTGAAGGAAATTCTAAGTTTCCGAGGATTCCATCCTCAATTTGGCATGCAAGTTCTTATTGATAAATCACTCATAACAAATAACTATGGAAGGATATTATTAAACAGGCCCAGCACTTTGCACTTAAACTGGAAGCCCAATTCTTTATCTGGCCCGATGATGGAATAAGTGTGGCTGAGGGATGTTTGCGTGGCATAATCCAAAACACTAAAAGAAAGAAAGAGAGAGAGAGGTTGCGAAGCTTCCTTAGGTGATGGAGAGAGAAGCCAGACGAGGGCTCCCGGCGACGATCAAGCACGATGGTTAGGCAAAAATGAAGAGCACGACAAGTAAGGTAAGAAAAATAAACCCTTTTCTTATTTCTGTAAACTTGGAATTATACACTGTTTCTTCTTCCTCAAAGGGATAAACGGGAAACTCTATATATAGAGTTACAGAGGGAAAACGTGAAAACAGAAAAACAAAAAGCTAACAGCATTACTGTCCTTATGACAGTAAGGAGAATCGTAAGATTCTCAACAACCTCCCCTCAAACTGGACGGTGTATGCTCACCAGTCCAAGTTTGGGTAAAATAGACCTAAATCTGACACGGTGCGAGAATTTGGTGAAGATGTCGGCCAATTGTTCGTCGGATCGGATCGGAAGGAGATGCAGAAGTCGTTCTTGTATTTTTTCACGAACCACATGGCAGTCAAGCTCTATGTGCTTGGTCCGTTCGTGAAAGCTCTGATTATGAGCTATGTGCCGCGCAGACTTGTTGTCGCAATATAGGACAGGTGTCCCTGATTCTTCTATTTGAAGATCTTGTAGGAGATAGTGGAGCCACTATATTTCACATACAGTGGCTGCAAGTGCCCGGTATTCAGCTTCAGTAGAGGATCTGGACACAGTCTTCTGCTTTTTAGATTTCCAAGAAACGAGTGATGACCTAAGGAAAATGCAAAATCCTGTAGTGAATCTTCTTGTGCTGGGACATGTTGCCCAATCTGAGTCACTAAAACCCTTTAAATGCATAGGAGAATCTGCAGCAAAAAATATTCCTTCAGATGGTGTAGATTTAATATATCTAAGTATATGTTGAATAGCCTGATAATGATATTTAGTAGGTGATTGCATGAATTGGCTAAGTGAATTAATTGAAAAACTTAAGTCAGGTCTGGTATTAGAAAGGTAGAGCAACTTCCCTATCAATCTCCTGTAAGGACCTGGGTCATCCAGGTAGCTGTCTGTTCTGTACAATGGGCTTGTGTCTTTTAGAAAAGGGGTAGAAAAAGGCTTGCACCCCTGCATTCCTGTTTCTTCTAGTATGTCCAAAGCATACTTCCTTTGACATAGATGGATACCCTTTTTGGATCTGGCAACTTCCAATCCTAGGAGGTATTTGAGCTCTCGAAGGTTCTTAATTCGAAACTTTTTGTGTAAAAGTTCTTTTATGTAGTCAATTTCCTTCATAGAGTTTCCTGCCAGTACAATATCATCCACATATACCAATAAAGCAGTAAAGCTAGTAGCTGTTCTTTTAATGAACAATGAGTGGTCAGATTTAGATTGATTGTAATTAACAGAAATTAGATAAGTGGATAGTTTTTCAAACCATTGCCTACTGGCTTGTTTTAAGCCATATAGAGACTTAGTTAGTTTGCAAACCTGTCCTTCATTGTGGACATTCAAACCTGGAGGTGGTTGCATATAAACCTCTTCATTCAGCTCCCCATGTAGAAAAGCATTGTCTACATCAAGTTGATGTAGAAACCAATTGTTTGAGGCTGCAAGGGCAATGAGGAGTCTAACAGTAGTAAGCTTGGCCACAGGGGAAAAAGTATCAAGGTAGTCTATTCCCTCCTGTTGGGTGTAACCTTTTGCCACCAATCGGGCTTTGTCCCTTTCAATGCTGCCATCAACTCTATACTTTATTTTATAGACCCATTTACACCCTATGGGGGTTTTTCCAAGGGGCAACTGAGTTAAAATCCAAGTGTCATTGTCTTGTAAGGCTTTAATCTCCTTCTGCATAGCTTCAACCCATTCACTCATGCCCTTTGCTTCATTATAAGATTGAGGTTCCGTACAAGCAGTGACAACCATGGTGTACTTTAAGTGTTTCTCTGTCAGATTATCACAACATAATAGATCAGAAATCGGATATGGGGTTTTAAAATTGTTTTTCACAGATAAGGATTGATTGACCTGATGAACATAGTCTTTTAGATATTCTGGAGTCCTTCTAGGCCTGTTTGACCTCTTCTGTCCGTGGCTTTCTTGATTGTCTTCTATGTTGTTGCTGTTATTTCTGTCAGCTAAGGTCTGTTGCTCCTCATCTTGTTCAAAAACATCAAGTTGATCACGTCTGTTATCATCAGTAGAATAGTGGTCCTTTAAAAGGTCATTAAGAGAATCAACTTTATTCTCTTCTGTGTCAGCATTTTCTCTGCTTCCTTGTAGATTTTTGTAAGGAAAAACATCTTCATGGAATATAACATTTATGCTTATGAATAACTCTTTGGTATTTATGTCTAAAACAATGTAACCTTTGACACCACTCTTATATCCTAGAAAAACTCCTTTTCTGGCTCTAGGATCCAATTTATTTCTATTGTTCTCAAGAGTAGAAGCAAAACACAAACACCCAAAAGTTTTAAGATCAAGATAAGTGGGAGGAAGATTATAAAGTATGTCATGAGGAGTTTTGTTATCAAGGATGGGAGAAGGCAGCATGTTTATCAAGTAGACAGCATGTCCAATATCATATGACCAGTAAGCATTAGGGATGTTAGATTGAAAAAGAAGACTACGAGTCACATTAAGAATATGTTGATGTTTTCTTTCAACAACAGAGTTCTGTTCAGGAGTCTCAACACAACTCTTTTGATGATTAATACCATGCAGATCATAGAAATTTACACAGTTAAATTCAGGTCCATTATCAGATCTAATGATCTTAACCATTTTATTGAACTGGTTTTTAACCTTAATAATATAATTCTGCAATAAGTCTCTAGCCTGTCCTTTGTTATTCATTAAGAAAACCCATGTGTATCTACTATAGTCATCTACTATGGTAAGAAAATACTTACGACCATGAACATAAATAGTGTTAAGAGGACCCCATATATCACAATGAACAATCTCAAAACACTCAAGTGTTGTTCTGGCATGTGTTGGCATAGTTCCAATCACTTCTTTTGTCTTCTTTCTTGTACCAAGGTGGGTAGTCGTGCTTGGAATAACACTCATCCACCGTGTGATTCATTTTATTACAGTAAGAACATTGTTTTCCATAGTTAGAATTCCTCCCCCTTCCTCTTCCTTGACCACGAGCTCCAGCACCACGTCCTTGGTTTCTCTAGTTTTGATCAGATTTCCATTGGCTACTTTTGTCAGCAATATTTTCCAGGATTTTGGTCTTTGCAGGACCTTGTTTTTCTTGTCTTTCTTGTTGCATAATAAGAGAGAAAACACGGTTGATATTGGGGAGGGGATCCATTAAAAGTATTTGAGTTCTTACAGTGTTGTAGGAGTCATTTAGCCCTTTCAGAAAACATATTACATGTTCGGCTTCTCTGTACTTCAAGGAAATTCTTGATAGATCACAGTTGCAGGGGATCTCACATGTGCAGGTAGGTATAGGTCTTAAGCTTTCAAGTTCTTCCCATAGGATCTTTAAGTCTGTAAAGAACTGACTCACCCCCCTTTCTCCTTGTTTGATAGAATGTATGTCTTGAAGTAGATCCGAAATCTTAAAGTAATCACCCTTAGAGAATCTTTCTTTGAGCTCATCTCATAGATCTTTGGCCTCTTCAACGTATATCACACTTTCAGCAATGTGTGGAGAAAGAGTCTTTGTTATCCAGGACAAAATCATCATGTTGCACCTCTCCCAAGTATCATACACAGAATCAGTTTTCTAGGGTCTCTTTATGGTCCCATCAATGAATTTTACCTTATTCTTGGAAAGCAGAGCTCTTCTCATGCTTCTGCTCCAAGAAGAGTAGTTATTCTCGTTTAAAGTCTGAGTGATTAGAGTGAGACCTGGGTTCTCACTTGGGTGCAGATAGAAAGGACTGCTTGGGTTCGAAGATTGGTCCATCTGATCCATGGAAGAAGAAAGAAAGCAAGAGACCGGCCCAAGAAAGTCCCAAGAACAGCAACAGAGGCAACAGAAGCAGAGCAGGTACTAGACCTGCTCTGATACCATATTAAACGAGGCCCAGCACTGTGCACTTAAACTGGAAGCCCAATTCTTTATCTGGCCCGAGGATGGAATAAGTGTGGCTGAGGGATGTCTGCATGGCATAATCCAAAACACAAAAAGAAAGAAAGAGAGAGAGAGGTCGCAAAGCTTCCTTGGGTGATGGAGAGAGAAGCCAGACGAGGGCTGCCGGCAACGATCAGGCACGACGGTTGCGGTTGCCGTAGAAGGCAAAAATGAAGAGCACGACAAGTAAAGTAAGAAAAATAAACCCTTTTCTTATTTCTGTAAACTTGGAATTATACACTGTTTCTTCTTCCTCAAAAGGATAAACGAGAAACTCTATATATAGAGTTACAGAGAAAAAACAGGAAAACAAAAAGCTAACAGCATTACTATCCTTATGACAATGAGGAGAATCGTAAGATTCTCAACAGATATATATGCATAGCTTGCTAATGGATTTGGGAAGGAATATTGTTCGAGAAAAATCACCTAAGGAGCCGGAGCAGGTTGTGGGACTACCAAGATTTCCACAATGTTATGTCACGGTTAAATTAGTTTGATGATAAAATCTTAGGATGCAACTTTTAGTATATGTATATACTTGAAAAGAAAAATCTCGAAATTTGATCCTTTTGTGCAATGGTGTAGGAAATTGACAATCTTGAAGCCATAGTTGTAGAAAATGAAGAATGGATGTTTGGTAAAACAACAATGAGGGCAGATGGTTTGTCGAACATTAGACAGCTTAAGTTGCTAATGTTATCCAAGACGACATTATCCACTAAAAAACCTCCACTCGATTTGAGAAGATAGAGATCCAATTATGGAGCAGTCAGATCACATAGCAGTTCATTGAACAACGTGATTGGGTATATGTGATAGGCACCCCATTTATCTCATCACAAGATACAGCATTGTCATTATTCCACCTACATTCCTAGAATACTACGATCATCCACTTACATTACATGTAATTCAAGATAACTTCAATAATGTATATCAATTTATATATGAGATTTAATTAATATTTCACAACAACAAAATTGATGAAAATTAATCAAAATAAATTTAGTGATGACACAAAATTAATTATGATACAAATTAATATTATATACCCCATTCCAGAAATAAGGAAAAATACATGAACAAATTCTTTAGGGGTCTCAAAATAAAAGCAATGTTATATAAGATAATTTGTTTTATATATATATATATATTGCTATGTTGTTATAATTAAATTTAAAAATAATTGATTAAAAAAAGGTAAAATCAATGTTAATAAATTAAAAACAAATTAAGTAAATACAATTTTAAACTTTAAGTAAAAAAACATTAATGGCTACATTAACCAAGAAAATAATTAAGCAATATTAGACATTAATTGACTTGGCAAAACCTGTCTTGGTATAGTTAATGGATTAGATAGGTATATTGTTTATGCAAAATATTTAACATTTATTGCATTTTTAACATATAAAAATTTAAATAATAATTTTAATTATCTTTTCACGTAAACTCTTTATTTATTTTTTATGTGTATTATAACTCCGGATTATTTTGTATCCATGTTTAAGTGTAAGAAAACAGGTTTAAATTGATCACATATTTAAAATGACTGAGACCATTGGGCCAGCCCAGGTCGATTTTGAATCAAATCAAATAAGGCTGAAAGGCTACTTCATCCTGTAAGTCCCTTTTTTCTTCCAGCAATCCATAAAAAATTTATTCCCCATTTTCTCCTACACCTCTAAACCTCCATCTTCATCTTCTTCTCAAATTACACAATCCATAATTTATTTAAACGTATATGTGTAATAAATGTGTTTTCTGTGATAATAAAGAAATAACTTAATTAATAATTAAAATAAAATAAAAGATGGGAACAATTGAATTTGGATTCAAATTGTAGATTTTTGGTAAATAAATGGATTAAAATGATAAAAAAAAAAACAAAGCCACATTAAAAATTAAAAAAAATCAATAATTTCAATTTAACTTACTAATAATAATGTCTCAGTTCAGTTTAATTTTCATTTTAATTCAACCTCGTTGTTACATTCGATGTTTATTTGGTTGCAATGCGTTCATTCCTACTAAAAGTATGTTTGAATTTAAGTACGTTTCCTATGAACATTTATGATCCACAAAATAAGGATATTCACGTTAGAAGTGCGTTGAAAAGTTAATTTCAGTTCCAAAGAGATAAACAAAACAATCCTTACACATATAATTATAATTATATATACAACAAACATTCAAAATGTAAATGCCATGAAACTGAGAAGATTTTTTATTCCATGAGTTGTAAACTAATTTATATAAAGAATTGATGTGACTTATGATAAAAAAAATTAAAATAATAAATATGATTTTTTTTTATAAGTTGTTATTTTTTACTTATTGTATGATTTTTTAATTTTATACTTAAACTCCTTATTATATACGAGTTTTTTATGCATTGCTTACTCCCTACATGATACAAGAAGGAGATTAAAATCTCACGAGTTAGGAATATTATAATAAGATTGGTCATTTCTTTTTGCACTTTCCATGTGCTCTCCATATTAAAAGATCACTTCATGTCATTATTACTCCTTTCTCATTACTACCTTGGTCTATTTGTTATATCATGATGAACTTAAAAAAAAAGGTTTGAATTCTATAATCTTAAAGTCATTTTTTAATTTTAGATTATATCACTTAGAAGTCATTTTTTCTTGAAAAAAACAATATTTCAGATAATATAATTCAGAAGATAGTTTCAAATTACTTAATGCAAAACGACTTTTGGAAGAGACTTTTGAATTAAATATGAGTTTTTTTTAATGATAAAATAACTTCTAAATTATGCAATTCAAGAACTTGTTGTATAGGAAAAAGAGTTTTTACAATTCTAAGACAAAAGAATTTTCAAGTTGGGCAATCTAAAAGTAAAAAAAAATGAATTGTATAATAAAAAAAATCAAATTGCTCCACAAAAAAAGTTAAAAGTGATTTCTAGATTATATAACTTAAAAATATTTTTATAAAAAAGAGGACTTTCAAATAATTACATAACCTGAACTTTATTTTTAAGACAAAAATTTTAGAATAAAATGTACAATGTGTTAAGAAGCAGACTTTTGAATGTTCAGTAGATCTCACTATTAGTATAGGCTCCAACCATGGTTTTGATATTATTAGAAAGTGATTTTTAAGTCTAACTCAATTTCACAAAATTGACTTGTAAGTTCACTTATATATTATAATTTGATCTTATTTCTAGTAGACGTGAAATTTCCAACACAAATGTGACCTTCAATATAAAATCTTAAAAGATAATAAAATCATAGATTTGAAAAAAAAAAATTGATATAGGTTAACAAATGAAATATATATATATGAAAGGGTCATTGTCCTTTGAATAATGTATGTGAGAGAATTTTGAAGCTTTCAAACTTAAACTATTCTGAGTATTAAAAAGTAAAGAATGCAGTGTATTCATAGCATATGGAGACAACATAAAACGACATTAGTTTTAAGTGCGTGTGAACGTGAAAACTACGTGCAAATTTGAGACAGAAAACCAAATGCATGAGAAACATATTCTATAGTGTTAATGTTTATTTAGTGGCACAACTCTTTCAATTATACTTTTGTTTATTCCATAATGTAGGCTGGCATGGCGTGCCAACACAGTTTTCAGCCATGCATGATAGGCTGCCAGCAAATAATAATAAAAAAAATAAAATAATAATAATAATAATAATGATAATAATTTAGGGTTTGCTGCTTCCCATTTTCAATTTCATGGATAGTGGGACACATCCACTTTATATTTCATCAATCACTTTCTTTCATGTGTTTTCCTCCTCCTTATTAAATTTTCAACTCACATGTTCTTTCTACCTCTCTCAATTTTATTTACAAAAAACAATACAATTTTTATTTATATTTAAGTTGGTCAAATAATTTTTTTTTCTCTTTTTTAGATCTAGAAAATAAGAATAACAAATGAACACATAATATTTAAATATATTTTATATAATTAGCACTCATAAAAGTTTAAAACATCTATTTTATACCTCAAAATATTTATTAAAGATTTATCTCTGTAACGGATAATTATCATATTGATTGTATATGAATATAAATAATCTCATCAATTATCCTTGTACATGTTTCAAGACTCGTATCATTTTTAGTATGTATTTCCATTTTAAATTTTTAAAACACATCTAATATAAAATGATTATTATATTTTTCTTAAGATTATTTTGTCTTAGAATTGTACAAACGGGAAAATTTGATAATCTTTATATATTTGAGAATGAAGATTATGATGCATTTATATTTGAAGATAAAAAAATAAAAATCAAACCCGCATTCTCCTACCTTGTTGACAATCACAATATACATTTTGATAATTAAAATCAGCAATCAAATTTAGTAAATAAAAAATAAAAGATATGCTATAAAAATATAGATACCGGAAAACAGTGTGTTGTATTAATGATTTTTTCCTTCTTTTGGACTTTGGTCTCTATTTGAAAACAAATTATAAAGTGGGATTCTTGTCACACATAGAAAGCTAATCAAATGAAGAATCGTATAGAACGATAACATTTTCCTTTTTGGTAAAAAAACAAAATCATGGCTCAATAAAAGGTTCTGTAACAACATTTTCAACCTTGTATTTAAGGTCACACTACATTAAGGATAGGAAACAAAATAATAAGTTCAAACGTAATTGGTTTCTTACATCTTAGTGTCTATCCAAATGTTGTCCAAATCTTTGATTGTTAAAATTAATTTTAGCTTAATTTAGAAATTTATAGTGATCTTCATTCAAACAAAAACACAAGTATGATATAATGGAAATCACATATAGAAATTTCTTAAAAAAAAGTAATATCATACATAGAATTTAAAGTGTATAGGAAAGTGAATATTTAAAATAACAAATAGTTAAATTTTAAGCATGAAGCTTATTTATAAATATACCTTATTTGTGTTTTTTTTATATCTTAGGCATTGCTTTTTATACACTGAAAGAGGCCAACAATATATCTTAAAACTTATACAAATACATACACATACGTGTTCGTATATATATATATATATATATATATATATATATATATATATATATATATATAATATTCTTAATAAATAATAAATAGTAAAGCTTCATACCCTTTATATAGTTAAACTCTTGATTGTATAGTATTATTCATCACTCATAGTATTCTTAGACGTTCTTAATATTTCTAAGAAATTACGTCTAGTTTAGTTTCTTCCACTTCTCGTTGCGTAGTATTATTTACCACTCCTAGTATCCCTAGGCACTCTCAATACCTCTGAGAAACTAAGTCTAGTTTAGTTTCCCCTACTTATGGTTGTGTGTATTATTCACCATTCCTAGTATCCCTGATCAGGTAATAACCTCCAAGTATCCTAGATTAGTTGAGTATTCGCACCACTCATGGTACTCAACAACCTGCTAAGATTTCCCTGAGTATTCGCATGACTCCTGGTACTTAGCAACCCGTCGAGATTTCCTTGAGTATTCGAACCACTCCTGGTACTTAGCAACCTTGCCAAGATTCCTCGATTCAAATAGAATTCAGTTGTAAGTGTTTTAATTCTCTTTAGAATTGCAATCATAGATTGCTTACAAGTCGTTCAGACCATAACTCTCACAGAGAGGATTTGATTACAATATAAAGCAGTTTAAACACTCACAAGTGTTTCTCTCATCTATCTTTTTCTCACCTTATATAAGTAAGCATTTAATAAAATGAAGTAGTAGAGGGATGCTTTACGTCACTCTTTTCTCTCTTTCTCTCACGTGATAAACACAAGCAAAATATTACAATGAAGCTTGAAAGACTCTCTTTTGTGTTTCACTCTTTCACTCTCTCGTCTTTCTTCAAGTGGATATTCTAATGAAGCTTGAGAGTGTTCTTCTTTTCTTGAGTTCTTCTCTTTCTTTTCTTTGATTGGAGTGATTTAGCATTGATAGCTTAAAGAGATTTCCTCGTTCAATGGATGATGAGATATCTTCATATTTTTTCTCTTTTTCATCATCATCTTCTTATTTCTTCTGGTATTCTATTTATACACCTTAGGATATAGTCGTTGTGACGATGCTTGTCTTGGGATTTGACAATATGATCGTTTGATGAAGCTTGTCTTGAGATTTGTTCCTTTCTGGCTATTTGTGTAGGTGTCAATCATAGGATGATGTCTTTTATCAAAGCAGACATTCTTTTCAGATCTTTTATCAAAAGTGATCTTGACTTATCTTTTTGCACACCATTTGATAATCTGATCAGCGCTCCTCTTTGTCTTTTTCTCAACTTCATTCTAACATCTATAAGATGTACGTTCATAGTGATTGTCCTGCACAAGATAGATACGTATATAGCAAATATATTTATCTTTAATGTTTTTATCTTTTGTTTTAGGATTCTTGTGTTTTCTTGTGTCTTGTTATCACTTTAGTTTGAGAGTTTTTTATTGTTTTTACTTCTTTGAGGTTTGTTTCTACACATGTTCTATATTTTTCTAGGGAGAGAACATTCCATGAATGTCTTTCTTGTTACCTACTTTTGATCTGATTTCGATGTACAATCAATTTATCAGTTATCACTTTTGTTGTTTTTGAAGTTGAACATTTAATGTAATTTATTGCTTGCTCAGAACAACAATGTGTTTTTGATTTTCTCCCGTTAGGTGACCTTTTACAATGAGTCTTGGTCGTCTTAAAGCTCTTAATGTTCACATTTAATTACTAGGAATGCTAGGAATTGCAGGAACTGGTAATTAAGGACATGCTTATTCGTCGAGAGATCGGGTTTAAGTGATTTAGTGAGTGACATTAACATTAATGCATGAAGAAGAATTCGTACATACATGAGAGGGAACTTGGTGAAATCTAACCCCAACAACATACTCATCTCATATTAAACAACATCTGTTCATCATTGTGCTACTCTGCTGTTGATCAAACTGCATTCATATTTAATTTTCTATCTTTGCATCTGAAACCAATGATCTCGTTTTCTTTAAGTCTTAATTAATCAAGCTATCACACGACTGTCTAGTTTCGAGAGTCTCTTGGGACACGATACTTGGTCTTACCATTTTATATTACTTGTGCGATTCGGTACACTTGCCGATCCATCAACAAGTTTTTGGTGCCGTTGTCGGGGACTCACGGTTTAAACTATTCTAGTTGTGTGATTCTTGATTAACTTTGACTTTAATTTTATTTTTATTTTTCATATTTTTTTTATTTTTTTTATCTTTATTTTTGGTGTTTTGTTTTGTTTATATTTATTGTTTTTGTGCTAACAGTGTTTTCTAGGGTTTTGTGTCTAGTGCTTGCAGGATGCAATTCGGACAAGAAGTTAACTATATGGACACCCAATTCCACCAAGGTAATTTCAACCACTGGTGGAAACCTCACTTAAACATGGGTCAAAGTCAATTCGGGCAAGCTGCCACAACAACAATGGCAGTAACAACCCTCTCTATCAGAAAGAATGGCTAAGATGGATGACACACTTCAACAGTTAATGCAGATGTCCGATTCTCATCATAAAAGCACTCAAGCGGCACTCAGAAGGATAGAGACGCGACTTGGTCAAATACTTCAGAAGATGGATGATTTTTGGGGCAATATGAAAGTTAACCCTAGGGAGGAATGTCAAGCCATTATCACTAGAAGTGACAAAGTTTTAGATGAGAGAAAAATAGAGAGATAAGAAGAAAGGTTGAGTGAAAAAGAGAAAGATGTAAAAGAAGAGGAAGAAAAAGAAGAGAGAAAAAGTGAGGTTGAGAGAAAAGAAAAGGGGAAGAATGTGGAAGAAGAGAGAAAAGAAAAAAGAAGAGGTTGAGAGAGAAAAGAAAAAATTTGCAAAAAATCTTTTGTACCCTACGGAGTGTTCCAAGGAGGAAAAAGAGAGGGAAGAAAAGAAAAAGAGAGAGGAGGAGGATGAGAGAAAAAAGAAAGAATCATATGACAAACCCCTTCCTCACCTAAAGAAGTATCATAGGAAGGAGAAGGAAAAATAGTTTGAGCGTTTCATGGAAATCTTCAAAAAATTGGAGATTAAAATTGCTATGATTGGGACACTGCAACAGGATCCTGTTTATATTAAATTCTTGAAAAAATTCAACAAAAAGAAAAAAATATCCAGATAAGGGAACAATTCAGGCATAGGGAAATTGCAGTGGGTCAAGCTAGTGACGTTAAAGAAGCGCTTGCTGGGAGGCAACCTAGTTTCTGATTTTTTTTTATTTAGTTGTGTGGTGTGGATTTGATTTTTTTTTGCAGTAATGATAGCATCTGCTGATGGATGCTGGACAACATCTACTGATGGATGCTGCTACGATGAATGATAGCCCAATTTTCTGAACTTTTCTTTTTAGTTGATTTAATTGTGTGGTTTTGATTTGATTTTTTTTTGTTTGTGTGTTGGAGTTTTTTTTTTGTTAAATGCTGTTTTTGATGGCAATAAGGATAGCCTCTACTGATGGATGCTTCTACAACATCTATTGATGGATATTACTATGATGAGGATGATGAATGACAACATCTACTGATAGATGCTGCTATGGAAGAGGACGATGACTAAGACATCTACTGATGGATGTTAGGTGATTAGGCATCTACTGATGGATGTCGATGAAGATGAGAAAGATTGGTGTCTACTGAGGGATACTAATGAAGATAATAAATATTAACATCTACTGAAGGATGCTATGTGATTAGACATCTACTGATGGATGCTATGTTGATGAAGATAGTGTCAAGCTAGTGACGTTAAAGAAGCGCTTACTGGGAGGCAACCCAACTTTCTAAACCTTCCCTTTAATCATTTGTTTTGTTATTGTACTTTGCTTGAATGAATTACACTGCTTTGGTTCAACTATGTTGTGTTTTGTGATAAGTATTTGTGATGCTCTAGTGTGTTAATTGATGTTGAGATGATGCATCATGTGCTGATATATAGGTGATGGCTCACAGTGTATGAAACAGGTGCTTGAGGTAAAATTTGATTGAGATACTGAGCATGATGTTTTTCTAAATTCTGGGACTTGAGAGTTTACCTGTGAGAGGTTTGGGCTTCAAAGTTTTCTTGTGAATAATTGCTATTACTTTGGAAACATGAATGATTTTGCCCAAATTTTCTATGATTGAACTACTTGTTTGCAGGTTTCATATGATCAAGGCCATCTTTTGTTATCCCTTATTCTTTTAGCCTTCACATGATTTTTGTCCACTGAAAAGAGAACAATTTGTTTTAACCTTTGAACCTTGAGCCTTGTGCATGTTTTGAAAACCCTTTGTGAAAATATGTACCTTGAGTTAAGTTGAGAACATTTGTGAGGTATTGATAAATGTTCGAGTTTAGGGTTGCTAGAAAGATTGAGAAAGGAAAAAGAAAAAAAAAACATTGAGCTAAGCAGTGATTACTTGAAAAGAAAAAACAAAAGGAAAAGAAAAATGAAAAGAAAGGAAAAGAAAAGAAAAGAAAAGCTAAATGCAAGGGAAAGTTGGGAATAGGAAAGAGAGGTTGTGCTTGAATGATGAAATCATAAATGTCTCTCTTAACTCAAGGATTTTGCTGACTAGAAAAACCAATTTTCTTCTTAGCCCAGCCACGTTACAAGCCATGAAAAGACCTTGTGATGAAAACTTGCTTGTGAGTATGTTTGATTGTGGTTAAATGAAAGGAAAAATTAATTTGTGTGACATTGTGATAGTAGAGTGATTGAGACACCTCACTATATACTTGTGAGTTTGAGTGATACACTTTTGAGTGCTTGAGTGAAACGCTTTTGAGTGCTTGAGTGAAACACTTACCTTGGTGAGGAATAGTTCTTTGGATTTATGATTGCATCTATGTTGGTTGATTGATCATTCATACGGATAACATCTGTTGAAGTATATTAGCATCACATTGAGTTTGATTGGATTAAGGCATCTATACATCTTGACTGACATCTGTATGTTGAGTTGATAAAAGTGACTTCTTGTCCTAGAAGAAAAAGTCTTTTAAAAATGTTGAATCACTGTAGTATGTGTTTGAAAGTTAAGTTACATTTTGTTTTGCTTGAGGACAACCAAAATTTTAAAAAGTTTGGGGTTGTGATAACGATTGAAAATACTGTTATCTGTGATGCAATTTTAATACTAAATGCAACCTTTTTGACTTAGAAACTTGCTTGGAATCATGTTTTCTATTAAGTTGTGTGAATAAGTGAGTTGAGGTTGAACTTAATGATTTTATGACTAAATTCCCTTGTTTTAGTAGGTTAATGAAGTGATTTGGATGAGGAGACAAAATATGAAGGAGTCAGAATTCAAGGAGCAAGAAGAATTGTAGAGAAAGAGAAAAAAACACAGTGCTGAAAAAATCCGCGAGGCTTGGGCACCCCTTAGGGGGGCTTGAGCGCCAGAAGTGCACCGCACATCGCCTGGGTGCCCCTTTTGGGTGCTTAAGCGCCAGAAAGTACCGTTCGACGCCCGAGCTCCCCACTTAAGGCACTTGAGCGCCAGTGACATGGGTCGGACCTTGTTTCTGTTTTGATTCGACTCTATTAAAAGGGCCCAGACGCCCTAGGTTTGGTATCTTTGGCAGGAGGAGCGCATCAACACACTCTTCCAGTCTCTAGAGGCGGATTTGGATGTGGGAGCTTCCATCTCCAATTTTTAGGGTTTTTCTATCTCATTCTTCTCCATTGTTCATCTAGTTTCACCATGACTATGGTGAACTGAACTCTATTTGTTGTTGGGGGATGATGTAACATTGTGAACTCTCATGTATTTGAATTGATCCTTAAAAATATATGCTTTTTCATTAATCGTTAGAGTAATTCATCTGTTACAATGCTAGCTTTGTTTAATTCATTAAATAGCATGATTTATGAATTGCATGAGTGTTGGGAGGTTCCTTACAATTCAGGTTCTTGTTGAATTACTCACAAGAGTAATATTTCTCAGGGATGAGGGTATGAGTCTTGGTCTTCTTAAAGCTCTTAATCTTCACATTTAATTACTAGGAATGCTAGGAATTGCACGAACTGGTAATTAAGGACATGCTTATTCGCCGAGGGATCAGGTTTAAGTGATTTAGTGAGTGACGTTAACATTAATGCATGAAGAAGAATTTGTACATACACGAGAAGGAACTTGGTGAAATCTAACCCCAACAACATACTCATCTCATATTAAACAACATCTATTCATCATTGTGCTAGTCTGCTATTGATCAAACTGCATTCATATTTAATTTTCTATCTTTGCATCTGAAACCAATGATCTCATTTTCTTTAAGTCTTAATTAATTGAGTTATCACACGACTGTCTAGTGCCGTTGGGACACGATACTTGGTCTTACCATTTTATATTACTTGTGCGATTCGGTACACTTGTCGATCCATCAACAAGATGCTTTAGGCACAACGACGCTTAGCCATGCATCTATGTGTTTTAACCTAGATGTTTTTCTATTTTCTAAGACCTAAGTATTCTCCCAAGGTTTTTCTATGTTGAGCATTTTGGATTTTGAGTTTTGTGTAGTTTCTTTGTGTTTGAGGACTTAAGTGTTTTCCTGGGTTTTTCTATGTTGCGGATTCTGGTTATGTGTTTTGGGTTTCAAGTTCTAAGTCTTTTGTTTTCACCCTAAGTTTTTCTGATTATTATCTTAAGTTGTTTTCTTGTTTTCTAGAGTCTTGAGTTGTTTGTCTTTGGTTGGTGTCTTAAGCCTTAGTCTAGTTTTTCGTTGTTTAATCCGTTTTCCTAGATGATCATCTATAACTTTTGGATATGTTCTTTCTAGCTAGAGTTCTATCCTATTGTTTTAGACCTTTTGTTTTCTACTCTATTTCCTTAGAAGTTGTAGTTTCATTTTCCTTTCTTGGCCCATGGCTTTGTGTTCTTCTATCCTAATCTAGGGTTTTTTAATCTCGTATTTCTTTTAGCTTAGAGTTAGTTTTTTAGGATGTTCTACCTAAGTGATTTTTTTCTATCTTAGGATTAGGATGTTCTACCTTAGTGTCTAACTGAAGGTTGGTTTCCTAATTTAGGTTTAGGGCTTTCTAACTTAGTGCTTCCTATCTTAAGGTTTCTAACTTAGGGTTTTACTATCCTAGTGTCTAACTAAAGGTTGGTTTTCTACTTTAGGTTTGGGGTTTTCTAGCTCTGTGTTTTCTATCTTATGGTTGTTTGTTTCCTTATCCTAGATGTTTTATCCTATTTGGTTTGCTAAGTGTTTTATCCTATTAGACAATCTTGTCTTATCCTGACATGTAAATGTTCGAAGTTGATGTGGTTTAAAAATAGCTTAATTTTCCCCAAACATAACACTCTAAAGAAATAAAAATAATTTTTTTGCTTTTTTGGCCTCGACAAGGATTGACTTTACTACTATGTATTCTCATTTAAAATGAGAAATTACGGCTACATAGTTATTTAAGAAGCTTTACAAAAAATAATTTTGGAAAATGATTTGAATATTTTGGAAGTGAACCTGACAAGGATTGACCTTTCTCCTACGTATCTCCATTCATGATGAAAAATTAGGGATTACGTAGTTCTAAAAGAAAAGATTTTTTTGGAAAATGTTGATAATTTTATATTTTGAAGATTTTGTATTCTTTTGGTATTTTTGGCATGGTTGAGAGCAATAGAGGTTATAAGTACTAGGACAACGCGGATCGTCACATAAGTACTCATACCTTTAGAAATATATTTTAATCACTTCGAAAAAAAAAAAGAAGAGTATTAAGTACTAGAACGACTTGGGCAGTCACACGAGTACTCATACCTTTAAAACATTATATAACTATTTAGAAAAAGAAAGATATCAAGTACTAGAACAATGCGAACGATCACACAAATACTCATACATCTAAAAACACAAAAAAGTCATTTTTTGTTTTTTTTTTTTGTAAGTTTTGTTATTTTTATATTATAGAAAAAAAGGTTAATGCATGAAATAGGGAAGGGCATAAAAACAGGGGTCTAGAAATTTAAAACCATGAGGCTAGTCAGCCTAAATGAACACAACTTTTCTAAAACCGACCTCGCCAACCTCATCTTGGCCTCACCGAGCTCGTCAACATTACCAACCTCCTTGGCCCACTAAGTTTGCCGACTTCTCCTTGGCCTTAAGAGTCTTATTGGCCTAACCTCGGTCTCACTAAGATCGCCGACCTCGTTGAGCTTGCCGGCCATAATTTTCCATTATGGTTAGGTGTCAGATGTTTTGTATAGGTGTGTGCCTGGATATTTTTATATAGCTGAATAGCCATAATTTCTTAGCTCTGACAGGCTCGATAACATACTAATTCAAGCTATGATAAGCTCGGCAACATGTCATTTTGAGTTGTAAAAAGCTTGACAATACATCTTTTTGAGTTGTCAAAGGATCCTAACAGGATAAAGGGGAAGATGGTTTCTAAAAAAGGCGACTGTTTGGGCGCTTAGAGTGTGTGAGTTTTAATTTAGGTTCATGACATTCCCTGCTGCAGTCTGAAAACCATAAAGGTTAGGGAATAGACCGCGGTTCCCCTTTGAATCGAGGCATAAAACCCCTCTAACGTTCCCACGTGGCACTCCTGCAATAAATGGGCAGGTAGAGAGCATTAAGGAATAGACCGCGGTTGGTTAGGGAACCGCGGCCTATTGTCCTTACAAAATTTTGACAATCGTTGCTGCAGTCTGAACAACATAAAGGTTAGGAAATAGACCGTGGTTCCCCTTTGAACCGAGGCATAAAACCCCTCTGACTTTTCCCACGTGGCACTCCTGCAATAAATGGGCAGGTAAAGCGTTAGGGAATAGACCGCGGTTGGTTGGGGAACCGCGACCTATTCCCTGATCTGAACAAATTTTAAATAATTAAGAAAATAGGCTTCGGTTAGCCCCCCCCCCCCCCCCCCCCCCGACATAAAGTGAAAAAAAATTTCAAAATTTTTATTTCAGATGTATTTTGAATTTTTTTTTCATGAGAATAGGCCTTGGTTAAGGGGGAAACCGAGGCCATATCCCCTTTATTACCTCGATTACTTAATGAACCGAGGTAGTAACCTTTCGTACGTTAAAAAAATAAAACACAAAATAGTGTCATCATCTTCCTCGTGCAAACTGCAGTTTCAGAGAGCCTCCATCTTCCCTTCCTAGCACGCGACTTCTACTTCCTTTTTCAATCAATTTTCACCGTTTAAACCCATTTTTGTTTGGTGTCGTGACCATTTTCAACGTTGAGGAAGAGTTTTAACCGATCAAAATTGTTCGAAATGTCTTTTTTATTGGGGTTTTCCGATTCTTCCCCTTAGAGGTAAATTGCGTTTTGATGTTTGCTTTTATTTCTAAAACTAATATTTGTTTGTATATTTTTGCAGGTTTGATTTTTCTAGCGCTTTGATCGCGGGTTGTCCATCGTTATTGGCTTTTCACACTATCTGGTTCTTATATTAATGTTTAAATTTTACTTTTATAAGATTGTATAATTTTGTATGATTGAATATGTGATTGAATTATCATATAATTTTGTATCATTGAATAAATTTGTATGATTTTATAATTTTGTATGATGGTATGATTTTAAAGTTTAAATTTTTTTATTTTACAATGTTATTTTTATGTTGAATATATGTGATTATTTGAATGTTTTTTATTGAATGATTGTATGATTGAATTGAATTAACCTTAATTTATCGTTAAATGATGAATAATTTTTTTTTTTGTATTGTAATTTTGTAGAATATATAAGTCAGAATATTTACGTATGGATTGAAATTGGATTATTTTACCACGCATTAGTGTTGAGTACGAGAGAGGGGTAGAGGAAGTTATACAATTTGCGCAACGTAATGAGGGTACACGTGACGATGAAGTGAAGTTTAGATGTCCTTGTGTGAACTGTTTGAATGCAAGAAAGTTGAACGCAACCCAAATTAGAGAACATCTTATCTGCGATGGTTTCCTAAGATGCTATACAACATGGATATGGCATGGTGAAGAAATGCATTTTCCGACTGACTCCCAAACTAAAAATGTTATTGATTCCACCATGGAAGAAGATCGACCGGATTAAGACACATTAGAAGACATGATCCGCGATGTTGGCGCAGAAAATTTTGCCAAAGCTCATGTGTATGAGATGATGTCGATTGATCGGAAACACCTTTGTATATCGGTTCAACTAAGTTCACACATTTGCCAGCGGTGTTAAGGCTTGTGAATTTGAAGGCGACCAATGGATGGACTGATAAGAGTTTCACAAAATTGTTAACGTTGTTGAATGAAATGCTGCTAGATGGAAATACATTACCCACTCGTAATTATGATGCAAAGAAAATTCTTTGTCCAATGGGTATGGAGTATAAAAGGATACATGCTTGTCCCAATGACTACATTTTTTATAAGAAAGAGTTTGAATTTTTGACAAAGTGTCCAAAATGTGGGTTATCACGATACAAGTCAAAAAACAATAGTGAAGATAATGGTTAGATAGAAAAAATGGATCTGTTTGAAAGTAGTTTGGTACCTTCCAATTGTGCCCAGACTTAAGCGTTTGTTTGCAAATCCCAAAGATGCTAAAAACCTTAGATGACATGCAGATGAGATAAAATTGACGGGCTGCTTCATCATCCAACTGATTCAAAGCAATGGAAAAATATTGATCAACAAATCCCCCAATTTGGTAAATAGTGTAGAAATCTTAGGCTTGGTTTAACCACTGATGGAATGAACCCATTTGGTAATCTAAGTTCCAATCACAGTTGTTGGCCAGTTATATTGATAATATACAACTTATCTCCTGTATTGTGCATGAAGAGGAAGTACATAATGATGTCTATGATGATATCTGGTCCAAAGCAGCCTGGAAATGACATAGATGTTTATCTAAGCCCACTAGTTGAAGACTTGAAGTTGTTGTGGGTTGATGGGGTTGAAATATTTGATGCATTCGCTTCTGAAACTTTTGTGATGCGTGCAATGTTATTTTGCACCATTAATGACTTTCCAGCTTCTCGTAATTTGTCAGGATACAATGTCAAGGGTCATAAAGCATGTCCTATATGTGAAGAAAACAATGCAGCCCATCAATTGAAACACGAAAGAAAGACGGTGTATCTGCATCATCCGAGATTTCTAAAATGTAATCATCTATATCGAAGGTTAAAAAAAGCATTCAATGGATATCAAGAGAGGGACGAAGCACCAAATCAACTTACTGGCCTTCAAATTCTTGAAAAAGTTAATAAAATACATCATGTATTTGGGAAAATATCCAAGAAGTCATCTATAACGACCCCTTGGAAGAAGAAATCAATATTCTTTGATCTTCCATACAAGTCAAAGTTAGATGTTAGACATTGCATAGATGTGATGCATGTAGAGAACAATGTGTGTGATAGCTTGATTGGTACACTACTCAACATTCAAGGAAAAACAAAATATGGACTGAATGCTCGTTTGGATTTGGTTGACATGAATATCCGAGAAGAGTTGGCACCCAGGAAGATTGGTAAACATACTTATTTGCCCCCTGTATGTTACACAATGTCTAGACAAGAGAAGATTAGTTTTTGCCTTTGTTTAAAGAGTATCAAAGTACCACAAGGATACTTTTCAAATATGAAGAATTTAGTGTCGATGCAATAAAGCTTGTTGGCATGAAGTCTCACACGTCTTAATGCAACAATTGTTACCGGTGGCTATTCGTGGAATTTTTCCGAAAAATGTTAGGGAGATCATAAACAGGTTGTGTTCATTTTTCTCGTCAATATGTAGTAAAGCCATCGATCCTACAAAGTTAGATGAACTTCAAGGAAAGATTGTTATCATTTTGTGTCAACTAGAGATGTTTTTCCCTCCATCTTTTTTGACATCATGATACATTTACTTGTTCATTTGGTTAGAGAAATCAAGTTGTGCGGACTGGTATACTTAAGATGGATGTATCCTATTGGGCGTTATATGAAGATTCTAAAAGGGTACGTTAAAAATCCATATCGTCCTGAAGGTTCAATGATTGAAAGGTATATTGTTGAAGAAAGTATGGAGTTTTGTTCAGATTACATGACATCAACGAATCCAATAGGAGTTCCTCGCACATCATGGTTGAATAAATGTTCTACAAGTAAAAACATCCGAGGTGTGAATGTGGTGACAAAAGATCGCGAAGAATTGTTGCAAGCACATCTTTATATATTGAACAACACAGATGAGGTGATCCCTTTTTTGCAAGCACACAAAGCCATTGTGAAGAATAAAAATCCAAGACAATCAGAGAAATGGTAGTTAATGGAGCATAACAAAGCATTTATGTCTTGGTTCAAATATGAAATTGACAAAGAGCCACATTCTTCTCAAACTTTGTTGTGGCTTGCAAATGGTTTAAAGTTTGATATCGTATGTTGTACAGGTTCTGAAGTCAATAATTTCACATTCTATACGAAGACTTTGGATGATAAAAGCACGGTACAAAATAGTGGAGTTAGTTTAGAAGCTGAGTCGCTTCAATTTTCCACTTCAAAAGATCAATCTCCTATACTTGGATCCATGAGATCTTATGGTATAATAGAAGAGATATGAGAGGTTGATTACACCAAGTTTTTTGTTCCACTGTTCAAATGTAAGTGGTTTGACAATAAGAGTGGTGTGAAAATAGATGAATCGGGTATGACACTAGTTGATTTTTGAAAGGTGGGTTATCGAGACAAACCGTTTATCATGGTACATCAAGCATCTCAGGTTTTTTATGTCAAAGATCTTGCGTCTGACCATTGGTATGTCGCTCTTCAAGGCAAAAAATAAATTGAAGTTAACGAAGAAAATGTTATTAATATTCATATTGCTGACAACCATTCATTTCAAACTACGACAAATTTGGATGACCAACCTCTAGTTGACGATGTACATGCAATTCAGTCAGATTATAATGAGGGAATATACATATGATGAATCCATATCTTTATGTATGAATTTCAAATTTGTGTATAAGTTTTTTATTAATATTACATAAGTCTTTTATTAATATTTCCAATGACTACTATTACATGTTTTGTTAAATTATATGATATTACATAAGTCTTTTATTAATATTACATATTATTTATTTTGACAGATATATGGCTGACCATCCACATTCATCAGGGGATGAGGCTCCTCCTTCCAGATCTACTAGAGGACCCACCAGAATGAAACAACTTTTGGTTAGAAAAAATAGTGGTGAAAGAACACTCGTGAATGTTAATATGATCACGGGTGTGGCATCTGGCCCCAATGCAGATGACTTCCGATCATACCTTGGAGTAGTGGCGCGTGATAGGATTAATATTCTTACTCCATCTTTTGACCATGTGTCTGAGGTTGATCGGAACATTATATGGAACGATATATTGGTAAGTTAATTAATATAATTTGAATTACAGTTTGTTTATATTGATAATTTTGTACTGATACAACTTTATTATGTTTATTTCATATGACATTTGACATTCCAAATGTCGCAACACTTAGAAATAAGTGTTTGTCAACTGTTGCTGAAAACTTCTGAGGTTTTAAAAGTAAGTTGACCTCGAGATATATATTTGGAAGCAAAAAAAATAATTTTCCATGTCAAACATATAAGGCCATTGATGAGGAGACTTGGCGCTTCTTTGAATAGAGTCGTATATCAGAGAAATGACAGGTTATTATAGTTGATATTATTCAATTCCTCAATAACAAATATATATATCATATGAACTAATTAATTAAACATATGTGACAGGCAAAAAGAGGCAAAACACAAGGAATAAGTGTTGTTCCTAAAATAATAATAATTTCATTATACATACTACCTTGAACTTTTTAAAGAATAATGATGTTTTGTAATGTTACAGGACTTCTTGTTGAGCAGAGCTCCCAAGGTCAATTCACTCCAGAGGGTCGCCAGGATATTCTTACCGCTGCAATTGGATGACCTAAGCGCTCTGGACGTGTGCGTGCTGCTAGAACTGGAGTAGGTATTCGAGATTATTTTGGGAGCTCTTCTTGTCAGACTTCATATGCATACAGCGAAGCACAAGAACAAAGGCTGACACAAGAGATCACAAAAAAGCTTCGAGCGGACCTTAGAGAGGAGCTTAGGGTGGAGCTCAAGACAGAGCTTAAGGATGAATTGTATAATGAGGTCACTACAGAAGTGACTGACGAGTTATGCGCCAGTTCTAGCAGCAGTTTGAGAGCTATGGCATGCGCTCGATGCCATCTCCTGTAAAGGAACAAGAACATGTGCCTCCCACAAGTAAAATTAATAAACATTGATGTTCAATAATTTCTATTTTTTGTATAATGTAACGTTTACTCTGACAGGGAGAAGCATGAAAGGAAGTTGTTCAGCACCAGTCGTCCCATGGGATGACATGGACGATGTTAGTCCATGTTTGCTATACATTTTAGATGGTACCGGGACGATGCTGGTAGCTCGTGGAACAGTGTTTCAGATAGCGAATGTTGTTCATGGTATGGAGCTATCAGAGGATGAGGTGAAGGTCTCAATAGACGACATTATCATATCAGATGCCTCAGTTCCTCTGCCCACAAACGAGATTTTCACTGTGGCATAGACATTCCAGTTTTTTATCGCTTAGCCTAAACACTTGATTGGTTCAGTTTCTGACCCCCCGGTATGGAATTCTACTTTACACTTCTCAATTTTAAAGTTTACATGTTATTGATGTCAAAACTTATCTTATTTTTCCATGTAACAATAGATGCATGCACAGGAGAAGATTCCTTTATCTGAGGATGATCCTCTTGGTTCATTATAGCTACTTGCTGACATCATTGAAAATAAGCCTTTGGAGGTTGAATATGATGCTAATGTATTTGGGAGAGGCTTTGAGGTCCCACACTTCAATGCACAAGTCTCCTACCACACATCTCAGACAAGCAGTTGATTGGTAAGAACCTCAATGTTTGGACTTTCTTTGTTATATAAATGAATGCTAAGTCCATACTTTCTTATAGTTGTTTTGTTTTAATGATTTTCACTAACTATTTGCAACTGTGATGATATATTGTAGTGTAACAGACAAAATGGGTCATATAAGTGCGGATACTATGTAATGTATTGGATGACCCACATTATTCGTGCCCATATCACAAGAGGCTGGGAAACGATAATATTTAAATTTAATGAATTTTGATTTTCTCTAACATTTGGAATTCATATACACTAATTAATATTAATTGTCTTATGTAGAGATTCAAGACTCTTACTCCAATTCTTGAGAAGCCACTTACATTCATGAGGAATCTGTTGGTTTATAGTTATTAGACTTTGTACATTATGTGATGTAAATATTGACTACTGTGTTGAATCTGTTGAATATGTGTTGTTATGATATTGTTTGATATGCAGGTCTGTTTTTGTGATAGTGGATATCACAAAAACAGACCTGCTATTAAAAAAAATTGCAAGAGAATAGGTCACGATTGTGGCCAAAACCGAGGTAGAAAGCCTACCTATAACTTTGGTTCAGCCACAACTGAGGCCAAAGGTTAAACGAAAAAAAAGGGTTTTGGCCGCGGTTCAAGAAAGAACCGCTATCATATCCCTAGGTTATTACCGCAGATTTAACCGAGACCTAAAGTCCCAAACTTTTTACCTCGCTTGTATATGCCGCGGTTCTAAAACCGCGACATATATTAAAAAACAATCGCAGTCGTTTCCCTTTGCTGCACTAGTGCAAGTGTGAAGAAAGATAGGATTTGCTTCTCTTTTTTTTTAGGTGGCGGCTGACAATGATGGGTAAAGAAAAATGGTGATATGAAATATGAAGGTTGAGGTAGAAGCCAATTAGAGAGTGGCGTTGGGTTGTGATGAAGATCTTATGGAGTTAATGCAACAAAGAAAAGAAAACACGATATAGAGAATAAGAGCGTTGAAGCTAAATACAAATACAAACACTTCTACAATATTCTGATTTACCATGACCATTGTGAATCCTTTCTCTACTAGCTGACCGAGATTCAACAAGTTGCATTTCATTGTTGGTACAAACAACGTGTTCTCTATCATTGCACTCGATCTGTCTTTCTTTCTGACAACGACATTTCCAACTCCTTCCACTCTTAGCACGCTATCATCCGCAAATTTAACTCTGCTCTTCTTTGATTCGTCTAAGCTGACTAACCAATCCTTATTGCATGTCATATGATTTGAACAGCCTGAGTCCAAATACCAAGACTTACTTGCAGACGTAGTTTCTTCAGATGAGGTAGTCACCATGAGAGTTAACGTTTCTGAGTCTGAGCCTTCCTCCTATGCAAGACAAGCTTCCTTCTTCTCCCCCTTCTGTGAAAGATGCTGTGTTGAGTTAAAAAAATTTCAAATTTTAGTACGGGCAAAAAATAGACGCAATCCATTAAGGAACCGACTTACCTAGGTTGAACCCGTGATGAGCTTGGTTGACTCACCAACTCAGACGTAAAAAATAATTTTTTTTAGATTATTTAGATTTTATTTAGAATTATGATTTAATTCTTGGGATGAATGATTTATTTATTGTCTAAAATTAGAAGAAACACTTTTTTATGATAATTTAGACTTTTTGGATTTCAGTTATATATTAAAAAAATGTTAGATTGAAAAAGAAATTGTAATTTTTTAACATTAAGTGAGCTAACTCGTTTAACCAAATAACCCATTGGGTTAGGCTCCAATGACGTTGAATTCACTAATAAGTGAACTAGGTTTGGTTGGCTCGATAAGTGGCCAACCTGTGGTGCATCGGGTGGTCTGTTTTGACAACTCTACTTGTCTTATATCTTTGTGTGCTTGCCTTAACTTGTCTAATGATTTGCTTTGACTCATCTACTATTTGAGGAGCCTCAGGTCTTATTTCATCATATTTCATTTTGTAAGTTAAGTCTGCATTGTTGAGTGTGTTTGATGACCTTTGTCGTTTAGTAACTTGTGGCTATTTTAACTTATAACTTTTGACTAAGCTTGTGTAAGCTTCACTTTCTTTTGTGTTTGCTTCAAACTTTAAGCTTCATCTTTCTTTATGTTACTTGTTCTTTTTTATACTTTTGCTTCCAATTCATTATATTCACAGTAAAAAATCATGGTTGTCTAATGATTATTTATGAGCGTCTAACATGGTCTTTGACCTAATTATCCTTTCTTATGTCCCATGCTTATTTGAATGTTTAATTTTAATCATCTTTAACCACATTGGAACATTGTTATATTTACTTATCTTTATTATAAATTTTTTCAATAAACAAAAACTACTTATTGTCATGCTCACCTAATAGATTTTTCAACATTTAAATCTAACAGGTTGATGGGTCATGGTACTAGTAGATGGCTCTACTGGTCATGCCTCATTAGACGACTTGTTAAGTGTAGTGACAAGGGTTTTGTGACCTTGATTTTGCAAGATTTTATAAAATAGGAAAAAATGTCAAACAACCTCCTTCATACATATGAATTTCAAATTCCAAATAGATTAGTAAATTGAATTATATTATTAAGAAAACAAATATTTACAAAACATTTAATGTATGGCAATTACTTTCTCTGTCTTCACAAAATCTTAAATAATGTCATGCAAAGTTACTCAAAAGGGTTTCAATGTCTTATAATGACTATCTTTAATATATATATATATATATATATATATATATATATATATATATATATAAAGACTAAGTTCAACTAATTGAGTGTTGTTGAAAAATATACATAAAAAAAATTCTATCTTCTATACTTATTTGTGATACCTTTAGAAGCGTTACTTGTGAGAATATTAAAATAGATAAAAGAAATTTCATATTCATCTCATATAAATAGTTTAATTAACAAAAAAATTTCTTAAACCTTTGGAAATATATAAAATTCTGCATAAATTATGAACTAAAGAATATTTGGATTGTTGTATAGAGAAACAAGTAAAATAAAAAAGAATATTTGGCTTAAAACCACTAATGATTAAAAAATACTTAATCTTTTTGAGGTATTAAAACTTGGTCATGATATCAAAATCTAGATAATTTTTAATCATTAAGATAAACTAGAATAAAAAAGGTGTCATTTCTTGATCTCTTTTTTAAAAATATTTAAACTTATTTTTATATAACAATTGTCCAAAGATTATAAATTTTGCTGTTTAACATTAATATGTAAGTATTACTATTTAGTTTAAGACATTTTCTTCATTAATTTATTCTATTTAATGCATATTGTCATCTTTAACAACCTTGCTTATGCAACTAATTATATTTATTTAAGCAACATTTAGTGATTTATTAATATGGTTTTAATAGACTTATAAATAACTCCAAGTTCACTTTAATTTCAAATTTATAATAAATAATCAATATTTTAATACAAAATTATTTTTAGACTTGAGTTATTTTAAATTTGAGTAATCTAAATTTTAATACAATATTATTTTTTACTACTAATAATTTTCTCAAAAACTATTAAAATTTAATTATATATATATATATATATATATATATATATATATGATAAATTAAAATAAAAAACTAAAAAAAGTCTTTAAAAATATAAAATAGTCTCGCTATAAATATACCTAAAAGTGTTATCATTTACACTTTGAATTATAAAATGAAAAGTTAAGAGTAACAAAATAAAAGAAATAAGTTAAAATAGTAATTATTTGAATTAAAGAAATACAAATTACAAGAAATAATTACAAAATTTATAAATGATTTGATTGGTATAAAAAATTAAAATCGATATTGACATAATAATTTATTAAGTGAGCAAAAGTATCTTTATATTAAAAATGAAAGAAATAAGTCTCATACTTTCCGAGACCAAATAAAACAATACAATTAATTCAAACTGTTTTACGAATTTTTGTTCCCATTCTTTTATTTACAAACTCCTTGATTTATGCCTCAACAATCTACACAGATTCATTATTTTCATTCTTATATGGCAAAATACTTTTTAATATTTATTGAATCACAAATTTATTTTCACAAAAAATGTAAAAGGTATCATAATTAATTATTTTATATATATAATATTTTCAAGAAATAGTGAAACTTCGTATGTTATTTGTGTCTAAGTGTGTTTCTAAGTGTAAGTAGTTTGCATCTTCGCATAGCCTATTACAAAAAACCTACGATAAATTGAGGATTTGCTTTTTTAATTTTATAATATAAAAAATATAATAGTCATAGTAATAATAGTAATAAATAAATCAAGTAATCCAAATAAAATAAAACAAAATATGTTTTTCTTGGATTATCTTCAATCCAATATTCTTCTTTATTTTTGCCTTACTTCTTCTCTTATTTTTGATTCATTTCTTTCTATTCTTTATTTCTCTTTCCAATGGAGCATTAAGCAAAGTATTCTGATTTGGCTCAAAGATTTCACGAGATATTATATTTTTTCTTTAGAAAGAAAAAAAAACAAAACTGAAAGTGAGATGTAAAAGTAAAAATAAAATGGAAATCCCTCGACTAATGGTTCCATATTCTAATTAATTATATTAATTTTTTTCCGTTTTTTTTCAAACGCCACCGCTTAACATTTTCCCTTATATATTCATCCCACACACCTCACACAATTAGACACAGATTCACATTTTCAGCGTTGAAAACTCGACACTCTCTCCATCTTTCTCCCTTCTCTTACCTTTCCTCTCCAATGGCTGACCCTTCTCCCAAACCCGTTCCTCTGCTGAAGGATGAGCTCGACATCGTGATCCCCACGATCCGAAACCTCGACTTCCTCGAGATGTGGCGGCCATTCTTCGAGCAGTACCACCTCATCATCGTTCAGGATGGTGATCCCAACAAGACCATCAAAGTCCCCGAAGGCTTTGACTACGAGCTCTACAATCGCAACGACATCAACAGGATCTTGGGCCCCAAGGCCAATTGCATCTCCTTCAAGGACTCTGCTTGTCGCTGCTTCGGCTACTTGGTCTCCAAGAAGAAGTACATCTACACCATCGACGACGATTGCTTCGTAATTATAACCTACCCATCTCCGGATCTTTTGATTCTTATACTTCTTTGCCTGTGAAAAACGTGAATTTGAGTTAAAGTTGTGTGCTTGCTTGTGGGTTTTCAGATGGGTTGGGAATTCTGCTTCTTGATTTAGTTTTATAGTGGATTTCTTTAAGTTGGTTTTTAATTTTGGACTTGAAAGAATCTGGGTTTGACTTAAAGTTGAAAGCTTGTGGTGGATTTTCTGATGGGTCGGGAATTCTGCTTCCTGAGTTTTTGTGCCTTTTGACTTGGAAAATTGTGGGTTTGGGTATAAGTTGGGGCTTGCATTCGCGTTTTCTGATGGTATGGGAATTCTTTTTTCTGAGATTTAACGTCTTTTCCTTTTGCTGTGGATGTTGTTTCATATTCTTACGATTGATTGATTTCAGTTATTTGGTTTTTTAGTGCGTTCTTAATGAGGGTTTGGTGGGGTTTTGAAACGGGGCTAGATCTAAGTACGGATTTGATCTGTTGACTAAATGGTTGTTGTTTTTCCATTTGTTTTAAGCATTCGTGATTTGTTATTAGTTTGTGTATGTGTGTGCATGTGACATTTACGATCTGTTGTTTGTTAGAGGTTCCTTATTTGGTTGTTCTCTCGTTTGAGATTGGTGTATGTTCGGATCTAGAATGGCTGATTTTTGAGAATTGGTATGATTCTATGAGAATAGTTTACTTGGATTTGGGTGAATGGGATTTCATTTGAATCAATAAGCTCTTTTTACCCGTTTTAATTGTTCTAATGTTTCGAGTGTTTTTGGATAGTAATGATGGTTTCGGATGGAAATATTTTAAGTGACGGTTTATTTGGGGCTGGAAATCACTTGAATTTGATCTGAAATTGATTTTCCTTTGAATTAATAATCTTTTTATTTATTTATTTACCCATTTTATCTATTTTATTTTATTTTTGATTAATGCAATAGAGTGAATTTATTTGGTCGTTATAACTCCAATTAAATAGTCGGGTTTTTTGTGACATTTTTGTAACTTAAAAGGTGATTTTTAAGCGAATACAACTAGGTCTACAAACTGTTGTCATTAGTTTGTGTTTTTGTTGATGACTATGAGGCAAAGAATTATGTGAAAAAATATGAAAATATTTCCCTCCTAATATTTTTGAATCATTTCACCCTTAATTCTCCATTCTTTTTTCTTTTACCTTTTTTGTTGGCATTGGGAGACAAAATGATTTCCATTCAAATTGAGGGTGGATCTTCTTGTCCTATTGTCGTTTCCTTTTTATATGAATCTGAATTTCAAACAAGGATTGAAACATTGACTCATGTTTGGTTACTGCTGTCAGTAAAGCCTTTAACTGTCTTTGGTAGAGGAATGTACTATGTTCAATACAACTTGTAGCCATTTTTTTCTGAGTATCTCCTATTTTCATGTTTAGGTTGCTAAGGACCCTTCTGGAAAAGATATCAATGCACTCGAACAGCACATTAAGAATCTGCTAAGTCCAGCCACTCCATTTTTCTTCAACACCCTTTATGATCCTTATAGAGAAGGTGCTGATTTCGTCCGTGGATACCCTTTCAGTCTTCGTGAGGGTGCTCCCACTGCTGTTTCTCACGGTCTCTGGCTCAACATACCTGATTATGATGCTCCAACACAGCTTGTCAAACCCCGAGAGAGGAACACCAGGTACCTGCTATACCATTTCACAGTTCAGTTTTGATACATTGAACAATTTTAAATCATAGGACAATGTACAAAATTCATGTTGTTCATGTATTGCTAGCAAGTTCATACTTAGATGTTGATGGCCTAGCTGAATTAGTGAGTGTATATTTCAGGTATGTTGATGCTGTTCTTACCATTCCTAAAGGAACATTGTTCCCTATGTGTGGTATGAATCTGGCCTTTGATCGTGAGCTGATTGGACCTGCAATGTACTTTGGACTCATGGGAGATGGTCAACCTATCGGACGATACGATGATATGTGGGCTGGTTGGTGTGTTAAGGTATACCAATCACTTGTCCTTTTTTCTGTTATCAAATCCTGAATCATATGTTTATTTTCATGTTGTAAAGGTAGCGAATGTGCTATCACCAATGCGACAATGTTATATGAATTAGAAGAGTGTCGAACATATGTCAGAAAACGATTTCTAACTATATTAAGAACATTTGTTTGAACTGTTGCATGGAAATGCAGGTTATCTGTGACCATTTGGGGTTGGGAGTGAAGACGGGGCTTCCATACATATGGCACAGCAAAGCAAGCAACCCATTTGTGAATCTGAAAAAGGAGTACAAAGGCATCTTCTGGCAAGAAGAGATCATTCCCTTTTTCCAAAGTGCCACCCTCCCAAAAGAGTGCACTTCTGTCCAAAAATGCTACATTGAACTTTCGAAGCAAGTGAAAGAGAAGCTCGGTGCTGTTGATCCCTACTTCAACAAGCTTGCAGATGCCATGGTCACTTGGATTGAAGCTTGGGATGAGCTTAACAACACCTCTGAACAAACTACTTCAAAGCAAGCCAATGGGGCTGCCAACTGATCCAATATAATAGCCTTTTAAAGTTGCGGACTTTTCTTTTCATTGGAGTAGTTTCTTCCTTGTCAGTTTTCCATCATCATCATTTTTTTTATAATGCAAGATTATAGACAAGTTTATTGATATTGATGTCACCATTATTACTATTTATATATTATATTTTTATTGATTTTCTATGTTTAGTATTTTATTTTCTAATTGGAATTTATTAAGTTTCATGAGTTTTCATCATGCAAGTGCCAGCTTTTTGTACTGCCGACAGATCTCATCTGTGAATTCTGATGCGATCTGTTCATTTTATAATTAAAAATAAGTAGCTTTAAAAGGTTTAGATTATTTTATTTCTAACATATTTGTTTAGCTTATTATGAACATGGGCTTCATGTTATGTATGGTTCATCTTTTTGAAAAATCAAACACAATCTTCAATTTCGTTGTAAGCACTTTTCTTAGGAAGCCAAAACATTTTTATATTTATCCGTTTAAGTTTTGTTGCAAAAAAAAACTATTCTTTAATGCAGAATTTAAGTTTTTTCGAATAAAAGAGTCTTTATTTTCAAAGTAACGTGTTGAAACTTGAAAACTGGCCTTAGTTTTTGGTTGGGGCCACGAATATTAGATGTCATATGAAGTTTTTTATTTTCCTAATTACCAGTATTCTGCATATTACTTGAATGATTCCAAAATTTACTGTAATGTATAAAAAAAGTGAATTTCGATTTGAAAATTAAAAAATTAAATTATTAAAACTAGCACGTAAAATTTTAAAATTATAAAATTTAATTCAAATTATTATTTATTTAACATGGTATAATAATACAATTCTGAAATTCAATATATCTAAAATAGGAAAATAATGAAAAGAGAAAAATTTTAGAGAACGTTACCGTTGAAACAATATGATTAAACTTTTTATATAGGGGTTGAATTAAATTTTTACCTTGCTCTATTTTAATAGGGTTTACAAGTGAAATTCTAATAATTATAAAATTCCATTTGTATATAAAATATTAAAAGGAAAAAAAGTACTAAAAATAGAAAAATGAGCAAGTGTTTTTGCATGTGTGGGATCCACACGTTTCCAGCTGAGTTTGTAACTTTGCTTGTGTGATATTGAATATTAATTTGAATTTGAGGGAGTTTTTCACACGTTAATTTGTCGGTGTCGGTGTAGTGTTATCTTCATTTTTGTTTTTCCCTATCTACCACTGAATTCTGCATCATGTGAATGTTTTGAATTCAAATTTGAAGAAAGGGAAAGAAACAAAAGGTGTAGACATGGCACTAATAATGAAGATAATTGAGTTGTAGCTGTTTGGATTTGGAACAACAAACATTTTTCCTTTTCCTAATAAAAGTGGTACATATATTATATATTATGTGCTGAAAACATAATTTAAGTTACACTAAAATACAATTACATAATACTCTTTTATATCAATATTCAACCATTTTGAGGACCCATGTATGTTGAAACATATATTCAAAAGTTGTATTAGTTGTGAATGACATCCGAAGGAATCCCATGATTTTGGTTTTTTTTTTTTCTAAAATAAGAAAAAAGTCACTTATTAAATAACATTGTAAATGATAATATTTTTTTTTCTTTTTAAGTATTTAAGTTTATTGTATTTAATTCTTTTTAAATACAAGTTCATAGGTTAGTAATTATTGTAAATTTTGTTATTCCATATAGAGTGATAACTCAAAATTCAATATTTATGTATCATCGCATGCAAATCTTCATAAAAGAGAAAGAAAAAAAATTATAAAAATATAAGAGAATCAAACCAAACTCACGTTAAAAAAAATATACAACCAAACTCATGATAAAAAATTATACAAAACAAAGAAAAAAATCAACAAAATATGAGAATTGATACCTATTAAGAAAGAAATATAGAATAACAAAAGAAAGTAACAAAAGAAGTAAAAACATCAAACCCAATTTATTATCAACCCAAAGCTAGTAGGATTATCTAGACATCCATTGTTTTCTCTGAGACACAAGAAAGTCCATAGTTTCACAACTTTTTATGTATTAAGATTTATAATTTATGGTTTAAGGTTTACTAAACAAAGGTAGAACCCGATTATAAGTATAAACATTTATAACCACAAATCATAACATTATCTATTATTAATATAATCGTCATAATAAGTTCTACATAAATTGATACATAAATAAGAAGAAAAACCTCCTATGTATTTTTTCAACTCCTTTTAAAAATACTATCACAAGCAAGCAGTATGTTTAAAACTTCATTTAAACATAACAAAAGTTGATTAAGTTAAAATGATTTATCTCAATTAATATATTGATTGGGGTTATACAAATTTTATTTATTGGTTCTTTACTTTTATAACACTTAGAAGTAATAGAAAAACAACGATACAACAATAAAAAAAAAGTAGAAAAATATGTTGTGAAAACAATTCATTTGTAATAAAAAAATAACAAAAGAAAATATCAACAACAATCACAAAAGAGGAACAAATATTTTTAATCCAAAAATTATTTTAAGTGATACATAAAAACTCAAGGACACAAGTCACTCAATCAAACTATACTAATATTAAATAAGGATACAAGATAATGAATTATATTGCAAAATCAAATCCTTACAAGCTTTCAAATTTGTAGAGTAGAGAAGGAAACCTAAAGTTAAAGTAAATGTGACAACTCAATTATTTTAATTATAGTTTTTCAATCTATCGATTAAAACTAAGAATAAACGTCGCAAACCTATTTTTAAATTTTTAATATCATTTAATGTTGAACTAAGAAAAAATTACAATTTTATTGAAGTTGTTCTATGACTATGTGAACTAGTTTTTTTTTTTCTATTTTTCTCTTTTTTTTTCTCTCACCCAAAGATTATGAAGTTAATACGTTCTCCTTTAACTTATAAGACCCTTTTCCATTTAGGTTAAGGAACATAAAATGAGTCTAAAAAGTGTGTTGTGAGAATTTTTGAAATAAGTCGATTAAAACTCGTGGCTTTGCACAAACTTTTTCAAAATGTGCTGTGAGAATTTTTGAAAAAAAAAGTTTTTCAAAACTGCATTATACTGATTACAAAGTCGACTATATGCGCAAGCCATTCGACTAAGTTTGTTATGTTTTGAGATTCTGTTAATGCTTGACATAATTTGTCTAATGGCTATATTTTTAATTTGATTGACCAAGCATTAATTGAGAATCAACTGCATTAATTGTGTAATCAATTATTTGCTTTGACTACTACTAACTAATGTAACTGTCATGTTACATTCGACTCCATTAGTAGCTTTGTCAACTTGGGAGCGTCAAAATTATGAAAAATTATAAATTGACGCAAATTTGAATTCTATAAGAAGTTTAGTGATTCTAACAATTTTTGTGATTTCTTTCAGATTAGTGATCTCTTACAAAATGTGGAAAAGCTCCAAGAATCCAAGAAGAAGACCGTGGTGTTCATCTTTTGTGGTTTCTTGAAGGGCAAGATTTGTGTGCTTTGACAGTCTGATCAATCTGCACTTTGAGGTGTTACCTTCGTGATCAGGATTCTCAATCTTTTGAAGATTGACGTGTTGCCCTGTTGTGATTACAGGAAGAAGGATGTGCGACGTTCTTGAATTTGAGGGTTTTCTTGATAACGGTTGAAATACCGTTATTTTTATACTCAATCTTGATACTTAATGCACCATTTTTGACTTAGAAACTTGCTTAGACTCATGATTTTGCTTTAGTTTGTGAATAAGAGAGTTGAGGATATGCTTTATGATTTTATCACTAAATTCTCTTGATTTTGTAAGTTATTGAATGATTTGAAAGAAGGATTGAAGTATCAAGGAGTTGGAATGCAGAAAAGTCAAACAGAATGTAGAAAAGTCAACTAGTTAACCAGAAAAGTCAACCAGTCAACCAAAAAAGTCAACTAGTCAACCAGAATGCTGAAAAGTCAACCAGAGTGCAGTTTCAATATCGCAGGTGGCGCTGAGCGCCAGTTTTTCACTGTTTTACGCTTGAGCGCCATCGTTGGGCGTCATTCTGAGTGTCGCACCTACCGCTGAGCGATATTGTAGCGTTGAACGCTATTTTCTTGGGCCTAGGCCAGTTTCTGCTGATTTTAATGAATTATAAATAGATTTGCACAACCTAGAGAGGGTATCTTTTGGCAGAAAGGACGCAAAAACACACTTATCACCCCTCGAAGGCATATTTTGGATGCGGAAGCTCAAATCTACAAGTTCTAGGGTTTATCTTTTCATTCTTTTCATTAATTTCATCTAGTTTCACCATGTCTATGGTGAACTAATCCTCCATTGTTTTTAGGGAAACGATGTAATCCTATTGAAACTCTCATATATTGAATTGATGCTTTATTCATATGCTTTATTTTATTAATTGTTAGAGTTTTTCCTCTATTCTCTATGCATGCTTTGTTTAAGACATTATTCAATAGCGTGATCTTTGATTTTATCTTTATGGACACATATGGTAGATCTAGACATGGGAAAATTCTCTCGGGAGCAATATTACCTAGACAAAGGGATAAAATGACGGATTACCTTTAAGCTTCTGTGCGAATGTAATGCATGAACAATTGTTAGGGAGACAAGACATTGTAAACTAGTAATTAGGAGTAGTCTCTTTTCACCAAGACATTGAGATTAGGGTAAATTAGAAAGTGACATTGACATTAATGGAAAAAGTAGAATTCTTAAATATATGAGAGTGGATTAGGATAAGTCGGAAACCCCAACAACACAATTCATCCATATCATTCAACTACCAATTGATCAATCTTTGCATGCATATTTAATTTTCGTTTTTGCATTCTAAACACCAATTTTCGTTATTCAAGTCTTAAATAATCAAGAAATCACATGAAAGTCTAGGCCTATGAGTCTCTAAGGAAACGATACTTGGTCTTACCACTTATTATTACTTGATACGATTCGGTACACTTGTCGGAGTCTTAACATTACTCAAAGGGTTGAAGACAACAGGAGAGGGGATTCTTGTTGCTAGTATTTTTTGTTATATGCCTATATTTTGATTATAGGGTTAGAGAGGTTTTTTATATTTTTGACGTGTTGTCGCTATAAAAGCCTTGTTGTAAAAACCTTGATCATTATAGTGCATTTGTTTCCTGTGATTAGAAGGACACTGGATGTAGGCAGGTTGGCCGAACTAGTATAAAAATCAGCGTTTTATTTCTCTTATCCCTACATTTTTACATTCAAGTCGACTTCATTCTGTACTTAGTCAACTTTATTCCGCTGCACTTAAAAATCTTTTTCCTTGAGTTTCAAGAAAGTTTTCAAAGATCATCCTTTTACGAAAAATATTTGAAAAAGACTCTGATTTTAAGTTTCACCAATTTCCGCCCCCACCCCCCCTCTCTTGGTGTGAGAAACTAAGTCATACTATTTTTAACACTATTGATAATTAACATCACCATATTGCTCATCATTTACACCATTAATTTTAGCATTATCCAAATTAATTGGTAATAGGAAACAATTCTCCAACTTTACACTTTTCAATCCCAAAAAGCATCCTTTTTACGTAAACAATTAAGTCAACTTTTACTTGTATGACTAAGCCTTTAATACCTTGAAGATGCCTCCATATACACAACATTCACACTATCTTTAGCAACTAAAGATCCAATACATTTTTAGTTTTTCTCCCTTTTACCCATAACCAAATTAACTTTAGCGAGCTTAGATTTACCAAAACCAAAATGATTTCCATAACCACTATTATCAAGGTAATGTAAGGAGGTCAAATTAAAGTAAATATCTAAAGCATTCTTGACTCATCTAAGTAATAACTATATTCCTATATTGGTTTGTAAGTAAACATCACCTACACAAAAACACTATCATTACTTATCTTTAATACATCAAAATCACAAGAAGTGTAAGATATGAATAACTTCTTCCTCGATGTAACATGTAGGGCAACACAACTGTCAATTATCTACACTCTCTCATCTGATACAAGATTAACAAAATTATAGTTAGAAAAAAAAACAAGATTACCAATTATAGTAGTAGTAACATTATTATAATTATGATCCTTCTCTTTCTACTTTCCTTTCTTGTCCTTGTTCTTCTTTCTTTCATAAAAAAAAATTCTTTGGATGTGCCCAATTTCATTATAATAATAACACTCCACATTCTTATATCTTGAATTAGACTTCCTCATGCTCTTATCTTAACCATTCTTCATTCCTTTTTATGATATCTCCTCTTATTTTTTGTAACAAACACTTTAGAATAAGATGAAGAACTATATGTTTTCTTTCTCATCTCTTCATTAATAGCACAAATATTTGTTGTTTTCTACGAAACTTTAACGTTATGGGTTGAGTTTATCATTGGAATTTGAAATATCTCCCATGACTCAAGTTGAGTATTTAATAATCATAGTTCATTAAAATTGACAACTATTCCTGAAAATGATAACTATGAGACTTTGAAACACATTTAATTGACCTAAACTAGAAGCACTCTATCTATACCTTAGATTCACCGAGCAATTCAACAAGTAAAACTTGTTGTTTGATATAGAAACCTACAAAGACTCAATCTTCTCCCACAAAGTTCTAGCATGTGTTTCATAAGAAATGAATTATAAACATTGTCTTCTACATATTGTTAAATAAAACCATACATCTATCCGTGTTTAAAGTCCCATTCTTTTTCGAACATAAAATACAACTTATGAGTAACAAAGACTGATTAATACAATTTCTTCATAAACAACATGACTTTCATCTTGTCATTTTATAAATTGTAATTTATACCATTTAAATCAATTATCTTTATATTTGTCTCCACCATTTAAGCAAGTAAATATAATCCCAAATAAATTAGTTTTAATACCATTGTGATATATGGAAATGATAACTATGAGACTTTGAAACACATGTGAAGGACATAACGTTTGATAGATTGGACAAACCAAACAAACATTTTGCACGAAAAACATTGCACCACCATGCTACCATCCTCAGTCACCCAAAAACAAAATTGAAAATTCATGTTTTAAACCCTCAACTTCGGTACCCCTTTACTCTTTTTTTTTTTTTTTTAAATTCTAACCACTTCAAGATATAGAAAAACAAAGTAAAAAATCTAACTCAAGAAGTATGAAATGAATAAGAAAGAACAAAAGAAAAAAAAAATTCCAAAAGAAACTCCAATTTTCGCCGTTGCCGGGGATCAAACCCGGATCGTCCGCATGACAGGCAAAAATACTTACCACTATACTATAACAACTCAATTGTTTGAAGGTTTTCTGTTAATTTATTTGTATTCTATGTATTAAATAATTTGTCACATAATTAATTAGCCACTGCAATATAGCTATCATAATTATTAATAGCATGATTAATCTGATACACTGAATTTAGCTGCATTAAACTTGGTCTGGTATTTCTGCTCGAGATGATTAATGAAATTCTAATCATTTCGTTTGGACAAAGAGCAAAATTATATTTGAAATTTATTGATTGTAAAAAGTAAATACCCAATATAATCATATATATATTTTGCATATGTTTCTTTCTTTTGTCAGATTTATTTTCGAGAGAGGATGCATGTATTAAAAGAAGTTGAAATAAATGAAAAAATATATTAAAATTTATTAAATATTTGGAGAGAACAAAATAAAATAAAATTTGTAATATTATATAATATATAAAATATAAGGTAACGTGTAAACAGAAAAACCTTACTTGTACAATAGCAAAATAAATCCTACCATTAAAGTCCTATACCAACTTTATATTTAGTGTAATGTGCAGAAAATATCATTCATTATACACCTTAAATGTTAAATTATCCCAACTATAAGAAAATGCAATATGTTAATGAATATTCTATCTCTTACCTCTCTAAGGATGTATTCACATAAGATGAATTGGGAAAGATGAATCAGGGGAGAGTGATTGAGTGGATTTGAGAATGATTTTTTTTGTGTTTATTTGAGTAGATTTGAAGGTAATTGAGAGTGAATTTAGAGGTAAAGTTTGTGAGAATTAGATAGGATTTGATTCATGTGACAGTTAAAAAAATTGTTTAATTATTAAAAAATTAAGATTACCAAAATACCCCTAGATATTAAAGTAATATAAAATGATATTTGTTAATATTATATTTAATTGTAAAAATGTTTATTAAGAGTAAAAAATATAGAATAATTATTAAAAATAAATTTAAAAATTAAATTAAATTATAATTTAGTGAAATGAACTTTTTTTAAAATGTAGTATTTGTTTGTAATATAATTTAATTCCAAGTAGTATTAAATAAGAAATAAGAAAATATTTATACTTACTACAAATATAAGAGATTTTTTTGGTGTCCACATATTTTTTTTTAGTTTTACTTTTTTAATAATTACATTTTAAAATTTAAATGATTATTTATGATAAAAAGATCAATTTCTAATTTTATTTTTTTAATAATGACTTTTTTAAATTTTAATAATTACGCATAACAAAAAATAATATTTTTATTAAAAAAATATAGTTTATGTGTTTCCATTGATATAAAATAAATCTATTAGAATGATTAACCGTTATAAATTATAGATAGATGAAAATAAAAGGGGGCCACCTCGTTTTATTATAGTGTTTTAGAGTAAATTTTCTTTTCAGATCCCAAATTCTCAACAACCCCAACCTAAGATAAAAACACAGCACGAGAGTGGAGAAGAAGAAGAAAGGCTAAAAACATAGCAGCATTGAAGTTCGTGCCAGTAAGCAGGCATGGATGTTATACGGAAGCAACTCAATGTGTTGATGGGAGCCAACCGTAACGGCGATGTCCATGAAGTCAATCGCAAGTACTACAATCGGGACGTCTGTGGTCTCTACCTTGTCGGTCTCTGTCTTCATGAACTCTTCCCGTTAACGGTAACTTCTTTCTCTGTTTCGCCATTCGTTTTCGCATCCTCCATCGTTCCCAACACCTTCGTCTTCGCTGCATCATCCACCACCTCTGCAAACACCACCTTCCTCGCATGGCTACGGCACCGTCGAGCTTCTTCAACCATCAAGGGGCCAATGACTTGCAACGACGAAGCAAAACGTGAAGGGAACCCAATACGGCGTGTGTAACCGGATTCCCTCTGCAACGTCCCAAGCAACGCAGCTCTTGTAATCGGATATCGGTTTTGGTGCACATCTGCGTAACCGAATACAAAGGATGTAACCGAATACGCAAAGGACGTAACCGAATACGCTTTGCACTTCAATTTCTTCATAGCCCTGTAACTGGATACGCGTGCTTCGATCCGATTACGATTTCAACATCCTTCTCTTCTCTTCTCCACTTCGCACACTCATCGTCTTCATCAACCACCGTCTTCTTCATTCCTCCATGGATGCAGCACATGTTACAACTCTCAGCCTTCACTATTGAACTCTAGGAATCTCTTCTGCAAGTTCCAACTTTGAGCTTGTGTTCCTCGTGAATCACAGTAACCATTGTCGACCATGCTTATCACTTATAAACTTACAGTATATTATATTTAAAATGCAACAGGAGGTTCAAATTTTAAATTATTCAGGAGGTGAAAATTTGAAATTATTGAGGGCAAATGAGACATTTAATAAACAATCTCTCCAAATCGCTTCTGGATAGCGGATGACGAAAAAAGAGGATATCTCGCAATTCCATTGCATTCATCGCTCACTGATCATCTCATGTGAACACAACTTTCAACACAATTCATCGCTCGATGATGATCTTAAACAGAAAATAACCCCAACTAAACACAGCCTAAATGTCTCCATTATATTGGTAGCCCATTACCATAAAAGGATGGATCAAAATTTTAAGGACACATAAAGAGCAAACAGTATTAAGAATGTCTAGAAAATTGCAATTGTTATAAAAAAATCAGATTTTGTTTTTGCCATAAATAGTATATTCGGAACATTTTCCCTTCAATAGCATACTGTGCCAAATATTTATCTACAAATGATATTTGTTTTTAAATAAGAATTCAAAAAATTCTTTCACGAATAACTCGATTCTAATTTTTTTTTTCCAAATGGTAACATTTACTATAATATTTATTCAAATAACACGATTTACTATTATCTTAGAAAGAAACTAAATTCTTAACTTCATTTTAACACATTATGGGATAACAAGGTGAGATGGAATGAAGACCAATTTTACTATTTTATATCTATTATTAAAGAAAATTTTCATTTTTTATTTTCATGAAATTTTTGTCTTATCTATATTTGTATTGTATAACAAATATACACATTTACGTGAGCCTATACCCGTACATGTTTTTTTTAGTATTTCAATAATTTTTATGAAAAAATATTGTAAACAAACATAATATCAAATATTTTTTAAAAAATTATAATTGCATATATTTTAATTTAGAATATCAAATAAAATTTTATTAGAACCAAAATATTATTTATTAGATTTGTAAATATTAATAAAAAAAATTAAAAACATTTGAAAATATTTTAAAAAATTACAAAAAGAGAAGATATATTCATATTTAAATATAATTAAGGTTTAATACCTCCTCGGTTGAAGGGTTTGTTCAAAATTTTCCTTCTTTTTTTCAAAAGTTCACTAACATCCTACTTTTCGCAAAAACGATGCATGTTAGTCCTTTTTGTTTACGTTGTGGTGGCACTGTGACTTCATTATATGTGTTAAAATAAAATAATTTAAAATCACATGGAAATAAAATTAACTGAAACGATATTACAATTTGGGGTAAACTCAACTCGCGATTTCGACGCCGAGAACAGGGAAAAGATGAAGACGGTTTCCTCCACCATGACAACAGTGAGAAAGAAGAAGAACCAAAACAATTTAAAGCCATCACTGCTGCAACACAAAACTCTTCTAACCACCATGACGATGAACGAAAGGAAGAAGAAGCTTGACCTCCATTGCACGACGCATAACGTAAATGGAGAAGAAAACAGTGGTGCTAGCACACCCAAGAAAAAACAAATTGGGGATGAAAACTAATTGAGGATTTTTCCCCTTTAGGGTTTTACAAACTAATTTCCAATTTTAGGGTTTTAATTAGGGTAGTTTCCCAATTTTAGATTTCTAGAAACTATTAGGGTTGTTAATTTTGGGGTTGGTCCCAGTTTGCAAATTTAGGGTTCTTAATTAGGATTTCTCCAGCACCACCAAAGAAGAAGAAGGAAACCAGTAAATATTAGGAACTTTGCCTCTTGCCTTCGAACAGGAAAAACAATTTTGTGAAGAAGTCATCCCTAACCTAACGCTTTGCTTTTAAATTTGGGAACAATAGTAGCATGAATCTCCAATAACCCTAACCTTTGCTTTTAGATTTGAGAACAAATGTAGCACGAATCACCAACAACCCTAACTTTGCTTTTAAATTTGGGAACAACAACCATGAATCACTTTGCTTTCACGATGAATCAACAATTCAATTTAACACGTCAACCAAAACTGTACAACTCATCAGTTTTTTGCCAGGGCAGCTCTGCCGTTAACAAATTTAACGCTGTAAGCAAAAAGGACTAATGTGCACCGATTTTTCGAAAAGTAGGATGTTAGTAAATTTTTAAAAAAAAGGAGGATGACTTTGAACAGACCCTACAAAGTGAGGGACCAAAATAGGTATTAAACCTATATTTAAAATGTGTTTTTACTCCTACTTTTTAAATTCTAATGATTTTTTTTAATACTAATAAATATTATAATACAACACTTAAATGAAATCATAAGACAAAGATTAAACTAATAATAATTGAAACTTAAAATAGATTTTTTATCTTTTGAACTTCAATATATATTAGATAATAATAAACAAAATTCATGACAATATAACATAAAATTACAATATTATAACATAAGAAATTTTTTTATACAATTTTAGTGATATAATTACATGATAATGAGTTTAAAAATAAAAATATTTATATAAAAAACATGAAAATCATTAAAATAGTATTTTATATGATAAAAATATAACAAAAACAATATTAAAAAAAAGTAAAAATAATAAAAGATTAAAAATAAGAGAATAAGGAAGATAGAAACTGTCAAATAATTTCCTTCAAAACTGAGACTTTGCCTTATGTAGTCTCTTATGTAAAAAATGTCGAGATGAATAAATCTAAAACAGTATTGTGCATGGGCATGGAATTATTACTAGCCAACCTAACCATTTCCTTAATTTTATTTGTTGTCTTACTAAAATCAAAAGGAATTTGAAATCTGATGTTTATATGCCAAATAATTCAAACCACTGAAATAACAACAAGTAAAAGTAACTTTAACTAAGTAAATGATCTCATGATTTAAAAATTCAATTATAGACATATTTTATTTTGCATTAAAATATTGAAAAACCATCTTAACAAATGTAACAGTTAAAATAATAAATGAGTTAATGACTCCTTTTAATTAAAGTTGGCTATACTACTAACTCCTAGATTTAAAATTTAAACATATTTTATGATCCAATTGAAACTAATTTCACTTAAACAAGAAAATAAATCAATCTCTCTTTTTTCTTCCTTTTTAATTTAAAAATTAAATATTATTGTTAATATGTTTAACTATAACGAACTCATACGTTTAAAATAAATTATATTTTATACTTAAAGTAGAGAAACTGACATTAATTTTTAAATGAAAAATGATTATTTAATACAACTAAACTATTTACATTTATTTAACATTATTTTTATATTTTATTTTTTTATATACAGTAAACTAACCCATGGTACTTTCATCCAAATAAGAAAAAGAACATCACCATATGCTTCCTTCTTTCTTTTCAATCTATTTATTTTTTTGTCTTTTCCTCCCATATTCTTCTCAATGACCCATTCTTCTTATCTCCTCCCATTAATCTAATCAACACTAATTAACTACCAAAATTTCTGAGTGAAACATGGCTTACAATTATTTGTTAACGTCCACTTCTTATAAACTTATGTTAACTTTTAACTCATGCAATAAATATATACTTTGTAGTCTAATAGCTATAAGAGATTACTATGATACCCTGCTATTTATATTTATTTTTCTTTAGACCAATAAAAGTGAGTTGGTGTTGTGCCATTTATGACTTAAGAATTCTTCGCCTGCAACAAACACAACATTCTCGTATAAACCTATAACACTTTGATCTTTCACAACATATACTACACTCGTTGTTAAGAACACTTGATCTCATTCTAATAAACATAAACTCAGAAACACATAAAAGTTCATCCAATACACCGTGTCCTCTCCTTTTCGAACACTTGGAGCAGAAGATGCAATAGAAACACATCCAATGTCATTCTTCAACACAACCAACAAATCAAATGTTACAACGAAACAATCATGCAACATAAATTAATGAGAGCAACCACCGATATTTGAAAATGTACGTCCAAAGATGAATGTTATGAAAAATACTAACATGGTTGTACACTTACAAGATAAACCAAATCTACTTCTGAAAAATTAAAATACACATAGAAGGAAGTGAACGAGTGATATTGCAAACAGAAGAACAAGAGAGACTATATCAAAGTCAAAAGATAGAGTGATTGAGAAGAATAGCTGTAATGGGAAGGAATAAAGTAGAAGGTATTGATGTTGAATCAAAATGACTTAGTTTGTATAAGATGTGATGTTGATGCTCTCTCACTCTCTCTCACATGCACAGATACATATGTAATAGAATAAAATGTGACACTGTTATTTCTTTTCCCAATAAACATAAAACTTGAAATGCTAATGCTAAACTCCTGGTTTATTTAACCATAGATATCCGTTCTTGAGGAAAATCACGGTTTTCAGCTTGGATTTTAGTGAAATCTTGAAAAGAGAGGGAAAAAAACACTATGATTGTAGCTAAAAGTGGTCCATTATTTGTAACTAGAATTGATTAGGAAGATGGACTTGGTGCAGAGAACTGATAACTTTTCTCAAATATTATGAGTTACAAGAGAAGTGGTCATGTGGAAGGGAATTTAGACAGGTAGAATAGTCCAAAAGATTGTTATGAAAGCAAGAAACTCCATCAGTTCAATCTCCATCAGCATTCCATACATTCCATACATGGCACAGAGCAAAAGGGATGAGAATTACAAATTGATCACATCAAAACCATATGAAATTTGACAGGTACAGTTCATATATTCATTTCTCCATGGCTACTATTTCCTTCCATATGCAAAGTGTTAAAGTGAATAGTACAAAACCAAATTCGCCCCAGAAGAAAAGCAAGAAAAAGGACACAGAGAAAACAACAACAAAGCCAGCCATGCCCTTATGGATTTCACAGCTGACACCACTCAGTCAGTACCACTGAACTTGGCATTGCTTGCATTGTTAAAATCAAACTCAGTATTTGCAAAAGAACAAGAAAGAGTGCAGGGAAAAGAACACACACTGATAAGGAAAACAAGCGTATAAAGAAACCAAAATTTTAAAGAACAAAACAAAAGTTCCGCCATTGCCAGGGATAGAGCTCGGGATGTTTGCTGGACAAATCTCAAAAAACAAAACAATATTCGCCGCTGCCGGGGATCGAACCCGGGTCGTCCGCGTGACAGGCGGAAATACTCACCACTATACTACAACGACCTTGATAATAAGAAGTTATGTTAGAAATTATAATTTTAAAAGTTATATAATCAACGATTTCGAGTATATATAATAACAAAATTGTGAAATTTGTTCATTTCTTTAAAATTAAATATATAATAATATCATATATTATATTTATATTTTATTTAAATTTATAATATGGACTTGATTTTTTTTCTTTGGTTAAGTTTCTTTTATTTTTTTTTCTGGTGCAGATAATTATAGAGAGAGGATCGTATATTCTAGTTACATTTATTTTATTGGCTCCCGTTGTTGGAGTATTTGAATTTAGTATTGCGTTTTTTTCATGTATGTTGAGTTATTGAATAAGTAACAAGAATTACTTAGCAAAGTTAAATTTATTTTATTCACAAAATTATTTGCCACATTAATTACCCATTAATAGGTTATGGTTATATAGACATTAACTTATATTAGATATGATGGAAATATTACACTTATGATGTAAAAGGTATTTTAAATGTATGAAAAAAAATTATTGAAGTCATCCACAGTTTCTCTCCTACTAAATGATTTTCTAATTTAAAAATTTTACATTTACTAAAGGATTGGATTAGAGGATCCTTTAACATCAAATTCTATTTTTTATTGAGACAAAAAGCTTAAATAGATAGTTAGCTAGGCAATAAAGAAACATATGTTAAAAAGAGTAAATGTAGTTTACGATTAATATGTTACAATTTGTCAACATACTTTATTTTTAAGTTGAGAAAAGAGTTGAAATATTGTAGTCATTAAAAAGTATATTGAGGTGTTTTGATATTGTGTTATGAATGTAAAATTAGATGAGTGAGAGTAAATAAAAATACACTAGGAATATATTATGAAATTTTAAACTTTATTCTCATTACAATACCTATATACATTTAGGACAATTAGTGGGGGAAATCTTAACAATCAAAACAATTATAATCTCTCATTACCAAGTTATAACAAGCATCCATAAATCCATAAATATAAAATATCATAATTCAATGCTACAATTATATACTACAAATTGTCAAAAGAATTATCTACAATATCCTTGAAATATTATAAGCCATATGTATATCATAAGTCTGAAGACAACCAAAACAATTATGGTACATAATGTGATGTTCAACATATAGCCACAAAAAATAGAAGGAATGTAATTATCCCAATTTCCATAGCCTCATCATTCACATCGGTGCCATTTTTTCTCTTATTAGTTATCTTCCACATTTCAACTCGTCTAATATGGTTACATATCTCACTTTTCTATATGTTCCAATAAAATATTGTATGTAAAAAAATCAAAATATATTATAATTGAGAACAAAATATGAATAAAAAATACCAAATAATCCATTGTTGACAAACAAATAACATCACCACTGTTGTGAAGGATAGTTTGTTTTTTTTTCCTTATATCTCTATTTCTATTACACATATCCTACAAAATGAAAAGAAATCAGTTTTTGCAAATTCACAAGTCAAGCTTATTGTAAAAATACCAATTAAAAGGTTTGTACCATTGTGGAAGGCTTAAGGGCATAATCAACAAAAATAACCCATTGATTTATGCTAAGACCTTCTGGAACATTCTTGATGAGGTCATTTTTGCATACAAGCGAGTCATAAAACTTATTCCAAAGTTTGCATATGTACTCCCTCTACAATTATCCAATTCTAAACATAACATCTCTTTTTACCAATTCTTTATTTACTTTGAAACAAAACCAAGTCTTAAAATAATATAAAAGTTAGTCCACATCTTTTCAATAAATGAAGAAATATTGGTGAAGTCAACATGTAGGTTAAATTACTTATAATGCACTCTCCCACACGTTATCCTTGTAAGTATTTGACATAGTTGACCATCTTTCAAAACTTATAGAACAAGATATGGTTTATTGCCACCACACATAATCTATTAGGCAAGTTATGAACATCTTTAACCTTGACATTGAATGTTTGAGTAACGTCATTCTCATCTATAAAATTCAATAAATTAATTGAAATTTAATAAATGAAAAACAAAACACAAAATTAAAATGACTTATTCTTTACCTATAACATCAACAACCCAATAGTGGTTTGACAATCTCCCCTTTTTGGTTCCTTTCTTTTGTGTTCAAATCTAGAAGTGGGTTAAGTAGATTGAGAAATTGGTTGTTCATATTAAGATATTGATTACGCAACTTGAGCAAAAATTGGCTAAGCAAGCTCAATTCTTGGTTATGCAGGTTCAATTCTTTGTTGTGTAAGTTGTGCATTTTGAGTTCCCGATTTTGCAGGTTGAGTTTTAGGTTGTTCGAGTTGTGAAGGGCGAGTTGTGGAAATGCCCTCCAAATGGGCTTCTCCTATTTTACCAAAAATGGGCCCAAAGTCATAAAGTTTGACCCAATTACATTAAAAACAAATTTAAAATAAAATGAAACTATAATGTTGACTTGGATAATGGGAGATTGACGTGGTCACACTCTTTTTGTCCGAAAATATGATTTCAAAATTTTCCTGCAAATAATAATTGGAATAATTAAGCCCAAATAATTCAAATTAATTAAAATAAGAATTATTACTCAAATTAAGCCGAAATAGTGAAAAGGAGAGAATAATGGAGAAATAAACACAATACACTAATACATTTCGGTGCAGAAAGCTAAGTGTTGTACAAAAATAATGATTCATCATGGGTCAAAAAATTGGAAGTAGAGATGTGAATGGGAGGGGCCTTTAAGGCATGGAGAAGCTACAAGGAACCTTAGGAGAGGCCTTGATTATGATCTATGATTCTAATTTCTTCCTTATTCTTCAATGTTGTAAACCCTAGGTTCTCCACCATGGAGAGCCAAACCTATTTATTAGATTTGATTGAATAAACTAATTTCTTTGGTATTTTGTGAGGTTAATACATATGTTTTTCCATTTTAGTGCTAATATTTGATTTTTATGCTTAAAGATTGTTGTGGCTTGAACACTCATGACATGATTGTGATTCTTGAGGTGCTGGAAAATGTCTCCTAAACATAGAACTAAAATTAAGTACCTAATAGAAATTGTATCTAGGGATAAAACTTTCTTCAGTAGTAATCTTAAGACTCTTGAACTTAATACATGATTTCACTTATTGATGATCCAAGGGATTGGAGTTTGATAAGTTATCATAGGCCCAAAGTCTCTAGGGATAGGATTTGAGTATGTCTGTGAGTTGATTTTAACATTAAATTGGAATTGAGATATTTGTAAATGCATGATAATGAAATGAATGAAATCTAGTTTTCACAATTGTAAATACACTAAGTTAAATTTCTGTTGCACACCAATTATGAACTTTATTACCTAAATGAATTTGAATTGCGAGAGTTGTCAAGTGTTGAGTCTCTTGGAAAACAATATTTGAACTTTTGACTTTATTACTTGTATGATTTGGTACACTTGTCAATATCATAACATAGACATAGGAGTTTATGACAAATTAAGGACTAAACATGACTCTAAACACAACATATGGATCATAAAATTCAAAATGACTCAAATATAAAGAAATTCAACCGAAAAAATGAAATAAAACTCATGAAAATTCTAAAAAGCGTACAGATAAACATTTAAGAAACCTAAAACGCACATTGATGATTCAAGATGAAAGAAATGAGTTTGAACCATAAGAAGAAGACATATATGAATAATTAAAACAATAAAAATTAATCACAACATGTAAAGAAAGTGATGAACAACGAGGGTCAAACAAGGAAAAGTAGAAGACACTTAACTTTTGAAGACTTTACTCTTTAAACCAAATGATGGTAACCAAATGAGTTTCAATCTCCTTGAGTGGATGAAGTTGGAATGGAAAAAGTTTATGGTTGAGAGGCGAAGGAAGGTGTTTTGGTTTGGTGGTGATAAGAATTCCTAGAGAGAGGTGAGGTTAACTCTTAAGAAAGAAAGTCTAGAGTAGTATAGAAAAAGAAGACTAGTATAGAGTGACTAAAGAAAAAGATGAAGAGAAATTTGTGTATCAATTCAAATCTCATGCAAAACAGGTCATGCTTATGTTTCTCATATTGCAATGTGTGCGAAATGTAAGCTAGAGCACACCAATCATGTGAGTGACCGACTTAGGATTTCTCTTGCTCCATCTTAGTCCAATTGAAAACCCTATATAGGTTGCTCTAACTTAGGCACACATAAATTCCAACTTCGAAGCTCAAAACTACACTATAGGCCAATACGCCCAAAACAAGGCCTAATGTAAAAGAAAAATATTATACACTACTTGGCCCAAAATAAAGTCATTATAAATGTTTACATTCATGAAAATAAAAGCTTGGACCTACCCAACTCAATTCAAGTCCAATCTTCATAAATGCACTTGACCATGACTCTTGTGGTTGGTCCCTTGGTTAGAGGCTAATTGCCATAAATTTTAACAATAGTTTTAAGACTTTAAAATATATCAATTTTAGCAAAGTATAAACCCTAAACCATAAAACTCATACTCAAGACAAATAAGGGAGACATTTATGCATAATTATGACTGAGTTCTTCCAAAAATAGTCATGCATAGTCTAAAAGTAAAAGTGTTGGAAACTAACCTCAATGCAGAAAATAATTGGAGAGATAGTTGTTTCATGAGAAAACACACACGAGAAATAAAAAAAAAATCTTTTAGTCACCAATGGAAGCTCCAATGGTAAAAAAAAAACCTTCATTTTGTTACTAGAGAAGAAACCAATGCTTTCATACAAGGAAAGATGAGGAAGAAATGCTACTATTTAAATTTTAAAATAGATTTACATCTGACCTTTAACACTAAGATATAAAAGAGGTCTTTTACATCTCTCACCCTTACAAGTTAGACGTAAATATTGTTTATTTATTATAAAAGTGTAGCACCCCACATTATATTTATATATATATATATATATATATATATATATATTATATTTTCATGTTAGATATAAATTTAGTCACTTACATACAAATTTTTGCATTAATGCTTCTCATATATAAAATATGCAAGGAATTTTTTTAAGAACTAACTTCTTAAACTTTATATCAGTAATAAGTTTTTTGTTTTTTCATAATAAGAATTAGGTTTAATCATTTCTGACATCCCTATTTCTGCAGGATCGTCTCAAATAGGTCATCGTATTTTAAAGTCTCTCGATTAGGTCCTTAATTGTGAAAAATTAAATCAAATTAGACCTTGCCGTTAAGTTAGGTAGACAACGTTAAAAAAATTGATACGTGGCTTGGTGACTTGACCAAGTGCTGTTGATGTGGCACACATTAGTTGTCTGAGTTGGCTTTTCTTTATTTATTCATTTAAAAAAATGGACTTTAACCAAAACGCAACGTTTTGTTTCCGAAAAAATTATTTTTTATTTATTCAATAAAAAATAATGTTTAAAGAATATGTAAAGGAGTGAAGAGATTATTTAGTGATATCGAATCTGATATTATCAACAACAGTAAAACATAATTAAACAAAACCAATAGTGAGAGATAAGTAACAATTTTCAGAAGTTTCTGATTCCTCTTCCCAAATCTTCCATCAACAAAATTCCATCAAACAATCCAACAAAACTTTAGTTTCGCAACGAACAAAACATATATAATTCCACCAAACATCAATAACAACCCTATGTTCTTCCTCCAGATCCACACTCCGCATCCTCGTCTTGACCGACAACTGCACCGATCATGGACGACGACCTCAAGACGCCCCTGCTGGTGGGAGAAATCGAGGAGGTGGAGGCGACACCGGAGGAGGTCACTCCCCGCACGAGCGAGCGAGCGAATCACGTGCGCACAAAGGTCCCCGAGGTGGAGATCCATCTCTACCGGCAGGGCGGGGGCCCCATCGCGATGTTCAAGTCGCCACTGGGCGGGTGGGAGCAAGACCAAATCAAGGTCCGGGACATTCTCGAGACGCACGGATTGAAGTCGGTCTTCACATTCAATCCACATGCCGGAGGGCGTGGCGTTCCGGTCCGGCTTCATCCCAGGAATGGGAGGTCCATTTGACGGACGACGCGACGTTCCGGTTTGGCTCCCCTCAGGGATTTCAATCTTTAAATTTACGGATTTCTTGAAATCTCAGTTACTTTCCCAAATTTCTCCAAATTCCACATCGAGTCAATTGTGATTATAAAAAAACCTAACTATAATTATTTTTTTCGTAAACAAAACCTAACGTTTTGATTAAGTCAATTTTTTTAAATGAATAAATAAAAAAACCAACTCAGATAACCAATATGTGCCACGTTAACAGCACTTAGTCAAGTCACCAAGTCACGAATTAATTTTTTTAATACTATTTGTCCAACTTAACGGTAAGGTCTAATTTGATTCAATTTTTAATAATTAAATACCTAATCAAGAAACGTTAAAATACTAGAATGTATTTGTGATGATGATGACAAAATAGAAATTCGGAAATGATTAAACGTAAGAATTAAACATATAATAAGAATTAAACATATGTCAATAATTTAAAGTTTTCTTTTATCCGTTGCCAAAAATATCTACAAAATCTCTTCTACTTATATGGTAACATGCCATATCTGATGGTTGAAATTTGAGCTGACAAGTTTGTTGGCATGTCCATTTTTCATAATAATGCAAATGTTAGCTTTTATAAATAAAAACAAATAAAAAGAAAAACCTTAATGTGTGATTTAAATGTATATCCAAGTTAATATCTTAACATATGGTATGATAAATATTTCTCCCAAAACAATAGTACCAAAATAAGTTAAAATAATATATTTATTTAAATCAAATATTAAATAACCACGTTTTAATATTACGTATCAAATATTTTTGATAAAAAAAATATCGAATATGAATAATTGTTTAAAATACATATGTTCATACATTATATTATATTTGCATGTGCATATAATGTACAATATCCAATATTGTTTAAACAAATTAATACAAGACAGTACAATTAAATAAAGAAATGCATCATTTGGTTTATACATTATATATAAAGTGTTAAACATAAAAAATATATAATTATAATAAAAATCAATTTAACAAATAATGAAAGTAAGAATGTAACTGAAAATTAATATGAACCCTACACGAGGCAACTCTACAGCTATATGCAAATATAACAGTAAATAATATAAAACACAACTATTTTTTTAATGTATAAAATTCAGTAAAATTACCTTGTAATATTGAATGTAAAATAGATTATACTATGTTCATAAAAGACAAGCTTGCAAATTTTACTACAAAGACCAATAATTTATTGATAAAAAAGATATAGTAAATAGATTTGTTTTTTAAACTACATTATGAAGCATGTTGTGTATTTATTAGTGAATTTACTTTTTGTGTTAATCATACCATATGAACAAATGAAAGAGTAAATAATTGGAAAACCAAATGTTCTTTTTTTTAATTAATTGCGTGATAAACATTCTTTTTATTTTTTAAACTATAAGTATTTTTAACTAACTAAGATATTTGCTAAAAATGCTACACTCAAATGTATAAGAATTTTGACAACTTTCTACATCATAGTTATTGAAAAATCCATCACTATATTAATGTCACTCCACTTTATCTTTCTAAAACATCTTTCTAAAACATCGTTAATTTTTATGTATTAAATACTTTAGGGATGATTAGCTGTTATAGGAAAATTGAAAAGTTATATGAAAGTGTAGAGTAAATAAATATGATGTAATCAGATACTAAAAGTAGATTTGCAAAACATTTATTGTTCGGTAGATTTTATGAAGTGACTTGTATATATAAAAAGAACAACAATGTGACTTGTAGTTTTAAAATTAAATTATACAAATAGCCAATATTTTGTGGGAAATTAATGTTATATGTTATAATAATGAATTTTATAATTAAATACTAATCATGCAAATTCTAATAATAAGAAAATAATAAAATTTTATTATCCTAATAAATTTTTTTAACTATACATAATATATAACAATATTAATGTTGAGCTATGTGCTTGAAATATTAAATAGTTTAAGATAAATAAAAAAATTCTTGATATCATTTATATATTAAGAAATTTTAATCCAACGTCAGAAACAATTATTTTTTAAAAACAATTATATTAGTTAATTTTTTTTTATAAAAGAATGTCTCTTCCTCATTTTTTGGAGGTCCCATACACATTGCATTTTGAAACTCATCATATTAATATTAATACTGTAGGATGAAAAACCTTGAAATATATCAGCCCAGTTGAAAAAGTATACATAAATGAAGGAAACTGAAACACCAAGATCACTTTACATTAGACTGATCATGATTACAGTGATGTAAATGGCTGCAATTTAAACACGTCTCATTACTGCAAACCAAAATAAATAATTAATAACCTTAATAGAAGATTAATTTTGTTGTTTAGTTGAATCATTTATATTTTTCTGAGAACCAGAACAAAAGAGATTGGTCTAATATCTTCCTTAGCCATTTCTTCATCTACCAATCTTCCATAATTTTCAAACAAACTGTCCAAGATCCTCTCTCCAAAGTGGTGTGAGATCATCGATTCTTGAATGGCCCTAACTGCTACAGCAACCTGTCTTCCATAGCTCTCACTGCCATCTTCACCTTTGTCCATCTCAAACATCTCTAGCCTCTCCAACTTCAATGACCCTTCTTTCTTTACCTCTTCTTCTATCTCTTCCTTTGATGGTGCATAGAAATGTACATCATATGAATCAAACACATCTTGCTCTATTTCTCCCTGAAAATCAAAAACCAAAAATGAAGAAAAAAGGTGACAAAAGAACTCATTCATTAATTCATAGTTATCCATATATACCTTTTTTTGAGTACCTGGTCAGAATTTGAACCAGAAAAGAGAAAGAGTAAAGTGCATTCATTGTTATCCATACAGTTCTATTTTAACAAAAAAGCAAAGTCCTTCATTGTATCACCTCAAAAAACATATCCTAGGTATGTGTGGAATGTTAATGATATTACATAATTTGATTCTTAAAATCACTTCCAAAAGTATATCATATGGGTCAAAAGTATTTCTGTTTACTAAATTATCTTACCCAGTAGTTGATGTACAATTTTACCATGCTGGAATAATTTGTATGAAAAACAAAATAACACAAGTTTTAATATATTCCATGAACTTTTAAACCTTTTTTCTTTATGACAAAAGAGCTGATGATAAAACTAACAACTTGATAATGCAGGTTTGCCAATAAAATTCCAACCAAAATAGTTTCATTGACTCTAATGTCAAGCCAGCTAATCCTGATTAGTTGATGTTAACCTCTAACAACCAAATATAGCAATCGGTAAATCATTGAAAGATGATGTCAGTTGTCAAATAAGCTGCTAAAATTAACAAAGGGTGACATTACAGAACTTCTACATAAGTAGCATGTGAATCAGTTTGCACCTAAAGAGACTGTAGTTTTTTGCTTCAGTAATTAAGAGGGAAGTTACAAGTTTTCAACTTTATTTTGTCCTTGTATGTTGAATTCCAATTTGTCAGCTATAACAGCAACAATAATAATGATAATGATATAATGATGATGCTTTGTGTCTCCTCTATAAACGTACCTGTGAGACTAGAGTAGCAAATGAACGGGAAAGAATCTCCCAAAAGAAAGAGTTGCCTCTGTCAACATGTTCTGGGCCCCTTCTTCCCAGAAATATCAGAACCATTCTCCCACCAACTACCAGTTCTTCGGACCTTGACCGAAGGAACAAGGAAAAATCTTCTTGGAATTGAAGAGAGTATGCTTGAGAGACCACAGAAGGGCTTGACTCACATATGTAAACACAACCTTTGTTCAATGGTGTTTTGTGCTCATCATAGAGTGCTGGAGGAACCTGCATGACAAAAACCAGAAATAACTACTCCTAAGTATGTTCCCAGGTACAAGAATGAAACATGGACATCCAAACAGTATAACTGTCTCTTTCTTGTTATCAATCACATCATATCACTTATTACCTTATCATACAAACACTTGTGTGAAGAAAACAATAGTATGGTTGTAAATATGGGTAAATAAAACAGTATAAGATGATGAGCATGTGCAGGAAGGGGAAGGTGTATGGTACCCTTGAAAGCCAGTGTAGACTGTAGGAGGAATGGACAAAGTGCAAGTAACTGTTTGGGAATAATCTTCCATAGAATGAGCCAGGGTAGCCTCCCATGAAAATGGAAGGGAGGCCATTTTTCCTGTCTTGCCTAAGCAACTTGTGGAACTCTGGCAGGGCCTTGAAAATTGAATTGAAATCATTTGTTGGGAGATCATTGAAGTAGACCCTGAACTCAGTGGAGTGGTGCATGATCTTGTGGCTTATGCCTTGGATGGTCTGAAAGATATCTTTGATGATTGAAAGGGTGTTTGGTCCAGAGGAACAACCCAAATCAGCAATGCCTATGCTCTTGGGAGTTGTTGCAAGGTAAAGCTCCTCAACTGTTTGTATGATTATGTGCTTCACCTTATCAGATTCCTTCTTCTGCAGGAACAAGATTAAAGCAGGTGAATATAATCAGAGAATTCAATTGTAGCAGGAACAAGAAAATAATGGATTTAGATAAGAGAAGGAAAGAAAGAAAGAACCTGAAGTGAGGAATTCTTGGCATAGCTAGTTTTGCCAACTCCTCCAGTCATGTGGAAGGCTTTCTCTACATCCATTTTTTTTTGTTTCAGTTGGATGAAGCCTTTCTAGCTTGTTAGTGAAGTTGTGGCCATCTTTTAAAGGGAGATTTCAATGATGTGGCCGATTGCTTTTCTTTTTTTATTTCTTTTTTCCTTTCTTTAGCCCTGCTCTTCCAAAATATATGGCACATTACTAATTAATCATGGGATTTCAGAAATAATCAACCTTTAGAGTGGCACATTAGCCACAAAACTCACATCCGACAGGTGAGCATAATTGTTGCTGCTGATGATGCTTGTTGAGAAACAAGTGTAACCAAGCAATGTGGTTAAGTTAAGTTAAATGAGATAGTTGTGAAGCGAATTTGATTAAATTTTAAAGTCCAAAATGTTGTGTATGGAAGAGTACTCAGAGAGCAGGAGTTGATGTATTTGGTGATTGATCCTTCTCCCCTTTCCTAACTTAAAGGGCTTAACGTATGGGGTGGTTTTGCCTTTTTCTTTGTTGACACTAATGATTCAATCTGTCAAAAAGTTTGATGTTAGGCATCATTCAAGTGAAAGTCCTATAGTGGATATTCACTATTTTGTCCCCGCAAAAGTTTGATCATTTGGTTACAAGGGCCTGTGATTGAGTAGGAGTTGGACCAACTTGTGATGGTGCTACTCACTGCCACTTTGTCTGGATCAACAACTTTGAGTCCATCAAATCAGTATAGCTTTAGATGGGTAATTAGATATTATATTTTACAGCACACAATTCCTTAAATTCATAACCATTTCCATCTTTCAGTTCAACCACTGACCTCAGTTTGAGTCTTAGATACAAAATTATGTCAAGATGTTTCTCGTATGTACCTTACCCCCTACAACCATCTAGTCTCACTCTAATTCTATACTATTAAAGTTTTTGGAATCAAGAATAAAATAACGTCAGGGGAAAAACGAAAAAGTTAAGTAAATGTAAGAAAAATATCCGAAACTCATTGTTTCAATTTTATTCATATTTCACTGTTGTTAAATTTTACTGATAAATTATGTACAAACATCCATTATTAAGACGTGGACATTAAATTTTAGTTAACTCTACAAAACCAACTTACAACATAAAATTTACACCTACTGTAAATCTATCGTATTTCTAGTAGATATGAAATCATTGAAATATATACCTTTTAAGTATGAAAATAGATATTAATAAATGATATAATAGATTTAAAAAACAATAAATCTCTTAATAATAAGTAATAGAGTAGACTCATTAATATAAGCTTCCAATGATTTTATATTATATATGGTTAAATATGTTTTTAGTCCCTTAACTTTTAGTAAAAATTGGAATTAGTCCCTCTTCAAAATTTTGGCGTAATTTAGTCCTCCAACTCTAGAAATGTATGAATTTAGTCCTTTTAACTAGTTTTTGTTAGGTTTATTTGATGTTTTAAACACGTTTCATGATAGCATTTAAGTTGTTTACATTGTTTGACACATTTTTGCTTTAATGTTAACTGAGAAACGCATTTGAAACATCAAATAAAGTTAACAAAATTTGGTTAAAAGGACTAAATTCATACATTTTTAAAGTTTGAAGACTAAATTAGGCCAAAATTTTGAAAATGGACTAATTTCAATTTTTAATAAAAATTAAGAAATAAAAACATATTTAACCCTATTATAAAAAGTAACAGATTTAAGTCTAACTTGATCATTGGATTGTAAAATGAAATTTATACTCGTTTAATTTTTTAAATTATAATGGATGTGAGATTTTCAACTTAAAAGAATGAAAAAAGAAAAGTAGTTTGAATTAGTGGAAAGGAGGCATGAGTAGATGACAAGTGTGGGAAAATGTGGTGCTTAGTGGATGGTATGTTCTGGCATGAACATTCATTCATTCATCCATGCCTGCATGCAGTGGGATGTACTAAGTGTGAAAAACTGTGAGTATGGTGAAGCAGAAGAAGGAAAATTTACCATAAAAAGGTGTCCAAGCGTGATTGGGTTGAAAACTTTGAGAATGAGGAGGGCCCATCATTATTATTAACACTAGCATTGGTTTGGCCGACTTTGAACTCCTTCAATAATTAGTTAAGAGAATATGTTTTCTCCATAAAAGAAAACCCCTCTCTCTTTTTCTTCATACCCTTCTATCAAAATTAGTAGATGCCTCATTTGAATCATGTCAAATAATAACTAACAATTGGATTTTGTTACTAAAACTCCCATGAAATTGGACAAACTAAGTCAATGTTTAAACAACAAATCTTGTGAATCTCTTGGTTTTCATCATGGACCAAGTTTTTCTTTTCTAATGATAAGGTTTTTGGTTTTTTCTAGACTTTCATTTTCAAAATCCAAAATCAAAATCATTAATTAAACTAAAATAATTTTTATATATACACAAAATATCCTTTTTTTTTTTCATTAGGATTGTTCAAAAAGTGTAAACTAAACCACCCATTTTGTATTCAATTGAATCAAATTGTGTAAAAAAATTCTAAAATATCTCAAGATACAATTGTTTAAAATAGATTGAAATATAACTTTCTATTTAATTTATTAATTTTAATCTAAATTTTTTAAAACAGTAACAATCATTTTTAAAACAAAAAAGTAATTTAAATTATAGTTTTGAAAATATACTTATTATAACTTATTATCATTATTATTACTTTTTATTTTTATGTTATCATTACTCTTTTAACTATTGACACTAGTAACAATTCAGATAATACACTCTTTGTTTTTAGAAGGATTATGTTCTTAATATTGTTATTGTTAAGACAATAGTAACAATTCAATTAATACACCTTCTACTTTTAGAAGGATCATGTTCTTAATATTGCTATTCTTAAGAAATAATCTTTAAGCTTAATTTAACTCTATAAATTTGGCTTAAAGTCCACTTTTTATGGTATTAGAGTTATGTTAGAGTCTATCTTACTAATATTTGTTGTTTGTTGGACATGTTTTTTCACCCGTTATTAGACATCTATCAGTACATCATTTAATATCCAGTTTCACGTTCGAGATGTATATACCTCGACGTGAGAGGTGTGTTGAAAGTCTCATATTAACTTGAGACAAGACCAATTTATAGGATATAAGTGGGTGCAAAATTAATACATAGTTTTCACTATATTCAATAGTTATCATAAATATATCGAAACATGATTTAAACGAATGAATTAATACGACTACTCATAGGTTCTATTCAAGTTGGGATAAAATAAATTCAATATTTTATATGTTTTTTAATGCTGATCAAACAAAATTTGGTCTGAAGACTAAATGATTCAAGTTAATTGGAAATGGATTAACCCATAACTTATTAATGATAATTATTAGGGGAGTTAAATTGATTCACTTTGACACCCTACACCATACAACTATAAGTTTTATCTAATTTTATAAAATAAAATCACATTTAAAAATTATTAGTTGGTTGTAGTTTTTAAAAAATTTCAAAACTTACAACTATGTGTTTTTTTGCATTTGATTTTTCATTACATAGATGTCAATGGTAATAGTATATTCTTTAATATACTTTTATTATTAAGTTAAAGTCATAAAATTATAAGTGAGATTTATTAAGTTAAAAAAAGAAACCTATATTATTTTACAAATTGATCGAATCAATTTTTCACATATCTTTCGACTCGTTCAGAAAAGCTATGGTTCTATTATTGTTTTGTGTGTTTGTTGATAAGAGATAGTGTGAAAACTTATAGAAGTATTCTAACCTAAAGTTGATCTATGAATTCGTAGGAAAGTGACACGTGGAAACAACATACACTTTTTAATTGAGGAAAAGTTTTGCAAAACAATTTTAAGAAAATATTAGCATATATTATATTATTATATAATAATAAAAAAAATAGTAAGTTAGTGAAATTTATTATTTATTTAAGTGATTTTATTAATATTATTTTTATAGTTTTAGTAAATAGAACTAATAGTATATATTAAAAGAAACAAAATTAATGTTAGATCTTCAAACTTTATTTATATCACTGAAGCCAATGAATTGCAACCATGAAACCAATGAATCGTGGATGAATTAGAACCATAAGTAATCCTAATGAAGGTAATGTTCTTTCAATAAGTGAATATTTTAGAAGCCTAGATATGAGTGATATAAAACAGAGAATTAAGAATCTTTTAATTTGAGAAGGAAATATCGCATCAGACATAAATGGTTCGATGAGTCTGATAAACAATCGATATAAAAAGGATATTAATCAATCAATTTAAACTTTTTATGTGTTGATGCATTATTGTCCAAAAAATTGACTAATAATAAAGTAAATTTAGAAATGTAGGAAGAAATAATTCATTTACTAATATTATGTTGGTGCAAGTGAAAATGAACTCAAATCTCTTAAAATTAGCTTTTTATATTTAAACTTTATAGATAAATATTGTGATTGAAAAATAATAGTAGAATAAAAAAATTAAATTCAACATCTTAAGTGTTTTCTTTGTTATTCTTCGATAAAAATCATAGTTTTATTTCAGTACTTTGTTTAATACTTTAATGCAAATATATATAATGTGAATTATCAAAATATAAATTGTGGAAGTATTGATTGAATTAAAAGTAAACAAACAAAACAATATTAAAGAATCTCGTCAAAAGAAACTGTAACATCCCATTTTTAATAGTACAATATTACTAAAATGAATATTACATAGATGACAAATTAATTATTCTAAGAAATAAATCTACGAAGGACAATATCTATACTTGTAGATTCGCCCGACTTCTTTATTGAATTCCCTCGATCACCTATAGCTGAAGTAACTGAAACAGATGTATCCCTAAGCTCACACCAATCAAGTGATCCTCGCTAAAGAAAAAACATACAAAGACAGACAATCACAGAAGTAAGGGTGAGTTAGTTAAACAAACAATAATCATATTACAAAATTTAGTAGTATCAATAGAATCAATTCTTAACATCAAAGATGTACACAATCTAACCACGCATCAAAACTCAACGCGACTCATCCGAATTTGTATAAATGTCGAACTATTGGTAGTCTTTGCACTTGTATAGTTCAGTTGACACTCCCCAACACTATACAAGGTTAGTCCTTATACTAGTCTATGGCTAAACTCTAAGCCTATAGACAATAATCTCCCGTTACTCTCACCACAAACATCATTCTTCTCTATTTGAGCATGAATGATCCTTAGAGTGTCGGAATAGACTTACCATTTCAAAGCTCCATACATTTATTCAACACAACCACCTCATCAACCTCAATGACTTCCAAGAATCTCACCCTGAGTCATGGAATCCAATTCATCAACCATATTTTCACTCTAAAACTTAATTCAAGACATGAACAACTATGTACTATAATACATGATCATACAATATCATAGATACTTCTATAGCATTCTAATAATCAAAACATAACTCAAGGTTATCATAGAACATGGATAAAAAGAATAAAAACAGGTTCTGGACAAGTCGCTCAACGCACAAAACTCGCTGTGTGAATAACAGAAAAAGTGGGGTTTACTCACTCACATTCGCTCAGCACACCAAGCCTGTGCGCTCAGCTAAAGGCCATTCCCTCAACGCACCAAGATTGGGCGCTCAGCTAAACTGAAAATTTTGATACACAATATCAGACCCTAACCCCTCGCATGACACCCTAAATCGCTATGCGAGAGCCCCAAACAGTGGCTTGAACTTCCCAAACACTCGCAAAGTGTCCCCATTTGCTATTCGAATTAATTTAGCATTTTCCCAAAATTGCACCAATCGCAAAGTGACTCAGATTCACTATGCGAATCATCAAACAGGGAGTAGCCCTATCCAGTCACTCGCACAACGCACCAATTCGTTGTGCCAATGACCAAACAGAGAACACCCCTCTATGAGGACTCGCTGTGTGAAAAATTTCGCTCAGCGAGTCTGCATAATCTGCAGAACACAAATTCTGCAGAATTATGCAACTCACATACCCTTTACCATTTCTAACCTTTTTATCCAACTTCTAACACCCTTAGATCGTGTTTTATACCTATTTAGACTTATCTAAGTGATTCTAAACATCGCTCTAAAGAGTTTAAGACTCAAATTCTACTCTAAAACACCGAATCCAAGAACTTAAGGACTCAAATCCAATTCTACCACTTTGTACTTGTTTTTGACCAATTTGATACTTCTAATAAGTCACAATAAACTTGCTAAAACTGCCCCAACAGCCCAAATGCACTCTAGGCTTCAAATGCCCAAAATCACTATCTCACTTCCTCTAAGAAGGACCTAACACATCACTAGTTTCCTCAAAATAGTATGTAACTCCCTTACCTTCCATTTGATTACTCATTTACGAAAACACAAACATATATAAACTCAGATACCTACCTCATCTAAACAATTACACAGTCACAAATTTCTAGTATCACAATTTTGGTAGTCCAGTTCATATAGTAGAATCTTCTTAAAAACATGAATTTAACTCAAACAGCATGTTCACACCGAATTCAACACATCCACACGCAAACATTTCATACAATCAGTTCAAGAAAGAAAAACCTAGCTCCCCTTACCTTGGAGTTGAGCAGTTCCGCACATAGACCCGCTTCAAAAGTACCCTACTCAGTGAAGACTCTAAACAACACCCAGTTGAAAAATGAGAAACTAATCGGATAGTTGTGAAGCCCTTTACGTCGTGGATGCTTGGGCACCACCTGATCGACAATGCACTGGTTCAGTGGAAGAAATGGTAGAGAGAAGGCAGAGAAGATGAAGAACAAGTTTTCTAGAGAGAGATGAGAGGGTTAAGCTAATGCACCAGAACGTTTAAAAAATCCATTTATATGATCTTTGTGTTTTAATATTAAAGGTCTGATGTCATTAACATAATACACCTGTCTACTCTTTTAACTTTATTTTTTCAGGTTCTCAAATCAATATTTTAAATTAATATATACTGATATTTGTTGTCTTTTTAATATTAAATTTTGGGGTGATGAAAAATATTTTATTAATATTAATTTTTAACTTTAATGAATGAAATTTTCAATATTTTATTAATGTTTTTTAAAATGTTAGAAGTTAAAGATAGTTATTTATGTAAAAAGTGAAAAAATGATTATGAACAATAAACATAGTAATTTTGATAGAAGAGAACTTCTTGTCTAAATAATTTTATATCATAAAAAGTCATTAAAGAAAAATAAGAGAGTGAAAAATATTGATTAAGAGAACTTATAATAAATCCAGATGTATTCTTTTCTTTATAATTATGTATTTGAAAATATTGTGAGAACCATAGAAATCAACATCTGATTTCAAAAATTTGAAATATAAAATGACTTACAGGAATAACAAAAACAAACAATTCATTCTTTTAGAAAGATAAACCTAATTTTTTAAAATTATCCTATTAAATTCATCTACACTTTAATTCTTAGATAAACTTGTTTACATTTCACGTTCAGAATTATTTTTAGAGAGTTGAATTCTTAGTGTTATACAATTCTCCATCCCGCTCAATAAAATTGGTAGGAATTTAATTTCTGGCGGAGTCGAATTTAGAGTAATTTTCCAAAAATAAAATAAAATTGGAAGAACAAAGAAATAACTAATTTATCTATTTTAAAAAGATTACTTAGATAAATACATTTCCTCTTTAATTATCCCATAAACTTTTTTATTATTCATGTTGAGCATTAGTCTTTTGGAAACGCGAAACAGTTCCTTTATATTCTACAAATAATATTGCACATTTATTTTTTGAGGTCTGAATTTTCAGATAATAGAAATTGAAATGTAATATTTGAGTGAAAAATAGATTTATTAGGATAATTTTTAAAGAAGAAAAAAAGAAGAAAGATGAGTTGAATAAATTTTTGATCTGAAAAAGATAATATAATTGACGTTAGTGTGTAGTTTTGATGAAGGTAGGTGCGGTTTATCTGAAGGAGCTTTGGTCATTTAGGGAAAGTCGGTAAAAAGTAAAGGATGAAAGGATAAGCGACTGAGGCGTGGCTTATTAACAGAAATGAGAAAAGATAGTGAGGAAGAACGTTAGATACGTAACGTGCTGGAATTGCAGACCCTTTCGCAGCTCTTTCACTTTTTTTTTTTCCTGTCAAACTCCATTACACGTGCGAATATTCCCTCCTTTGACCACGGAACCCCGTATATAAATACATCTTCAATTTCACTTCTAACACCAAAAGCAAAATTACTTTTTTTTTTTCATTGTTATTATTAAATGAATTTAGAAAGCCCAGATGAAGCCTTAATCCTGAGTGAATATTTTGTCACCAAAAATGTTGCATCTCCTTCCTTGAACCGATATATATATATATATGGTATCTAAAGACACTCTCGACTTACATACATAAAAACAATCTTTATTTTTAAGATTTTTATTGCACTTCATGGTTCAACTAAGAGAGTTTGATTCATGAGTTAAAGTAAAACCCATGAATTAATCTATACGAGGTTAAAATAAATAAGATTGAATTGGGACCAAGTTAAGTAGGTTGTTGAAGTTGAATTCAAATTAGGTTGCGTCTAGGTTAACCTAAAATTTAGGTTGATAATGATTAGCAATGGTTTCTTGCACAACAAAATGGCATAACAATTGTTTATATTTTTAACATGTTTGTGCTAGATGATTTAATCCATTAATGATAAGTGAATCATATTTAAAACAAATTAAAAATTTAGTTTCTGGTATAAATAATCAATTACATAAAGTGTATAATTTGTTAAATTTAGCCATAACACTTAAAAAGCTTAACAATGACAAATCACTCTGTTATAATCTGCTATATAAGTTGCATAATCAATTAAAACAGAGAGAAAGTCATAATCTGTTACATAAGTGAGATAATCTGTTAAGGATGAAAAATGGATGACTAATATGGTTATATGTAGAATAATCGATTACGTAAGTTTCATAATCGATTAAAACAAAGAACATAGTCTAATCCATTGCATAAATAGCATAATGTGTTAAGACTTTGGAGAATCAAAGGTTCATTGGGTAATTACACATTAAGATTCATTCAAGACTTTGGACTACATTAGTTCTGATTCAATCTGCACTTGGAGAGTGTGTGTTAAAGATCAGGTTCATCAACAATCTATGCATTGTATACCTTTGTGAGGATATACAGGTTTGAGAGCTGGGTTGTGTTTGTAAGAGATTAAGTGTGTTCATCTCTTGTTTTACTATTTTGATTTTGAGTGGTGAGAGTAGTGCAATTGAAGGTTGTTTAGTATTCTTGTATACTCAATCATTATAGTGGATTCCCTTTAACTAAGGTTGTTGAAGAGGACTGGATGTAGCCTTGTGATAGTCGAACCAGTATAGATTGTTGTATCTTAATCTTTCTTTCCTTCTCTTTATCTTTGTTGATTCATTTGCCTTTGATTATTGATTTCAAGTTTCAAGAATTGATAAAGATTTCAAAAATATTTCGAAAAGGGTTAAAACCAATTCACCCCTCCTCTTGGTTTGAGAAGTCGAAAGTTATTCGAAATTTAATCGATTATATTCATAGCTTAATCGGTTAAATTGATCTTGATGGCTACTATATCTCAAACTTTTGGAGAAGGTGCATCTACAAATAAACCACCACTATTTGCAGGTGAGAATATTCTTGGAATCGGTAGACAAAGGAGTATGGGATGCCATGATAAATGTCCCTTTTGAACCAACCAAAGTGGAGAATGGAAAAACAAAGATTAAGGATTTTTCTGAATGGAATGCAAATGAAAATAAAAGAGCTCATTATGATGTTAGATCCAAAAACATTATTTCTTCTGCACTTACTATTGATGAGTTTTATAGAATCTCCATGTGTGCAACGACTAAAGAGATGGGGGATGTGTTATAGGTAACACATGACGGTAAAGATGAGGTGAAGAGAGCAAGGAAGAATTCTTTATCAAAGAATACGAAATGTTTAAGATGAAGAGTGGTTAGACAATATATGATGTGCAACAAAGGTTCACCCACATTGTAAACCACCTTCTTACTCTTGGGAAGACATTTGATAAAAAAAAGATAAATATCAAGATTTTGAAGAGAAATTGGTAGCCTAAGGTCACTACAATATCTGAATCAAGAGATTTGACTATAATGAATATGGTCAGTCTATTTGGAAAATTAAGAGAACATGAGCTTGAATTGGGGAGATTGAAAGAAGAGGAAGAAGGAGAGCAAAAACATACAATTGCCCTCAAGACGGCAAGCAAAGCAAGCTCAAAAAGACATGTTGTAGAAGATGATTCTGAAGCTGAAAATATTGAAGCAATGAATTTTATGGTAAAAAAGTTCTCAAAATTCCTAAAGTTCAAAAACAAAACTAATTTTGATTTTTGCAAGGAATGCAAGGATCAATAGAAGGAAAGGAAAAGTTGTAGCTGTTCCAATATGCTATGAGTGTGGTAAAATTGGACACATCAAGCCTGACTGTCCAGTGACAAAAGTGAAGCAAAAACTGCGTGATAAAAGCAGCCAAGACAACAAAAATCACAAGAAAGAAAAAGTCTTACATAGCCTAGGAAGATAATGCTTCAGGTTCCCCCATTAAGTGATTCAGATGAGAGTCTTGAAGAGGAAACAAATATGTGTTTGGTGGTAGGTTCAACATGTTATGAGAGCAGTGCTAGCAGTTTTGAAGATGAATCCATTGAAGACTGATACTATCAATTACTTGATACTTTTCAGGAACTACATGAAGAAGCTAGGAAAATGTTGTACCAAAGAAATAGGCTTAAAAGTGAGAAGAAGTGCTTAGATGATAGAATAGAAAATTTGCATAAAGAGAATGAAAGCTTAAAATCTGAATTGGAAAGCTTAAAGAATTCACCTAGGCAAACCATAAAAGAGAGTAAGGTGAAAGTTCAAAAGTGTACAAATTGTCCAATACAGGTAGAGATAATCAAATACCTAATGAACACATTGTCAAAATTCACTTTAGGTAGCTCTAACCTTGAAGCCTTATTAGGATCACAAAGGAGTGTACTTAATAAGCAAGGGATAAGCTATACAGGTAAAAGCAGTAAAATAAATGCTAAGAAATTCACTAACATTAGCAAACCTTCATCTATAGCTTGCTTCTACTACAATAATATTGGACATTTGTCAAAGGCATATTACTATAAGAATGTTGGAGTTCCTAAGGGTAAATTCAAGTGGATTCCGAAGGAATCACCATAACTAACTAATACCAAAGGACCCAAATTTATATGGGTACCTACATCTAAACCATTTAATTGTTTTGCACGTAACTAAGATGATTTGGAAATGCATTGGCTCAAGGAAAAGCACAAAGCTAAAACATATGTCTCATTTCAAGTGCTCATAATCCCTTGAGAACAACAAACTTGTTAAAGGTTGTGGTATTGCTAAAACATGCATAATTCCTAGTTTGCATAATCATTTTGATGTGTGTAATGTGTGCTTTTTGCTTGACATGAAAAGATTGAATGAAAATCTGCAAAATGACCATTTCTGCGAGTTTTAATCGATTATATAAGTAGTCTAATCGATTAGGTTGTTCTCTCTGTTTTCTAAAATTGTGTTCTGTAGTTGATTTAATCTATTACGTTAAAATGATAATCGATTAAATCTACTCTAGAGAGGGTTTTCATTTTCAAATGGGCTTCCCTCTTCTCTTAATCAATTAGGTCAAAAACCCCAATCAATTAAAATTTTCTTCCACTCCTCATTCTTAGAAACCTAAAATCATAATCCTTTCTCTAAAAACCCTAAACTTTCATCTTTGCTCTAATTCCTTTGACCCTCATGGCCTTCGCCTATTCCAAATGTTTCAAGAGAGCTGCTCATAAGGTCTGGTCTATGAATCCCACAGGGTGGATTAGCGATGAAGATGCCCTAACAAGGTTTGACTGCTTTTGGCGCTTTAAGAAGATTATTTCTCACAAGTATTTGGGCATAAATTTCTTTCGAAGAGAAGGGTTCCTCTTCCAGGATTGGTTGGAATAACAGGGGCTAGCTAAGTTTATGGAAATGTCAAGCGATTGGTACCCTACCCTAGTAAGATGCTTCTACGCTAACCTATATGTTTCAAATGGTATAATCTACTCTAGGGTAAAAAGGATCAATATCAGACTGAATGAGGATGTATAGACATCCATTGCTGGCTTCTGACCAAGGGGATATAAGTCTCACTTAGGGATGCCTGGTGTAAATAAACTAGCAATATACAATGATTGTTTAAGGGATCCTGAAATTCCTAGAGACTTTACATTGTACAAGGCTGGTGGGTTGAAAAGGGCTTATAAACTATGTGCTTTTGTCATAACATGGATTCTTTTGCCTAGGGGGAGCAATCATGCTCAGCTTACTATAGAGGACATATATCTGATCCATGCTCTCAAAGGAGGATTGCAAACAGATTGGACTACAGCCATTTGTGATCACATGGTAAAGATCACAAAGAAAAACATGTTAAGTCTTCCCTATGTAGTGTTTCTGAGCCGTGTTATGCACCACTACAATGTTGACCTTACTGGTGAAGTAACAATGGGCTACAATAAAATGAATATGATCTCTAAACTTGCCCTTTATCATATGGGTTTAAGAAAAAGTGAAACTGGATGGGCTTTCAAAGATGAACATCTACCCATGGAAGGTGAAGATATTGCACCATTCAATGTGGATGCTTCTAATGCTTCTGATGCTAGACCTGCATTTCAACCCAAGACAAATTTTGATAGGTTTATGGCTAAACAAATGAAGATTCAATCTACCAGACTTACTGAGAGATTTGTCGCAGCCATCCAAAAGAAGCTGGAAAAACAAGATTTAGATGATGAGTTTGATGATGAAGACATATTTGGAGGACAACATGAAGAGGACTCTGAGGATGAAGAGTGTATAAATATTTCTGATTAGTTTAAGCATTAGGTTCCTTCTTGCTGATATTTTTGTGAAATTTTGTACTCCAAGCCATAAGGCTTCCTGCGTAAACACTTTAGTTCTACTGATCTTAGATACTTAGGATAAGTCTCTATTAGAAATACTTTGTTTTTGAACAACATTTAATATTTGATCTTTTAATGGTTATACTTGATCATATGGTTGTGCTTTAAATTGTTTAAAAGACTGTTTTGAATGATTGTGTTGATCTCAATATTTGTATATCTAAATGATTTATTGAATGAACTAAGTCTGCACATGCATGAATACATTGGATTATCAATTTGATTCTATTTTGGATGTTAAATATGATATTTAGCTATTGGTGATATGATTCAATGTTCATTGACATTCAATATTCATGCATATTAGCATAAACTGTTGTACATATCTTATTCTTGAAATACTAACATTGTATGGTATAGAGAAAACTGTTTTGCAGGTCAAAATTTGAATGAAATAGTTTTTTCTATCATTGTGGTATGTTCAGACCATACTGCATTGTTTTAACAGATTAAACAGATTGTATAATCTATTAAATGACCATTACTGTAGATTTTAATATGTTATGTCAGTAATATAATCGGTTAGGTGACAAAATCTATTTATGTACACATCTAACTGCATTTCTGGTCTGCTACACAAGTTTAAATTGACATTAAATACATGTTTTGAGTGAAATTCATGTTATATGTTGCATACAACACAAATTCACCTTGAATTCCATTATACATTGTGCAACATGCAGCATTTTGAGTCCATTTATGCACTCATAACTCTGATGGTACATTTATCATATTTTCTGCTCCATAATAGATGTCATTTATACTTTAATACTCATTGCTTAAATCTGCGTTTTGTACCAAATATGAGTATTGAACAATGTACTTGATATCACTGCTATATCATGTGAAATATACAAAATCTGCTTTGATACAAGTCAAATTACTCTGATACACTGTTTTGAAATAGTTATATTGAGCTGATCTTTATTTTGATATTATTCATATATTTCTCACACATTTCCATAATGTTATAACTCTTTTTTATAGGGGGGAACCACATACTTCAATGGTTTGTAAGTTTTTTTGATGTTTATCACATATGTATTCCATTATATTTGCTTGTTCTACCATTTTCTTGATAATGTCCAAAGGGAGAGAGTTAATAGAAACATAGATTTTGTTGGTCATCATAAAAAAAAGGGGGAGATTGTTGATAGCGAGAGCTTAGCCTCTTTATATCTTAGTTTTTTATAATGAATGTTAAATGATTAACAATGGTTTCTTGCACAACAAAATGACATAACAATTGTTTATATCTTTAACATGTTTATTCCAGATGATTGAATCCATTAATGATAAGTGAATCATGTTTAAAACATATTAGAAATTCAGTTTCTGGTATAAATAATCGATTAAATAAAGTGTATAATCTGTTAAAGTTAGCCAGAACACTTAGAGAGCTTAACAGGGGCAAATCACTCTGTTATAATTAGTTATATAAGTTTCATAATCGATTAAAACAGAGAGATAATCTATTACATAAGTGATATTATCTATTAAGGATGGAAAATGGATTGCTAATATGGTTATATGTTAGAATAATCGATAACATAAGTTTGATAGTCGATTAAAACAGAGAACATAGTCTAATCCATTACATAAATAGCCTAATGTGTTAAGACTGTTAGAAAAAGCATTTAAAGGCATAAGTGTTAAAATAATCAATTACACACATAGGATAATTTGTTCAAACAAAGAGAAAAGCATAACAGATTATGCAAATAAGATAATCGATTATTCTACGACAGGATTTGAAAATCTTCTATATATGTGACTTGAGACCTGTTTCAATAACGTTACAATTTTCAAATACTAACATTCTTGTTGAGCTTTGACTATAGGTGATCTCAAAAAACATTCTTGGAGAATTAAAGCTTCATTGGGTGATTACAGATCAAGATTTATTTAAGACTTTGGACTACATTGGTTCTGATTTAATCTGCACTTGTAGAGTGCGTGTTAAAGATCGGTTTCATCAACAATTTGTGCATTGTATACCTGTGTGAGGATAGCCAGGTTTTAGAGCTGGGATTGCTCTTGTGTTTATTAGAGATTGAGTGTGTTCGTCTCTTATTTTACTATTTTGATTTTAAGTGGTGAGAGGAGTGCAATTGAAGCTTGTCATTATAGTCTTGTATACTCAATCATTATAGTGGATTTCCTTCAACTAAGGTTGTTTCCAAGTGTTTCTTCTCAATGACATCTTCTAGTAGAAACCCTGATCGGAACAAAGGAAAGCAAGTTTCTGTAGCAAGGAATTCTGATCTCTCTGGTTGGATTAGTGATGAGGAAACAAGAAATAAGTTTCTAATTAATCCTGCCAAGGCCATGGCTCATCCTAATCATCTCAGTCTTAGAAAATTCAAAAGAGAGGGGTTTGACTTTCCTAGCTTGCTGGAAGTGCAAGGACTGTCAAGTCTCATCTAAATGAAGGGAGACTGGTATCCTGACTTAGTAGAGACGTCTTTTATCATATTCTACAGTTTGTGGATGGTGGCATGAGATCGAGAGTAAAGAGTGTAGATGTTTTCATCAATGACTTTATTTGGATGTTATTCACTGGACTTGAAGCCAAAAGAGCAAATTCACATTTATCCAACTCCGAATTCAATGTTAGTTTGAAGAAAAGTGATCTGTATTCAAGATGGATGAGATTTCCCGAAGATCAAACTATCAAAAGACGATATGGACATGAAGGTCTGAAGAAGGAAGAAAGGATTGTTGCCTACATTGTCTCATGGGTTATATTACCTGGAAGGATAATTCATAACAGAATGGCCACTGAAGATGTGTACTTGATGCATGCTATCATAAAAAAAATTCCTACTAATTGGATAGAAGTTATCAAGAATCATATGAAGTTAGCCGCATTAAAAAATTCCTACTACCTACCATATGTTGTCCTTATAAGCAGAATTCTTGTGATACAAGGAGTAAGGGTCGATGGAGAGGAGAAGTATTCAAGTGACAAATGCAAATGTGTTTAACCAAGATATGTTGGTAAGCCTTGATATGAAGAAAACAAGAAGTGGATGGTACTTTAAAGATGAAGGCAAAACCATGTTTGCTCCTGAAACTAAGTTTGAAACATTTTCTGTTGAACAATTCAGAGCCTTGAATGTCAAAATTGACAATATTGGAGCAAATCGACAACATGAAGGAAGCAGTTCCTCAGGAGAGTACACTACGAAAACCTCTGAATCAGATTAAGAGTTATCGGAAGAAATGGTATCTGCGTGTGTTGGTCATGTCCTTTGTCTGCTTAAGTTGTGTTGTTTTTAGGATTTTTTTTATAATGGCTTAGAATTGCCATTATATTTTGGTCTTGTTCTGGTCTATCACTTGTAATATCCTTTTGAACAAGAAATGAAATTAGTTGTTTTGATTCAAATTCATTTTACTTTAAATTGCTTGATTGAATCTGCTTGGATGAATACTGAATCGACTTTGTGATCATTGAAGTTGACTGTGCATATACTTATTGTTACATTAACTATCTTGCATACTCACTTCTTATCTGTTCAATTTCTTGCATTACAATGATACTAAACTGCTTCATCTTCAAAAGACTCTGAAAGGTTTTGCAGGAAACATTGCTTTGGAACTTACCATTGGAATCGTATCTGTCTCAGAAGCAATGGAATCGACTTGATAAATTGTTCATTCGACTTATCACCTACAGGGGGTTATAAATTCCATTCACTAGAATTTGCTTATTAAGTTGTTTGATCATGTTTATATCAGTTTTCTTCAATATATCTATGTTCTTATATGACTGTTTTGCAATGAGATTATATTGTGAGATTGTTGATAGTTGTATCATTGCTTGATTGAATTACTTGCAATCATAACACTGATACAATCTTGATACAAACTGATTGTATGCTCTGATATTTGTATGACTACATTGTGCATCTAAATCTAATTTTGTTGCATGCATAATGACAGGGGGAGCATTACTTGATTGCATAGATTTTTAAGATGCCTAAATTCTAGGGGGAGTTTATCTATCTCATGTGAATATCTGTGATAGGGGGAGCATCATTGCATGATTAATCTGTTTACATTGATTTTCTCTGATGCATCTCTAATAATTTAGTTTATTAGCATATCCATATCTGAAAGCAAACCTTTTTTGCTAATGCACAAAGGGGGAGAAATATGGTGATCAATATGGTTGAAAAGATAGATCAATATGCTTATTGCTTGATATGTGATTGTTTGCTTAATATTGTTTTTGTTTGCTCTGATATACTGACAATTGCTATGATATACTAGAAAGTTCATTTAATCACTTGTACTTACTAATTGCTTATATTACCTCTGATTTCTAGTGATTACTTGACTGGTTATATGCTGTTTGTGTACAATCATGGTTGCTTATTAATCATGGTTGAGCATCATAAAAAAAGGGGGAGATTGTTGAGATTGTTGATAAGGGAAACACTGGTTTAGCTAACCTTAATCTCACAGTGCTCTAGTCACTATGGTTTTTGATGATGACAACACATTATTAATAACACATGTATTGTTATGTGTTACATGTTCTATTCTTCATTGTGGATGATATCCTATTGAACATGTTTGTGTTGGTTTCTGATATATGTATGCATATTCATTGATCTTATACTTGATACATCACTTTTGTTTGCATTACATATGTTTATGAAAAGGAAAACCACATGCACTTTGCTAAACTCACATGTGTGACAAATATACAAGTTTTAAGTCAACTTCATTATGAAGCAAGTCGATTAAAATTAGTGACTTTGCAGAGATTTTCAAAAGCAGTGTTATGTGTGATTTTGCATTGAAAAGTTTTTCAAAATGTGCTGAAGTGCCTAAGTCGACTACATGGGCAGTGGATCTGACTTAGATAGTTATTTGATTTGAAATTCTATTATGCTTGTGTATAGTAACGACTATATTTTAACTGCTGGTCAAAGCTTTTATTGTTATTCAACTGTATTAATTGCAAAATCTATTTGGTTGTTGTTGACTGCTACTATTTGACTTAATTGTTATATCTGTCTTATGACAGTCGAGTTTATTAGTAGCACAGTCGACTACAAGAGCGTCTGATTTATAGAAAACTATAAATGGACGTGACTTAGTTGATCACAGAGACTTTGGAAATTCTAACACTTTCATTTTGATTTACAGATTGTGATCCCTGATAATTTGCTCCAAGAACTCATCAAGAAGACCGTGGTGATCTATCTTTGAAGAGGTTCTTTGAAGGAGAAAGATTTTTGTGCTTACTGGCTTATCATACTTTGCATACTGTGGTGCTCATCTGCTGATCAAGATTTCTATCAATTTTTGTAAAGATTGTTGTTGTTATCCTGCTGGGATTGCAGGGGGTTGACTCGTGGAGTTTGTACACTTTGTGGATTGTTCAAAGTGGGTTAGAGATTGCAGAATAGGGGATAGGTTGCTGCAGATCTTTGTGTGTGTTGCTGCCTATATTTTGGTTAGAGGGTTAGAGAGGTGTTTTATAATTTTGACGTGGAGGTCTCTATAAAAGCCTTGCTGTAAAAACCTTGACCATTATAGTGCATTTGCTTCCGGATTGTGGAAGGACACTGGATGTAGGCATTGAGGCCGAACCATTATAAAAATCTGCTTTTGATTCTTCTATCCTTACACTTTTACATTCAGTCAACTTACCTGTTTACGTAGTCTACTTTGTATTTCCGATGCATGTAGAATTTTCATTCCTTGCGATTCAAGAAACTTTGTAAAGGTTTACATTTTATGAAAAAGATTTTAAAAAGACTCTGATTTTGAAACCTTACCAATTCACCCCCTCTTGGTGTTGAAACGAAGCCAACTTGTTTTCCAACAAGCCTGATCGCGATTTCGGCTCTGAAACAGAACAAACTAATGCTGGTGAGTCTCGGCACGGTGAGGACGTTGTCGAGGCTGGTAACGGAAGCAGAGTTGGGAGCAGCAGCGGTGGAGAAGGTGCTGAAGCTGGTGGAGGCGATGTCTTCGACGAGGGAGAGGCAGAAAAAGATATGCGAGGACGCGGCGTGTGTGACGACGGTGCGAAGCAAGGTGTGTAGCAACAGAGCATGCTATTAGAAGTCATAAAATAAATTAGGTTTAATTATTTTCTTTTTGTTAGAAGTCAAAGAATAAATTAGGTTTAATTATTTTGAAATAAAATAAATTCCACTTACCACGTGCCATATCATTAAAATTTGCTTGGTCAGCATGTCACGACTCAGTAAATTTTACGTCGTCCACTAAAATTAACGATAAAGTTCCAATTGACTCAATTTTACAGAAACAGGAACCTAATTGAGATAAAAAAAAATACCATAACCTATTTGAAACGATACTGCAGAAATAAAAGCGTACGAAATAATTAAACCATGATAAAAATAGTGAGAAAAAGTAGTAGTTATTGTAAGCAGTATTGTAGTTGTTAGAGAGATGATTGGAGTAGAGTTTCTGGTTGTTTGTTCGTTCGTAGAATAGAGTTTTGTAATTGCTTAGACATGATTCTTTGTATTTTCTTCGTCTTTGATGAAGCAACAACACCTGCGATTTTGTTTAATCCAATTGTTTTATTTTTGTTCCCCTTTTCATTCATTGCATTTGTCTTTCTTGCTGTTTTTGTTTTCACTATTTACATTTCATGTTCATTGCATGTTTTATTGTTCATTATACATCTTCACCGTTAAAGCTTTCTATGCATTTTAGTTTAACTCGCTCTAGAATCCTGGATAGCTAATATTTCTATTCGGCTTCATTTCAGTCTTATGAATGTCCCTGTCTGTTGAGCAATTCATGAACATGATTTTCTTCCATTCAATTTTTTTTCCATTTTTTTTACATTTTTATTATTTTAATGTTCAAATATCAGTATTTTACTTAAGTTTATCACAACAAACATAAACATCATTTATACTAAAATACAAAACATTACAAGTTAGTCATAATCACTTGAAGACATTCTAACCAACTTAACATAAGAAAATTAAAAAAATACCATGATTATTGGTTCATCAACCTGCATTTATATCTTTAAACGCTCTAATACAAAATAGTGTTGTTATAACTTATAAGTAGTTCTAAATTATTAGATTCAACTTAAAATAAAAAGACATCTTTAAAAAAAGGTCTTGTATTTTACAAATTACTTTTTTAATTTTATTTTTATTATATTTAATAAGTTTGGTTTGACTTAAACAATTAAGTGCATGTAACTATTTTTATACTAATTTATGAGTGATGTTACTACAAGAAAATCCTTAAATAATGATTAATTTTAGTGACAAAAAATTATTAATAATTATAATGACTAATTTAAATATCAATTTATAAATTAAAAATTATTGGTAATTAAAATTGTTTTTATTATGAAAACAAAATTATTATTGATTTGTGAATTGGTTTCTAAATTGATCACTTAAGAAAATATTGATTATTAAAGAAATTGGTCTCTAAGTAATTAATTAAAAACAAGTTTAGAAACAAATTTCTTTCATAGTCAAAATCTTAATAATTAATTTTAGTGATCAATTTAAAAATTAATTAGTAAATTCATTATAATTTTTTTATAATCAAAATTATTTTAATTATTAATAATATTTAATTTATAAATTAATATATAAATTTGTCTCTTATGTGACTAATTACTTTTTAGTCACTGGAATTAATCATTATTGAGAGATTTTCTCTTAATAATGAATGTTTAGATAAGAAGTTATGAAGAAATTGAAGTGAGAAAGAGCAAAATGATTAGAGAGGAGGCAAAAGAAGATATGTAAAATGATGGCTACTTAGCTTCGATCCTTCACCATTTTCCCCGTCCTTGCTTTCTTTCGTACTTTTCTTTTTCTTTCTTCTTTTTTCCACACATTGCGTTTATCGTGTAATGTCCTTCTCATGTTTAAGGTTTATAACTATGTAATTGTATTTTAATTAGTTAAAATTAATTTGTATATAAAATAAAAATTACATTTTAAAAATTTAATATAAAAATAAATTTATAAATTATTTTTAATAATTAAAACCCTTACAAATTAAAAGTTTACTTTCTTATTGTAATTAGGATTGGCAATGGATTAGATTGGATATGAATAGATCATATTTGCTATCCAAACTACAAACAAAAATATATCAGTTATTTATCTATTATTATGCGAATTTCCGTTTAAAAAATATAGTTTTGAATTAAATATAAATATAAATTAAATTTAATCTAATAAAATATAAATTAATTTTAATTTTAATTAAATTTAACTTAATAAAATATAAATTAAATTTTTATTTTTATTTTTATCCATTATATATTAATATAATTGCATATTTTATTTATACATACCTAAGTCATTAGATTTTTTTTATCATCTCTAATTGTAATGCATGTTTTATGTTTAAGGTCACATAGGTGCTTCACTTCGCATATTATTTTCCTTCTCCATCATTAGGTTTTTAAATCGTAATCGGTTACTGTTACAAATTGAAGCAAAACTAATTTGATGACGATTTTTATATTAAAACATTCGTAAAATGTCAATAATCTCTTGTTAACCTAATATAAAAACATAAGAATTTTATATTATAATACAAAGTTCAAAATCAAACACTATGTCGTTGTGTTATGTATGTCATAATAACTATATTTATATTTAAAAGATATACGATAATGATTAGCAATCTTTATATCTAAATAATTAAAAAAATGTTGTGTTATTTATGTCATAATAACTAGATTTATATTCAAAAGATATACGATAATGATTAGCAATCTTTATATCCAAATAATTAAAACATAGAAAGTGAAAATTATTAGAAGTTGATTGTTTCTTTCTTTTAAAAGGAAAAAAAATCAAAATTATATTTGATTAGCATTTGTGTGACGTTGATTTTTAACCAATTTTGACAAGTTAATGTTCGATCGATATGTCTCGCAGTCTTTACTATTATTATTATTTAGGGTTTAGAATTTTTACTTTTCAAAATTTTAAAACAAGATATATATTTTAGCCAAAAAAACCTCGACAAGTAAAAGCTGACAATAAAAGAATAAAGATCATGAACAAAAGATTTTCCAAGGCGTATAAACTATTGTCCTTAAGGATCCGCGATGTACTGTGCAAGCCTCTCAGGATACAACAGAAATTCTCAGAATTTCTAGGATCTCAGAACTAGCAAAAATATATAAATAAAGAATAAAATAAACCCAACATATTTTTAGGAAAAGAGCAAGATTATCTAAACAAAGAATAAAATAAACCCAAAATATTTTTAGGAAAAGAAGAAAAGAGAAAGAATGAAACTAAGAGAAGAGAGAATGAGAGAAGAGTGATTTCTGATGATGATTTTAGAGTGAATGAAGCTTTCTATTTATATAGCTGGTGAACCAGGCCCATGAGGCAAACGATCCAAAATATTTGCCAAAATATCTATTAGAAAATTGATTTTTTAATAAAATAGGAACGTTGCAACTTAAAAAGAAACGTTGGCAGTGTGCATCTTGGGAAATATCTTTAAAGCAGAACATTGAAAGCAAATCAAGCTTACGGTCCAAGCTCGTAAAATCTTCCGTAACTGATGGCTCCACAACTGATGGCACACAACTTTTGCAATATTATATTCAAAAATAACAGTCCCCCACATATTGCAAAAGATAAGAAACAATGATTGAAAGAAAGAAAAGAAGAAAACTATTGGGTTTTATAAGATGTAATGCATTAGAGCTGGTATAGCAGGCTATATGAACCAGTCCTAGATCGAGAAACTTAACACATAGTGTAGTTGGTATAACAAGCTATATGAACCAAAGACACTTGAGTGTGTTAGAGGTTTATCAATCACAGTACATCCCCACAATCCTTGCTGTTATCTTTGTGATGCGCTTACTAGGCCATGCGCGTGCCTGATATTCATGAGTGCTCTAGTGATCATGCCAAGATCTCATACAAGCGGCCCCACTTGACACTCATATAGGTGATTTCATCAAGTGTATGCTGCAAATCATACACCACCCATAAGGGATATGAAGATCATTAACCTCTTAATAATGCAATCTCTAGCACTTTCACACACCGTAGGAATGGACATATTTGATTTAAAATCAAATTAAAGCTATCAGAACTAACAAGTGACTTATTTTTACCCATATGAACCTTATTCATGGGATTTCCAATCACAAAGGTTGAGTTACCATCACTTGTTTGTTAGCTAGCGGCTTAAGTCTCATTCCCCTCGATGTTTCTAAGATCATATTTCTTTCCAAGGGTTTTGTTAGAGGATCTACTAGATTTCGTTCTGACTTCACATAGTCAATGGAAATAGTTCCACTCTTTAGCAGCTGCTTCACCAAATTGTTTCTCAATCGGATATGTCTATTCTTTCCATTGTAATTCTTGTTTTTAGCTATAGCTATTGTCGATTGGCAATCACAGTGTATTGACATCGATGAGGTTGGTTTCATTCCTAGTGGAATGTTTGCTAAGAAGTTTTTCAACCACTTAACCTCACTACCATCTATCTCAAGAGCGACAAACTTAGATTCCATTGTTGATCTTGCAATAATTGTTTGTCTGGCTAATCTCCATGTAATCGCACCACCCCTAAGTGTGAACATAATCACTAGTGGATTTTGTGTCATCTGAATTAAAGATCTAGTTAGCATCATTGTAGCCTTCTAGTACAACGGGAAATCAACTGTATTCAATGGCATAATCCATTAAACCTCTTAAGTATCTTATGAGCCTGGAAATTGCATCCCAATGTTCTTGATTTGGACATTGAGTGTACTTACTCAGTCTACCTACTACATAAGCGATAACAGGTCTAGAAAAACTCATCAAGTGTAGTAAGCTCCCAATTATCTGGGAATACTTAGGCTGAGATAATGATTCTCCTCTATTTTTCATTAATTTAGAGTTAGCATCATAAGGGGTATTCACGGGTTTGAAATCATATTACCCAAACTTCTTAAGAAGTTTCTCAATGTATTGTTCTTGGGATAATAATATATTATCTCCCTTCCTTATGATTCTAATACCTAAAATTACTTTGGCTTCACCTATGTTTTTCATTTCAAAGTTCGATCCTAGAAATAATTTAGTTCTAACAACAATCTCATTCCATGTACCAAAAATTAACATGTCATCCACATACAAACATAAAATGACACAATCACTATTTTCAAATTTAGAGTACATATATTTATCAGCATCATTAGGTGAAAAACCATCACATAGCAATACATTATCAAGTTTTTCATGCCACTGATTTGGTGTTTGTTTCAACCCATACAAAAATTTTAAAAGTTTACAAACTTATTCTCTTGACCAGGTACAACAACCTTCAGGATAAGTCATATAAACCTCCTCTAAATCACCATTCAAAAAGACAGTGGTATGTTCAGCATAGCCTAAGAACATGCAATCAGAGGTTTTAGAGCCTATTTTCCTTTTCTTAGGATCGGGTAACATCACCTTAGCTAGGCACCCCCACACTCTTAGATATTTAAGGCTAGGTTGATAACCTCTCCACAACTCATAGGGAGTTTTACTAGTTTTCTTATGAGGTATTCTATTTTGTAAAAAACACGTAGTAAGCAAGGCTTCTCCCTAAAGGTTATATCAGGTGCACTAGAACTAATAAGCACCGCATTCATCATCTCTTTAAGAGTTCTATTCTTTCTCTCAACTACTCCATTAGACTCAGGTGAATATGGTGGGGTTACTTCATGGGTGATACCTTCTTTAACACAAAAGTCATTAAACAATACATATTCACTACCTCTATCTGATCTAATCCTTTTAATTTTCTTATTTAATTGATTTTCTACTTCTACTTTATAGGTAAGAAACACATCAAAGGCTTCATCTTTATGTTTGATTAAATACACTTTAGTGTATCTAGAATAATCATCTATAAAAGTTACAAAATAATTTATACCTCCTCTAGACATGGTTAGTTTTAAATAAGCTAAATCAATATGCATTAGCCCTAACAATTTAGTTTGACGATCTATAGAAAAAACATGTTTTCTTGGTTATTTTAGATTTTACACATATATCACATTTATTACTCTATTTATCATGCATATTAATTTTTCCTAGTCACTGTAATTTCATAAATAGGAAGAATTCAAATGTCCTAATCTAGCATGCCATATACCATATGAATCAACAATATAAGCAGAAGAAGATGATTCATTAATATTTTCAGAAATGTTAAGTACAAAGAGACATTGATCACAATTCTATTCCCCACAAAAACATTATTTTTTGTCATTACAATCTTGTCAGACTCAAATGACACCTTAACCCCCACTTTTCCCAATAGTGCTACAGAGATTAAATTAACTCTGATTGATGGCACATGTAGCACATCATTCAAGGCCAAAGTATTTATAGATGTGAGCTTGAGAAGAATTTTCCATTTTCCCATAAAAGGAGTGGTCTTGGAATCACCAAAGTAGATGTGTTCTTCTCCATCCCCTACACTAGTGTAAGAGGTAAAGGCACTTCTGTTTGCACAGATATGTTTGGTAGCACCAGACTCTACCACCCACTTCTCACATTGGTCATCAGATTTACTTGAGAAACGTCCGCAACAATAATGTCATCTCCTTCGGCTTTATTGGCCCTAGGAGGATTGTCATTTCTTGCTCTATGCCTGCATTGTGGTGCATGATGGTCTGACTTCCCACATACGAAGCAATTTTCTTTCTTCTTAGAGGTAGGTTTAGATGCGTTGGGGAGAGATTTTCGAAAATTATTTTTCCTATTGTGATCAAGTTTATGTTCGTACATTTTTGGAGCGTGTCTGTCTTTTACCATGTTTGTTTTTTCAGATAAAGCCTTGGCCCTCGCAGCAACACACTTTTTCTTATTGGTATCTTCAATAATTATGTGAGTGATTAGCTCTGAAAGTGACATTTTCTTGTGTCTATGTTTCAGTTGTTTCTTGTAATCAGTCCAGGAAGGCGGCAGTTTCTCGATCAGAAGCTCTGAAACAAATTCATCTAGTAGAAGAATGTTCTCCGCTTTGATATCTTCGAGTAGCTTGTGGTAGTCATTGATTTGTGACTTTATGTTCTTGTTTTCAACCATTTCCCAACGATAGTAATTTCCAATGATAAACCTATTTTGACTATATCTTTAGCAGTGTATTTGAGAATCAACGAATCCCAAATATCTTTCGCCTCCTTATAGGAACATTACACATCGAACAAATCGTTAGAGAGTGCACTAAGTAAAGTATGTCGGCATACCTTGTTAGCATGAAATCAATCTTCAACTTGTTTCGAATTTAGAGGGAGACTAGAGTTAGGTTTTGAAGATGAAAGAGCAAAGACGACTCCGTACATGTCTAAGAGGGTTGACACACATTCTTGCCAACTCCGAAAATTCTTACCAGAGAAGACTGCAATTTTTGATACATCCGGGAAAGGTATCGCGAAGACCGTCTGAGTTTCGGAAACAATATTTTGATTCTCCAAGATTGAGTTGTTGTTGTCACCCGTAAGTCCTTAAGATCGTTGTAAAAGCTGAGAATAAAAGAATACAGATCACGAACAAAGGATTTCCCAAGGCATGTAGATCACTGTCCTTAAGAACTTAGCCACGATGTTTTGGGCAAGCCCTCCAGGATATAATAGGAACTTCTCAGAATTTCTAGGATCTCAGAAGTAGCAAGGATCTCTAAAAAAAGAATAAAATAAACCCAAAATATTTTTAAGAAAAGAAGAAAAGAGAAAAAATGAAACTAAGAGAAGAGAGAATGAGAGAAGAGTGATTTCTAATGATGATTTTGGAGTGAAGAAGTGCTCTATTTATTGAGCTGGTGAACTAGGCCCATGATCCGAAAGATCAAAAATATCTGACAAAATATTTTTTAGGAAATTGATTTTTTAATAAAATAAGAAAGTTGCAAATTAAAAAGAAACGTTGGCAGCGTGCATCTTGAGCAATATCTTTAAAGCAGAATGTTGAAAGCAAATGAAACTTGCGGTCCAAGCTTGAAAAATCTTCCACAATTGATGACATTAGCAACTGATGTCACACAACTTACAATATTATATTAAAAAATAACAAGCATTACATTCTGTTTCGGTAGGGTTTTGTAGGATCGAGAGACGCTTAAGTCAGGAGCGGTTTTGGGAATTGTTTATCACAATTGAATATTTGAGTTCTGATCAAATGTAAGTATAATGTACCTGGCTTTTGGCTTTAACCTCATTTTTATAGGTCACCTGATGGATCTTAAACTAGCACAGATCTAATAAAATAAAAACAGATTTACCTTTAGATTCGATTAGTTGCTCATAAACAGCTTATTAACATCTTTAATCAAATATCTTCGATTATTTTATCATCTGCTACACTATTGGTCCAATAATAACTTAAACGCTGGTCCAATTATGGCCCAACATCATTTTACGTGTTTGAACTTAGTTGATGCAGTGGATGGACCGAACGGTCCTGGATAGTAACTGTTTGGTCCATACTATATACCATACATATGCCCCCCAAGTCCGAGTTAACCGTTTGGCTATAGCCAAGGTTAACTATAAGACTTATGAGTTTGAGGGAGGTTGGTCTCGTTGTATTGAAGAGCTTGCTTTCCCTGTGCTTTAAGTCGTTGCTACTTCTTTGGGCCGAACGGCGAACTTTAGGATTTTCTTTGGAATCTTTTTTCCCTAGGCCGAACGGTTTTATGCCCAGGATCTTGTTATCTGCACTATAAGGCCAACTGACTGAATACTTTTTGGGCCAAATGGCCGAATATCTGCGAGGCCGAATGGCCGAGAACTTGCGAAGCCGAATGGTCGAGCGGTGTTATGTGCAAGATCTTGTTATCTGCACTATGAGGCTGACTAGCTGAATACTTTTGAGCCCGAATGATCGAATACTTGTGACGTCGAATGGTCGAGAATATGCGATATTGAATGGCTGAATACTTGTGACTGTTCGATTTAGGAAAAGAGTGACAGTTCACGAAAACGTTCCTCACTGCTTGGTTTAGGACGAGAGTAAGAGTTCATGGAGAATGTTCCTCACTGTTCCGTTTAGACCAGGAGTTTTTCAGATAACGTCCCTGGGTTTTGTTTACGAGAGTGATAGTTTGTTGAGAACTTTTATCACCGCTCGGTTTAGAGCAGGAGTTTTTCAAATAATGTCCCTAGGTTTTGTTTACAAGAGTGAGAGTTTATGGAGAACGTTCCTCACCGCTCGGTTTAGGACGAGAGTGAGAGTTCATGGAAAACGTTCATCACCGTTCGGTTTAGACCAGCAGTTTTTCAGATAACGTCCCTAGGTTTTGTGGACGAGAGTTACAGTTCGTTGAGAACTTTTATCACTGCTCAGTTTGGACCTGGAGTTTTTCAGATAACGTCCTTAGGCTCTTAACCTTGTGGATGTGGGTTCGAACCACACAGTGGGCGCCAAAATGTTTCGGTAGGGACTTTGTAGGACCGAGAGACGTACCTTTCTGATGTGACTTTGCTGCTTTCCGACGCTTGATTCGCTTGCTCTACACACTTTCACTCGTGATCGGACGATATTAGGGATTGACCGAGTGGTTTAATGCCCTCTTCCAATGTCTGAGTCGCATAGTCCGCTTGGTTGTACTCTTAATCAGGGTGGGGAGGTACCTGCAAAAGGCACTCTGATGCTCAAGTCAGGAGCGGTTTTGTGAATAGTTTATCACAATTGAATATTTGAGTTTTTATCGAACATAAGTAGAATGTACCTGACTTTTGGCCTTGATCTCATATTTATAGGTCATCTGATGGATCTGAACTAGCACAAATCCAATAAAATAAAAACATATTTACCTTTAGATTCGGTCAGTTGGTCATAAACAACTTATGAACATCTTTAATCAGATATTTTTGATTATTCTATCATCTGCTGAACTATTGGCCCAATAATAATTTAAACGTTGGCCCAATTATGGCCCAACATCATTTAACGTGTTTGAACTTAGTTGATATAGTGAATGGACCGAATGGTCTGGATGATAACTGTTCAGTCCATACTATATACCATACACATTCTAATTCTATTTTCCAAACTTATCAAAGACATAAAAAATTAGAAAAGTTAATTAAATGGTATATTATTTATATTACAATTCGAGCCACATCAACTTTATTCATTGTTTTATATACTTTTAAAAAGTATCTAATTTATTTAAATAATTGTCTATTAAATAAAATATATTGATTTATTAATACTTAGTGTAACATAATATTATATTCATTAAAGTTAAAATTATTTGTCTTGAAATAGACACTATGAAATAAATTTTCTTCCATTTTATAGTTTAACCATCCATAATCTTTTTGTTGTAAGATACCTTAATCATCGTATGATATATTTTAGAAAGATCAAATTATAATTGAAGGATCTACACTTTTAGTAGAAAGGATTATAATTTTGACTAAAACAATAGTTGAAAGATAGAATATGATTGGAGATTTGTATTCGTTGTCCAATGATTTAGGTTAAGTCACTCTCTAATAGTTCAATTATAAAGTCTATTATTAAAATGGAGTAATTATTTTAGAATTGATCAATTATTTTATAGCATGGTTAAATTATGACACATAATTAATTATACTATTGAAAAGAAAAAAAAAGTTATATTCTAACTATTATAATTTTTGAACTAATTATTATATAAACACTTTAAGAATGTTATATATTATATATATATTAATAAAAATAAACAACCTTATTATAAATTTAGTTTGAATTAGGTAGGGCTTCGAGTCATATAGCATTGTTCACATTTAATTAAATTGCATCAATAATTCGACATATTAGTTTAGATTTAGAATAACTTCATGCACAAGACATATACATTAATCTTTAGAATGAGGTAACATTTATCTCCTAAACTTTTTAGGTTAAACCTTCAATGAAATTGATAAACTTTTAAAAACCAATGATTCTTAGATTGTTGACTTTTAAAGAACCCAATAACTTGTCTTGATAATGGAAAGATTATGGCCTCAATTATATCGAGAGCAGTGAATGTACCACACCTCAATATTTGTAAAGTTGGTTCTCATAGAACTTTCCAACAAGAACACCTGACCTTCAAGATGAGACTCACGCGAAGTATATTACTCCTACCACTATTCACTTCAGCTTTGTATGTCTCCTTAAATCACTTACCAATTTTTTTATTGTTATTGTATGTGTCAAACAAAGTAATTGTCATTATCATTATGTCAAAGTGACTTTAGTGACTACATAGAATTAAAAATGTATATATATCACCTGCATATATGATGCACTAAGTATGGGGAATTAGTGTCTGTAGTATCCCACTACTTGGAGGGCTATTAGGACCCACATTTATTTGACAAGTGCTCTCTTGACTTTTCTTTGGTTCTTTATTCATGTGTTGTGAAAAGAAAGTAAAATTTAAGATGGGGTTTCCAGATCCGTTCCTTGGCACAAATTTTAGATTTTGACTTGGATGAAGAAGAGGAAAGTGATTAGTGTAATGTATAAAATATTAGGAGATGGATTCATTGGTAGTTTTTGTAGTTGGAAGGTATAATGTTGAATGTGGAGTGAGTGTTGACAAATGGTGTAAGTGGGCCTTGAAACTTTGGTGAATAACATGAATGTGGGAGCATGCGCACTTAATTGTTTGCCTTGATGTGTTCCCTACACAAAGTCAACATGCCATACACTTGAGATATTCATAAACCTTCTCTCATGGTCTTCTATAAAGGATCACATTGGTTGGTGTTTACGTTAGCATTCAATACTTGGATCCTCTATAAAGTGTAAAGTAACTATATAGTACCAAAATACTACTATATTTAAAAATGAGCCTCAACAAGTTTGCATAAAAATAATGATAAGTGATGTTGATTAAGATGTTAAGATTGAACTTGGATTCTTTTCACTCAACTGTACTACCCTTGATTCTCTATAAGTTATGTTCTTTATTTTAATGCTCTTGAAAGTACTCTTCAATTTAATTTTAACCCCATGTATGCAATAGTAATGAACAAGACTCCTTGCATTAATGAACAAGACTCCTTGCATTAATGAACAAGACTCCTTAAACCAACTAAAGTTGCATATTCTTGTATGGTATTTACCAAGCATTATGAAATTTGATTGGATCTAAACTCTAAACCAGTTTTCCCTATATATAGGCTTATGAAGTATGATGATCGATCAAGTCATCAAAGCAATAAAAGCAAATCAAATAACCAACACGTAAAGCAAGAACACAATATATATTGAATCAAGTACAGTACATAGAGTTTAGAGAAGTTACATCTAATCCTAACTAGGAGAAATTTAGCTTCTCATAATGATGTTTATAGTAAGTGCAAGGAGCTCCTTCCTTCCTTCCATGGTGGTCTAAGGATATTACAATAAGTGCCTAAGAACTTTACTAAGTATTTCTCTAAATGGTGTACAAAATTAGCATGCTAAAATCAAATGTATGCTTTGGTTGTATGGAAAAACTAAGTATTGCTTTAGCTCTTATGATGTTTACTAGGTGAGTTTCCTCCATGCTTGGACTTCCAGCTTAGTATTACAACAATAGATCTTTCCTTCCCATGTGAGTTTTCTTGTAAGGCTCAACTACTATTCTGGAGCTTAAGGTTTCCTTACAATGAAAGTTTCTTCATGTGTGGCTCAACGCCAAAATCATTGCTCAGCCATAGGGCTTTATATTTGAATCTTAATAAATTGCCTAATGGGACTCAGCAACAACTTTCGGGCTTAGTGTCATATTTTTAATTTCCTTCATTTTACATTCAAAAACAACACATTCATATCAAATTCTACCATTTGTATCTTCTCTACTCCTCATTTCGTCTTTAAGATTTATGAAAAACACATACAATATAAGTGTCTAAATGATATTCAATAATAAGTAAACTAGACATTTATCACTCTTTTTGATGGAATACCCCTTAGCCATGGCCAAGAACCCCCAAGAAGAGTTGGAGTCATCTGTGAAAGGTGATCCCAAGTTTTTATCATCATGGGTCATCAGTAAGTTCTTAGTAGAGTAGGATTATTTTGGATCTTGTATTATAGGCCTAGTAGTATCCTTTGGGCCTTGTATATCAGACCAAGTAGAATAGGTTTTCATTTGGACCTTGTATTTAGGACAAGTAGTGTAGGGTTTTTGGACTTAGAGATGACCTAACAGTTGGCAAAAATAGTCTTGATGCTTAAAGATTTAATGAAGCTTGAAGATTTGTTAAGTTTGGAAATCATGTGTAAATCTGAATTACGATAGAAGTCTTTGTGTATGTCTCACAATTATTTAATATATTAAAATGGTGTTTAACAAGTTAAATGGATTTTGCATATGGTTTTATAAATAACATGTTAAGTCAACAGAAGTAATAATCAATCAATTGATTTCATTTAAGTAAAAATAATTGATTTAAAATTACTTTCAATTGATTAAACATGTCATTTTGTAAACTATATATCCTTTCTCTTCTTTGAGATGAGAAACACTTTTGAAAAATGTAAAATCGGTTCTGAAATTTGGAAAAACTCATTCTCAAAGAGAAAGATTTTGTTGTTGTTCATGACTAATATTTGAGGTGTTGGAGTTGTGACTGGTCCAAGTAGGAGAGGTGTAGAGAGGTTCTTGATTGACTAGGGAGAGTCAATGTTGAACTTAGATCCTTCTAATGTATTTGCATGTGTTTGTGTGTTGTTCACAGGTCAACAAGAGGGATTCTTATTGTGCATTTGTTCTCTATTGTGTGATTCAAAAAACTTGTATTGTGTGGTTTATGTTTTTAAGAATTTAATTGTAAGGATATTGTAATTTATTGTGTTAGTTAAAGGTAAAACTCAGGTTTTCTTGACTAATTGGATACAACTCCATTGAAGTGAACCAGTATAATATTTTGTGTGCATTGATTTAGTTTTATGCAGATTATTGTTTCAAATTTCTTTTAATAAGAACTAATTTGTTGATCCATAATAATAATTCTTGTATGATTGCATAAAAAATTGATAAATAAGTGTACATGTGACTATTGTGATTGATCTTGGTAATCAAATTAATCAAACTTGAAATGTGATTGTTAAGTGATATTACTGCAAAATTTATCATCAAAATTTTAACTTGCTGATTTTGTATTTTGGTGAGTTAAAATGTTTGATTCATAAGTGATACATTGTTAAATACTATAATGAATCTAGTTTTATAAAAAGGCTTTACAGATTTCAAAAAGAACAAATTTTTTAGAAAGAGCCAATTCAAGCACCCCTTCCCCCTCTCTCTCCCTCTACATGGCTTAAAACCCCTTATTGTGAATAAAATTGGCATCAAGAGCACGTTCTTGAAAATTACTCAAGTTTCACCCTAAAAACATTTTTTCAAACGGTTGAAAAAACAAGTTTGCCTTTGCTAAAGGTGTCTTTATTCATTAGGCCTCCTATGTTAGTGGTGTGAACTACTAATTTTGGAAAATACAAATGATAGTTTTTATAGAATTTATTGACTAAAGGATTATAAATGCTATCATGAATGGACCACAATTCTTAAGCATGTTGTTTATAATAAAAAGGTTTATAAGCCATGGAACCTCGAGATAGAAGATGAGAAAAACAAGGCTCAATATAATTGTTTTGTGATGGGTTACCGTAAAACAACCAAATATACCAACAAGTATACTTGGTACTTTTTAGTATATCAAGTGTTGTATCCACAAGGATTTGGTAGAAAACACGATGTTTCGACAAGCTTGATCGTTGATAAAATAGTAACAATGATTGTGATATGTAGAAAACAATTTGTTTCGTGAAAATAAAGTAAAAGGTGTTGGAAAACAACTTGAATTACAAAACGAGTGACTTTCAAATGATTAAACCGTATTGAAGTTCGACTCGACTACTTTTCCCTCTCTTGTGCCATACTTATGTTCAATATGACATTACAAGTTATCACCTCCCAGGAGTTCTATTTAAATGTAACTCTAGGTCAATTCTTGGCACCTAGAGCCTAGGATCACTAAACTTCAATATGATTCCTCAATGACTGCTTGAATGGATCACCTGCATTAAGATCATAACTCTATATCCAATTGCAAGATTAGATCTATTCCTAGCATCTTTTATAGAAAAAATGTTCGTTCAGATGTTCTTTAGCTTCGAAACAATCAAGACAACAATCCAAAACCACCTTGTTAACAGAAATTATCATGCAAATGATGAATCACAAAAAATGGTGTTCTGTTAAAGAAAAAATCATTTATGCTCCTAAAGACTCTAATGTTTTGAAGTTTAATCAAATAACATTAAAATGGAATAATAATCAGAAAATAACTTAAGGTGAAAACACAAGACTTAGAGCCTAAACCCCAAGCACACAAAACTTAGAACCAAAATCCCCAGCATAGAAAAACTTAGGAAAACACTTAGGTTCTTAGGAAATAGAAAAACATATAGGTCAAAACACCAAGACATATGGCTAAACGATTTTGTGCCTAAAGCATCTAAGAGAATTGAAGTTAAAAGTTTGATGCTTATCATACCTGGAAAATGCATTAGTGTAACTCTCCAAAATAAAACAAGTCGAGACAATGTCTCTACAGAACACTTTAAAAGACTTTAACTATTAAAATATAAAAAGAAAGCTTAAACAAGTTAAATTCTATCTGTCTAAAAAGAAACAAAACCAAAAGTGTTTACTTGACTAAACGATTCCACGAGCTTAACCAGTACCTCGTCTAACGATGAAGTATCTATATTATGCTTGGTATCTTCACTTGAAGTCATAACTAAAAAGATCATTCAACCTACTTCAAGCAAAGTTTTGAAAAAAGCATGTCTGCTCTGACCAGTTGACTTAGCCAATGGCTACTGGACGAAGAAGAAAGAAAAAACATGAGTATCAAGGCTACAAACAAATATCCATGAAGCCTTTAAATAAAAGATCTCTTGAAAGGAAAATCTAGAGGATAGCTTAAGAGGATAGTCAAGGGAGAAGCTTACATCGTAACATTGATCCTGAGAGATTAACGAGAAAGAGCTCAAGAAAAAGAATATATTTGAGCTGAAGAAAAAAGAAGAGAAGAAAGGAGAAGTGAAAAAAAGAGAAGAGAAGAGTAAAAGATAAAAGAAGTACTCTCATGCTTCATTGTTATATTGTTTACTGTCGTAAGAAGAGATAAATACATGTGAGTGTTTAGACTGCTTTGTATTGTATTTACATTCTATTTGCGAGAGCTATAGTTTGAACATCTTGTAAGCAATTCTGAACTTTGTTTGAGTTTATTATAATTCTGAAGAGAATCAAAATACTTAACCCTGAACTTTGTTTGAGTTGAGGAATCTTAGCAAGGTTGCTAAGTACCAGGCGTGGTTCGAATACTCAAAGGAAATTTCAGTGGGGTTGTTGAGTACTAGAAGTGGTGTGAATACTCAAAGGAAATCTCATCGGGATTGCTGAGTACTAGAAGTGGTGCAAATACTCAAAGGAGGAGACTGAATGTAGCTCAATTGGAGTGAACTAGTATAAAATCTCTTGTGCAATTCTCTATTCTCTTGTTTAAATGATCCTCTTACAAAAACTTGCAATTGCTCTTTAATTTCTAAACATTAGAATCTTCCAAGCTAAAACGTTTATTTTCATAAAGGAAGTTCTTACAAAATGCTACAGTACATATTCTGAATAACAGATAAGATCGTTCATACATATTTATCAAGTTGAGCGTCTAAGAGTTTAAAAGAAAATTTCAAGAGCTCAATAACGTGTTATATCATAAGAGTTGCAAAAAGTTTTCCATTAACACTATTCAATCCCCCCCCCCTTTCTAGTGTTTTTCAGGTACTTCAATTGGTATCAAAGGTAAGCTCACACTATTAGTTCTTAGCATGACTCGAGAAAAGATCTTGAGGAATGGAAAGCGAAGGATATGCCATCAACCGTCCTCCCCTGTTCAAGTGAGAGAAGTTCGACTACTAAAAGCAAAGAACGATCGCATTCTTTGAAGAAGGAGAACGAAAAATACATTCTTGTAGATGAAGAAGGAGAACCACTCTCAAAAATCAAATGGATTGACGAGTAGAAGCAGCGTTATCTGTTAAACTCTAAAGCTCGCAACTCTCTGATGTGTGCTCTCTTGGAAGAAGAATACAAGAAGGTTCACGGTTACCAAAGAGCTAAAGAAATGTGGGACACCTTGGTCATCACTTATGAGGGATCAAATGAAGTCAAAAGGAATAAGCTGAGCTTGCTAACAAGACAATATGAATTGTTTTTTATGCTTGAAAATGAACACATTCAAAGCATGTTCAGCAGATTCCAAACGATCCTTAACGAATTGAAATCCTTTGGAAAGTCATATGAAATCTTCAATCATATTGATAAAATCCTATGAAGTCTTCCCAAGCAATAGAGACCTGAGGTCATAGCTCTATGAAAGTCAAAAAATCTAGATGGAATGAGTCTAGAAGAGTTGGTAGGGATACCAAAGGTTCATGAGCTCGAGCTTCTTCAAGATGGCTCTATCAAGAAGGAGAAAATATCGCGCTCAAAGCTATCAGGAAGACACATACCAATGCTCTTAGAGCAGAAAAATCCTCGGAGGAGTTAGGCGACGAACATGAGTCCATGGACGAGAAGGATGAAGATGATATGATCATAGATGGGACAACAATGAAGAGTTTTTAGACTAAAAAATAAAATAGGTTCTTACCTTGTATTTGCCTCTTTTGTTTTCTTTCGTTTATTTTGGTTGTAGAGAAGCTTATAAACTCTTCTTTTGTTTAAAGTACTTGCAATGTGGAACTTCACATAGTTTGGACTTAAAAAAAAAAAAATAAGCCTTCTCATTTTGTTGCTTGTAGTGCAAGTAATCATGCATAGTTTGTAGTTTTTAATTTCTAGACTTGCTAGGAAGCTTATAAACTCTTTAGGAATGGAAGACTTAAGAGATCTGGGACTAAGAGTCCATGAGGACTTCTAAGTCCCACATCCCTTAAAACTCTCCACTTAATTCATCCTTAAGGCTATATAAGTAACCTAGGGGTCTCCTTTGTAGACACCTTCGAATTGAATCAATTTTAAGAGTGATTTACATATTGCTTATCTTCTTTTGAGATAGAAATATGTCTCATAGTCATATTTAGGATCTTATCTTGTGCAAAACAAGTGGCAATCCAACCATTGGCACTTATCCTGTAATCATTTTCATGTGGCGTGTCTTCATTTCCATAATTTTTCCCTATCCTTTCTCTTTTCCAATTTTAATTCTTTCCATTGCTTAATTTTCATTAGAATAATTCTCTCTAAGCATCTTATTCTATATTAGAAGACGAGCTTTCATTTATCACAAGAAAGCTTCAAAAATTATGGAGGAGAAGGAAAGGCACAATGTTCAAGAGTAGACACTTTGGATCTGGCTCTAAGAATAATACAAAAGACAGACAACCAGAAGACACAACTGTCTATTACGAGTGCAACAAACTTGGACATTTCATATCAGAATGTCCCAAGGTTGAAAAGATTAAGAAAAAGTTAGTCAGGCCCAGATACGAAAAGAAAAAGATGTTGATGGGCAATTGGGAAGACTTGGACACATCTGACCAAGACGAGGATGTCAAAGTATGCTTGGTAACAGGGAATGTAGAGAATACATCAGACGACTTTGATGATGAGGTAAATTTTTCTTATCTACACTCAGTTAAAAACGTATATTATGAACTGCTATTGTACTCGTCTAAACTATCTAGTACATATAAAGATTTATGTAATCAAGGTATAGAACTTCTCACACATAGAAATAACCTAAAACCAAAAGTACTTAAGTGTCATAGACGAGGAAAAGGAAGAAACTAGGCTACAAAATAAAAAGCTTGTATAAGATACAATAGTAGCCAAGAATGATAAGATCATAGAATCCCTTAGGCATGAAAACGACACCATCACCAAAATACTAAGTAGGCATCCATCTAACAAACAAAGCCTAACTTACAGGAAACACAATACAAAACATGTAAATAAAACTAACCATATTAGTCTTACTAGGTCAAGTAACGATGCATTAACTTCTAAAGAGAAGGAAATGTATGTGTCATACATTGAAAAAAGGAAAAAAACAAATAACATATAATAAAAAAATCTATAAACTTATTATTCATAAATTCATTATTTTAAACTATCAATTTGAGATGTCTTATTTAGTTTGGATTTAGATCTAAATGAATGTTTTGCACAACAAAATTAAATAACTATCTTATATACTTAAAAAATATATTTAGTCAGTTAAGGAAAATTAAATATATTTAGTCAATCAAGGATTTCAACGTCTTATGTTACAGCATAATTTTTCTATATAACCAAGCAACCAAGATTTGTACAAATTAAAAGCACTTAAAGGAATTTTCCTATGTTACCATCTATATACCTCGATGCCTCATTTGAAGGCTTTATCTTATTTTATCATCTAGATAACTTAGTGTTTGGTTTGAGGGTTTTTTCTTATGTTACCATCTAGATAATTAGATGCCTTGTTTGTGGGCTTTTCTTACGAAACCATCTAGATAACTCAGTGTCTCACTTGAGGGCTTTTTCTTATGTTACCTTCTAGATTACTCGAGGCCTCGTTTAGGAGATTTTCTTATGCTACCTTCTAGATAACTCGGTGCATTGCTTAAGGACCTTTTCTTATGTTACCATCTAGATAACTCGGTGTCTTGTTTGAAGGCTTTTGTTAAGTTATCATCTAGGTAACTCAATGCCTCATTTGAAGGCTTTTTCCTATGTTACAATCTAGATGACTCGATGCCTCATTTGAGGACTTATTCTTATGTTTCCATTTAGATAATTGGGTGCCTTCTTTGAGGGTTTTTTCTTATCTTAAAATCTATAGTTTTGAGACTCCACTAACTCTCCATCATGGCGGGGGTTATAATGCCTCTATACATCGTGATCTCGTCTTGAGTGATGGGATCGACCACGAATCTCCCAAGTCCTACACTGGGTTTATTTGCTTCTCCATGTTACCAGACTATCTCCAAGAAACACACAATACCCAGAAGTAGATTTTTTGTCAGTAATAGAACCTGCATAGTCAGCATCAATATATAATTCATAGTCAATGTGTCTTCCCTTTTGAATAATAGCCCATTTCCTGGACTTGACTTCAAGTATTGGAGAATTTTGTCAACTGCTTGCATGTTTCTCTCTCTTGGATCATGCATAAATTGGCTCACAACACTAACTGCATAAGCAATGTCTGGTCTTATGTGTGATAGATAAATCAATTTTCCTACCAATCTCTGATATTGGGCCTTCTCTACAGGAGCACTTTCTTCACATCCCATTCTGTGATTCTGTTATATAGGAACTGTTAGGGTTCTACATCCCAGCTTTCCTATTTCTTTGAGGAGATCAAGTACATATTTCCTTTGGGAGATGAAAATTCCTTTCTTGGAGTAGGCAACCTCTATTCCAAGAAAATATTTGAGTTTTTCTAGGTCTTTCATTTCAAATTGAGCTGCCAATTTATCTTTTAATGCCAATTTTTCTGTTTCATCATCTCCTGCAATAATCATATCATCCACATCGACAAGTAATAGAGTGAGTTTACCTGTAGAAGAGTTCTTTATGAATAGAGTATGATCTCCTTGGCTTTGTTTGTATCCCAAGGAAACCATTACTTTTGTAAATCTTCCAAACCATGCTCTAGGGGATTGCTTAAGACCATACAATGCTTTCTTCAGGAGGCATACCTTGTTTCTTTCATTTCTCACTTCAAAACATGGGGGAATCTCCATGTACACTTCCTCATCTAGATTTTCATGAAGAAAGGCATTCTTCACATCCAGTTGGTGTAAGTCACATCCAAAATGGGCAGCCAAAGCAAGAATAACTCGAACTGTATTCATCTTTGCCACTGGGTAAATGTCTCCTCATAGTCAATCCCGTATGTTTGGGTATATCCTTTTGCCACCAATCTAGCTTTATATCTTTCTATTGTCCCATCTTCCTTATGTTTCACTGTGAATATCCATCTACACCCTATTGCCTTCTTGTCTCTTGGCTTATCAACAATCTCTCAAGTTGAATTTCTTTCTAATGCATTCATCTCTTCTTTCATGGCTTGATTCCAATGTTCAACTTTCATGGCCTCTTGGATTGAGGTAGGAATTTTTGTGGCATCAATGGCAGCAATAAAACTTTTGTGCTTATCAGAGAGATTGTTAGTGCAAACATACTAAGAAATAGGATATTTAGCACATGATCTTTTTCCCTTTCTTAATGCAATGGGTAAATCCTCAGTAATACTTACCTCCTCCTCATTGATATCTTCAGGGATCCTCACCTACGGATTAGATAATTTTTCTTGCTCGAGAGTCGAAGTGGGTTTTTCTCTTCTTTCATATTTTTTGCCAAAAAATCTGTCTTCTTCCTCTTCTTCCTCACTGTGTACTATGGTAGCTTCATTGCTCAGGTCCTGGGCATCCTGGAAAGACAAACATGGTAATGACAAGAAGGAGAGTTCATCCACTTCAAGTGCTTTCTCCCCCTGAAGTGGTGGACTGATATAAAAGGATTGTGTTTCATGAAAGGTGACATCCATGGTGATAAAGACGCGACGACTCTGAGGATGATAACATTTGTACCCTTTTTTATTAGAAGGATACCCAATAAAGACACATTTAAGAGCTCTGGGATCTAATTTACCACGGTTAGGATGATGAGAGTGAACAAAAACAACACATATAGAGACTCGACTAGGTAGACTCGTTAGTAGGGAAGAAGAAGGAACAAAAGACAATAGAGACTCTATAGGACTAATGCCATTTAAGATACGAGTGGGTAACCTGCTGATGAAACATGTGACAGTTAACACAGCTTCTCCCCAGTAATTTTTTGGAACAAACATTTGAAAAAGAAGAGCTCTAGTTACTTCAAGAAGATGACGATTCTTTCTTTCTGCAATCCCATTTTGTTGAGGGGTATTAACATAGGTTAGTTCATGAACAATACCATTATGAGACAAAAATATGATAAATTCATGATTCACATATTCAGTACCATTATTAGACCTAATTATTTTGATATTTTTTCCAAATTGATTTTGGACAAGATGGAAAAAATTAACAAAAATTTGAAAAACTTCGGATTTATTTTTCATAAGGTATGTTCATGCGACACGGGTACAATCGTCAATAAAGGTAACGAACCATCTAGCTCCAGAAATAGAATCTATGACAGGACCCCAAACATCAGAATGTATTAAATCAAATGGAGAAATACTCTTTTTATGACTAATAGGATAAGATGCACGATGGTGTTTTGAAAATTGACAAATATCACAATTAAAAGGCTCAACAGATTCTTTGGTAAACAAGTGGGGAAATAAGGACTTGATAAGACTGAATGAAGGATGCCCAAGCCTTTGATGATGTAACCCCCACGTCTCAGATGTTGCTTGTTGACTCATGATTTTTGTGTTGCTTTGGTCATCAAACTCTAAAACATACAACCCACTCTGCTCCTTAGCAGTTAAAATTGTCTTTCCTGTGGCAAGGTCCTGAAAAACACAATAAGTTGGAAAAAATGTTACTGAGCAATTTAAATCCTTTGTGAGTTTTTGCACAGAGATAAGATTGTTAGCTAATTGAGGAACATGTAAAACATCCTTCAATACAATAGATGAGTCCAAAATTACATTCCCAGAGCAGCATATAGGTATACCCTGACCATTCGCAACTGTAATAAGTTGTTATTTATTCCTTTTACCATATGAGTCGAAGGACACACTAAAAGGTGTCATATGATCAGTTGCACCCGAATCAAGGATCCAAACACCTTGAGACACATGATCAACAGTATTGAGGCAAATCTTACCTTTTATGGACAGAGTGCATGATCTAGAGGACTTACTCATTGATTCATCCATTACTTTCAAAGGAATAATGTTTACTTCAGACATCCCGTAGAACGCAACGAAGAGTCTCCAAGACGATGACGGTGTATGGGTCACACCGAGAAAAAAAGTAGCAGAACTTAAAAAACCAGATCTACTCAAGTAAAGGTCAAACGGGTCGTCACAAACCCTAGGAACAGACTCAGGAGTCTCCGATGATTCTTCTGTGGCGGCGATGGCGAGTAGGTCTCACTGGAAAAAAAAGGAGCAAAACTTAAAACTCAGATATGCTCAAATACAGCCCAAACGAGTCGTCACCGACCTTAGGTATGGACTCAGGGCGCTCCGGCAACCCTGTCTGTGGCGGCGCTCCAGCGACCCTATCTGTGGTGGCACCGGCGAGTGGGTCTCGCCGGAGGTAGGCGCGTGGGCTACACGCGCCGGCAACGGTGGAGGCGTGTGGTGGCTCCTTTCACGGAGTGACTTTCGGCGTTCTGGTCGTCGGAGTTGGGCGCACCTTCCTGCCCTATCAATGACCCCAACCGGCGACGGTGGTAGCAGCGGTGATCGGACAACGGCGGCGGTGCGACTATGCAGCGGAACGAAGTTCTAAGATCGGAAGCTCTTCATACCAAGTAGAAAATAATATTGAAATTTATTATTTAGAATTGATTGAAAATACATTCTCATATCCTCTATTTTTAACAATCTAATTCTCCTAAAAAGGGAAATAGAGAAACTAGGAAAACAAAATAAAATAGAAGATTGTATATCTATTTTCTCTAATTAGGAAGATTCTAAAGATATCTTCTCTAATTACAACAGGAAACATGGTAGGTGAAACTGGTTTCCTCCTCCGTCAATCACCAACCATGTCGGGAACAGTGACACTCATCTTCTCTATCGTCATTTCCTCGCACATCAACCTGCAAACAAAGACCAGAAAATGCAAAATATCCAAACCATCCTTCATCTTCGCACCCAACCTGCACATCAAAGAACCAAAAATGTAGCCACGGAAGCACCCACACGAAACCCTAGTTCGTCTTCTCCACCGCAATAGCAAAACCCCTTCTATCGCGCCTTTATCTTCACAAACCTACAAACCCAAAACGCAGATAACCACCAAAATTAGACAATTACTCACGAATCATCAACCGTTGTTCACATAGTCAAGTTCACAACTCCTCTGCGTTCTCCTTCTTCGCACTATCATCTTCGCCCAAACCTGTAAAGAAAACCAGAACCAGAATCCCACCACAAAAAATCCAAATCGTGCAACCAGAATTAGAAACAACAACATAACCTCCATCCCACTAAATCGCGAGCTAGCCACCGTGAGCTTTACTGTGTGACAGCTCATTCGATTTTTCTTAGGTGAACTCTACACCGTTAGGAATTATACGTCATCAGCGAAAAGAACCAAATTGAATCAACTTTACAAAAAAAGGGTTAGCGCTGAAAAAACTCAAGGACCACTTTAAACAAAACTGACGAATATAGGGACCAAAATAGGTATTAAGCCACAAATGTTCTTATCGTGATCTGGAGCATGGATCTTCGAACAGGTGGCAAGATCTAGGTAGATTATAGAATCCTATTATATGCCCCCGAGAGTTGGACCACAAAAGGAAATCCACCTACCAATGACTCTCTGTTACTCTAGTGAGTAAGAAAGTTTGGATCTTTTGACTAAAAGAGAATGAGTATGTGAGAGTGTATATTTCCAAATGAAATACCATGTCTATTTATGTAGGATTTTTTGACCCTATGACTCATGTGATAAGAACAGATAATATCAAGATGATATTAAATAATATCAACAACTTGTCGTATATATCATAATTAGTATAACACTAATAATAATGTGATACTTTACCTTATATATTATATATTTTGTAGATATATAATATTAAGGAATATCATAACATAATTAAATAATTGATATTTGGTCATATATACTATTAATATGTGATTTACCAACAAATTAATATATCTTAAAATATTCTTTAACCACTTTATGTAAGTAAAGCTTAATCAATTAACTATTACTTAGTTTATTTGTTGTACCAAGTATGTCTATAATTAAATTAATAATTTTTGTTTAGGTTCATTTTAAGGGTGGTTTTTGTAATGGTTATTCTCATAGGTTCATATTCATGATGAGTGATGTGATTCAACCTAGAACCTAACAAGTACACATAAAATTAATTTTAAGGACACATTCTGAATAGGAATGGCAATACACATACGATTTCTTGGAAGCTTATGCTCAGGTTTGATTGGACTAAAGTCTGTCTATTTCGTATGCATAAAAATTAATAAAATGTAGGGCCACAGTTTGAAAGAATGAGGCCCAAAAGTCTGTGGCCCAGCAGCAAGAACAAGAGTCTCACTAGAACCTTCAACGAGTCAGAAGTTTGGTGTGAAGTGTAGCATCGTGGGTCTTCATGTGAGAGAGAAGATAAGAAGGCGATGTTAATGGCACTCCGGCGAGGGTCACAACAGTGGCGCTTGAACGGAAAATGCAAGGCAGAGACCAAAGATGGAGAAGCATGGTAACAGAGGTAAGAAACTATTAGAGTATTTTATTTATTGATTGAAAGAAAGAATGGTGATTGTTTTTATTTTCTTACAGAATAGAAACGCTAGAACCTTGATTATATAGGGTTCTACTGAGTATTAATTACAAAGGAGGAATTCGTTAGAATCCATAACAGAAAGTAAACACCCCTAAAATAAAAACCCTAAAACAAGATTAATGCTCTTAGGAACAATAATTACAAAATAGAAAACATTTATGACAAAACATAAACATTTAATAGCCTCCCTCAAGCTGGATGGTGGATATTCATCAATCCAATCTTCGGGATGATGGATCTGAAATGAATGCGATGAGGAAACTTGGTGAAGACACCTGTGAGTTGCTCTTATGATCGAATGAGAAGCAGACACAGAAACTTTGCTTGAATCTTCTCACACAACACGTGACAATGCAACTCTATGTGTTTGGTCCGCTCATGAAAACTTTGGTTGTGAGCAATGTGCTTGGCTGAGTTTTTGTCACAGTAGAGGACAGCAATAACGATGGGTTGAATTTGGAGATCTTGAAGAAGGTAGTGTACTGCATCTCACAAACAGTGGCAACAAGGGCTCGATACTCTACTTCTGTAGAGGGACTTGAGACTGTGTTTTGTTTCTTTGATCTCCATGAAACAAGAGAATTACCTAGGAAAACACAATAACCAGTAGTAAACCTTCTCGTGTTAGGACAGGTGGCCCAATCTGAATCACTGAATCCCTTCATTTGTATATCAGAATTAGCAGCAAAGAAGAGTCCTTCAAAAGGACTGGATTTGACATATCTAAGGACATGTTGCAAGGCTTGATAATGATAGTTAGTAGGTTCCTGCATAAAATGACTTACAAGATTAACCGTAAAACAGAAATCAGGTCTAGTATTAGTAAGATAGAAAAGCTTCCCTATCAATATTCGATAATCACTAGGATTGTCCATATAATTCTCTGTTTTGTATAAGGATTTGGTGCTACTTAGAAAAGGATTAGAGCATGGTTTGCTTCCTAGCATTCTTGTTTCTTTAAGAATATCAAGGGCATACTTCCTTTGACAAAGATGTATCCCTTTCTTAGATCTAGCAACTTCAAAACCTAGAAAATACTTGAGTTCTCTCATATCTTTAATCTGGAATTAGCTATGTAAAAGAGTCTTTATGTGAGTGATCTCACGCATGGAATTCCCTACTAAAATAATGTCATCAACATACACAAGTAAAGTTGTGAAATTTGTGGGGGTTTTCTTAATAAAGAGGGAATGATCAGATTTGGATTGATCATAATCAGCAAAAATAAGAAAGGTGGAGAGTTTGTCAAACCATTGTCTGCTGGCTTGTTTCAAGCCATATAGGGATTTAGTGAGCTTACAGACTTGTCCCTTGATGTTAATGCGTAAACCAGGTGGAGGATCCATGTAAACATCCTCATTTAAGTCTCCATGTAGGAAAGCATTATCTACATCAAGTTGGTGTAGGAACCAATTCTTAAGGCAGCAAAGGCAAGTAATAGCCTAACAGAAGTAAGCTTAGCAACAGAGGGAAAAGTATCCAAAAAATCTATTCCCTCTTGTTGGGTGTAGCCTTTGCCAACCAACCAAGCCTTATACCTTTCAATAGTACCATCAGACTTGTGTTTTACATTGTAGGCCCATCTACACCTAATGGGTCTCTTTCCAGGAGGAAATGGGTCAAAAACCAGGTCCCATTGTCTTGTAGAGCCTGGATTTCCTTTTGCATAGCATTGGCCCACTCAGGGTTGTTTCTAGCCTCATCATAGGAGTTGGGTTCCTTGCTAGCAGTTATGGCAAGAGTGTACCTTAAATGCTTATCAGACAGAGATTCATAAGACAAAGTATTAGTGATAGGGTAAGGAGTTTTCAAACCATTCTTGCCACACAAATAGGCAGATGGGGACTGATCATTTTGTTGTATGTAGTCCTTTAAGTATTCAGGAGTTCTTTTAACTTTGTTAGATCTCCTTTGATTATTTCCTTGTTCCTCTTCTATGAGATTAGTGTCTTCAGCAGCAGTATTAGTGCTCTCAGCAGGGCCCAGACTTTCTCTTATATCCTCAACAAAGTCCTTCTCATAGCTACAGGGAACATCATCAAGGAAAAATATGTTGTCTTTACTATTATTGCAATTATCTCTACCTCACTATTTATTCTTGTATGGAAAATTGTCTTCATAAAAAATGACGTTTCTACTAATGAATATTTCTCTACTGCTATTGTCAAGAACAATATACCCTTTTTCTCCATTTTTGTATCCTAGAATATAGCTTTTCTAGCTCTAGGGTCAAGTTTATTTCTGTTGTTTTCCAAAGTTGAAGCAAAACATAAGCAACCAAAAACTTTTAGATCAAGATAGGTGGATGGATTGTTATGCAGAACTTCATAATGGGTTTTATCCTTATTGACAAGAGAAGGCATCCTATTAATCAGATATATAGCATGAGACAGGGCATAAGACCAATAGGCATGGGGAATATTAGATTGAAAGATTAAACTACGAGTAACATTCAATATGTGTTGGTGTTTGCACTCCACAACAGAATTTTGTTATGGAGTTTCAACATTTGATGTTCAATCCCATAAGAATCATAAGTGTTGGAACAGTTAAACTCAAGACCATTATCTGTCCTGATGATTTTGATAGTCTTATTAAATTGAGTCTTAATTCTCATGATAAAAGCTTGTAGGAGTTCCCTAGTCTGACCTTTATTATGCATGAGAAAAGCCTAAGTATGCCTACTACAATCATCAACAATAGTGAGGAAGTATTTATGCCCATGTACAGATGGAGTGGAGATAGGACCCCAAATATCACAATGAATTATATCAAAACAGTTAGAAGATAAATAATTACTCTTAGGAAAAGGTAATTTGTGCTGCTTAACATAATGGCAAATGTCACAAGCATTATCAGAAGTAGTTTGAACATAAGGGAAAATTTTGCATATTTTTTCAACAATTTTGTGTCCAGGATGGCCTAGCCTATAGTGCCACAGATTTAAATTGTCATGCTCATAAGAGAAAACAAAACTAGGTGCCAGATTCCTTCCAAAAGATTGCAAGTAGTAAAGCCCTTTGTACACATTAGCATATCCAATCATCTTCAATGTAGAGTTGTCCTGAATTTTACACATTTTAGAGGAAAAAGTTAGAGTACAATCTATATCTCTACTCAAACTTTGGACAGATATGAGATTAAAGGTAAAATCAAGTATGTATAAAACGTTGAAAATTATAAAATCCTTAGAAAACTGTATGGTCCCTACATAGTGGGCAGTAACAACAAAATTGTTTGGCAGTTTAATAGATATAGGTTTGATTTTGTTGAAGGTTATGAATTGATTCTTGTCATAGGTCACATGATCAGTGGCCCCTGTATCTATAATCCATGACAACATACCTTTTGTGTCCTCTGCAGTGTCTTTGTGTATTTGACTGATGCTGTAAGAAGAGCTATCAACCTTTTCAAGCATTTGTAATATCTTCTGCATTTGTTCATGAGTGAAAGAGCTCTGAACAACAGTCTGTTGGCTGGTCTGTGATGCAGTAGAGTTAGAACAAGTATTGGCCGAAGCTCATTCACTCGGTCTCATATTATTTTGACTGTTATTGTCATTCTTCTTGTACCACGGTGGATATCCATGTTTAGAATAACATTCATCAACAGTGTGGTTCATTTTGTGGCAGTGGGAACATTGTTTCCCATAATTGGGATTTCTTCCTCTCCCTCTTCCTTGACTTCGAGAGGCATTTCCACATCCATAAGTCCTCCAACTCTGGTCACTCTTCCACTGATTCTATTTTTTAGTGGTTTTAGCAAGAATTTTGATGTCATTTTGATTTGTGAGGCCAAAGTCATGTTTCTCCTGTCTTTCTTGCTGTATAATGAGAGAAAATACATTGTTAATGTTGGACAAAGGTTCCATTAACAATATATGTGTCTTAACAGTATTATAACATTCGTTCAAGCCTTTTAGAAAGAAAATAACATGCTTCATCTCCCTGTATTTATGAGAAACTTTGGATAAATCACAACTACAAGGAATCTTGCAGCTACAACATGGAATGGGTCTAAGAAACTCTAATTCCTCCCATAGGATCTTTAGATCAGTAAAATACTGATTTACACTCCTTTCTCCTTACTTAATAGAATGAATTTCTTGGAGTAAGTATGAAAATTTAAAGTAATCTGATTTGGAAAACCTTTCTTTCAACTCTTCCCATAGTTCTTGAGCATCCTCCACATATATCACACCTTCTGCTATTTGGGGTGAAAGAGTCTTGATAATCCAAGATAACACCATGATGTTGCTCCTTTCCCAAGAATAAAAAAGGGGATCATCTCTTTGAGGTTTCTTGATCCCTCCATCTATGAACTTTAACTTGTTCTTGAAAAGAAGAGTCCTTCTCATATTTCTATTCCAAGAGGTGTAGTTGGATTCATTAAGAACCTAAGAAATAAGAGAGGTGTCTGGGTTCTCTCTGGGTGAAGATAAAAAGGAACTGGAAGGATTGCTGAATTGATCCATATTCTCCATGGCAGCAAGAAAGGCTTAAAGAAAAAGATTAGCACCAAGATAAAAGCAAGAAGAAGAAATATGCGTAGCAGAAACAAGGGCAGAACAGGTATAGGACCTGCTCTGGTACCATAATAAAATGCAGGCCCACAGTTTGAAAGACTGACGCCCAAAAGTCTGTTGCCTAGCAGCAAGAGACAAGAGTTTCACTAGAACCTTCTGCAAGTCAAAAGTTTGGTGAAGTGTAGCATCGTGGGTCTTTGTGTGAGAAAGAAGAGAAGAAAGTGATCTCCATGGCACTCTGGCGAGACTCACAACAAGGCAGAAAGTAAATATGGAGAAACATGGTAACAGAGGTAAGAAAGTATTACAGTATTTTATTTATTGATTGAATGAAAGAATGGTGATTGTTTTTATTTTCTTACAGAACAAAAACACTGGAATCCTGATTATATAGGGTTTTTGTGAATATTAATTACAAAGGAAGAATTCGTTAAAATCCCTAACAGAAAATAAAAACCCCTAAAACAAAAATCCTAAAACAAGATTATTGCTCTTAGGAACAATAAATACAAAACAGAAAACATTTATAACAAAATAGAAACTTTTAATAAAAATAGTTAAGTGCGAGCTACAAAATAAAATAAAAAACATATTTTGTATGATAAAGTCTTATAATTTTTTATACAATCAGAAAGTGAACAGAGGTAGACAAATGTGTGAAACAAAATTTAACATTATAATTTTAAAAATAATAATATAATTCTTCTCATTTATATTCATTTGTCAACTTTTTTTTTATAGTTATATTATTAACATATTCTCATGTTTTGGGAACTTATCAAAAATCAACATGCTTTTTTATATCTAAAATTTCATTATTTTTATCATATTTATAAATACTAGTATAAGTATGTGTTATTAAGTTTGTATGTATGCATTTTTAAATATCTATAAATCATTTAAATTTTAAAAGTGGTAATTAAAAGGATAAAATTGAAAAAACAAAAAAGTGTATATAAGTATAGATACATAGTAATACATATAATTATAAATAAAATAAATTTTAGTTATTGAAATAAAAAATATTATAAGTAATATTGTGTCAATTATTTTGAATTATGAGTAATTATTTAAATTTGAAACAATAGTTACTAAAATAATAAAAGAGTAAATAATTCTATTATAATGAATAGTTATTTAAATTAAAAAAGTAATTACTAAAAATGATAACACTGAAAATTAGTTTTTTTTTTATTAAGAATGATTAAGAGGATAAAATTGATAAAATAAAATAAAATACCAAAAAGATGTGTCCTCTTTATATATAGTTATAAATATACATTATTATATAACATTTATTTATTATTTGCCATGAAACATATATATTATTAGAGAAAGAAAAGAATAACAAAAACATGAGATGTAACTAATTAAAGAAGGTTGATATCTATTATGAAAAGAATATTATATATATAACTTGAACTGAATCTCAAAATCAGACAAATTTATCAACACTTCGTTATAAATATTAGATGTTTTGACATATACTTTTATATATCATCATGTATTTTCTTTATTTTTTTAATGAAAAAGAAAAAAACAAAAAAAAATATATATGTGTATAAATAAAGAAAATATGTGAAACTACATCAGTGTTTACATTTTTATAAACATGTATATATAGTTCAAAAAAATTTATTATTTTTTTTAAAGAAATCATTATGCCGATAAATTAATTAATTTGACTTTTATTTATAAAGAATAATATAAATAGTTTAATAATCTTATCTCTTATATATTTATTTAATTCTTTTTATAATAAGTATAATTTGTTTATATGACATGGGATTTTTTTATCTATGTTTTTTATTTTAATAATATTTCATATAATGATAAATAATTAATAAATAACATGTGAGAAGTCAAAATTCACAATAAACACACGTATTACTCAAAACCTTGTTTATAGACTCTAAATTCAATATTATTAAAAGTAATGAAATGACTTATTAATGACGTGTTAATTTTTAGTATTAACTCACATCTATACAATAAAAGTGTTTTTAATGTAAAAGATAAATTTGTATAAAGAACTTTGATGAAATAGGACAGCATCCAATACCTTTTGAGGGCTGAATAAATTTGGTCTGTCATTCTGCAGAAGATAAGAAAGCGCGTTATGCGTTTTATGTCAGGCACCTCGTACAATGTCTAAAGCACACAAGGGGATAATATCCTCTGCCAAACAAAACTTATAATTTGTAATATTCTCTTTCGATTACATTCAATCAACTTATACAATATAATTAAATTTATTCTCAGCTGAAATTCTGTACATGAAATAACGTTAAATGGTCAGAATAAGCATTTTGCCCCTTATGAATCCATCACTCTAACATGATCGTTTACAATATAGATATCTCTCAAAATGTATAATGTATGCTAAATATTCATAATTTAATTAAAAAGTTATGTTAAGTTTTAATTAATTGAGGTGTAAAAATCTTTATAGGTTGAACAATACGTAAAAAAATAAATCTAAAGTAGTAAATACAAAACGAAATGTCACACTTATAATTTTCACTCTTTAGTTTGATCATGTATTTCATTTAATTTGTGATGCATTTTACATTTCAATCTTGCTTCTTCTTTTTTTTTCAGTTTAGTATTGTTTAATTTGTTACTATTTTCTGTTTTCACTAAAAACATTCAAAACATGTTATTTTGCATTCAATCAATGAATTCACATGACAATGTTCTTTGGACTGACCTAGGCTAACCTCTATATCACATTAATTAAGAAAAAAACTTAGTTTTATTTGATGAGACTTGTGCAAAACAAAAATAGTCATCTATTAAGTGTGATTCAATTTTAGTATTAGCTTTTTGTTTCAGGATTATTATTTCTTGGATAGACGATTGGACCACGGTAAAAAAAAAGTGTTTAAAGTTGTGTAAAAATATGATTTTCAGTATGTTATATTTTTAGAGAAGACAATGATGATAAGTTAGTCAATTTAAGATTAGTCTTTTAAATGGCATATTAAATCAAACCTTAGTATTAGTTTGATTTTTTTTTTTTTAATAAGTATCGGTTTTTTATGTTGAAGGGTGTTTTTAGGTTATTTGTTTGGGGTTTGTCGTGTATTATTTTTTCATGATGACAAATGATAAATGTGTTTTAGGGTATCAATAGGATGTCAAAATGTATAATGATACGTAAACTAGTGCAGTTAGGGGAAACGACAGCAGTTGTTTTTGTCCTTTGGCAGCGGTTTCCAAACCGCGGCATATTCAGCCGCGGTAAAAAGTCTGGAACTTTAGGTCGCGGTTGCAACTGCGGTAAAAAAGATGGGGTTCGTACCACACCCGCAGCCTAAACCCTTTTTAAAAAAAAAATAAAAAATCGTAGCATTATATTTCCAGATTAATCGCGACATATTCTCCTGCCAATTTATTGCAGGGGCTGACTGATGAGGTGTGTCACAATGTGGCAGGGGGAATATGCCGCGGTTGTTCAGAGAACCGCGGCGTATTCCCCTGTTATTTAATTTTTTTTACTGATGTGGCGTTAAATGTGATGATTGACTGGGGTATATACCGCGGTTAATATGGGTGCCGTGGTTAATCTGGGAATCGCGGCATATATTTTCGATTTATTTACAAAACTGCCACCGCGCACCATTATGCTGTGGTTTCTGGTGAACCGTGACATAATGAGCGCTGTATAAACACTATTTTTTACTAGTGGTAGTATGAGCTTTTGAATACATGCTCTAACTACCATAGGTACCAACCATATTCTAATGTCAACAAGTTTGGCAAAAACCTGTGAAATGGTTAAGAGAAAAGGTGACAACAGTTTAGAACATTCATGCAACACATTTATAGAGAGAAATGTATAATATGTACATGCGTGCACTTACAAATCTCTTTTCACATGTAAAATGAAAAGATTCCATGCGAAATAGATTTTCTTTAAGACTTTGTGATAGAATGCAAGTTGCTTGCATGTCATCAATTATTAGAATTGGTCATCATTCTCTCATAATATGTCATTATTCATGAAAGTGAGTGTTTCTTTAGGAAAGAAATTGACTGGTCTTGTTTGTGATGATCAATTGAATATGTTTGTGAATGAAGGAATCTCCCATGTGGTCTACAAAAACACCTTTTTAATTTTTAATGTCACAGCACATTATTCTCATCAATTAATACCTATGACTAAACTTTTCATCCAACTAATCTTCTTATGTTGAATTTTTTGTAGGTGTAATAGTAAGACTTTAATTATGTAGAGTTTCTTAATATTGAAAACCTCCAATGTTTTAAGAGTTTATAAATTGAAACTATTATCAATATAAATAAAGTAGTTTTAACTTTTTATATTTTTTTAAAATACAATATTATATTATAATATTTAAAATAATAAAATTGTGTTTTTAGTTTTTAATATTAAAGATCAATTTTTACCATTAGAACATCATTTTGAAAATAATAAAATGTGGGTTAGGAATTTATTAATCTGTTTGATTTGTTAGTACAAATAAAACATCCATTCCAACTATTATTCAATGGCAGACACTCTCTTTATAGTGCACAGGATAGACCCACACCATGCATGCCCATTAGCTAAATTGCAAAAGAAAATAAAATGTAATAAAATCTTAAAAATATACTAAATTCATATCTTATGAAAGACAGATATATAATGTTGGAAATTGATGTCTTAAGCATGTACACAGCATTAATTGCAAACATGCTGAGACAACTAGTGTGAACTATGAACAGAAAGGGAAAAAAAAAGATGTAACTTAAAGTAGGCAATGAAAACATAACATAGCCAACAACCAAGCAATTCACTCCAAGTATCAATTTTAAATCCTCCACTAACATTTAAAAGTTTATAAATTAAATTTTTGGATTTAGAAGGAAAATGAGAAAAATTATGAGTTCAATTCTCTTCCACTAACCCAACTATCGTTTGTTTGTCGTTAAAAAAAATATCAACTATTTTGTAAATATAACAATAAAGTGAAAATTTAATAGAAGAAAATTTCGCAAGAAAAGAAAGAGAAATATTATGTGTATAACACTACTAGCTAGGAATTTTTATATTTTAGAAAAAAATTTCTGTAACTTTCTTTAAAAATTCACAATAAATGAATGTCTAACAAATTTTTAAGTTGATTTTTAAATTCTCACACAATTTTAGTTAGAAAAATATGATAAAGTATAAAATATTCTATTAAGAACAATAATTCATATATTCATTCTTATTTATAATGTATTAACGATAGAGAAGGATAAAAAAAAGTATATTAAACAAATTTTGTGAGATATATGATAGTGTGTATTACTTTTGCATATATTGGTTTGTGATCCTTTAATAAAAAATTTCAATGGAAAACAAAAATCAGAATAAATCCCACTCACCCAATCACAGTCAATCTACATTCTTACTCTTCCTTGTTGATGTGCATAAATATGATATATGTACAATTCTTCATATCTAAGATAGGCATATATACTAATTCGCAAAAACTATAACCACATGTTTGTTTTTGGTGATTTCATCCTATAAGAAAGGTTTGATAAAGTAAATTTAACCCTAGAAAAAAAGGAACAAGTGAGTAAATGAAAAAGAGTGAGTATACATATCTTTTTAGGCTATGGAAAGTCCTGTCCATAAAAGAGCATAGTGGAGGAAGAAAGAAAGGATAAAAAGGTGGAAAAAGATGAACAGTGCTACATGCATTAGCTATTTTGTCGTGTAGTGCATTGGTTGGAGCACAAATCACAAGTGGGTAAGCTTGTGAGTGATGGCCCCTATGGTGTTGTTGGAGCATAAATTGGTGGTAGGGGCTCTATTGCTAATGGAACTTAATTTCTAACCACAAGCCAATAGGCTTCAGCCAACTTTTCAAATAATCAACACATTCAACCTAATTTTTATAACAACCGTTGAGTTGGTTCAGCCATTTTTGTAAAAGTGGATTCATCTCAATTTTAGAAAATAGTTTACACTAATACGCATGTTGAGTCTATTCAAGAGGAGATTTGTTAAAAAGATATAAACATTAATAAAATATGAATCCAATATTATGTAAAAGATTGATATCATTCTCTATCCAAAACCTTTAAGACAATAAATTAATAAATATTTCATATCTCTCGTTTTTATCTAATATAACACGTTTAATGTTATATTACTAAACCGATTGACATTTAATGTCTGATTAGTAAACCCTCAATGTTAAAAATATTAATGGTATTTTAATAAATGAAAGAATTATTTAACATCAATGACATATAAGTCACATGTCATATAACTATTGTGTTCCACCTGTTTAAACTTTTTTTTTATATTTATGTTGAAGAATGAAAGTTGTTTAATGCATAGTTAAATACTTGTTAGTGTACGAAGTATCTGTGATGACAAAGTATGAAGTTTTCAATAGTTGAGTCATTTTTAGTTGAGTTTCGAGTTTCTAATAAATTAGACGGAATACGTTTAAATCAATAAAATTTTAAAAGGTACTTGTAGACCTTTTGAGTCCTTTAATAAACAAATAGAACATAATTCCTTGAAATAATTTTGAAGATAATAAATTATTATATCATATCAATATATCAAAACTATTCAATAGCATAAATATTTTAAAAGCATTAATAGTTTTGAATATTTTGAAGTGCGCCGGGTCTGCAAGTACAATCAGAATTGATTCTGGTACAATACTAAAAATATTTAAAGAGTAAATATTTGTTGCTTTGACTTTTATGATAAAATTAATTATAATAAATTTAATTTAATATAATATAAGCTTTATATTATTGTAAAAAAGCTGACAAAACAATATTTTCTGAGGCGTGTAGTTCCATTGTCTTTAAAGATTTATTCGCAGTATATTGTGCAAATCCTTCCGTTTTCAGAATTTCTGAAAATCTCAGAACTAGCAAGAATCTCTAAAAAGAATATAAAATAATCCAGAATTTCTGAAAATCTCATAACTAGCAAGAATATCTAAAAAGAGTATAAAATAAGCCAAAATATTTTTAGAAGAGAAAAAAAGGATGAAACTAAAGAAGAAAGGAGAATGAAAAAGACTAAACTTGATGTGTTTTGGAATTGGGGAAGAGCTCTCTGTTTATAGAGTCACGGGAGAATAAAATCAATAAAGGAAAATAAAAACAATAAATGATTTAAACGTTTGCACTCTTAAAGAAAATGAACATTGCTTCATAATTTTTTTACTGTTTGCCAATTAATAAAATATCAACGTTCTAACAAAAGTTCCAAATCAACATTTTCACTTTTGCAATAATAATAATATATTATAACAATCTCCCATTTATTGCAAAAGAGAGTTAAAAGAAAAGATAAGAAACTTTTATCCTGAGTCTCATAGGATGTAATGCATCAGAGTTGGTATAGTAAGTTATATGAACCAGGCTTAAATTGACATACTTTATACACAGTGTAGTTGGTATAGCAAACTATATAAACCAAAGACACTTGACGTGTGTTAGAGATTTATCAATCACAATACACCCCCACAATCATTGTTGTTATTGCTGAATTGCGCTTACTAGGCCATGCGCGTACCCGGTATTCATGAGTGCTCTAGAGATCATGCCAAGATCTCATGCAATCGGCCCCACTCAACACTCATATAGGTGATTTCATCAAGTGTATGCTACAAATCATACACTACTCACAAGGAATGTGAAAATCATTAAAAACTTTGTTTAAACTAAAATTCTTTCACCACATAAAATTTTAATGACAAAGTTTAACCTCTCAATAATGCAGTCTCTAGAACTTTCACACACCATAGGAAGGGACATAATTGATTAAAATCAATTTAGTGCTATCAGAATTAACGAGTGACTTTTTTTTACCCATATGAACCTTATTCATGGGATCTCCAATCACAAAGGTTGGGTTACCATCACTTATTTGTTTGCAAGTGGCTTAAGTATCATTCCCCTCGATGTTTCTAATATCATTTGTCTTCCTAGGGGTTTTGTCAAAGGATCTGCTAGATTTCGTTCTGACTTCACATAATCAATGAAAATAGTTTCACTCTTTAGTAATTGCTTCACCAAATTGTGTCTCAATTGTATATGTCTATTATTTCCATTGTAATTCTTGTTTTCAGCTATAGATATTGCCGATTGACAATCACGGTGTATTGATACCGATGAGGTTGTTCATTCCTAGGGGAATGTTCGTTGAGAAATTTTTCAACCACTTAGCCTCAGTATAAGTCATCTCAAGAGCAATAAACTCATATTCCATTGTTGATCTTGCAATAATTGTTTGCTTGGCTGATTTCCATGTAATCGCACCACCCCCAAGTGTAAATACATAACCACCAGTGAAGTTTGTCTCATCTGAATTAGAGATCCAGTTAGCATCTCATAAGTATCTCATAAGCCTAGCAAGTGCATCGTAATGTTCTTGATTTGGACATTGGGTGTACCTACTGCATAAGCAATATGAAGTCTAGAAAAGCTCATCAAGTGCAGTAAGCTCCTAATTATCTAGGCATACCGAGACTGAGATATAGGTTCTCCTTTATTCTTCATTAATTTAGAATTAACATCATAAGGGATACTCACAGGTTTTAGGTCATAGGTCATAAAACCCAAACTTCTTAAAAAGTTTCTTGATGTATTGTTCTTAAGATAGTAATATTCTATGCACTGTGTATTTTGCACAGTGAATAAAACTAAAAACCAAGGAGAATGAGAAAAATTGAACTTGGTATATTTTGGAATAAGAAAAAAATTCTCTATTTATAAAGCTAGAAAAAGAATAAAATCAATAAAAAAATTAAAACAATAAATGATTTGAAGTTTGCAACTTTTAAATGAATGAAACTTCATAAATATTTTTACGGTTTGCCCATTAATAAAATAACAACATTCTAACAAACGTTCCGAATCAACGTATTCACTTTTAGAATAATAATAATATATTATAACATATATTAAGTCTGACTGAAGTTATGGTTGAACGAGGGATTTCGTATTTTAAAACTTAATGTATTAAAATCAACACTGGTGTAATGTTATCAAAATAATGAATGTATAAATGTAATGTGGAACATAAATTGTTCTTCCCGATGTCTATAGTTTAGGAATAGTATCTTAAGGTTTAAATTATTCTTAAAATAAAAATATATATTCGTTTTTCAAGATTTTATCCTTTATTTTATCAAAGGTATTCAATCTAATTATTTTAATTTTTTAACATTAAATAGAAAATAAAAATATTTACTATTCAAATTTACTTATAGTAATTATTACAATCAGTAATGGAATTTTCTATAATGACTTATTATGATAGGTGAAATCTATTTATTATAATAAATTCATCAATGACATTTTTATAATAAAAAAATATTTATTATGACGTATTTTGAAAAACTTATATTATAACTAAATCGGTGATATTTTTGTAATAAAAGAAAAAATTATTATGACATATTTTAAAAAACCTATCATAATATTTAGAAGTGGTAACATTTTTGTAATAAAGTTTAAAACATATTATAACATATCTAAGAGCACTTATGGTTCGACGTAATGTTAATTTATTATCAATTCTAATTGATTTTTTAGGAGATTTTACAATTTTATTTTCAACATTTTGATTAAATTGATTAAAACAATAAAATTTGGTTATTAGAAGAAAATAAACTCATTTGTATACTTTTAGTATTCTAAAGTCTCAAGATTCCTTTTCTTCCTTAAAAAAGTGCTTAAATTTAATTTTTAAATTTCAATTTTTTTATAAATCTGTACAGTTTATTTTTAGATTAATTATTAATAAAACAATTAAAAATGATTTAGTTGATTAGGATTTGGGATAAAAGCTTATTATTAATATATATATATATATATATATATATATATATATATATATATAACTTATTTGTACAATAAAAACTATCATGGTATTAGATTTAAGATTATTAAATTAACACCTTCTTAATAGAAAAAAAAATTATAATTTTACAAAGGAATATGCAATAAGTATTTACAAAAAACAAATTAAGTGTATAACAATATAACTAGTTTTCATTTTTGTCTTTTAAAATTTTACCTTATATGATACATTGTCGTTCTAAAAAGGAAAATAGCTCATTCTATCACTTGAAATATAGACAAGGAGACAAATGCACAACACATTAAATATGAAATTGTTTAATATAACTCTTAAGATTTGAGGTAGACAATGTAGAACTTTGCATCATGTGATATCTCCTATCTTTTATACTAATTTTTTTTATTATTTTTGAAAAATTAATTATAAAGAAAGTGGATGAGATAGAGTATCCCGAAGTCATTAATATTTTGAAATTTGAAAGGAATTAAATAAATATTCCTCAAAAGTATTTTATTTTTTTGTCGCAGCTTAGAAGAAATGAATAATGGTTCAATACAATATGGTATGTACTTATCAATTCTTTACCACATCTAGTGCATAAACATAAAGTCCAACGATTCAATGGGCTTCGATGGATTTCCAAGTATCATTTTTCATTCATGCATCCCCAATATTTTTAACTGAACCCCCATAATTTTGAAAATTACAACTTATATAAAAGGAATTTCCGATTTACTTTATTATAGGTCTTTCGGAACAAGCTTTCTATATTCAAGAACATAATTTCTAGAATATGACTTCTTGAACAAGATTTTCGAAACATGCTTTTTGAAACTGAATGAAAATTGTATTATGGAATAAGGTTTCCGAAACAAAAGTTTTTTAATAAAAATTTCAGAATATATATATATATATATATACAATACCTTCCAGAAAGAATTTTCCAGAATAAGTTTTTTGGAACAAGCTTTCCAAAGCATATATAATGTATTCCTGAACTAATTTTCTGGAATGAGTATTACAACATCATATTCATGTATATTCTAAGAAAAATAAATAATAATGTTAATCTATTGGTCTATGATTCCCTTTCAGCACAGATAAAGGTAATGAATTCAAATAAGTTATAGTATTAGGAGTCATTGACAAATGAAAAGGCTTATATATCACTAGTAACGTTGAATTAATTTCACATGTTACTTTTGTAAACTATGAAAAAGATCTTCTGCAATAAGAATGTACCAAGTTTTCTTTTATATTAATTTGTATACTTTAAACTGAAACACCTCCGCAAAAGATAACATGAATTTCAATCTTCTTAACTTTATAAAATAAATTATGAGAACCAACTGAAAAAATAAACATTATCCCTACATAATGTTATGGATGTGTAATTCATGAATAATTTGTCTCCTATTATTTGTTCAAAAAAAAAATTGCGTTGTTGAAAAAAATCACGTTGTTGAAAAGAAGACTAGTTTCTTGTTATAAACTAACACATTGTGTTAAATAAAAACATTGACAATAATTGTCTATATAATCTAGTATCTTGGGCCATATCAATATAGACATGTTTTTTTTTTCAAATTATTAAGTTCACATGCACTTAACTCATTTTTATTTGACCACTACAACATCATAAAAGTCATTTAATCATAATACTCATGGTTAACCATGATAATTCAAAACCTAACAGATATTTGGACCAATAGATTCAGATTCATCCAAGTAAAACCCATCTTACAAGGTATGTTAATTGTTGCCTTTATTACTTGTTGACACACTAGGTTGACTGGTGTTTTAGATAGTCTTCTACAGGTACAACCCATACCCAATTTAAAGTGAACGATTACTCAGAAAGAGGATGTATATATTGGGGATTGAAGGTTGGAAGTATTTGGAGTGTTCTTGGAAATATATGCAGGATACATGCTCGAGTATGTAAGAACAATTAGGCCATCATGGGGTCAGCTTGTATTTTGTGAAGAGAGCTTTATGGTGTCTACAAGAAGCAAGATGATTGAAACAAGAGAAGCAGGACCATCCTCGGCGGACATAGTTGCTATCTTGAAAGCCTAGATGAAAATGCAGCTAAAGTTCGTCGAATTTAAGAAAAGAAGTGTTAAAGAGACAAATGTCCTAACGTAGGAGAATGCCACAATGAAAAGGATGGTCAAGGGTGAAGGAACAACTGGCAAGGGAAAGGAGAAGGAAACCCTTGATAACACGAACTTAGTGCATAAAACTATGCCTCACATTAGTCCTGTCTGTAGAAATGAAAAGGAAAATGAGTATAACCCTACTCCTAACACAACTCCTTGGCAGTCCAAGATAGTGGGTCCTTTGACACAGTTGACTTGAAAAGATCAGTTGTTTGTGTGGACAGAGCAGTGCAAGACTAGTTTTGAAGAGATAAAGAAGAGGTTGACGATTGCGCCAGTGTTGATCATTCCAAACACAGATAAGTCTTTTGAAGTGTACTGCGATACTTCTTATCAAGGTTTAGGTTGTGTCTTGATGCAGAGTCGGAGACCATTGGCATATGTGTCTCGTCAACTGAAAGTACACAAGAGAAAATATCCATGATATAAAGCTAGTAGTTGTGGTGGTTGCTTTGAAGACTTGGCGACATTATCTTTATGGAGCAAGATTTCAGGTTTTTAGTGACCACAAAAGTTTGAAATATTTGTTTCACCAGAAAGACTTAAACATGCGTCAATGGAGGCCAATGATTTTACTTTGGGATGTGTTAAGCATGGAAGTGTTGTGGGTGTTCATTGCTGTGGTGGAGGAGAAACATTTTGGCTTTGATAAAAACCTTGGAACCCTTGGAGAATCAAGTAAGGGGAATGGCTAGAATATCTCATGTGTATCAGGTTTGGATGGTACTCTTGATCTTCTTATTGTTGTTTCTGTTTCGTTTCATGCACCATGAGTGGGTGGTCGTTTGTGTGTGAGTGTATTAAGTATATAGGTCAAATTATTGCTAATGTTGAGAACTCTTCCCTTGCGGCTTTGCTTAATTATGGTCAGGGTTGTTTCCCTCTCTAACCAGGGTGATATAGTGGGTAGAGTTTCGGTTTCTTCCCCTATTGTAGTGAGATGGGGTGTGCTTTCACTGGGTATAGGGTGGTTAGGTTTTTGGGTTTTGAGGGGAATAATATAGGATGAGTAGTAGCAATAGAGAAAATAAAGTGTGAAAAGAATGATGAGTGATGTTGTTTGGGAGAAAAGTGAGGAGATGATTAGAGGAGATAAATGAGAAAGGAAGAATGGTGAGGAGTTATGGTTTTGACAGGTGCTTAAGGAGGAAAGAGTAAGGGTGGTTCTTAGGTTTTTAAGAGGGAATAAATGAAAAGAATGAAGGAAGAATAGAAAGTAAGAGATGAGGTGTGGGTTTTGTGCATGGGTTCTCTGATACAGGTTTAGGTTATATTTACGTGATATTTATATAAAGATAAGAGAGAGATAGGGGAAGGGGGTAGATGGAGGAAAGTTTGGTAAGGATGAAGGAAAAATTAAGAAGAAAGAGGGTGAAGAGAGATGGTGTGAGGAATATGCATGTGTTACGTAATAGGAGTAAGAGAGGAAGGAATTGAGGGTTTCCAGAGAGTAGAGATTTTGTATAGGTCCCACTGTGTTTTGGGTATATGAGGATGTGATGTGAGAGTTGGTTTTTGCATGCAAAGGACTTAGCTTCCTCTAGTAATGTCTTAGGAAAAAGAATTAAGAGTGTGCAAACATTTTCGTCGTGTGGGTCCCACAAGTTTTTTAATGGAGGGAAAGGTATTTTTTTTTTGCTTGGGAGGGGTGTTACAACTTGCGTGGGGAGTTTTGGACCAAAAGGAAAGAAGGACCAAGGTAATTTGTAAATTTTGGTTTCCCTTTGGTAGAGGCTCTTGGTGTGTTTTTAGTGGGCTAGGTCGGGTCCACTTGAGTTTTTGGGGGTAACCGACTTAGTAGATAAGTAAACTCCAAAGATGTTTTTGGCAGGTAGGTTTTCAGGGAGACTCTCCAGGATCCCTACTATCCTTCGATCTTGCTCATACATTATGTCTTTTGACCATTCCTTATACCTAAAGAGGTTATCGATTCAGTAGAAGGAAAGTTTCAGACTGCCTTTCTCATCATAAAAATGTGATCGATCAACCGAGTTCATAACTACCTTAAATAACCCATTCTTGAACGTCTTAAACAATTTGCAATACGCACCCAAAAAATGAAAAAAAAGATTATAGGTAAAAATAGCCAAATATTTTGATCCCTTAACAGCGTTAAGTAAAAATGAAAAAAGCATTCAGGCAAAAATGATAGGTAAAGAGCCTAAACTATTAATCTAAAGGCTTGAAGACAACCCCAACTATTAAGCTGAAGTTGTGTTGGTGCAACATTAAGAAGTCTAAGCACACCTATTATAAACTAATCAAATGGTAATAAGACGTGAAACTAAAGGAAGAAAACTATATACACATAAAAGAACTCCTCCTTATAACCCTTTTGCTATGACAAACATTGTCTATGGTACTCACCCTCCCAAGCGACATTATGTCCTCTAACATTCCACTCTCAAACACATAAATGCTATTTAACAAAGAATTCAATATTCTTGACCACCTAAATTTGGAAAATGGATTTCTCACTAAGGGATCCACCCACTCACACCCCTCTCGTTTAGGTAGTCAAGACTCAGCATGCTTTTTAGTAGGATCTTCCTTATTCTCGATAATCAACTTCATCTCCACTTCCATGGTCCTGGATGATCATGCATTCGATGAAGCTAAGTTCTAACTACTACTACTGCTACTATTATTTGATTCCTCCTTAAACCCCATATTTGACCCAGTATAAGACATATCTTTGCGTAAATGGCTCTTGAAATGATTAACTATTCTCATAAGATATATACAATAGAGCAATTTCTCAAAAAACTTAGTGTTCAAGTATGGTGAAAGACAACCCAATTTATAGGAAAACTCATGACCTTTCACTTTCCCACCCCTTCCCACAACCATTATATCTCTCTAGATCTAAAGTACAAGGGCTGCGACTTTGTCGCTTCCGATCATTAGATAATTGATGAATCATTATTTTTGTACTATTCACTTAGCTTTTCACACCTAATTGTATTTAAATCTCCATTATTGTTTCATTTTGACTATTTCAGCTTAATTTCAAGAGTAATTCTTATTTTAATTAATATGAATTATTTGGGCTTAATTATTCCAATTATTATTTGCAAGATAATTTTGGAAACATATTTTGGGACAACAAGAGTGTGGTCACCTCAATAATTGTATTTAATTTCATTTTGTAATTGTAATTATGTTAGTTTTGGACAAATTTAACTTTTGGGCCTATTTTTGGTCAATTTTAGGAGAAACCCATACTTAGGGCAAAATTGTAATTTGGGGTTTATAAACCCCAAAATCATAATTGGGAATACTCTCTCCCCATCATGTACTGAGTTATTTTCATTTTTAATTGCAATTTTCGTTTTGTGTTCTTGCTTTATTTTATGTTTCATAGCACTTTCGTTTTCTGCAATTGATTTGTCTCCTGGATTGATTAAGTTTTGTGCTTGCTATAATGTTGTTTCCAGTACTGTTTTGGTGTGTTAATTCCGCTTTAATGGTAGCTTAAGTGTGCTTGGTTGGTCATTAGCGAAATTGCATCGTTTCCTTGAGATTTTTGGACTGTTTTGTAATTTGTTATCTTACCTTGCATTGTATTAAGTTGGGTTTGTGCTTGAAATTAGGTATACGCTTAGTTGCCTAATTGGTGATTAGTCTTTGTTTGGTTGATTAATCTGTGTAGTGCAGAATCAATGGAATAGGTGTGTTGCATTCGCTTAGTTTGTTAATTCGTGTTGGATTAGGGGTGAGAGTAGTGTTTATTTGTTGTTATTCTGTGATTGGAAGCATCATAATTGAGTTAATGACCAATCATTTTCAATTAGTAGTCGAATTCATGTTTTAATTGTTTCGTTTCAGTACACAAAATCTCTTAACAAAACCCCCCACCAAGTGTTTGATCTAATGACTGAACCAATATTTGGTCCTTGAGAGACAACTTAGGAATCACTTCCTAGTCTATACTGTACTTTATTGCATATTAATTTGATTTGGGTACGACCTCGATCAAATTTTGGCGCCGTTACCAGGGACCAACAGTTCGATCATAGGTTCTTTGTTGTGTTAGTGTGTGTTGTGTGTTCATTTTATATGTGCTGTTATGTTTAGTGTTGTGTGATTGCATGTTGTGTATGTGTTGAATTCTGGTCACATTGTTGCATTGTGTTTTGTAGTTGTATTGCCATTGATTTTGCAGCTCCATTGAGTGTTTGTGTGTTGTTAGAAGTCTACTGCAAAATTGGAGTCATGTGTGTTCTGTGTCACTGGCACTGAGCAGTACTGGTCAGTGGGCGCTGAGCGGCATTAGGCTAGTGCGTGAATAGTGCTAGCTTTTGTTTAATTAATTAGCATTTTTTGTTTTGATAGCTAGGGGCCTTATTTTTTGTTGAATTTTGGTGTGGTTACTTCTTTTGGCCCATATTTTGATAGAAAAATCTTAGAAGCACTTGTGGTTGTCCCGGTTAAGTTTTGTGAAAAATGCATCGATCCAAACTTCGCGACGATGCAACTTTTGCTCACGATGTCCGAATAGGACGTATCATATGTGCTTTTTGGGTAGAAAAACACGAGCTATCCATTTCTCCCTTCTTTTGCTAGGAGCCTAGGCCTCTAAATCCAAAAAGAGGTTGTTTACTATTTCTTTTTTATTTTTGAAGTTTTATTTTTATCGTTTTTCACACTTTCCTATGTCGGTTGACATAGCTATACTTTGAATTTTTCTTTGAATTTTTTTGCACTATATTTTCATGATTTTTAGGTCTTTGTCACAAAATTTCAGCCCATTCTGATTTTGTTTGCATATACTTGATGTTTATCCCCCTATGTCTCACTTTGTTGACTTTTGCTGATAAGAGTTGACTTAGTTCATGACTAGGGGCAATCATGGACCATGACCACCGTTTTATCCTTAATTTGATAGGACTTTTCATAGATTAGTTATGCATTCTAGGAATTTTTAGTCTTTTTGTAGTTAGATAGCCTTATTTGCATAATTCACTACATTCCCCTACCACACCTATTTTGGTTTCGTGCATAGTGCTTATTCTGCAAGTGCCTCTGATTATGATTCTCCCTCTACATCTAACTCTGATTATGCTTCTCCTTCTGTGTCTACTGATCCATATGTTGTGCATATTGCATCTGCTACATCTAACTCTACTGCTAATTCTGATTTCTATGCTGAGAACAATATGGCTCAACCTTCAACTAGTGAGAGTGATCTTTGGGAGCCAGTTCCACCTAATGAGGATGATGTTCATTGCGTTCTCAACACTGGACTGATACATTTGCTACCTAAGTTTCATGGTTTCGCATGTGAATGCCCACATAAACATTTGGAGGAGTTCCATATAATTTGCTCTACAATGAAACCTCCACATGTCCTGGATGATCACATTTTCTTAAGGGCATTTCCGCATTCACTACAAGGAGTAGCAAGGGATTGGTTATATTGTCTTCCTCTAGGGTCCATCATTGCTTGGGAAGATCTTAAGCGACTTTTCTTGGACGAATTCTTCCCTGCTCAGCATCATTTTAATTCGTATGGTTATAGCAATAATCCAACATGGATGAATGACCCTGATCTGAAATGGTATGATGCTCTAAAGCAGCAACATCAATATCAAGAACCACCATTTAAAAACTCTTGCATGCCTCCTTCGCTAGTCCAGTAATATCAGACACAACAGCTGCAACAAGATATACATGCACAAATAGCTCCTCAACCCTCGACTTCGACTTCTAAGCCTACATTGGAGGAGTTGTTGAAGCAGATGACCATGTAGAACATTAAGTTCTAGCAAGAGACCAGAGTGTCAATTCAAAGCTTGACTAATCAGGGGGTAGATGGTCACTCAGCTCACTCAGGAACACTCCCAAGATTCACAGCAATTACCATTTCAGACTGTTCAGATTCCACACAAAAATTGCCATTGACCTAGGAGATAGGGATCAGAGTCATGTACTCACTATGCCACCTACTTTCCCACCTACATATGTCCCTACTCTTGCACCTGAAGAGGCTGATATTGATAATGATTTTGAGGACCGGGTAGATATGAGCAGGAATTTTGAGCCAGGTAGACCCTCTTCGTCTTCCACCACTACTTCTGATTGGCTGCAGTCTCCTATTCAAAATAAGAGGATGGAAGAACTAGATAAGGAGACTCTGAAAACCTTCAGCGAAGTGGAGGTGAAAATACCTCAGATTGATTATGCAGTTGATGGGTATGTTATTGATGATTATGTTGTTGATGAGTATGCTTCTAATTTTCACTCTCTGCATGATGAGAACCACTTTTTGCTATCACATCTGAATGCTTCTTTTCCATGCACCGAACATCAATATGAAACTATTGATGATATTCATTCTAAATCTGAACTTGATTCATGTTCTGAGAGTATATCTAATGTTCAGTCTGATACATTAGGATTCAGTGTTGTACCTCTGCATATAAATTCTTTGGAGCCACAATGCACTAACCCTATTGCAGGAGGTACGCATGAATTTGACCAAAAAGGTGCTCACTTGCATAAAAGCTTAAAGATCAATAGGCACTAGCTGAACCCATTCATCAACAATCCTTCCTTCTTAGATCCAGTTATGGAAGACATTTCCTTGCTCGATCAAATTTGACGGATGAAGCAGTTCTTCAGAAGTAGTTCCTTCCTAGATCCAGTGGTGGAAAACATTTCTTTGCTAGTTCAAGTTTGGCATCTTCCACCCCGACTCAAGGGAGTTTTATTTTCCTTTTTTTACTTTTACTACATTTGTCCATGATCTGTTGCTTCTACTGATTGCTCTGATCTTATTGTTTGTGACACACTGAGGACATTTTGTAGTTTAAGTGTACCTTTGCATATAAATTCTTTTGAGCCACAATGCATTAACCCTATTGTAGGAGGTACACATGAATTTGACTAAAAAGGTGCTCAGAATCATAAAAGCTTAAAGATCAATAGGCACCGACTAAACCCACTCATCAATAATCCTTCCTTCTTAGATCCAGTTATGGAAGACATTTCCCTGCTCGATTAAATTTGGCGAATGAAGCAGTTCTTCAAAAGTAGTTCCTTCCTAGATCTAGTGGTGGAAAACATTTCTTTGCTAGTTCAAGTTTGGCATCTTCCACCCCGACTCAGGGGAGTTTTCTTTTCCTTTCTTCACTTTTACTACATTTGTTCATGATCTGTTGATTGTATTGATTGCTGTAATCTTATTGTTTGTGACACACTGAGGACATTGTGTAGTTTAAGTGTGGTCTATTGGGGGGATTTTCATTTTTTCTTTGTTTAGGTTTTTGGTTTCTAGGTTGTTTTTGTTGTGTCTTGTGTACAATTTTGCATGTTTCTCTTGATTTGTGGACTTTGTTTAGGTTGTAGATGTGCCTTTCACTTCATTGATACTCTGTTTGGTTTAAAATCCCTGCTATTCTTTGACTGAAAGATGATTATGATGTTTGACAGGTTGAATTGATTGTGACAGA